>ML663562.1:34755844-35404869 GCA_007570785.1 Antilocapra americana | reverse complement strand
CAAGGTATCGGTCAGGGCTGGATCTTATCTGAGGAATCAAGTGGGGATGGATCTGCTTCTAAGCTCATGTGTTTCTTGGCAGAGTTATGTTTCTGGAGGGTTGTTTCAGTGGAATAAGGGCCTCAGTTATTAATAAAGGTCTCAAAAGTCCAGTAGCCCCTCCAACAGTCCAATACCCTTATTGGTATTTTATGACTTAGAACAGTGAATCAGGAGGGATCTTTATTTGTGCCTCAGATCACACCATATACATGATGAGATGAAGGTTGTAACAATGTTTTCTAAGGCATTCCACAAACCAGTGGTTTCTGTAATATTTAATAGGTTTTCTGAGGAAAAAAAATCAAAACAAAATCACACATATTGTGGAAAGATCCATGCTCAAATACATTTGGGAAATCCTAAATTAAAATTCAAAAATCTTAAAAAGATCAGTGTTAATGAACTACCAAGAGGAATACGGGAGGAGTTATAGTCAAGTGTTCCCAAGCTTCTTCATTAATGGAACCTCGTGTGTGTGTGTGTGTGTGTGTGTGTGTGTGTGTAGTATTCATTCACATCATCCTTAAGACTAGTATTCTGCCCAACACACTTGGGTAAATGTCAAGGTATTGGCGAGTTTTCAGTGGAGTCAGTGGTTGTTTCAGCTTGTGTATCATCGTTTCTTTGTATCATAACTTGCTTTGATATTTTATATAACTGCTTTCCAGATATACTTCCTCCCCCAAATTTTCTATCCCCAAAACTGACCAAGACAAAAAAGAAGAAAGAAATAAGCAAAAGTAATTCTTTTGCTTCATATTTCTTATAAGTGTTTTGAGAGAAGCATAGGAAAGGAAGTGATTCAAGCTAAGGTGGTACCTACCTGGGATGTCACATTGCCCAGTGTTTCCCAGATCTTTTCTTTCTGCCATTATCCTCACTTACAGGCAGATGTGGGTTTAAATCCTGCCTGGATCACTATCTGGTCGTGGGGCTTGAGATAAGTTAACTTAACCTTCCAGGTCCTTCCATCTTTTTCTGTTTTCTTTTTTGTTCTCCATTAGTTTATATTTTTCAACACTGTGAACTTTATTTCTTAGAGTTTCTATAGGAAGAGCAAGTATCTCTTGAAACTCATAATTTGAGATATATTTAAATTAAAAAAAAACAACAAAAAACCTCCCATTAAGCTATTTTATTAAATTGGGCTTCTAAATGATCAGTTCTAGGATGCTAGAAAGCAGTTGTAAGAGGTGGTGGTTGGTAAATTGATGTTGGTCTGAAGTGTTTAACTGACCTACTTTATTAAACACATTTTCACCTACTATTGTTATTCCAAAGGTGCTATTGTGCTTTGCAAGGTCAATGTCATAGTAGAAAATCTTTTATATGCCCATGCCATGTAATGTTTATGCTTTGTTTACAAGGTTTCTAACATGATGTAGGTTATTTAACTTTTCAAACATGTTGAGAGAGAGAGATTCTAGACTACTAAAATGGTTATAATTTTATTTTATTTTATTTTTGAATTTCTAAAAACACTTTATTTATTTATTTTAAATTTATTTATTTATTTGTTTTCTTTACATTATCTTGTTGGTTTTGCCATACATTGACATGAATCTGCCATGGGTATACATGTGTTTCCCTTCCAGAACCACCCCCCACCTCCCTCCTGATTCCATCCCTCTGGGTCATTCTGATGCACCAGCCCTGAGCACCCTGTATCATGCATCAATCCTGGGCTGGTGATTCATTTCACATATGATAATTTACATGTTTCAGTGCTGTTCTCCCATATCATCCCACCCTTGCCATTTTCCATAGAGTCCAAAAGACTGTTCTATACATATAATTTTACATCTTAAATGAAAACTCAATGCTATATTTAAAAAAAGAGCCTACGGAGTCCTCCATGCAAAACCTACCTAATGTGTGAGGTTATCATCATTGCAGTTAATTTTATTTTCATCACATGGGTCTTGTATAAATCTTTGAAAAGCAGAGTTTGAGACATAAGCATTTGAAGATTATTTTAACTACACTGTAGTTAAAATCATGGCATGGATTGAAGTTACCCATGAAGAGTGTTGTACTTGCGTGTTGAATGTAAGTTATGGGAATGTAAGTTCTCCATGTGATTCTTCATTCAGATTTATTAATACCGAGAGAGAGAGCAGTCCTGACACATAAAAAACTGAACTCAGTAAAAAAAAAATGATAGCTCTCATTATTATTATTTATTGAGCACCTGTTATGCATAAAGGGGTGGCAGCACAGCTGGGAGCAAATATACTAGAACCAGATGCAACTCAATGGTTTAGGTCTGAGAGCAGCACAGAAATGCTGTTGTCTCAGAGACATGCATCCTAGATTTTTCCTCATCTTTAAAGTGCTGTCTTTCAAGACATCCGGCTGCCCTCACGACCTAAGGTCAAGTCTGCAGTGCTGTGTCCTGTCATGATAGAAGTTCTTTAATTATCTATCTGTCCCCAGAAACACTAAGGTATTTCATCCATTTTTTACGCTCTTTCCTAATTCCTCATGAATGTTATTGAGCTAAGTGGCAGTTAGCTGCCCATTAATATTCTCCAGTTTAAGGTTTGTTTGTGCATCTCATCCCTAACTTTTTAATACTAGTTAAAATGCACCTTAACTTTTAAATTTCTAATTTACTGAGTTCAAATTCTGTCATCGCATGAGGCTGCCTCTGTGAGACCTTCCCTGACCTCCCACCCACCTCCAATGGAGCCAACCGCTCTCTCCGCTGTTCTCTGCCTCTATTCTACTCCTATCACACAAATGGCATTTAATTATTTAGATGCTGAACTCACAGAGCACTGGAGCTATATATTAATCATCTCTGTTGCTATCACATAGCACAGAGTCTGAATCATAAATATTAGTTGAATTGGACTGAACAAGAGCAGAAAAAAAGAACACTGTCAGGAACCACAGATAGCAATGTATTTCTGGCCAATCTTCACCTTGTCTCCAAGCCACCATATAGAGCACTGGGAAAGGAACCAGGTACGTGAAAACTCATTTGGGAAATTCCAGTGAGTGTAGCCGGAGAAGGCAATGCACCCCACTCCAGTACTCTTGCCTGGAAAATCCCCTGGATGGAGGAGCCTGGTAGGCTGCAGTCCATGGGGTCGCTAAGAGTCAGACACAACTGAGCAACTTCCCTTTCACTTTTCACTTTCATGCATTGGAGAAGGAAATGGCAACCCACCCTAGTGTTCTTACTTGGAGGATCCCAGGGACGGGGGAGCCCAGTGGGCTGCCATCTATGGTGTCGCACAGAGTCAGACACGACTGAAGCGACTTAGCAGCAGCAGCAGCAGTGAGTGTAGCCACAACTCTTAGAAGAGAGGAGGCCCTTTTCTTGCTTCTTTTGATAAACACTTACCAGAAAACCTTATCCGGGAAGAGTTTCTAAAGGGGTCACACCAAAGCAGGACATTTTCAGTATAGTCGTGTTAGTTGCCCAGTCATGTCTGACTCTCTGCAACCCCATGGACTGTAGCCAGCTAGATTCCTCTGTCTATGGAATTCTCCAGGCAAGAATACTGTAGTGAGTTGCCATTCCTTCTCGAGGGTCAGTATACTTAGTGGCGTGTAAATACTAATTTTTTTAAGCCTATCAAGACAGAAGCTGTTGAATCTGAATGTGTATGCTAAGGAGATGTCAGAATTTTCCTTTCTGACAACCTGCAATGAATTTTAACAATATTTGAAATATTTTATTGCTAATTAGCAAATTTGATATTTGGCTGTTGCCTTGGGGAATGCACAGTGACCTGTTAACAATTTAATACTAGGCCAATTAGGTAAAACTTTCAGCTTCCTGGAAATGCCCAAGTACTGTAGGTATATCATACTTGAGTTCAGTTCAGTTCAGTCGCTCAGTCGTGTCTGACTCTTGGCAACCCCATGGACTGCAGCACACCAGGCCTCCCTGTCTAGCACCAACTCCTAGAGCTTACTCAAACTCATGTCCACTGAGTTGGTGATGCCGGCAACCATCTCATCCTCTGTTGTCCCCTTCTCCTCCTGCCCTCAATCTTTCCCAGCATCAGGGTCTTTTCGAATGAGTCAGTTCTTCGCATCAGGTGGCCAAAGTATTGCAGTTTCAGCTTCAGCATCAGTCCTTCCAATGTGAATATTCAGGACTGATCTCCTTTGGGATGGACTGGCTGAATCTCCTTGCAGTCCAAGGGACTCTCTAGAGTTTTCCCCAACACCACAGTTCAAAAGTGTCAATTCTTTAGTGCTCAGCTTTCTTTATAGTCCTACTCTCACACACATACATGACTACTGAAAACACCATAGCTATGACTAGATGTTCTTGGTTTTGTTGGCAAACTGTCTCATACTTGAGTAACTGGATGTTAACCAGTGCTCTTCTCACTCCTGCCTAGAAGATATGGATAAGCTTCCCCCAAACTACAAATCTGTGGCTCATTGAGCATTTCCAGCCCTCTCATGTGACTGGGGGTGGTGATGCTGGTAGTGGTGGGGGGGGGGTGGAAGAAGAACTACTTCCTCCTGCATTGCCTCTCTTTCTCTCTCTTTCTCTCTCCCTGCCCTCATCTCCCCCCACCCTACCCCCCTCACCACTGCCACCTTCCCTCTGCAGAGTTACCATGCTACCACAAAAATCTGCAAGAAACCCAGTTCTCTCTCCACGGCTTCTTAAAAACTTCGCTTGAATAGTAACTTGATTAGAATCAGGGACTAAGGTAGGGGTCGAATACAGGGTTTGCTCACAAAAAAATGCAGCAGTTAGCCTTGTTGCTTTCCCCCATGCAGTTCATCATCCTCCATCATAACCGAGTTTCCCTTCCCTCACACAGAAGAGTTCTATCTACATTCAAAGCGATATATCTATTCTAATGTGGTATATCCAATTCTGTTTCCAGCAAAGATAAAGCTTTTCTTGAAATCAGTCTTAGAACTAGCAGCTACATTTTTTCCATATTGTTATTCCTATTATAGTAAAAAAAAAAAAAGAAAGAAAAAAAAAACTAGTTTGTATTGTTTTAGCTTGAAAGTTCTATTAAGTGATTTCTTGGATTTTATTGTGACTTTGCTTGATTTGGGATCAGAGTTAGGGAGTGACCTGGACTATAAAAATTTTGCCACCAGCATTGCTTTTGTGTATGTGTGTATGTGTTAATTGCTCAGTCATGTATGACTCTTTGCAACTACAGAGGAGCTCGCTGGCATTGGTAGCCATTCCCTTCTCCAAGGAATCTTCTCCACATAGGGACCAAAATCTAGGCCGGCTGAGCAAGTCTGGAATCTGTAAGGAAGATGCCAAAAGTAATTCATAATCAAGGGCTGAAGCTTTTGTCCATAGACAAAATTTCTTGTTTTGGGGAGAAGCCTCAGTCCTGATTTTTTAAAAACATTATTGTGGTCAAGTACACATAACAGTTTCTACCCATATTATATAGTATGAAATCCTGGATATGTTTGAATTTTAAGTATAGTCTTTTGGTTAGGGATTTAATTGCATCTGCAAAATACCTTTAAGAGAACCGCCTTGCTTAGTATTTTGTGGAATAACTGGGGAGTAGAGCCCTGTCAAGCTGAATATCATAAACATTTATTGCAGATGAGGAAACTGAATAAAATGTTTAACATAGAATAATGGCTAGAATGTATTCAACAAAACATTTAATATTGATAGTTTAATAAGGACAAAAAAAGGAAATGACTCAAAGGGAAGACCTCTCCTTCTACCATACTTGACTCTTCACCAAAGTATTTTTCCTAAGGAAACACTTAGAAGTACTGATGGCAAATGTACAAATTAAAGAGTATCATAAGAAATAATGCTTATTTTATTTATTACATTTTCAGCATTCTGCCTAAATTTATAATTATGGCCTGAGAAGAAAAAAAATAAAATTAGCTTCTTTTTCAAAAGGACTACTAAGAGATTTTGTAATACAGAACTTGTTAAGCCAATAAATTTATTCATTCAACAAATATGTAATGTAAAGTTAGTCTATTGCAGACACTGTTCTAGATTCTGTGGATAGAGTGATGAATAAAACAAATGCGACTGACCCTGCCTTCAAGAAATCACAGTCTAGGAGAAAAAACATATTAAATATTGACACAAATAATTTTCACAAATGTGATAGTTTCTATAAATCTGCATTAAATGGTTCCTGATCTGTGGGATGTCAGTAAGTTTACCTGAGGACAGATGTTTGAGCTGAGATCGAAAGAATGGGCAAAAGTTACTTGGATGAAGAAATAGAGCAAGAGATTTCCAGACAGAAGTAAAAACCTGCTTAAAGAACCTGACCAAAGCCAGGAAAGCTGGAGCACAAAAAGTAGGGACAGGGGACATGGCGAAAGGCTATGCTGGAGAAGTTGACAGAACTAGCATCTTACAAACCACTTTAAGAGCTCTATTTGGTTTTTATCCTAAGAGCAATGGAAGGCATGAAATGATTTTAAGATTTCACACAAGGGAGTGATGCAATCAGTGTATACCTTCTAGCAGGGCTTTGCAAGATAAAGGCTTTATTTTAGCCCCTAAGAAAGAGATAGCAAAAATTTATTATCTATATCAGTAAATCCCTGCTCCTTATCCATGGCAGACATCACCAATTGATCATGACAGATTGTTTTTTTTTCCCTTGACTGAACCCAGATTTAACAGTCTCAGATCATTCCAGACAGGCAATACCAATGTTTTTTGGCACTTAAGACAAACCCTATTATACTAATATTTTTGGCTTTTCATAATAAGAAATATAAGATTATTTGGGATGAGGTTGCCAGGTAAAATATCGAATACCCAATTAAATTTGAATTTCAAATAAAAAATAATTTTTGTGTAATTATGTACTAAATATTAGATGGGACACTTACACTAAAAAATTATTTGTTGTCTAGGTGAAATATGTGTAAAAAGTTTTAGTTTCCGACTTAACTTATTTTTTTCTCCATGTATTAGCTATAAGAAATAGTCAAAGAATGTCTAAAGCTATAATTCAGCTGTTTCCCTCTCTTGTTTTTTTGGACTAATGGCTTTCCATCATGTTCTATTGTACCCCACATGATAGTACAAGAAACCCACAGTTCACTTACTCCACTCATTTCCACTTTCTAATGAAGAGAAAAAAACAGAATAAGAGCATGACAGTGCATAGGGTTAACCAAACAACCCTCAACAACCTACTTTGATGAAGGTAAAACTAAATTAAACAATAACTTTTGATTCAAAAGGAATAATCATAGTTATTCAAATCATAAGCAACTTTAGAAAATTCTGGATGTAATAACAACAAATCATACTTTCTGAATTTTGTGGGGTTTCCAGCAATATGCAAGTAATCATATGCAATGGGAGAGGAGTTTTCATCCTTGTCCAATGCTGTATGGCAGTCAGATGTCTTGGAAAGAATATTGAATTATATTCCTCAGTAAACTCTAGGAGCTACCTAGTGTTAGTTCATGAATGCCAATTTCAGTGGCTTTTAATTGATTTAGAAATTTACTGGAAAATAAGCCTTGGTTGTTTATATAAACTGAGGCCATGAAATTATGGGTACTTCACCCCAAAAGACTAAGCAGAGACTTACAATCAGGCTGAGAATCGTGAGATCAGCCCCAGGTGGTCCACTCTGAGAATCACTGGTCCAGTCAGAAGCACTGTCTTTTTTGGCATTTGAACTCTGAAGTATATGGTAGATATTACAGGGTCTCAAACTATAAATTCAGGTACACTTTATGAAACAAAAACAATAACTTTAGGCTTCTAACTTTACCACCAGAAATTAGGGAAAATATGAGTTACAACATACCAAACACTTGGACCTCTTGGGTACAAAATGTATTATAAAGGCACATTATTTATTGAATGTCTAATTACTTCTAACGTCTCAGTATCTCTTAGCTGGCTGGAATCAGCATGCTTCTGAAAGAGTTTACGTTATAAGCTTAACTACCATTTTTCTTCAAGGGATTTTTTCCTGGCTTGACCACGGTCGTATTATATTCAAGACTGGTGCATTTCAAAATCCCTTGTGGGCTTGCCCAGATTCTTTTCAATAGAAAGGTCCTGTAATTAAGACTGGGAGGTGTGGTTTTGACTGAGTGCCCTGCAGATTGCTCATTAACATGCCATCTGAACAATTTAATAACCTTTTTAATTAATCCAAAATTGGCATGTCCCCCTTTAGGCTACAGTGCTGCTTTTGCAAGAGTTGGTCTCTTGGTAGTTCTCAATTTAGCTTATTATTTGAAACCTAAATCTGCCCAGGCTAATGAGCGTGACCAATTCCTCTCACCAAGACCACATAGGAGTCTCCCCATCTGCACTTCACGAAAGGATGAGAGGACCAGATGTCTTGGGGTGATATTCTGGTTCTGGGCTTTTTAAAGAAACTCCCATCAGACTAGAGATGAAAAAAAATAATTTATAGAGTAGTTGAAAATCAGTTTTTACTTTCACTTTCTGTTTCTTTTATTATTTTTTTTCACTTTCAGATTTGACATTTTAGAACTTTCAGTTGCAATTAGCTCCTTATACTTTGGTGGTAGATATAATTTTAAATAATTTAGTGGTTTTCAGTGATTTGAGACTCTGAAGAATATGGCTATTTAAATGGTTCTAAAATATAATTTTTGCAAGGTGGGGCTTGTACTTAATTTTTTTTAATTGGAAAAATAAGACTGGGGGCACTTTTATTTTACATATTTTACTGTTAAAATTGAGAGAAAATTAGTGAACTGCACTGTATATTACTAAAATATTTTGATTTTCCTTTTAAGAGCAAGGTGTTGATATTTATCAGATTTTACAGAGACCTTTAATTCTTCACAAAGTAATTGACTATAAAATTTCTCCAAATGATATTCTAGCTGTGTATTTATTTTATTATAAATAAGACTTTTTCCCAATCAATAAAATTTGGCATATTCCGTGTGAAAAAAAAAATAAAATTTTTATATAATTTTAATGACTGCAATCTAGTTACAGTTATTATATTGTAAAATATTGGCTATATTTCCCATGTTGTAAACTATAGTTTTATAGCCCATTTTATATCCAAGAGTTTTTATTTTCCAGTCCCCCATGGTTATATTGTTCCTCCCCACTCCCGCCACTGGTAATCACTAGTTCATTCTCTGTATCTGTGAGTCTGCTTCTTTTTGGTTATATTCCCTGTTTTGTTATATTTCTTTAGATTCCACATGTTAGTGATATCATATAGTATTTGTCTTTCTCTGTTTGACTTATTTCACTTAGCATAATGCCCTCCTATTTCATCCATGTTGCGGTAAATGGCATAATTTTGTTTGCTTTATGCTAAGTAGTATTCTAGTATGTGAATGTGTGTGTGTATATGTATCACATCTTTTTTTATTCATTCATCTGTTGATAGACCCTTTAGGTTGTCTGCATATCTGCTGCTGCTGCTGCTGCTGCTAAGTCGCTTCAGTCATGTCCGACTCTGTGCGACCCCACAGATGGCAGCCTACTAGGCTTCGTTGTCCCTGGGATCCTCTAGGCAAGAACAGTGGAGTGGGTTGCCATTTCCTAGGATATTATAAGTAATGCTGCTTTAAACATTGCAGTACATGTATCTTTCCAATTTATACCCAAGAGTGGAATTTCTGGATCATATGGTAGTTCTATTTTTAGTTTTTTGGGACACCCTGATACTGTCTTTCATAGTGGATGCACCAATTTACATTCTTACCAACAGAGGGCCACTGACTCTTTAAAGCCTAAAAACAATGGGTGTGTACCTCACCTGGCCTTAGTCTCCAATATTTGAATGACTTTCTCCCAACCGAACAGAAGATTACTCTCCTTTCATATTATGTACCTCAGTTGTTTTTGGAAGCCCATAGAAGAGTGCCTCATACAGGCCAGCTCTCTCTTGCCTGTCAATTGCATCCACCATAGTCTATCTACTTTCTTTTCCATTTTCAGACTTGTTTCTTCCTGGGACAAGAGCTCCCAGTACCATTGTGAGAATCCCAATTGTTCATTCTTAACAATTAGTTAAGTACTTTACATATGGGAAGTGTTATGCTAGAAATTCATAAAGATCTAATATCTTTGCTTAAGCTGCTGTCTCTATACACTCAACCCTGTGACCTGGCAGTGGGAGTTCTACTTCCTGGTTCCACATCCATTAGCTTGAAGAGAAAATATCTTGCATCTGAAAGTGCCAAGTCCCATCAGAGTTTAGCACTGGCCCAGTTCATGCACTGCCATCTTCCATGTGACAGGATAAAACATCAAGAAATCCTCCCCCATTATCCACATCAGCATTCTCCCCCAGGATGGTGCATTTGCTACAATTGATGTACAGATGTGGGAGGCTGTGCATGTCTGGGAGAGGGATGAGGGTAGATGGAATAGCTCTCTTTCAGTCTTGCTTCCAGCAGTTCCCACAGACCTTGAAGAACAGGTCAAGGGATAACCCAGTGCATGTCTCCAGCCTCTGGCTTTAGTCTCAGCCCTAAGTGCCTAACTCTTGAGTACAAATGCATATACATTTCTCAGAAGGAGGTGCAAGAAGACAAAGCCTGGCTGGTGGTGGGATGGGGAGTGGGGCTCACCTCTGCTTGTAAAAGGGAAGGAGTTTGATTCCACCAGAACCTCACTGAAGCCTATATGAAGCCACTTTATATTCTTTAAGATAATTTTTTTGGTGCTTGAGAACCCTAGAGAAAAATGACCACTCTAAAAAACTGTCAGATGACCTCACAGCCCTACAGATGGCTTGCGTTTCACTTACAGCTCCAAGTTGACAACTACATTTCTTTTAGCCACCCTCCATGTGCTCCTGCCACTGCCATGTGTGCTCATTAATCTGGGTGAAGTGCTCAGTCCCACCACAGGGCTTCTTGTGTACCTGCTGTGGCATGTTTTTCCCTTCTGGTGAATTCCTCCATCCTCTCTGTGAATGGATAGTGAGCAATATTATTGACCGCCAAAAGTGCTGAAGGGTATATTATATAAAAATATAAATAGAAGGAATCTTTTTGGCATATCTTTTCAATTGGAAGAACATGTAGGCTTTCAAGTGAGTGTATTCCCTACCTTTACCAAAATATAGCACCTTGAAAAAACTTGAGAGCCAGGAGTTGTGAAAAAGCATAGGGGTATTGAATCTCAGGTGATCTCAGATGAGATATTTAACCTCTCTGATGCACAACAGCCCCATCTATCACATAAGAATATTGGGAGGACTTCCCCTGTGGTGCAGTGGGGGTCCAGGTTCCATCCATTGTCAAGGCACTAGATCCTATATGCTGTGACTAAATGCAATGTGCCCTAAAGACTTAGTGCAACTAAATAAATATAGATTAATATTTTTTTCAAAAAATATTGGGATGTTGAAGAATTAATTGTAATAAAGAACACCAGTTTGTTAGATATATAGTTCTCATATATATTCCTCCTTCCCCCTTTAAAGGCTTGAAGAAGAGAGGAAGAAGACCTACAATTGAGGGTTTATCACTGATCTCTGTGGGGAAACTAAAGTTTTCCCTTATCTCTCTTAGGGTTCTTGTTGTTTTTCCATCACATCTGACTCTTCGCAACTCCATGGACTGCAGCACACTGGGCTTTCCTGTCCTTCACTATCTCTTGGGGTTTGCTCAAACTCATGTCCACTGAGTCAGTGATGCCATTTAACCAACTCATTGCCCCCTTCTCCTCCTGCCCCCAATCTTTCCCTGCATCAGTGTCTTTTCCAGTGAGTCAACCCTTCTCATCAGGCACTCATTACAGCTTCAGCTTCAGCATCAGTCCTTCCAATGAATACTCAGGATGGATTTCCTTCAGGATTGACTGGTTTGATCTCCTTGCTATCCAAGGGACTCTCAGGAGTCTACTCTAGCACCATGGTTTGAAAGGGTCTGAATATGAAACTGGGGAAGACAAATTAACAGGAGAAAATCATAGAGATTTGTTTGTTTTACATGACTCAGGAGACTTCATAAGGAAATGAGGACCCAAAGAAACAGTCAGAGCTGAGTATTCTTCTGCCAGGCCTGATGAAGATTGCATAGCGCTGGAGGAATATGGCAGCTTGAGGAGTGTGGGCTTAGGGTAGTGAACGGGAAGACCCAGAAAAGCATGTTAATTGAGGATTTTCTTTCCCTACTTCTGTCACTGGAGAATGTTCCTTCCCTTTGGATGGGGGAGGACCCCTCTTATAGGAAGGTTTTATGACCTGTTTGGGGCAAGGGAGATGTTCAGAGTGCCCTTCAGCTTAGAGTATTCAATCTTCCCAGGTGTTGTGTTGTGGGGGTTGTGTACTGAACCCCATCTTCTCCAGTGACTCATGCACAGGAATTCACATACAAAAGTGTTTATACATTGTGTGTGATGAACAGACCACGGTACCCTCTGTCCTTCCATCCTTCCTCAGGCCCCCTCTCTGGATCTTACCTGTTACCGTCTGTTTTGTGGTGGGTGTGAATAAATGAGAGGGTCACATCGGCTAAGCGTCAGGCTGCCTTCTGAACCTCTGTTGCTGTGGGCAGAAGCCTGGCTCTGCAGGCTCCATTCTGCTGAGTGTTTTTCTGTCATTTTTAAAAGGAGAACAGCAAAGATGCAAATTGCGGAGCCTGCCCAGGGAGAAGGGCACACAAAGAGGCAATTCAGGTGACAAGTGTTCAGGGAGCAGGGGTTGGGGGATAAAGGCAGGCATCTTCTTCAGGTTCTTTCTTTGCCTTTTGTGAGCAAATTTATCAGGCTTGTTAAGAAATAAAGGCAACACTGGGAGGCTTGGTGGCCTCTGGGCCTGAAGAGGCCCTTCACGAAAGAACCCTGGAAACAGGCTCCTTAGAAATGCAGAGAGGAATCACATTTTTGTTCAAGGTGACAGAAATATGACAGTACATGGCACAGGCAGGGAAAGTTATAACCTCATGATATCTGTCCCATCACTTCATGGCAAATTGATGGGAAAAAACTGGAAACAGTGACAGACTTTATTTTCTTGGATGGTGACTGCAGCCATGAAATTAAAAGATGCTTGCTTCTTGAAAGAAAATCTATAACAAAGTTAGACATTGTATTCAAAAGCAGAAACATCACTTTGCTGACAAAGGTTTATACAGTCTAAGCTATGGTTTTCCAGTAGTCATGTGCGGATGTCATAGTTGGACCATCAAGCAGGCTGAGTGCTGAAGATTTGATGTTTTTGAACTGTGGTGTTGGAGAAAACTCTTGGGAGTCTCTTGGACAGTAAGGAGATAGAACCAATCAATCCTAAAGGAAATCAGTCCTGAATATTCATTGAAAGGACTGACTCTGAAGCTGAAGCTCCAATACTTTGGCCCCATGATGCAAAGAACTGACTCACTGGAAAAGACCCTGATGCTGGGAAAGATTGAAGGCAGGAGGAGAAGGGGATGACAGAGGATGAGATGGTTGGTTGGATGGCATCACCGACTCAATGGACGTGGGTTTGAGCAAACTCTGGGAGACAGTGAAGGACAGGGAAGCCTGACATGCTGCAGTCCAAGGGGTTGCAAAGAGTCAGACATGACTGAGCGACTGAACAACATAATGTCTGAGTCAGTCCCCACTTCACTCCCACCCCAACCCCCAGCCCTTCTACAGCCCCTCCCACCGCACCACAGACCCCAGTTTTCTATGAGTTAGGTTAGGCCTTCTCCTGAACCTGCGCTGTGTCCTATGAAGATATCCCCCACCTCATCTGCTCGGAGTGTAAATACTGTTACTGCCATGAGCTGCTTTCTCCTCCGATGGGCCTCAGAGCTGCCCTTCAGTGGCTGGGGTGTTGGTTCCGGTCCCTGCCCTAATTGACGCTGTGACTCTGGGCAAGTGACTCTCCCTATCTGGGCCTCAGTTACCTCTTCCGTAAAATGAGGGGGTGGGGTTGGGGTCTTCAGAGTCCTGTCCTGTTCTGACAGGGGCACCTCCGTGGCTCTAATTGCCTCATTAGAACACCAGGGAATGCCTTTCTAGTAACTGTCTCCCTGGCTCCTGTCTAACCCACTCCCTCTTGGGCTCTGTCTCCAAGAAAACACAAGCAGCTGCTCTCTCTGCCAGGACTCCCTCGGATCTGCAAGCCCTTCTTGACTGCAGATGTGTACCAGCATCCTCTGTCTGTCTTGCTCACTCTGACTGAGGCCTCTGTCTGAGTGGGAAACAGGAGGTGGTACCCTTTTCGAGCCCAGCTGTTTCTCTTCTCTGGCTGCTATTGCTGGCCTCCATCCCGGTGAGATCAAAGTTTCCTTTATTGCTTTCCACCTTGCACATGGATTTAATGTTGGGTGCTTCACAGACTACTGTGTGTGGCATTATGGCTGAGATGAAAGCTGAAATCGCTCAGACACAAATCGCAGCGAATGGAGGAAGATTATATAATCCCACATAACTGTCCCCAAAGAAAGACACATTCAGAGAGTCAACAGCTGCCCTTAAGAAATGATCCCTTTGCCAAAAGCCAGGACATTTCATTTTGTGGTTTAAGAACTGGGCACAGAGTCGATAGCATGGCTTTAATATTTTCCAGATGAGCTGGACTCTCACAAAACTCTTAATATGTGTAGGGCTGTGTGTGTTTCTGGGGCTTCCCTGGTGGCTCAGATGATAAAGAATCTGCCTGCAATGCGAGACACCTGGGTTCGATCCCTGAGTTGGGAAGACCCCCTGCAGGAGAGCATGGTAACCCACTCCAGTATTTTTGCCTGGAGAATCCCCAAGGACGGAGGAGCCTGACCGGCTACAGTCCATGGGGTCATAAAGAGTCAAACACGGCTGAACGACTAAGCATGTGTGTGTTTCTGAGAAGTCAGGGATCAGGTTCTATATAGTTTTCTGGACACATGCAGGCATGGCTGAGCAAGAGATCAGAGATGTGGGAGGGGCTTGATGGGAAACTTAAGTTTGCTTGGAGTCAAAAGGAAATGACAAATCTAGAAGAATCCAGAACGTCAGGGGTCCAAAAACAGAGAATCCAGGAAAGCAGTGGAGGAAGGAAAGACAAAGCAAATTTGGGGAGATTATGGCAGGTGGGGTCCAGCATCCAGCAAGGTGGAGGTTGAAGCTCCAGCGGTTGGGAGACACTGCAGTGGTTTCTGATCCTAGAGAAGAGCAGCTGCTCTCTGCTCGCAAGTCCCTGTAGAGGGTGGGTGCTCATGGATGGCAAATCATTGCTCTAAACCAGAGCTTTGTTCCTCCCTGGCTTATTTGGCAGCATTCCTTCAGTTGTGTGGTATGAGGTTGAAGAGTGTGGATTCTGGTGTTCGACAGAATGGGTTCAAATCTCAGATCTGCCAATTACTTGCTGTTACCCTGTGCCTCAATGTTTTCTCATGTGCAAGTTGGGAATAATAATATATTAATAATAATAATAATAATAATAATAATAATAATAATGACCTCCTTGGGTGTTTGGGAAGATTAAGAGTGTCTAATGCATTGGAGAGCCTAATAAATGTCAAATGCCATGAGCCCTTTTGGCATTTATTTATTGAGCTCTCTAATAAGAACCAGAGGACAGAAGGGTTCTTGACACATTTTAGCATGCATTCAGATCAACTGGAAGACTTATTAAAACTCAGATTGGGAGAACTTATGCCCAAAGTTTCTAATTCACTTGTAGTGGACTATGGTCCATGGAACCATACTTTGAGAATCTCCATGGTCCACACTTTGAGAATCACCACTGTGTATCCTATACACACAATATGTGTACAAATGAGATGATTATTTATTTAGCAAACACCTAGTTAGCACTTATCATTTGCCAGACTCTGTGTATAAATACAGCACATAATATTAACACTGTTGACTCATTTATTCATCACAGAGACCCCTATGAGGCTGGTTCTATTATACCCACTTTATAGAAGAGAAAACTGAGGCACCTGCCCAGTTTTAAGTAACTTGCCCAGGCACTCTCAGCTGGTAAGTTATAAAACTGAATAAATGCCATGTTATAAAACTGAATAAATGCCACCAGAGGTGCTTCTGCAGGATGCATGGAGATTTTAGGGTTCTCAGGTAGTTTCCAGAATCTCACCCTGCACACTCGCATAGGTCCACGTAGGAAATTGTGTTAAGACAGTGAACATGAAGGACAGGATCAGGGACTCTGAACCAAGCAAGGGTAGCAAGCCAGTGTTGCCATGTTTGAGCTGTGTGGCCTCAAGCAAGAGAATTCATCTTTCTGTGCCATGTTCTTTGTCTAAAAGAAGAAGAAAAAAACTATGAGAATCATAACACCTGACTTCCCTTGCAGCAGGAGCTTTGCCTGGAACAAAACAAGAAAGCTCATGTGAAGTCCTTGGAAGAGAGCAGATGTCCTGGTAGGACAATTTTCTCCCATATTTTCTTCATCTTGTCGTACCCTCAGTGATGGCTTTTGTTTGATGATAAGATGATAAGAATTCTTTTCCTTCCCCCTGATTACGTTTTCCTCAACCCAATTTCAGTTTCTTTTTTTTATCAATCTACAGCATCTTAGGATAACAGAACTAGAAAATGCCTTAGATCATTTATTCCTGCCTGTGTGTTACTGTTCAGTCGCCCAGTCATTTCTGACTCTTTGTGACCCCATGGACTGCAGCATGACTCCAGGTCTCTCTGTCCCTAATCGTCTCCCAGAGTTTGCCCAAGTTCATGTCCACTGCATCAGTGATGCCATCCAGCTATCTGATCCTCTGATGCCCTCTTCTCCTTCTGCCCTCAATCTTTCCCAACACCAGGGACTTTCTCTGCCTATGTATCTAGAATTAAAAAATATAGTTCTTTGGCATCTTGTGGCAGATTGGATTATTCTTCAAAAATATTCACTTCTAATTTCCATGCAAAGAACATACTTTTCCCCTCTGATATTGGTCTAGGCTTTGCTTTGCTCAACTGGATATTAAATAGACATAATATACTAAAGAATCTGCATGCCAATGCAGGAGATGCAAGAGACGCAGGTTCAATCCCTGGGTTGGAAAGATCCCCTGGAGTAGAAAATGGCAACCCACTCCAGTATTGTTGCCTGGAGAATTCCATGGACGAAGTGGCCTAGTGGACTGCAGTCCGTGAGATTGCAGAGTTGGACACAACTGGACTCACATGCACACGCAGATACAGTAGAGGCTTAAAAGGAGCTCGGGAAGTTAAAGCAGGCTCCTTTGCACCTGCTTGCCTGATCTAGCATGCAGGTTCCTGGAAAAAGAGAAGATACTCTCCTCTCCCAGAAGATACTACTTCTCAAAGGCGTAGCACTGATCAGAGGCGGGCTACTCCTGTGGAGCCCAGCTCCCAAATGTCACCCCAGCTCCCCACCCCTGAAATGTGACTGGGCCAGCCAGAACCAGCCAAGCCCTCCAGCTGAGCCCAGGCGAGAACAGCTGATGTCCAACCAGCCCACAGATGAGTGACCTAAATATTTGTTGACATGTGCCAATGAGATGATATTATGTTTCTTTGTGAAGGGCCCAATTTTGTCTCCATCATGATATTCTCAACGGGGCCCAGGAATCTGGGCTTCTAAAAGTGCACCCATGTGATTCTGTTATTCAGCTCAATTTGGAAATCACCGACCTCTGGTCTTAGAGGGAAATGTTGAGACCCAGAATGGTAGAGTTATTTGCGCAGTCTCAATACCTGCCTGAGTTAGTAGTAGAATTCTTGGTATTTTATATTCACATCCTTTCTCCTATATCACACTGTTCCCTTAAAAAATTTAACATGGAAAAAGAAATTCTTCATGTCCCCATAACTTAGATGCTTTGGGCTGGAGTATTTCCACCCCATGCTGACATCAACCCTTTGAAACCCACTGATGAAAGGAGACACACAATGGAAAGACTATATTGACTTTGGTTGTAATTCTATTTACTATGCCAAATGACTCAACTTGGGGTAAAAATGCGGTCACTAGATCATGTGCTTTAGAGGGAATTTAAAGTACAGTATTCTTTTTTAACTTGGGAAAGTTTATGCGATTTCTAGGCAATTATTTCCTGTAGGAATAAAAGTATGTGTTCCTCTTTCATCCTGTTCCTCTTGCTGCAGTTTCTCCTCATTAGTGGTTTCCTTCCTCTTGAGCTGTGGTAATGCTCTCCAAGTACTGAATCTATTACAGTCAAAGCTGATCTTTGCAGACCTGACAGAAATACAGATGGGAGAACTGGAAATGTCTGCCTCAATTCGGGCTAATATTTATTGAGCACCTGCTATGTACCCAGCTTATGCAAACCGCTGTCATGTACACTGTTTTTATTAAGTGTACAGGAATTTGCAAGCAGTGGGTGTAGAGTCCATAGAAGGGAAAGAAGAGAGAAGAGACACTACCGCTTAAGGCTGTTTTTTCAGACTCCTTGGTGACATTTCTTTGTTTGCCAGCACTCTCCTGTTTAATCCCCCCCATCTGTTAAGTGGTGAAGAGTCATCTCTTTCCCATATCAGCCCTCTAGCCCAAACATCACCTTTTCCCACTCTGTTTAGTATGCTAGGGACAACTTAAGTAAATATAGCCAGACAAGGTGCTAAATATTTCTTAGCTGAACCAGGCAGAAGCAGGAGTTCCTTCTTGGCCTAAGACTCATTGCTTCCCATGTGGGTCGTTGCAGTGTCCTTCCAAGTCTTCTCCCTGCCTGTTTCTCCCTTGTGTAATCTCTCCTACCCAGTTCAACCTTTAAGATGTCCTACCCAGGACCACACTCCTGAGAGGACTCACTCGTATAATATGATCTCCCTGCTGAAACGTGTCACTGTCCTTCCTTTATTATATTGCTTGACTCCATCACATCAGTCCATTCTGCTCTCAATGGTAACATCACTCACTTCTTATGCCCCTACTTTTTCTCTTCCTGACATACATACCCATATGCCTGTGTGCACATACAGACACACAACGTGATGAACTGTGCTTTCAAGCCTTTCTACAGACTTTCTTCCCGGTCTGAGATTCTTTACACATTTGGTCTCAGTCTCCCATAGAGGCCATGCAGTGTAAATGGGTGTGACAGATGGGTGTGAGACCACAGGGAATAGTGGGGTGCATGGCAGACTGGAGTGGGCACCCTAGTGGTGCAGGGCCCAGGCACTACTAGGCCCCAGTGAATGGGTGCCATATTACAGCTTAGCCCAGTGTTGCTGTATTTTCTATATTTTTAGAAGCTAGAAATCCAAATTTTATGTGAAATCTTTAGATTTTTAAAGGTGTGCAAGTATATTAAAATAAAAGCAAATCAAGTTTGTATGCCAAATAAGCAAACCTGCTCTGCACTTTCTGCTTATTCAAATCTTGCCAAATCTTAAAGTCCAGCTTATGCCTCATCTTATGCCTCACAAAGCCTGATGTTTTTGGAAATATTTTCTTTTTATTTTTTTTACATAATTTTACTGGAGTATAATTGCTTTACAATGTTGTGTTAGTTTCTGCTGCACCACAAAGTGAATCAGCTCTAAGTATACAGATGGCTGAAGGAGGCTCCCTCTTGAGCCTCCTTCCAACCCCTCTAGGTCATCACAGAGCACCAAACTGAGCTCCCTGTGCTACAGCAGGTTCCCACTTGCTATCTGTTTTACGCATGGTAGTGTATATACATCAGTTCTGTTCTCCCAATTAGTCCTCCCCTCCCTTTCCTGCACTGTGTCCATATGTCCATTCTCTTTGATGACTCTGACCGCTGCATTTTTCTGACCTTACACCAGTTATCTATGTATAGGCTCTTAGCTCTGCATTCTGCCTTGAGTTGCTGTTTGGTAATAGTGGACTGGACCCTAAGCATGTCCCGTTTACAGTGAGCACATTGTTAACTGTGGCCAGCAGAAGGTGCTAGAGGCTTCTCTGTTGGGGGAGGTGGGGGGTCACATGACTGGGGTTGCTCTGCCCCAGCCTCACACCCAGAGTGTGTCATCTGGCCAACTCACAGCCTGGCCTGGGCCTGGTGACCCCCTGGCCCTCTTGATGCAGACACTGCCCACTCCAGGTCTCCTACATCCAGCAGTGCCCACCTTCTTCTGTGGTCCCTGCCCCCAGCTTTGACACAGCTGCACATGGAGGCTGCTACCTGCTTGCTCTGCAGGTGGGCCAGCTCTGGCTCTGGCAATCCGGCACACGCCTCAGCCCTCCGTTTGCTCCAGTAACGTCTGACCCCCTGCTGTGGGTCCTCGCCCTCAGCCCTAGGGCACCCTTTAGAATGCTATCTACATCTTTCTATTTTGTCCTCTACCATAAATTTATAATCCTTCATATTAAACTTCCCCTGTTTAAATTACTGTGAGTTTTTTGTCCCCTGATTAAACCCAGGCCAATACATACATTAAGTATAAGTCTACTCCTTGATAACCCAGACATCCTGGTTCTAGTCTCTCTGCTTACACTGTATCTGCTTTCTTTCCTACCAACATGCTAATTATCACATGAGAGATACCTCCTGAGATCACATACAGCCTGGATGCAGGTGTGTCTGCAAAGCCCTTAAACCCAAAGCGATTAATATGGGCTGAGGACAAGACTGTTGCTTTTCAATCTGATGTATGTGGTGAAGATCATTTTTAAAAATTTAATTTCCAGATTTTTCATAAACCAAAACAGTTGTCAAGCATAATCAAAATGAAGTATTAGAAACATAAAAAAACAAACTTAAAAAGACATACAAAGTAGAAGCCCAGTTATTCAGTGTTAGATTCAATAGACATACTTGTTCTATGAAACTGCTATACAAGTTTGTAAATACCCCACCTTCTGTACTTGTGTTGCCACAGGTGGTGACACAGTGTGTGGAGGAGGCCTTGAACCGCCCTGACTGGAGCTCTTCACCAATGTCAGGAGTTGTACTGTGCACTACATCCCACTTCTCCAATCCGGTCCTTTCATTGCATCACACTTGTATTTTGGGTTTATTTTCCTACATTAGGGAGATAGTGGCAGGCTTCTTATTTATCCTCTCATTCTGTCCGGGTGCCTTCTCCAGCACACGCTTCTACTTAGCATCACGTTCATGAGACATCCTAGCCCAGAGTAGCAACTTTGGGCTCTTTTTCATAGCCACAGTCCCACTTCCATTTATCAGGAGGTGGTGGCTGTGGCGCTAAAATGTCCCCATATTTCCCTGGGCTCTAGGCCACTGAATTTATAAACAGACACATCAGCGCTCCCCGCTACCCCTGTGGTTGCAGCTGATAAGAGCCAGAAGCTGAGAGTTATTTGCATGTGTGACTTGTCTTGATAGCATGGGTTATAC
Source organism: Antilocapra americana (assembly GCA_007570785.1). Classification (NCBI taxonomy): domain Eukaryota; kingdom Metazoa; phylum Chordata; class Mammalia; order Artiodactyla; family Antilocapridae; genus Antilocapra; species Antilocapra americana. Next base: position 35,383,659 of record ML663562.1, on the reverse strand, counting down.
CTACTGTCAGAGCCAAAAGCCATGTGTCAGTCCCCGAACTGAGCCAGTCAGACAGGAAAATGCAGACGAACTGGCTGTGATGTCCAGCAGAAGCACCATAACTGTAGCTTTAAATGTTAAAAATGGAAGCTAGCTAGAGTCCCCAAACTCCCCATCCTTCTATAATTAAGAGACAGTATGCTCCTGTCTCTTAATTATTATCATTACCCTACTCTATCTAAAACTGTATTTGTAAAACTCTTAGTAATCTACAGTAATTCCACTGAGTTTATTTCCTCATCTTTCCTCTGGGCTTATAACCTGCCTTTCCAGCTCAGTTTGTTAGCCAGAGATTTATTCTGTATTCAGAGCACTTCCATCCCATTGCTGGTGCTCACTAGATTGTAATAGAAATGCCATCCCACCCAACTGCGAGTTGACGTTGTATGACAGTGATATTGCCCCCATTTTACAGACAGTGCCAACGAGCTTCAGTGAAATACTCAAGGTCACAGAGGCAAATCCAGTGGAGAATCAGGGGTGGGACCAGCCTTGTGAATTTTGAGCCCAGACCTCTTTTTGTTATATCAGACTGCCTCCCAGACCCACGAGAGATACGCTTATCACCGTTGTTTGGTGGGCGTTCAGTTCACTGCAGTCAATACTGTCAAATGAAATCTTCAAACAACAGAAGTGTGCTGACAGACACTCCTCACCTTTATGAACCCCAATGTTATAAGCAGTGGCCACACAGATCCAACCAAAAAATCTATAGCCACAGTTAATGCTGATTTTTAAAACTAGATCTGCTTGCAAGTTATTCTTGGGTGACGGTGATCAGTGCTGGCATTCATTAATACAGTGAAGTAAGTCAGAAAAAGAAAGACACATACTGTATAGTAATGTATATGTATCTGGAATTTAGAAAGATAGTACTGGCGATTCTACATGTAAGGTAGCAAAGGAGACACGGATTTAAAGAACAGACTTTTAGACTCAGTGGGAGAAGGCTAGGATGGGATGATTTGAGAGAATAGCATTGAAACATGTACCTTGCTGCATGTAAAACCGAGGACCGGTGCAAGTTCGATGCATGAAGCAGGGCACCCAAAGCCAATGTTCTTGGACAACCCAGGGGGATGGGCTGGGGAGGGAGGTGGGGGATATTTAGGATTGGGGGGACACATGTATACCTATGGCCAATTCATGTTGATATATGGCAAAAAGAAATGACAGTATTGTTAAGTAATTATCCTCCAATTAAAATAAATAAGTTAATTAAAGAAAGAAAACAGTGACAAAACCAACAAAATCCACAAGTCACCTGAAGCTAAATCTGAATGAATGGAGGATGGTCCATGGTTCCATAGAGAACCTGGAAACATGTCCCAAATAATCCAAATTATCCAATTCAAAATAATGATGATATTGAACATACTGTTTTCCAAACATTGCTCTTTTCTTTCCTCCTTTCCAGGGTATCCTGATAGCTTTTCCTCCCAACCCCTGGGGTCAAGGCAAAATGGAAAGAGAAGTATGGAAAACTAGATTAAGGATAATGTAATGCAAGTTACTAGTTTATAAAGGTATTTAACGTTGTGTAACAACTCAGAGAAATACACTGATGGATGTTTTACATACATCTACTCTAATTCCTACATCAGTCTGGTAGAGTAAATCATATAGGTGAGAAAACCGAGTCTTGGAGAAGGTAATTTGCCCATGATCTGGACGATAAGTAACTGGATTTGAAATTGGGTCTCTCTGGTTCTAAACATTATCCTTCTGCTCCACTCTGTGCCTTTCCTTTAAGAAATGATAAGTAACATTGATTAATGGCAGTGGTTTATTTATCTGTCTTTAACACCAGCTATTGGTGTATGGTTGAAGTGGCGCCAATAGTCAATGTGAACTGTTCAAAATATAGACAAACTCTGGATGCAGAAAGCAGAACAACTTAAAAAAAAAAAAAACAACTAAAATCCAGAATTCTGACTCTGTCTTATTGATTATGTTTTAGGCTGCCAACTGCTAAGCATAAAATCAAAGGAAAATGATGAGAAAGGAATCATAATTTCTCTTGCATTCAGAGCTATTTGTTCTTTCTTACTTTAAAGTTTGATGATTAGGGGACATGAAAGGAATCTGGACTGAGGAAAACCTGGTGTTATAGTTGTGATTTAGAAGCTTTCTTTGTTCTACCAGCATCCCCTCTGTCTTCTCAGTTCCATTGTACTCTTGACTCTCAAACTTTTTCACTTTCTTTTTTTTTTTTTTTACTTAATTAGACTAATTAAAATAGAGTTAGGAATTCACCTCATCCGTGGAGTTGGTGGATATCTGTGATGATATCTATGGCTATTTGGGGTAAAATAGAAGCAGTAATAATTATAAAGATACATTGAATATGTTTGACACACTTTTTAGCTTTTGCTGTTGCAGTTCAGTTGCTAAGTGGTGTCAGACTCTGCAACCCCACTGACTGCAGCATGCCAGGCTACTCTGTCCTCCACTGTCTCCTGGAGTTTGCTCAAATTCATATCCATTGAGTCAGTGATGGTTTATTGAGGTTTAATTGATGAATAGGGCTTCCTCAGTGGATCAGTTGTAAAGAATCTGCGTGCAGTGCAGGAGATGCAGGAGACAAGGGTTCTATCCCTGGGTTAGGAAGATCCCCAGGAGGAGGAAATGGCAACTCACTCCAGTATTCTTGCCGGGAGAATCCCATGGACAGAGGAGCTTGGTGGGCTACAGGTCTATAGGGCTGCAAAGAGCTAGACATTACTGAGTGCACACACACAATTTATAAGTAAGAATTGTATATATATAAGATCTACAACTAGATGTTTTGATATGTGTATGTATTGTGGAATGGTCACCACAATCAAGCTAGTTAACATATCCATCACCTCACATAATTGCTTATCATTCATGTGCATGCATATGTTATGTGTGGTGAGAATACTTAAGAAATACCCTCTTAGCATCTTTAAAGTATCCAATAATGTATTGTTAACTGTAGTCACATTGATGTATGTTAGATCTCCATAACTTATTCATATCATATAACAGAAACTTTATACCCTTTGACCAACATCTCTCCATTTCCCCTTTGCCCCTAAACCCTGGTAACCAACATTCTGCTCTCTGTTCCTATGACTTCAACTATTTTAAATTTGACATATAAGTGAGGTCATACATATTTGTTCATTTTATTTCCATTAACACAATGTCCTCCTGGTTCATCCATGTTGTCTCTAAAGGCAGGATTTTCTTACTTAAAGGCTAAATAACATTTCATTATACACACACACATGCACACACTCACACTCATATCCATCAGTGGACATTTAAGTAGTTTCCATATTTTATCTGTTGCAAGTAATGCTGTATTAAACATGGGAGCTCAGATATCTTTTCAAGAGACTGATTTCCTTTCCTTTTGATCTGTAACAACAAGTGGGGTATTGGATCATGTGACAACCCTATTTTTAATTTTTTGAGAAACTTCTATACTGTTTTCAATAATGGTTGCAACAGTTTACATTTTTGTAAACAGTGTACCAGAGTTCCTTTTTCTCCACATCTTTCTCAAAACATGGTATCTTCTGTCTTCTTGGTAATGGCCTTTTTAACACATGCAAGGTGATATTTCACTGTGGTTGGGATTTGCATTTTCCTGATGACTTGTAATGTTGAGCACTTTTTCATATGTTTTGGCTTTTTGTATGTCTTCTTTTGAGAAATCTCTGTGTGCTTTGCTTATATTTGATTGGATTATTTGGTCTTGTTTTGGTTTGGTCTTTTTGCTATTAGGCTGTTTGCATTCCTTATGTATTTTGGATATTAACCTCTGTCAGATAGATGGTTTGAAAATATTTTCTCCCATTCTTTGGATTGGCTTTTCAATCTGTTGATTCTTTCTTTTAGTGTGCAGAAGATTTTCAGTTTGATGCATTGGCACTTATTTATTTTTGCTTTTATTGCCTGTGCTTTTGGTGTCGTAGCCAAAAAGAACTTTACCCAGACCAATGTTGGGCTCCTTTCTTTATTTCTAGGAGATCATGGCATTTGAAAGCCTCATTCATAAAATACACTGAACCATAATTCTTTCCAAGTTTATAAAAAACAGTTAATGACTTGATTTTGCACAAGCCAAAGGCTGAGGCATACAGCTTCCTTAAAAGATTTGTTTGAAGGGATATGATCAGTGATGGGGAATATAAGACAAAATTTTGAACTTCTAATTCCTAGTTTAATGTCAGTTTAATAACATATTAGATGCTCAAGTATTGCTGGTATTTTTTTCATTGCAACCATTTTAATTTCATAATAGATTTTTGGCTGAGATGTATAGAAATACCATCAAAACTGTTTCTATAGTTGGATCCTAATGCTTTGTTGGTCATACTCTGCTCAATAAGCAGTGAATATGTGAAGAAGTTCTGAATGTTGAGAAGAGTGTTATGCCTTGGGAGGACACTAGGAAGATAGGAGACATGATTCTCCCTTCAGAAAGCTCACAGTCTGAGTTGAGAAATGAAACTCTCTCCTATAAAGCCATCACAGCCCCAAATATGTGGTACTGACCAAAATAACAAGAGAGACAAGGAACAGAGAGATTGAAAGTTTCAGAGTTCATGCAAGACATATTATTGAACCTGAAATGTGATAAATTTCAACAAGGACAAAAAGACAATATCCCATACATCATTGTGTAGTGCTTTTTGTTGACAGAGTACTTTCACATTTATCTTGGAATCAATCCCTATAGTAACTCCGTGACAGATATTATCATGATTTTCACTTTACTGATGAGGATCCTGAAGCTCAGAGAGGTTAAGTAGACTTTCTAAGATGACAAAGCTTATCAGGGTTAGATCTACAACTGATGCACACTCTTTTATGCCAGATTTTGGAAGGTTATAAGCTAGATAAAACCAGTCAATCCTAAGGGAAATCAACCCTGAGTATCCATGGGAAGAACTGATGCTGAAGCTCTTATGCTTTGGCCACCTGATGCGAAGAGCCAACTCATTGGAAAAGACCCTCATGCTGGCAAAGACTGAGGGTGAGAGGAGAAAGGGGTGGCAGAGGATGAGATTGTTACATAGCACCACTGAGTCAATGGACATGAGTTTGAGCAAACTCCAGAAGATAGTGAAGGACACTGACATGCTGCAGTTCATGGGGTCACAAAGAGTTGGACATGACTTAGAGAATGAACAACTGAACAATAAGCCATGAAGAAGGAAATTATTTCTAATCCTAGACCAGGAGGATAATATAATAAAGATGGAAAACTTTTAGAAATAGAAAAAAATAGAAATAATTGATGACAGATTTCATATGAATAATAAAAAGGAAGAAAATAAATTTAAAAACAACTTCAAGTTCATTATTGTGACACATTTAAAGAGTGGTTACCGGCCAGAGATGGGACTCTTGGAGGCAGACATGAGAAGGTCAGTTTTGAACATTTTCAAGGGTCTTTGTCTGCAGGTTAAGTCCTTGAAGCTCCTTCTCCATCCTGGAAAGTTCCTTGTTTCCTTTGCTCCTAGGCCCCCTAGCCTGGGGAGCTGACTTACTTGCCTTCCTGCTTTCAGATACCATCATCTGCTCAACATTGGGGGCTTCTCTTCTCCCAAAGTGGATTTGGTAACTGAATGATTATTTTCAGCATCAAAGATGCCTCCCCGACTGCTCCTCCGGCTATTCCCCAGAAACCAAGCCCTGGTCCCAGGCGTTCTCACAGGGAAAACCTCTTCCCTCACTGGTTTCCACAGATTCTTCCTCTGGGTTTTGAAAGCATTATGCATGGACTTGAAATGATTCCTCCTTCATCCTTCATTCACTTACTCATTCAACAAATGTTCAACAGTTTATTTTGTGCCAGACTCTAGAGGATACCTGGATAAATAATTCATCACCCCATCCTCTAAGGTATGCACAGCCATATGGGATATTCAGGTGTATAAATAAATACAGCTCACTATAGTTAATGCTGTGGAGGAGGGACATACATGCAGTGAAGGAAGCTCATTTTGACACTGACCTTATTGGAGAGAAGAGAGACCTTCGCAGTGGACGTTACTCAGGATGAGTAGAACTTTTATGGATATACCAGGACAGAGAAAGTTTATTCCAAAGACAGACAAGAGTTCATGCATAATTTACCATTGTAGAGAATCATGTATGTGACGTTTTAATTCAGTGATTCATTCATTCATCCATTAATATTTATCTAAGAGGGTGAGCAGCATGTCCACAGTCATGCAAGTTCTCAGTGGATTAGAATTAAGGGCAGTAGAACTCCAGCAGTGACATTCTTTTCTTTTCTTATCATCTGGTTTAGGACAAGAATATTGTGCAAATGCCACTGCATCTTGTGGAGTTGCAGAGGCTTATGTTGCTGACAGAAAAAAGAGGTTGATTTTTTTTTTGTTTTTTTGAGACAAATGACAACCTTTCAGTGGTACTGGAGTTTCTTTGAGGCTCAACTATCTAATGAACCACGCCTAGAAAAGTTCAGGCTTGATCTGAAGAAAATGACTTTCTGTTTGAAAAGTGCTATGGTTGGCCTCTCAGCTTTAGCTGGTGTCACTCCTCAGGAGCTCTCCATTAAGAATTAATTTACTGGCACAGAGAAATATAATCTTCATAATCTCCCAAGCGTCTGTTGTCTCTGTCTCGTTTTTGTGTCCTTTCTGTCCTTTCCTCAGAACACAGATAGAGTTGAACTTGGCTAGTGATTTATCAAATACTATTATGGGAACAACAGCAGCATCTGTCTAGTGCATTACGATTTACAGAAGTCCCCCCATACGGCACATCACTGCCTCCTCTAAAAGTCCCTTGAGATGGCACTCTCCCTTTTATGCAGGAGAAGAGATGAGGGGTCTAAGAGGTCACGTGTTTCCCCTAAGGAGTAGAACCTGGATTTGAATCTTGCTGCAAATTCTGTGACTCCTCTCTTAAGAGCCAAAATGACTATTATTGTTGCTCAATCGCTATGTTACATCTGACTCTTTGCAACCCCATGGACTGCAGCACATCAGGCCTCCCTGTCCCTCACTATCTCCCGGAGTTTGCTTAAACTCATGTCCTTTGAGTCAGTGATGCCATCCAGCCATCTCATCCTCTGTCGTCCCCTTCTCCTCCCGCCCTCAATCTTTCCCACCATCAGGGTCTTTTCTAATTAGTTGGCTCTTCACATCAGGTGACCAAAGTATTGGAGCTTCAGCTTCAACATCAGTCCTTCCAATGAATATTCAGAGTTGATTTCCTTTAGGATTGACTGGTTGGATCTCTTTGCTGTCCAAGGGACTCTCAAGAGTTTTCTCCAGTAACAAAATTTGAAAGCCTCCATTCTTCAGCCCTTAGCCTCCTTTATGGTCCAACTCTCACAAACATGCATGACTACTGGAAAGATAAGATAACTCTTATTGTTTCCCATCTCCTTCCCCAAACTCCTAGCCACCATTCCCATCTTAGAGCTGAGAGGCAGATGTATGTAGAGGTTGAGTCACTTGCCCAACATCAGGCCATCGGCTGGGCTGGGAAGGCAGGGTTCAAACATGGGGTTCTGCTTCCACATCTCTCACTGTGTTCACAACTGCAGAAAAGAACACTCCTCCAGTTTAATGTGTAATTTCTGTTACTTTAGTCACAGATGATGCCAACAAAGTCATGCTTAAGGATGGTGAATGGCACTTCTCCTTCCTGTGAGACTTTGAGCATGAAACACAAGCTTCAACAGAGAAACTAACCTGTTGTTAATTCCTCAGTGGAGTGGGAATTGGAACTCAGAGCCCCCAGGCCCAGCACATTTCTTGGTGATTCGTAGTGTGTGAAGAACAGACTGCAGGGGAGCAGGAAGTGGGCTCTGAGGTGGAGGAGACTTGATGAAGATTCCCACAGAGGCTTGTAGAACAGCTGAGATGTGAAGGATGGTCCAGGAGACCTGGATGAGTCAGAGGGTGATTAGTCAGTGGTTTTTCTATGAGCGCCCCTTGGTTCTCTGCCTCTCCTGGGGCTAGCCTCCCCTCCTTCCCGTTCATGCTTTCACTCTTATTAGCATTTCTCGCAGAGGGTATTAGAGGAAGTGAATGCCAGAGCAGTTGGTTCATTGCTTGAAGCAGTGTACATTTTTGGAGTGTCAAGGAATTCTTTCTTAAGCCTCTGAGACCAATAACCCCACATACACAACATAGCTCTCCAGTCCCAAGGAAGAACAGGGTCTGAATAAATTAATCAATGAATCAATCTTTGGCAAAGAACTGCAATACAAGGAAAGAACAGATTGCAAACCAGGCTCTGATCAGTAAGCTTAGAACTGGGTCTTCCAGAGAAGCTCTGGCTTTTAAAGTCAGTGACCAAGAGATGGTCCCTCTTGGACTTGGAATCACACATAGGATGGAGTCTTACATAGAAGAGGCATTATTCATCCTTGACACTTTGATAGTAGGCCAGTTAACCTAAAAGCATCAGTCAGTTCAGTTCAGTTGCTCAGTTGTGTCCGACTGTTTGTCACCCCATGGACTGCAGCACACCAGGCCTCCTTGTCCATCACCAACTTCCGAGCTTGCTCAAACTCATGTCTGTTGAGTCGGTGATGCCATTCAACCATCTCATCCTCGGTTGTCCCCTTCTCCTCCTGCCTTCAATCTTTCCCAGTATCAGGGTCTTTTCCAATTAGTCAGTTATTTGCATCAGGTGGCCAGAGTATTGGAGTTTCAGCTTCAGCATCAGTCTTTGCAATGAATATTCAGGACTGATTTCTTTTAGGATGGACTAGTTGGATTTCCTTGCAGTCCAAGGGACTCTCAAGAGTCCTCTCCAACACCACAGTTCAAAAGTTATCAATTCTTCCATGTTAATCCCTTCTCCAGGGGATCTTCCCAACCCAGGGATTGAACCCAGGTCTCCTACATTGCAGGATAATTCTTTACCAGCAGAGCCACAGGGAAGCCCACCTAAGAGCATAAACACAGGAAAACTGTTTCTCACTTGTTCACTGTGTTCCTAACCTTGGTCTTTTATTTATACATTCATGTGGGTCATACGGTGACCTGGGAGATAGAGTTTTGATGACTCAGGGCCTTTGTCTTTGCCACTGGTAAACAGCGCTGACCTCATGTTCTGACTGCAGGTTTGTGGCATTATCTCTGTAAGTTAAAGGACAGCCCTGTCGTATCATTACAGTGTAAACCAATTAGCAGATTAGTCTCACAGATGGAACCTCTGCAGTGTTCCTGGAATTTGTTCTCTCCTCCTCTTTTCATCAGCTGCCACACTAACTCAGATCCTTCTCCCCAGCTACACTCAAAGGCTCTTCTGTGGTCCCCTGTCCCCTCCCTGTTTCCCCAGCATCCACCCAAACCAAGTCATTCATATTCTCTTTCCAAAGCATGGCTTCCCATATACCACTTACCAGTGATGAATCTTTCAGGAGACCAAATGCCTGCATTCCTACCTCTTCTGAGATTTCAGAATACTTTGTTTTTACTTTAATCTTGCATCCTTTTCAAGCTTTCTAATAAAAATGAATGGGCATGAGGCTCTCTTTCCTTACATGATGAGCTTCCTCTGAGCAAATCCAGCCTTCTTGATCTTATGTGTCCCAAAAGAACCTAACCCAGTGCATGGCCTGTATTGGGGACCAATCATATGATGGTGGAATTGGAACATTTAATGTTAATTAAAGTTTTACATACATCTACACATATTTCCTATACTTCTTATAGAACAGAGGATGACAAATTCCATCCAACTGACCACCAACTAAACCAGATTCCAACCAACTGACCACCAACTAAACCAAAGTCAGCCACTTGCTTCTATAAATCAGGTTTTTATTGGAACATAGCTATATTCATTCATCCCCCACCACTTCTTTTGTATTACAGAGTAGAGTTAAATAGTTGCAGCCGAGATCGTCTGGTCTGCAGTACTGAAAATGTTTACCATCTGGCACTGTATAGAACCTAGAAATGCTCTGAGAGCAAGCCTTATGTTTTGTTTATTTTTATATGTAGTCTAGGTAGCAGGAAGCACAATAAATACTAATTGAATAAATTAATCAATGAATCAATCTTTAATAAAGAACTGCAATGCAAAAATAATTTCTGGATAATGTATCCATTTTTCTTCTATTTATTTATTCATTGATTGATTCATTCAATGATTATTGAGATTTTGCATGCCTGCTCAGTTGCTTAAGTCATGTGATCCCATAGCCTGTAGTCTGCCAGTTTCCTCTGTCCATGGGATTCTCTGGGCAAGAACACTGGAGGGGGTTGCCATGCCCAACTCCAGGGGATCCTCCTGACCCAGGCACAAAACCCATGTCTCATGTGTCTCCTGCATTGCAGGCGGATTCTTTAGTCCTAAGCCACCAAGGAAGCCCTATTGAGCATGTAATAGTAATACATAATAGTGTCAAACACTATTCTTGGTGCTGAGACAAATGGTAAGTAAAGATGACATGCTCCCTACTCTCCTGAACTTTAGAGTTTTCTGAGGGAGATAGATGTTATTCAAAAGTCAAATGTATGGTGTTAATTACTGAAAGGACAGACCGGCACAGGGAACAAGGAGAGTCTGTTCCAGTGGGGTTAGCTCCATTAGGGAGGTCAAGGAATGCTGCTCTGAGATGGTAGCTCTGGAACTAAGATCAGAGGGAAGAGTGGGGGTTAATTGACCAACATTTAGGGAAGAGACCCCCACACTGAAGAAAAGCACATAGAAGACCCTGTGGCAGCAGGAGCTTGGTTGGTATGAGGAGCTGACCAGGGTGGCTCAGCCCAGAGAAAGGACACAGTCCGGAGATGGGACTGCAGGAGGAGACAGGGGGCTAGTAGAGAGCCTCCCAGGGGTCTTCTCTCTCCTGGGAACAGGGAAGGGGAAGCAGGGAAATGCTTTTAGAAATAAAGTGGGAAGGAGTGGATTTTAATACCATTTGCATTTTGCAAAGATGATTCTCTTTTTTTAATGACAGCTGCTTTCAAATACTGATTGCATATTTCTTAAAAAAAAATCAAACTCAGGAAAATGACAGTCATCTTCCTATTAAATATTGTGATAGTAATACCTTGTACTTGTTCAACTTTAAAACCCAGCCATCGTTTTCACATTTCATGCTGTCTCTTTTAATAAGTATTTCACACAGAGAACCACAAAGTGGGATATTTGAGCACAATGCATGGTGCCACTCTCCCAGGAACTGCACACAGTGGTACATTCATGGAGGCCTTTGGGCACTGGATTTCATTTCAGGGCTGACATTTCTGAATCTGTTCAGGATGAATGCTCCTAGTTCAGCCCAGTTGCTTAAAGAAGGAAGGATTCCAGAGCCTGTGACAGTCCTGGTGATGGCAGCTGGCTGCTGCATTTTGTTCTTAGGCTCAGGAAAGCTGTGGACAGGCTGGAGCGAGCCACTCTTTGTTCTCTAGCTAAGCATGGTCTCACCACTCTTGCCCTTTTTTGTTGTTTTTTTTTTTTTTTTTTTTTGCATTTTACCTTCATTTTACTTAATCACTGCAGTTTCTCTCTACTGCCTTGCTATCCTCTCTCCTAAAAATATCTCGTATCTTATCAGCTGGAGCGGATGCCTCCCTGGCTATTCTGTGAAGAGCTGTGAGATGGTTCAGAGGTGAGAGGGCACAGCTGCTAGAAGCACAAGGAAACCTTGCCCTGGAGAAGCCAGGACAGAGAAGCAGGATATAGACCCCAGTCTTTTTGGTTTTGTTTTCCTTTCATTGAATTGTGGCCGCTTGTTACTTGGGGCTGTCGCATGAAACCACAAGACATCTTGTTGGTACACTGGGTCTCCTGACAATTGCAACCAGGAGATCTGGGAGAATTGCTGGCATGTAGAAAGCCCTTGGCCAATGTGTGCCTTTTCTGAGACAGCTGGCAGTTACAGAGAATGTCATGGTTTTCTCCTTAGTGTCATTCGGTATCACGTCATTTATTGGTTATTTGATGAAGACACTTTAATGAAACCAAAACCATTGTTTAGAAAGAGAGAGGAATTACTTGTGTCTAAACTCAGTTGTCTTTGCCATGCCTAAATCAACTCATGCTTTCTTTGAGGCTAACCTAGAATTTGTTTCCCATTTTAATTGCAATTAAATGTAAACTTGAAAACTGTGTCAATAAAATGCTGTGAAAACATTTTTTTCTGTTTGGAAATTCCCTTTGGGATTAAAACTCTCTTTGGGGTTTTTTGTTTGTTTTTTCATTATCTGTAAATGTATATGATGCTCAAGTTTGATGGCCATATCTCTATTTCTATTTACCTTCCTTCTTAGGCATGTTGTTTTCTGTCCTAAAATTCTTTGAAATTTATTTACTCATTTATCATCCTTTGGTTCACTAGGTTCTTTTTCACAATAGCCATGATTTCATTAATCTCTTGGTCCAGAATGAAATAGTTGGCTGGAGAGAGAGGAGGGAGAGAAAAACAGGTTCAATTTGGGAGCAACCCTGATGATCAAAGAAGAGATGAGATCTGTGAACCATGAAAGATAAGAACTCAAAGAAGTCTGATATTCATGACCTTGCTCTATGTTAAGTGTCAGAATATCATAGTTAGTAAAATCATAGTAGACATCCTCCTGTTCCGATCAAAACAACAAATAAAGGGAAGGAAAATCCTCTTATAAATTGCATTACAAGATTTTGACTAAGACTGAAATTATTTTTCTGTCTTTCTCTAAGCAGAACTGATCTTAGATCAATGATATTCCCAATATCTCTCCGGGTTAAGGAAATAAAAACAAAATTGCAATTTATTTTCATCTAAAATGCCATTCATCTAAAATTTCATCTAAAAGCTAATTTCTGGCTGCATAAAATATAACTACCTGTTTGGATCTGCTCTGTGGACAGAATGAACTGTTCCATTCTTTTTTTTTTAATTTTTAATTGAAGGATAATCGCTTTACAAAATTTTGTTGTTTTCTACCAAATATCAACATGAATCCACCATAGGTTTCAGAGGTAACAGTAACCAGGAGCTACTAAAGTAGCCACAGGTAAAATGCTGTGACCCTACACCAACCAGTGAGATAGAAAGTAAGACAAAGAGTTCTCCCCACCTTTAAGTTAGATGGCATCAGCTGTTTGAATGATCCCACAGAGGGGCTAGAGTGACCGACAGACTCATGTGTTAAAAAAAAAAAAATGGTAGCAAATCCTTAGAGGACGCCATATGCTCTGTGCTTTACAGCAAGCCACTGACAGTACATGACGATTATGGACCCAAGACGCTGCACCCCCTCCAAAACCCAGTGGGCAGGAATTCCTCTAGGCTTTTTAAATGATAGTGGGGGCCTCTTCCTCTGTTTCTGATATTTATCACAAAGAGAACTGGGTAAAATGCAAATTCTGTCTGCCCGGAGAAATCTGTACGTGGGCTGAATTAATAAAATATTATTTGTAAAGTACTGTGTTGAAGTTATGGTTAGAATTCATCTTGTGTCTCAGTCATCCTAACCCTGGACATTCTCACATTCTGAAATCTTGACCCTTTAAACCTAACCTATTTGATTGTAGCATGGGTCTAAAATGAACTTGTTGTTCCAGAAACTTCTTTATAAATATTCATCTCAAGAGGCAAGGGTTATAACAGGGCAGTTTTGCATGCAAAGCAGGTGTATATGGGCCTGTATCATTAAAGTCACTTTTACTTCCTTTTGCTCCATGCACAGGAAATTCTCATGCCTGTAATTACTGGCAAGTTGCATGACTCCTGCAACGTGGAGCAGTTGGCCTATCATACAAGCTATGATGGATGTGTACTGGGTGCCGGCAGATGAGCTTCTCCTTTAACAGGCATGGTTTGCTGCATATTTATTATGTATTATTATAGTCTTCATTGTAACTTAGCCTAGAATGAAGATTGAAGTGTGATTTCTGTTGTAATTTCTTATTTTCATTCTCTCACAGCCCTGAGAAATGAGGTGGATTCTTTCATGAGGGCACTAAAGACCCTTTAGTTGTACTGTGGTTATTCACCTGCCTCTATCTGACCCAATGAATGTAACGATAAAAAGCACTAATATATATTTCCGGGAGATTGAGAGATGAATTCATGAGTCAGTGGTATTTTGCTACGGCTTTTGCATTATATTCACTCACCATGTTTTTACTGCTGATAGTTCCATCTATTAGCATGGTAGTTAATGTCATGTTTCAGCATCCTGTTTACTGCCCTGTCAAGATCCAGCCTGCCTGCTAATGACTGAGCAAAACAACAGGCCAAAGGATGGGGAACTCAGGTCTGTCTTTAGAAAATCCATGTTATGGAAGCCTTTTCAAGCTGTTCTCCATGAAACCCTTCTCACTGGATCATGGCTTTACTTGCCTGCTTTGTCTCTTTATGCTTTTTGTCTATTGCTCTAAATTTAATGTTCCAGAAATTATAACCCTTTTATAGAGCTGTTTAACTTGAGATAAAGAATTCACCACAAACACTGAGGTGCTGGTGCTGGACAGGTTGATAGGAAGCAGTGACATAACCAGTAAAACATTTAATATCATGGAGATAAGGGCAGAAGAAAAATAATGGGATGACACAGAATGTGATCAAAACATCAACAGAATAGCAATGCTATTAGATTTAGCTCCAGCCTACCAGAAGGTGGCTTCTTGAGCTCTAGACCGAGTAGATTGAAGCTTCCCTGCTCTTCCCGTATCTGGCCCTGGTGTTGTGTTGGCTGTGGGGCACAGGCTTTGGTAGAGAGCAGTGCTTCTCAAAGTGTGGTCCTTGAACTAGCAGCGGCAGCATCTGAGAACCAGTTAGAACTGCAGGCTATTGGGCCCCACTTCAGACTTACTGAATCAGAAACTCTGGGCATGGGACCTGCAGTCTGTGTTTTAGCAAGAGCTTCCAGGTGATTCTGCTTTAGACGAAAGCTTGAGAACCACTGGCCAGTTAGGGCCTGGACACTAACTGTCCAATCTTCCAATGTTAAGAGCTATCTAGACTTAGTAGTACTCTTGGCTTGAACTCTTATTGATGATTTGGATGTTTTATTACCAGCAGTTGATCAGACTAAAGGTGAGTAATCTCAAATCCTAGAGTTCTCCTGATTATGTGTGGAGTCAAGGTATGGGTGACTTCTTAATCAATGAGCGGGTGGTAGTTTTGTCTATCTCATTTTGATGCTTATGTTATCACTGGGCAAAGATGGGGAATTTTTACTAATGTTTTTTAAGAGAATAATCTGTTGATTACTTATGTATTCTTAGCCAGCCGACTGCCAACCTCTTCCTTATTTTACCAATTTTCTATTTTTTTAAATCAGTGGAATGCCAGTAAACACTGTCCTTTTGAAAACTTTTTTTTTCCAGTATGTGTGTGGTGGAAAGGAGGTGGTGAGGGTCTCAAAGGATGCATAATATTTTTAGTCATTTTGTACACTGACCACAGAGTACAGAATTTAGGTAAAACTACTTCCTTCTCTAGCTCTTTTGCATTTATTAAGATTTGGTCATCTAGTGTATCTGTTAATAGTGACCTCTGCTGTCCAGAATCAGTACTACACCGATACCCATCAGCTTGGGAATCAGTGTTTGATAAGGTAATAGATTTACTGAAGTTGTATAGAAAGGAAAAGGGCTATAGCTTACTGCAGAATTGTTCAGCTCCTCCCAAATGAAAACACCTTGCATTTGCCTTGAAAATAAAAATAATATTGTTTCTTTTTCATTGCTAGTTACCGAATGTTACCTTTGATGGCATTCCTCAGTAGGGTAGGAAATTACTAGAAATAAACGAAAGTCAACATGCTCTCCTAACCACCAAGACAGTTTTCAATTAAAACAAGTGAGTGCCATCGTTACTTAAGACTAGTTACCTTACCTCTGATCCTCTGAAATAAAATCTTACATTTCTCAAAAACATTTATTTTTATATGCCTTAAAATAACTTGAATTGTGGCACTGATGGGACCAGGGTTCCCGGTATCCATTAGGTGATCAGAAATATTTGTTGAATGCTTGTCTAAGGACATGTGGTATGAAGGTAAAGTGCTACCTCTGCAACATCTGAAACAATCTTGCTTACAGTAGAGGCAATCAAGAGGGTGCTTGCTTTTCTAAAATGTAGGATCCAACTCAGAATTTAAGACCGTCATCCAAATTCTCTTTTACCGTGTGTAAGAGAATTGCCACCTAGTAATTTAAGCACCCCGTGACAGGACTTAACTCTCCAACTAGTATTTTACAAACTAAGCTTTTGGATGCTACTCTGGTATCAACCAATTTAGAAACATTTGCTGAGTACCTAACAGCATGTTTATGCGTCTAACCATATACCATAGTAGAAGAAAGCTGGGCTTTGGAGTCAGATAAACTCTAGCATGGATATATGGTTCTTTGGCTTCTTTGTGGTCATAGCAAGGGACTTTGTACTCTGAACCCCAAAGACTTTGGAAACAGGATGTCAGGCAGAAAGAACATAATGTGATCTTTTAATGCCACATTAAGAAGATTATCTAAAACGTCCACCTAAAGGACATCTGACTACTTAGGGAAATGTAGATTTGCATAATTGATTAGGGTCTAGATATTTTCCAGTTCTTTTGCTGTTGTTCAGTCACTCAGTCATGTCTGACTCTTTCCTCATGGATTGCAGCACACCACACTCCCATGTTCTTCACTGTCTCTGTGAGTTTGCTCAAACTCATGTGCACTGAGTTGAGGATGCCATCCAACACCCCCTTCTCATGCCCTCAATCTTTCACAGCATCAGGGTCTTTTCCTGTGATTATAGAAAATGAATAAGATGTGACACCATACACATCTGTCCAGTGTAGAAGATTGCCACAAACGTTGTGGTTTCATTGCCTTGTAGGACCTCTTGATGAAAGTGAAAGAGGAGACTGAAAAAGTTGGCTTAAAACTCAACATTCAGAAAACTAAGATTATGGCATCCCCGTCACTTCATGGCAAATATATGGGGGAAACAATGGAAACAGTGTGAGACTTTTATTTTCTTGGGCTCTAAAATCACTGCAGATGGTGACCGTAGCCATGAAATTAAAAGACGCTTGCTCCTTGGAAGAAAAGCTATTACCAATCCAGACAGCATATTAAAAAGCAGAGACATTACTTTGCCAACAAAGGTCCATCTAGTCAAAGCTATGGTTTTTCCAATAGTCATGTATGGTTGTGAGAGTTGGACTATAAAGAAAGCTGAGCACCAAAGAGTTGATGCTTTTGAACTGTGGTGTTGGTGAAGACTCTGGAGAGTCCCTTGGACTACAAGGAGATCCATCCAGTCAATCCTAAAGAAAATGAGTCCTGAATATTCATTGGAAGGACTGATGCTGAAGCTGAAACTCCAATACTTTGGCCATCTGATGCAAAGGACTGACTCATTTGAAAAGACCCTGAGCTAGGAAATACTGAAGATGGGAGAATAAAGGGATGACAGAGGATAAGATCATTGGATGGCATCACCGACTCGATGGACTTGAGTTTGAGCAAGCTCCAGGAGTTGGTGATGGACAGGGAAGCCTGGTGTGCTGCAGTCCATGGGGTCACAAAGAGTTGGACATGATTGAGCAACTGAAATGAGCTGAACTCAGGACGTTAACTAGTTTTGCAACTAACTTAGCGATACTTTCTCAGCATTTCTTTTTTTCCCCCCTCAATTCCCTTCCCCCCACCTGAAGAGTTTGTTTTTCATAACTCTTTTGAATTGGTTTAACGATTTTGCTAGTTTCCTTAATAATGAGCTAAATAAAATTTGACACATACTCACTATATGTTTATGTAAAAATAATGTTTTTAACATTTGAAAGCTTAAACTTTGACATAACATACCCTGCAACCCTACCGTGAAGATTTTTGTCAGAATTGAATGAGAACTCACTTGGGAACCCCTCTAGCCCAGTGGTTGGCACATAATATGCTTATTTACTTTTCTCTTTCCTGGGTTAAAATATGTACACATTCTTTTTTTTGTCCTGGAGGATGGAAACTAGCTAGGAAAACACAGTTATCACCTAAGAGGAAACTGGAGAATGCTAGGATCTGGACTGTGAGGTTCTTCTCCAAGGGCAGATCTCAAATGACAGAGATGCGGGGCTGCAGAAAGTTGTCAATGAAGACTGCTTCATGGTCTTGGAGCTTATGAGGCTGATTCCTAAGACCCAGGAACCTGCAGTTTACATAAATATCACTGGTGACCTGGGTTGTAACAGTATAGGATCGAAGATAACTTAGCAGAGAGAATAGAGAGCGTAAGGTATCTCCAAACAAACATTTCTAAAGCAACAGTGCTTGGTAACAGACAGGATCTTAGGGTTGAAAGAGGTAAATCCAGTAGTTTAATAGACTTGGGCTGTTACAGTAGGGAGGATGAGTAACAGGTGTGAGTCTTGGTTCAAGTATGCAAGAAACTTGTGTTTATTCCTGCGTGCCACACTGTGCCATGCTAAGTCACACTAAGGCGCTTTAGTCATGTCCTTCTCTTTGCCACCCCATGTAGCGTAGCCCACCAGCCTTCTCTGTCCATGGGATTCTCCAGGCAAGAATACTGGAGTGGGGTTGCCATACCATCCGCCAGAGGATCTTCCTGACCCAGGGATCGAACCCACATCTCTTCTGTCTCCTGCACTTGCAGGCGGGTTCTTTAGCGCCACCTGAGAAGCCTTATTTCTCCATACTGAACTGAAATTCTATGTGGAGCTGTTTGTTTGCCAGGAGGCAGAAGCATAATTTTTAACAAGAGAAACCCTAGGGTTGTTTTGGTCTACCCGTAAAGCTACAACCTATACTACTGTATGTTGTGATCCTGGTTGTTCTAAGTGTCCTCACTGAGGTCCTGAGAGCTGTGGTCAGCACTGATTGGAGAAGGGGACTGGATCTTCAGCCACTGTCATTGTCTGCCAGGGCTAAGGCATTCAGACTACACAGGCGATTCCCATTTCCGTTTCTGTTTCCTTAACCACTTGTAAGTGGTCACTGAGTCATATCCAGACTCTTTTGGACCTCACGGACTGTAGCCTGCCATGCTCCTCTGTCCCTGGGATTTCCCAGGCAAGAATACTGGAGCGGGTAGCCATCCCCTTCTCCAGGGGATCTTGCTGACCCAGGGCTCAAACCCCCATCTTCTGCGTTGGCAGGTGGATGCTTTACACCAAGCCTCCAAGGAAGGCCTATGCTAGGGTCCGCAACAATAACTACTTGGAGTCCACAAATAGAGTCACAGAGGTTGATGGGTATTTTTATTATTTGTTATTTCCAAAATTCCCTTCATCTAGTGTCCATCTCCCATTCTTTGTGCAGACTAAACTCTTTCTCCTGATCCTCCAGACTCTATCCTAAACTTCTTAACTCAGATCTTCCTCAAACACCGAGGGAGTCTGAGTCTGGTTTCCCTTTGAAATGTAGATGTATCTTCCAACAGTCCTTTGAGAGCTCAAAGATTTAGGATCAGCATCTCTGTGGTTTTGTTTTTCTCTTCTGCATTTATAAGTGAAGGCTCCACCTGGGGCTGGTGCAAACTGTCTAGGTGAGGGTGGAGTGTGTTTTGGAGAATGCAGTACTTTTTCCCCCACTTTCCTTGCCCTTCAGTGTAAAAGAGTTTTAAAAATATAAAAGTAGTGGAATAAAATAGGGAAAGTACAGTAGGGCTGACTTTCCCGGAACCAGGAGAGATGCTTAGGAGAAGACAGGTTCTATAATAACTTGGTTAAGAGGGATCCTTGGTTTAAAGTTTCCATCTTCCTGTATCATTCCTTCCCCATCCTCTGTCTCCACAGTGTCTACCTTTGGAACACATTCTAACTTCAGAGGTCCTGCTCCCACTTTGTCTCTAGCCCCTGTCCAGTTGGGAAAGGGGACTTATGCATTCATTGAGCATTTATTAATATGCACTGAGCTTGTGGCCCTGTGTGGGACACAGGCTCTAAGAGTCCCTTATAGCTAGAGTGAGGGAGATGGGTAGAAGAATCCTTGCTCCCTCTACCACTTTTGATGGGCAATCCTTGACTCCATGTTGAGATTGTTGTCTGTTGTTTAGTTGCTAAATCTTGTCGGACTCTTTTACAACCCCATGGTACTATAGCCCCCCGGGCTTCTCTGTCCATGAGATTTCCCAGGCAAAAATACTGGAGTAGGTTGCCATTTCCTTCTCCAAGGGATCTTACCGATCCAGGGATTGAACTCACATCTCCTGCATTGGCAGGTGGATTCTTTACCACTGAGCCACTTAGGAAGCCACATGTTGAAAGGGGGACTCCTGACCCCATTTTAAGTAAAGAGAAATGTTACAGGTCTTCTGTGTTGGAATCTTGACTGTTGTTTTCTATGAGCACTTTGAATCTTTGCAGAAACTGTAACTTTCCTCTGAAATACCCTCTCCTTTCCCTATCATTGTCTCCTTAGGGGCATTCCTGAGCCCCACCCATCCCAGACAGACCGTCCCCATTGAGTCTGCAGCCTCTTCACATCCTGGGGACACTTCTGCTCAAGCACTTATGTTACAAAACCAAACATGGTTTTGCTCACCCATGTGCAGTAAAGCCAATCTACTGATACCTGGTATAGTCCAGAAAAGTGCAAAAATTCTTGTAAGGTGCCAAATGAGGAATCCAGGGCAGCTCATGCTCAAAAAGCCCAAACTGCCCAGTAGGTTTTGGGGAGGCATTTAAAGGCTAGGCGAGGGAGATGAGTTGCAGGGTTTGTGATGAGCTTGTGCATGATTTTCTGATTGGTTGATGGTGAGGTAAGAGGGTGGTGTCACAGGGGTTAACATTATCAATCTTTAGCCTTTAGTAGGTCTAGTGGGTACTTGCTCAAGGTCATCAAGTAGTTAACTTCTTCCACTTGGTGGGAGTTTTAGCATTAGTAAAACAACTTAGGGAATGTGCATAAAATACAGTTGTCTAAATACTTCATAAAGGAGCTACAGCAGAGGACCTGGGGAGAAGGGCCCCACAGGGTCCTGCTCAGTCATGCTTGACTCTCTTACTGCAAATATTAGTTGACTTCAAAATCTGCTTATTAAATCTTCACCAAGTGATAGTGTAGAGCAGTGGTTAAGAGCATACTGGCTTTGCAGTCAGATCCCCTGGGTTTTATCTCACTTTTGTCAATTAGCAGTGTGACCTCAAGTAAGTTACTTAATCTGTCTCAGTTTCCACCTCTGTAAAATAAAAGATAAAAATAGATTGAGGACTTCCCTGGGGCTCAGATAATAAAGAATCTGCCTGCAACGTGGGTGACCCAGAAGACTCTTGAGAATCCCTTGGACAGCAAGGAGATCAAACTAGTCAGTCCTAAAAAGGATCAACCCTATTATTAATTGGAAGGGCTGGTGCTGAAGCCAAAGCTCCAATACTTTGGCCACTTAATGTGAAGAGCCAACTCACTGGAAAAGACCCTCATGCTATGAAAGATTGAAGGCAGGAGGAGAAGAGGGGAGACAGAGGATGAGATGGTTCATGGCATTGTCCACTCAAAGAACATGAGTTTGAGCAAACTCCAGGAGATAGTGAAGGACAAGGAAGCCTGGTATGCTGCAGTCCATGTGATGGAAAACGTACAACTTAGCGACTGAACAAATACAACAATAGAATTAATCCAGAGGAGTGTTATGTATTGAATGGTGTAATATGTGTGAAGTGCTTTGAGAAGTTTTACAAGTTTAATAAATGTTATCTATTACCCTGTGCCAAATATTTACTATTTGAAGTTGTAAAGCAGGTCTATATCTTATTCATGTTTGCACCACCAGTTCCTAACATAAATAATAAGTGAATAAATGAGTCAGTGACAAGCATTCACACACCATTCATTCCTCAATCTACCTAAAACAATCATTTTACGGTTTTCACATTGATTCTATGATTACTGATTCTCAAATGGGATGACTGACTTATACTATTTTCTCCCCAAATTCTTTTCTTCCAAATTGTTTAAATGTTAGAGCTCATAAGTTAGTAGCTTCTTGTGATTGCATCAATAATATTGTCACCATCATTAACATTGCATAGAACTTACTATAGGCCAAGTACCCTATCTACTAAGTCATTTGTGAAAATGACCTAATTCCTTTAACCTTCTAGGAAGCACTTTCTTCTCATTAACCCCACCTGACAAGACAAGACAATGTTTTTAACTGTCTCACTCAACTATCCGAAGGTAGATACATTGCTTGGCTAAGGGATAAAGTTGCATTGAGCCCCCAGAAACTGCAGGGAAGCCAGTAAGGAGAGAAAGAGCAGAGAAAAGTGATCTCATTCTCTTCCAACTGTTGTAGAATTGCCTTGAGATTTTTGTGGAGATGAATATTAGAAAGTGCTTCACAACCGGCAGATAGATGGCACAGAATTCACAGAGACATTTGGGTTCAGTCTCTGCTCTCCTCTAACTAGGTGACTCGGGTTAAGTCATTTAAACTTTGAGTCTAGAATTTTCCCTTTGTAAAATGGGAGAGACCGTGACCTACCATCAGGGGTATTCTGAGGCTCCATTCAAATGAAATCATGGTGAGGGATAGTAGGAAAGCTTATGTTTTATTATCTATCTTAGCTGGAAAAAATCATTTCATTTATGGAGGCCAGAAGGAAACTAGCTTGGGAACTGGCAACTTGCCATATCTAGTCCATTAAATACTGGCTCTCAGTATTGATAGAAATCTCTGTGTGGGGAGGACCTTCTACTGTGTTCATTGCCAGCTGATGTAGATACCTGTAGCAACCAGCCCAGGGAGTTGTTGAGGCACTGTGGCGTCTTAATGACCTTTGACTTCTTGGGAGGACCCTCCTCCACCCTATTCCCCAAGTGCCATACAGTTTATATTTAATTTTTAAATGAGAATGCTGTCACTGGGCCCATGATAACAAAGAACACTAGACTAAAGCCGGGAGACCTGGGTTTTTATCCTAGCCCAGTCAGTTCATCTAGTCAAGGCTATGGTTTTTCCAATAGTCATGTATGGATGTGAGAGTTGGACTATAAAGAAAGCTGAGTGCCAAAGAATTGATGCTCTGAACTGTGGTGTTGGAGAAGACTCTTGAGAGTCCCTTGGACTGCAAGGAGATCCAACCAGTCCATCCTAAAGGAAGTCAGTCCTGAATATTCATCGAAAGGACTGATGTTGAAGCTGAAACTCCGACACTTTGGCCACCTGATGCAAAGAATTGACTCATTGGAAGAGACTCTGATACTGGGAAAGATTGAAGATGGGAGGAGAAGGGGACGACTGAGGATGAGATGATTGGATGGCACCAAACTCAATGGACATGAGTTTGAGTAAACTCCAGGAATTGGTGATGGACAGGTAAGCATGGTGTGCTGCAGTCCATGGTGTTGCAAAGAGTTGGACATGATTGAGCAACTGAACTGAATTGAACTGAATCAGTCATTACCTCAATGACCTTAGACAAATCATTTAACTACTGCAGTTCTCAATTTCCTATTCCAAACATGAGATCATAATCCTCTTTTGGAAGCTTCTTGGTTGCTTGGGGGAAAACATGAGATAATACACATGCCAGCATTTTGAAACAGATAGAAGTACCATGCAAATTAATGTAAGGTTGGAGATAAACCAAGATTAAAATCATGTATTCACTTATTCCTCTGACAAATATTCAGAGTCTGCAATATGGAAAACTCTATCCTAGATATTCAAAGGGTGCAATGGCAATTAGAGTTTACTGGGTGATAACTGAAGAGAAAGGGAGAGACGTACATATAAACTACACATTTAGGTAAATATAATGGCAGAATGTCTTGTGAAGATGTAAGGCTTGAGGTAGAGAAGAGAGGGAGAAACCAGGGAGGTTCAGGTGGTGTTAGAATTGAATCTGAAAGATGCGTGTAATTTCTACACTTGGAGGTGAGAGGAACAGAGGAGAAGGAAGTTGAACTAGGGATGGAATTCCATGGCCAGGCCACAGATGCAGCAGAAGTGATTTTTCTCGCCTGGAATCACTGATGAAACAACTAGCAATAGAATAAGGAGAAGATGGTTAGGAGCTTTATGATCTGAATAATTTCTTTTTTCTAGTCTAGAGAATTTGAAAAATGTGTTTGAAATATACTTAGGCTTTTTGCTTCTTATCAGTGGACAGATATGAGCTTTTGTAGGACTAATCAGCCATACCTTTTTGACTTTGGAATCTCTCTATACCACACCAAGGCCGTGATGCCTTAAAGGAATCCTTGTGGGCAATTTTATCTCCTAAAAATTGTATTCACTATTTTTTAAGCAATATTAAAATAAGTGAGGTCAAGAGAAGTGATCATGAAAGGAAAGATTTCATTTTGAGGGAACAAAACAAGAGATACAGTGAAAGAATAGATCCCTTTATATACCAGGAAGGAAATACTAGCTTATTTCCTTCCCTTCTATTTACTTAATAAAGTGAGAAGATAATAGAGGAGAAAAAGGAAATGTAAATATATCAAGGTGGTGGACTGTAACCAGAGGAGGATCCTAAGGAGTGCCAGGAACCTTGATGGGCATTTTCACGGAGAAGGCACAACCATACCTTGGATTCAGATGATTATTGTCACTCAGAAATGCAGGCATTTACCTGAATTTACCAGATATAGGAAATGTAGTTACAAGATAGAGGAAAGTGTGTACAAAAATGGCTGCAATTTTTCATGCATCCAACATCCACTTCCCTTTGCAAAGGGCCTTTGTACCTTCTCCCATCAAGGGATGAAATCTTTTCTTCCACCCTTGAAACCCAGATTGACTTTATAAATTAGTTGACAAATAGAATGCTGTAAAAGTGACAATATATAAATTTATTTGACTGCATTGGGTCTTAGTTGCAGCACATGGGATCTTCGTTGCAGTGCATGAACTCTCCAGTTGTGTGCTTGGTGCCAGTTGCTTCAGGGATTTGGGATCTTAGTTCCCTGACCAGGGATTGAACTCATGTTTCCTGAACTGCATGGTAGATTCTTAACCACACCAAGGAAGTCCCTAACAAGGTACCATTTCTTGTGTGCTTCCTCTCATCTTCTTAAAATGCTGCCCACCCACCATATGGACAAGCCCAGGCTAACCTAACTGGAGAATGAAAGACCACGTGGACTAGAACTGAGTTATCCAAGTTGTCCTTATCTAGAGATGTGACAGTGTCCAGCCACAATCAGCAAAGCCTATAAGTGACTGCTGATACAGAACGACACCCAGCCAAGACTGGAGAATCACCCAGCTGAGCCCAGCCTAAACTGCCAGTCTGCAGCATTTCAAGCTCAATAAGTGGTTCAAGCCAAACAAAATATGTCTGCAGACTGAATCCAGCCGTCAGGCTACCAGTCTGTACCTATGTTCTGCCCTTGCATACTTTCCCTAAGCTGTCTAAAGACCTGGCTAGAATCTCATTAGATGAACAGTTTGTCATTTTCTCTTTCTCTTAGGAAATTATTCATAGTCTATAGGTGCCCTTCTTGTTTCCCCCCTCCCATTGCACCCATTTTTCCTCTTCATTTTCTAATCTGAGACTGTCTCTAGTTACTGCACCCAAATGCTTACTCTAACGCAGGACTCATCTTCTAAATCTGATTCTCTGCTGTCCATCTTCCCATCCACCTCTGAAGCTGAGATTTCAGAGACCCTAGATATCACCATTTTATAAATAACAGCTAAAATGGAAAGGTATGTGACTGGATAAGGTCATCATCATTGGATTGCTTTTTTCAATAAATCTGAGAATCTCTTTTTGCAGGGTGAGAGGGCACCATTAAAACATGTATCAGACATGAAATTGTCCCTAATAACCACCTTAGGTAAGGTGGCTGTTGCCGTGCAGACTCAGACATTTCACCCTTGATCCTCTAGGATCCTCTCTTCCTTATGTTTCTCCCTGGTTGTCCTGGCTATCACGCCCTTATTAGGTGTGAGTTTCCTCTATTTTTGTCCCCTTTCTAGTTTAGTATTATATCTGTATTTATGTGTTCCTCTCAGTAAATCCTTCCCCCATACATTTTTTGTTTTGTAAAGACGATTCCAATACCTGTGATGGAAGAGGTTGTAAATACAGGCACGTGTGCACAGTAAAATAAAGTCCTAGATCTGGGTGTCCCCTCATTAGCTTTCTGGACAGTGTTTCTGCAGAGAATTACATTTTACATTGAATCTGAGAGTGAGTGTGCTTGTGTTCCGAAGCGCGTGTCACCGTAGATTTGTAGGACAAACCATTCAAAATTCTAGTTTTGTTTCAAAAGCACATTCCCTTCGTGTGGGATTATTATCTTTTCTTCGGTGGCTGGTTAAAGTAAAATTCAGATTGTAGCTGAAGAAATATTATGCTTGTGTCAGCTGATTAGTTACATATTTAAATGACTGAAATTAGAAAGTATATGACAACAATCCTGATTCTCATTAATTGAGCAGACCTGTTCCCAGGATACATTTGAAGGGATGTCATCATGGCAAGTGACAACTCATTCTATGTTACTCACTCTTTATTACTCATGTTTTGATCTTTATTAACAAAAAGTTGGTTCCACATTTTCATGCTAAAATGATTGGCTCATTCATCACACCACCCCCAAACCTCGAGCCTTTGCATTTTTGAGTTTTGTTCTTTCAAAAGAAAGGAAAAACTTTCCATTTTAATTCCATGAGACTGATGAACTAGAATTGTTGGCAGCATGCAATGGAGGCTCTCCCTGCAGTGCTCTCCAAAGATGCTGTCTCTGTCACTGGTGTTTAACTCGCTCTTCCTGAGCTCAGAAGCTCCTCTCCTCTCACAATGGAGGAAAAGCACCATGCTCATGGACTAGGTCAGAAAGGGGAGATCTAAACATTAGACTCTAGGAAAGCTCAGATGAGAGTTTGCAATGCAATTTTAAAGAGAGCAACTCTCTTCTTTTAAGTTAGGTCTTAGAGGAAAATAGAATACATTGCACTACATACAGATATGACTGGCAAAGGGCCCTGGAAGCAGGTGAATAGAGGAAGCCTGGGGCTGTGAAACAGGATCTGGAATTGTTTTGGAGCTTATGCTGTTTCGGATGAGGGGAGAGGCAGGCTGACTCGAGTGTGAGATGGAATGCGGTTCTCATATATTATGTTCCAAACCTCTCCTCTTAGCGGGACCAGCCCTGTTTCCAGCAGTTATGGGGAAGTGGGAGAGTTACTTGAGCTGTGTCCTTTATTGACTGGAGACCAAATGGGGCCACAGATGTCATAATCTCCCTATTATCACTTTGTCGAGCACTTCTTGGCCTCCCTTCATTATTTTGCTCCCCATTAGCAGTTAGAAGTAGCTGCTTTATAGGAGCCGAACACCGTTGAGGCCCTTTGGCAGTGCTTCTGCATGTGGGGAGCCAGTGGGAGGACGAGCAGGAACACAGCTTCCGTGTTTCCAAAGTCACGTAGATGCTCTCCTCACCTCTCCCTTCCCTGCTCCAGAGACATTTCTTTCCCATAAGAGAAAGATAGCTATCTCAGTCCTTTTTTATTCCCCAGGCCAGAAGAGAAAGGCAGTAATACTGGAGGGTGAAAGGCAGGCGAGGGCTGTGTGTCCCGACAGGGGAGGTTATTACAGATCGCGTACGGCCCTTCAGGGAACAAATGCCACTCAGGGTGGCTCCCTGCCAGGCACGTGTGCCCTGCAGCTCCAGGTGACCCAGCCGAGTCGGGCAGGCCATCGATTTTATACTCTGAGCCAAGCTGTGTATTAAGGAGTCTCTTCTCTGAGATTTACCTAACCTGGGCTTAGAAAGTTACTCTTTTATGAAGGAAGCCATACCGGGTACATAAGGCACAATATTCAAAATAGGCGTTTCTGACAGCTGTGGTACCTTGGATAATTGTGGTACGTGTTCCCTTATATTCTTCATGATGTTACAGGTTTGGTTTCTTTGGGCATGAATGAGAGTGAATTTAGTTTTGTTTCCTATTCTCATTGCTAGTAATTCAGGTTGTATGTATTTATATGATGGCACTAGTGGTAAAGAATGAAGGAGATGTGGCTTCGATCCCTGGGTTGGGAGGATCCCCTGGAGGAGGGCATGGTAACACACTCTAGTGTTCTTGCCTGGAGAATCCCATGCACAGAGGAGCCTGGCGGGCTATACAGTCCTTGGCCACAGAGAGCTGGACACGACGGAGTGACTAAGTAAGTGGTAGTGGCAGTTGCAAACAGATTCCATGGAATGCAGGGCCTAATACAGTGCTTGACTCACAGTCAAGGCTCAGGACAACTTACTGTTGAATAGCTAAGTGTATGAGCTCGACTCTAACATGTACCAGCTGGACAAGCCTCAGTTTCTTTTGTGTTTATGGGCCTGGATCATCATAGTAACTCTGTATGACTGCCTTGAACAGTTAAATGAGATGATGAATATAAACCTCCTAATTGTGGTAGTTAGTTATTTAAAGTGTTGTTTGTTTTTTCCCTTTAATCCTTCTCTTCCTTCCTCCTGGTTATAAGCTGCTCAGGGAGCAAAAATGGGTACAAGTGTTCCGAAGCATCTACACAAATATACCCCGGTTTTATTGTTGTCTGGTGGGTCCTGGTGGACAAGGGTAGAAGTGCACTGGCTGCGCGTAAGGCCCATTTGAAAGACTTCCCGTTATCCCACCAAGCAAATGAGCCTGGAAAGCTTCATGAAGTCTGCCTAACGGTGCTTTTGTCAGAGCCATGGGAGAAAGAGAGGGAAAACTCAGCAGGCATGCACGATGTTCGGGAATTTCACCAGAGAGCCTTAGCTGCCTGTGCCACCTGTGTTGCTAGCAACATTCTCTTTTCAAATGATTGACCAGCCACCCTGAGCATCCAGGACTGGGGAGATGTGGCTTTTATCCTCTCTAGACATCATGCTCTGTTGGAGATGAGCCCGCATGCACATGCAGAACAAGCAAGTTTGAACAGAGTTGCATTTTCAAAAGCTCTTGGAAAAAGAGTATACCTTTTGGTCTCTTTTCTACCAGCATGTTTACAGACTGTTGAGGGTGAGGAAGTATTTGTGTGTTTGTGTAGGTTTGTGAAGAATAAAGAGAGAAAGAAGGAGGAAGTTTCTTTCCAGGGAGAAAGAAGGAGAAAATCCCAATCAGAGGCTGGAGATGGTAGGGCAGGAAGGAAGAGGGATGGGAAAGCTAGCTGAGAGCCTGAAGTGCCTGGAGACTGAAAAATGAAAATGGCCCTGCTTCTATAAAAGGAGGTTCTTCCCTGGTAGCTCAGATGGTAAAGAATCTGCCTGTAATGCAGGAGACCAGGGTTTAGTCCCTGGATTGGGAAGATCCCCTGGAGAAGGGAATGGCAACCCACTCCAATATTCTTGCCTGGAGAATTCCATGGACAGAGGAGCCTGGCAGGCTACAGTTCACCAGGTTGCAAAGAGTCTGACACGGCTGAGCGACCAACACTTTCACTTTCTATAAAAGGGGCCAAGAATGGGACTCAGAGAAGGAGAGAGTGATGGTAGACCCAGGAACAGCAGGAGAGGAGAGAAAAAGGCATGGTGACTGCACACAGCGGGGTGGTGGTGGGGGGATGTCACAGCCTCCTGAGGGAGATGAGCGGGTGTCAGTAACAGAGAACGTCCTCTGCAGGGGGAGGGGGTGAGTGTGAGACAGACAGCAGATGCACACAGCGGGGAGCAGAGAGGCATCACGGAGCCGGGCCAGCAGAGAAATTAGGACTGGAAAAGACCTGTTAGGTCACTCCTGCTCGCCACCGCTGCTGGTGCTTCTTCAGTTCCTTTGCCTAGCAGCTATTTTCAAATGTCTTCCGGATTACTACACCCACTCCTTCCCCTCCAATGCTTTGCCAGAGGATAAGATTCTTTCCATAACCCCGAGTTTCTGAATATACATAGAGAATACATAAAGAAGGATGGGGAGAAAGATGAAAGAGAGCGAGGCCCTGAATGCAGAAGCACATACCTGTTTGGTGCTCATTAGGCTGCCGCCTCTCCCACGGGGGCGTCTACAAAGATAAGGATGCACAGAGTTCCCAGTGTTCTTTAGATAACTGTTCGGGTCTTGATTTGCTGGTGGGGGTGGGGGTGGGGAGCGGGCACGAGGAAGTGAGTTTTAAGGGATAAGTGGTAGAGAGCATGAAGTGGGATGGGGAGCCCGTGGCCAAGAGGGAAGGACAGGAAGGGCAAGAGGAGAGGAAGCCTTCTTCCTTCTGGAGGTGAGAAAGTTGTGGACGTACATGGGGAAGAGGAAGGGTGGGAAGGGGCAAGAAAGAAAATAAAGATTTATTCTGTCATCTGCTTTGAGAATTTAGAGATCACAAGCCATGATCAGGAACATTTTACAACTAGTATAGTGGTTTTCGGGCTTCTCTGGTGGTTCAGTCAGTAAAGAATCGCCTGCCATACAGGAGATCAGGTTTGATCCCTGGGTTGGGAAGATCCCCTGCAAGAAGCCATGGCAGCCCACTTCAGTATTCTTGCCCAGAGAATCCCAAGGACAGAGGAGTCTGGTGGGCTACAGTCATTGGGGTCACCAATAGTTGGACATGACTGAAGCAACTGAGCATGCAGGCACACACATGGCAGTAGGTGCTCAGTCAAGCCCTCAGGACTTTTATAATCTGGACCCTGCCTACCTTTTCTGTCTCTTCCAATTCTCCCTCCTGCTCCCTCAGTCTGCTTCAGGCACACTCCCTTTTTCTGGTTCCTTCCTGCTTCTGGCTTTGACTCTCTGTCTGGAACATGCCTCTCCTGGCTGTGGGCGTCACTGGTTATGTCTCAGCATTTAGATTTTAATTGTACATTTTATATCTCTCCCAACTAGAGTGAAGCTTCTGGAGGATAAGGATCTTGTCTGTCTTGTTTTCCATTCTATCCCACAGTGTGTGTGTGTGTTCAGTATAGTGCCTGGGACATATAACAGTCCCTCAACAAATTTCTGGCGCTTTTGAATGAATGATGATTGAATAACTTTTCAGCCAGTGTAGAAATGAAACTGCCGTGCAGTATTTGGCAGACTTTTTTTTTTTAAAGCAGCTTTTTGGGGATGCACCGCAGGGCTTATGGGATCTTAGTTCCTGACCAGGGCTCAAATCCAGGCCCTTAGCAGTGATAGTGCAGGGTCCTGACCAGTGGTTGTGCAGTTGCTCAGTTGTGTACAACTCTTTGAGCCCCTATGGCCCACAGCATGGCAGACCTCCCTGTCCTTCACTGTCTCCCGGAGTTTGCTCAAAGGCATGTCCATTGAGCCGATGATGCCATCCAACCACCTCATCATCTGTCACCCCCTTCTCCTCCTGCCTTCAATCTTTCCTAGCATCAGGGGCTTTTCCAGTGAGTTGGGTCTTCGCACCAAGTGGCTAAAGTATTGGAGCTTCAGCTTCAGCATCAATCTCTCCAATGAATATTCAGGGTTGATTTTCTTTAGGATTGACTGCTTTGATCTGGACTGTAAGGGAATTCCCTCTTTGGGAGATTTTTTGGATCAGACTATTTCTGCTTAAATATAATATGACTAGAGCGAATCCAAGGGGTATGGTAACATCTCTTACCTTTTTCTTTTCCCCAACATCATCTCTCTCTAAAGTACATTTGCTGTTCCAGCACTGCTGTTTTAAAGGAATTGCTAAGCCCTTCCTATTCTAGAAGCATTCTGGGGGGTTGGCATCTGCAGTGGTTTTTCACCTTACATAGTAGTGATGTGATCGTAATTAATGGATTCATCCTACCCCTTTCCAGTTGTTAAGATGGGAAATCCTTTCCTCCTCTGGGTGGATTTAGACATTTGACAAGGCTGGTGCCTCTTTTTGAATAGACAATGGCAGGCTATCCTTCCCGTTACTGAGGAAGGCATTGTCACGAGTCTTTATTTTTCATTCTACTTTTATCATTGAGTTATTGAGTCTAATGTAGGTACAGGTACAGATGATATGAATAGACTTCTTCATTTTACAGAGGAAGTAGAGCCAGACACAGTAACTGTCATAGGTTTCACCACCACCATACAAGTGAGATTTTATTGTTTTATATACTCTTAAAATGAGAGTAGGGGGATGCTCAGAGTTTGTAATGGCTCAAGCCAGTGAGCTTATACATGGCATAATGAGAATTCAACCTCAGGTCTTCTTCTGACTCAAAAAGCAAGATCCAGAGACACAGGTTGGGAAGACATCAACATTTATGTAGTGCCAGAAGTCGTGGGAGTTGGAAGAGTCGATCAGGTAAATTATGTAGCATGGGAGAGAGAAGGGGACCTAGGAAGGAATCTAGTACATGTTAGCATTTAACATTCCTCTCTCTAGGCATGGTGGAGAAGAGCATGGTGTCAGAAGCCCAGGGAAGAGAGTTTTGAAAGGATAGCAATGATCCAGAAGGCCTAATACTGCAAGAAATAGGATGAAAGGCATCCAGGTGAACATTGTCCTAAGGATCTGACAACATGAGAGTAAGGAGATGTATGATGACCTTGTAGGTAATTAGTTGAGTAGCCAGATTTCAGTGAGTTGACATGAGAATATGAGGTGTGAAATGAAACAGAGTGAATGCAATTTGATGTTTGGCTGAAGAGGAAAAGGGGGAGATGACTTGAGATCAACATTGGCTGTGTTTGTTTGTTTGTTTTTAAGATATGAGAGAATGAGTTTAAGTTTGAATGCTGTTAGGAAACTTCTGGTAGAGACGAGAAGGTGAGGGTATGAGAAAAAGAAGATCATCAAGGGCTCAAACCCCTGAGTTCAAGAGGGAGTGAGTTTGCATTCCCCAAATTAATAGGAATAGAGAGGGATTTAGAACCTAGGAAATAAAAAATGCAAGCCTGATATTAAAAATCACCCATCCGTTTCCCAGAAAGTCAAATAATTCACATACAGATAAATCTCTCCTGTAGAGAGATAACCTCTCCATCTTTTTTTTTTCCTTTGTAGCATTTATAACTTTTATTTACTTACCTTTGTTTGATTATTTTTGTTTCTGTTCTTTAGTGGAAATGTAGGATCCAGGGGCAGGGCCCCGTGTCAGAATAATGGCCTGAGTATTTAGGAAATTTTCCCCTTGAAACAATCCTATTTAAAAACTAGGGTGATACTAAGACATACCTAACATTAAAAAGTTTTAAATTCATGTAGATAACTAAGAAAAACATAGGGAATCTATTTTTAAAAAGTATGTGTGTGTGGACTTGAATTGCATTGAATAAGTAATAACCCTAAGGGCATATAAACTACAAAAAAGAATTCTCTCTTGAGCATGTGGAGCTCTTGAATTAAGCTCTTGACCCCTGCTGCTCAGCTTGAAAATTTTCAACTTGGAAATAGTTGATACTAATTTGAAATAGGTAGAAGGTCCCGGATGGGATTCTTGACGTGGAAACTTTGCATGTTCTTCTCTCTCTCCTCTCGCTGTTTTCTCCTCTCTCACTAGCTTACCCCCACTCAGAGACTGAACTTGGCACTGCCTGGAAGAAGCCTGGAGCACGCACCTGCTCTTGACGTTTGTTGGTGTGGTTCAGAGGGCTGACATCTGCCCCTCAGCTGCCGGAGCATGTCCAGGAAGCCAGATCTTTCCCTCGAGAGAAGCTTTTTGTTTTCCTGATCACCAACTGATCCATGAAACCAAATAAGATGAAATGCTGCATTTTTTCCCTCCCCCCAGCCTCACAAAGAGATGGGTGCCTTGGGACCGTGTGAGGAGTGTAGTGAGGGAGAGGGCAGCTTGCATACAGCAGGGCACCAGTTTCCAGTTTATAATCAGGGAACACTCAGAGAGTGGCATATTCACAGCCTTGAAGGGAGTCAAGACTTGATTTAAATTCTGTTCTGCTACATGTAGGCTGGTGACCTTGGCCTGAACCCGAGCATTGGCTTCCTCTTATGGAAAGTAGAGGTTTTTAGACTTTCATAGCGCTGTGGGGATTAAATGGGATCATCCATGCTCATTACCTAGAAGAGCTTCAACAAAGGTGAGGATTCTCCATAGGCTCATTGTATTTTGTACTCTAGATTACTCCACTCCCCTAGTTCTGTTTTGAGTGAACAATACTATTAAATAGGTCTTTTCTCAAGTGCAGTTATCCCTCCATAACCACAGTTTATTCATCCATTCATTCAACCATTCGCAGATCAAAAATATTCAAAAATACCAGAATATTTCAAAAAGCAAAACTTGAATCTGCTACAGATTGGCAACTATTTAAATAGCCCTTTTATTGTATTTTCAGTATTTGTATAGCATTTACCTGATTTGTTGCATTTACCTTGTTTTGGTTGTTAAGTCGTGTCTGGTTCTTTTGCGACGCCATGGACTGTAGCCCACCAGGCTCCTCCGTCCATGGGATTTCCCAGGCAAGAATGCTAGAGTGGGTTGCCATTTCTTCCTCCAGGGGATCTTCCCTGTACTAAGTATCATAAGAGATGATTTAAAGTATATGGGAGGTATACATATATCCCTCCTCCTTTTATGGTTGATTCATGTTGAGGTTGACAGAAGACAACAAAATTCTATAGATCAATTATCCTTCAATTAAAAAATAAAAAATTTAAGTTTATGGGAGGATGTGCATAGATTATATGCAGTACTATACCATTTTATATAAGGGACTTGAGCACCTGTGAATTTTGGTATCTGTAGGGGATCCTGGAACTATTCCCCCATGGATACCAAGATATGACTGTAATGAGGAGCTGAGGTAAGGAAAATCAAGGGAGAATTAGGATGTGGGGCAGAAGATGGATTCAGTTTGGAGTGTGTTAATTTTAAAATGCCTTTTTGACTTTTAAGAAAAGAGCTAGTAATCAAAACTTCTGGAGAGATGTCAGTCTGTAAGTTATTAACATGCCGATGGCAGTCTATATAATATACATATATATATATATAAAATATATGTTTATATATATGTGTGTGTGTGTGTGTGTATATATATATAGTGTATATAGTTGGTGGGAGTGAAAGAAACTCCTTGAACCCAAAGGGTACCATCAGGCCAGCCAGTCTGAGAATGAGGTGCTCTAGGAGGCTAAGATAAGTGGTTCAGGGAAGCACAGATACCAAAGGAAGAAGGAATTTTACACAGCAGTGTCATCACCATGCCAGATGCAGCAGAGTAGTTCAGTAAGATGGTAGAGAGTGTCCCCTAAAGATGTTAAAATATGGAGCTCATGGGTGAACGTGATGGCAGCATTTCCAGTGAAGCAGTGAGGACAAAAGCCAGAACACTGTGGGTGAAATGGAAAGTGAGGAAGTGGAGACAGTGTATGTCAATGACTTTCACAACAAAGAGGGTCAAAACTAGAGGAGGAGGCAGGGCCATGGGAAATGTCATGTGCTGGAAGGCAGAGGCCTGAATGGGTTCATGATCAGAGAGGAAGGAGATTTGAAGAAGTGTAAGACCTAAGAAAAGGAGAGTAATTTTCAAAGAAACTGAGGGAAATGGGAGGGTATTGGATTAGGAGCATAAGAGATAGGGTTGGTTTTACACAGAGCATAGGGTAACTTGTGCTCTGGGATTGGAGGAAAGGGGATAAGGATGGGTGTGCAGGCAGGGGGATTTGACATGGGAAAGGATGGTGGGTAGATGAAGCTCACTGCTAAGAGTACTGCTGGGTTTATTTCTTCTTTACCCATCTGGAAGTGGTTGGGGGTTCCCAGGTGGCTCAGAGGTAAAGAATCCACCTGCCAAGCAGGAGACTCACTTCGATCTCTGGGCTGGGAGGATCCCCTGGAGAAGGCAATGGCACCCACTTCAGTATTCTTGCCTGAGAAATCCCATGGACAGAGGAGACTGGTGGGCTACAGTCTGTGGGGTCCCAAAGAGTCAGACACAACTTAGCAACCGAGCATGCACACAAGATGTGGTGACATTTTGGAATGATTATTGAAAAGTTTTCAGATTTTTAGAGATTTTGAAATTAATAATGAATTTGCTTAGCTCTAGAGCACTTGCTCCCTCACGGCTTCCCTGGTGGTTCAGACAGTAAAGCATCTGCCTGCAATGTGAGAGACTCGGGTTCGACCCCTGGGTTGGGAAGATCTCCTGGAGAAGGAAATGACAACCCACTCCAGTACTCTTGCCTAGAAAATCCCTTGGAGGGAAGAACCTGGTAGGCTGCAGTCCATGGGATCACAAAGAGTTGGACACGACTAAGCGACTTCACTTTCACTTTCAGACCATTTTTTAACATAGCATTTGTTCTCCAAGTATGTGAAAAGGATCCACATGTCTAGGTCCCATCCATGCTCAGGCTTCTGAGCTATGGCCTCTACATTTTTTACTTTTTTTCTTTTTTGGTGGCCACCCTTAAGCATTTAGGAATGTCAAGAACAGCAGCTTTGTGAGCTCCTTCTAGAGACTGAGTCAGTGATGGAAATCACATAGTCCCATTCCTCGTGGAGATGGTAAAAACAAGCTGAATATAAATTACAAATGATGGTTAGACCTGTGAAAGTAAAACACAGGGCATGATGACAGGGGATCATAGGAGTCCCAGACATGGCTGCACAGTTAGGAGAGTTTCTTTGCAAGGAAGAGACATTCAACAGGAGAACTGAAGGGAAGTGTCTAGAAAGTCACTTGGTGGTGGGGGAACTGCTTGGTGGAGATAAGCAGAAAGCTTTCCAGGCAGAGTGAGCAAGGTGAACAGTTGTGCAAAGGGAACAGAGAGCATGATGCTCTTTTTCAGTGGAGGATGGTCATCTGAGTAAAAGACATGAAGAGAAACAGGCAGACAACTGATGGAGAGACAGAAACATGGCCAGACCACACGGAGCCCCATTAGCCAGATTAATATCTCTGGACCTTACAAAGAGCACAGTGAGACATCATCAAAGAGGTTTAAGCTGTGTAGGGGGATAGAAGAAGGGAAATGTGATCAGATTTTCTATTTAAACAAGATACTCCTTATAGCTTTTTGGAGACTTGTGGAAGGGAACCAAGAATGGAAGGAGAAGCAAGCGACACTGTAATTGTCCCAGGGAGAGAGGATGGAAGTTCGGATGAGGGTGATGACAAGGGCTATGGAGAAGAGAGGACTGATTTCAGATCTCTTTTTGGAGGTGGGATTAGCTGACTTAGACATGTAAGAGACAGAGTGCCTTCCCATGGTTCTTGTCCACTGCATTCAGGTGACTTAAGTCCCTGGTTCTCTGTTTTTCCACAGCATTCTCTGTCAGTCTTCAGGAAAGTGCCCATTTTAACTAAGATTGATTTAAACAAGCCAAGTCCCGAGTCACATCATCCTGATTCTTTGTGATATCCAGTTATTTCATTGTTGTGTGGCAAGTCATTTAGTCACCCAAGCCTTAATATCTTATCTGCGAAGACAGAAATTCCTGGATGAAATTTTGGAGTTCTGTTGAGGGTGAATTGAGAGGACTTGGTAAAGTTGCATTTGAGAAGATTAAATCTCAAAGTCAGTACTTAGAATCACCTATAAAGTATTCTTGCAACTAATCAAGCATATAGATCCAGTCTTCTGGTTAAAAGAAAGTCAGGGGACAGTAGAACAAATTAATTAGTGTTCAGGAACAATCATATAAAAGCATATGAGATCTCTTATTGGACATTGAGCCTCGACTCTTAAACAGTTGAAATCATTGAAAAAAAAAAAGAAGAGATGTATCAGTTAAATGTGGTGTATCAAACTTGATTAAACCATGATCTGAAAAAACTAGCTTTAAAAGTTATACTAAGGACAATTGAGGAAATATGAATATAGATCACATGGATTGCATTTAAGGAGTTATTGTGACTTTCATCAGGTGTGGGGCTTTCCTGATAGCTCAGCTGGTAAAGAATCCACCTGCAATGCAGGAGAACTGATTCGATTCCTGGGTCGGGAAGATCCACTGGAGAAGGGATAGGCTACCGACTCCAGTATTCTTGGGCTTCCCTGGTGGTTCAGCTGGTAAAGAATCTACCTGCAGTGTGGGAGACCTGGGTTTGATCCTTGGGTAGGGAAGATCCCCTGGAGAAGGGAAAGGCTGTGTTCTCCAGTATGCCAGTTTGGAGAATTCCATGGACTATCTAGTCCATGGGGTCACAAAGAGTCGGACACAACTGAGCAACTTTCACTTTCATCAGATGTGAGAGTGGGATCATGGTTATGTTAGGAGTAAGTCTTATTTCAGGAGCTTCATTTCAAAGGGGTGAAGTGGCATGATGTCTGTAACTTTTAACTATTATATAAAAAGAAAAATAAGGATGTAGAGATGGACAAGAGATTGAGAGATGAAGCTTCAAATATGGCAAAATAAGAGCACTTGCTGTAAAAATTGAATAGATGTATTTTTATTGTCCTATTATTTCAACATTTTTTTTTGAAGTTAAATTTTTTATTTTTGGCTGTGCAGCATGCATGGCTTATGGCATCTTAGTTCTCTGATCAGGTATCGAACCTGGGCCCATGGAAGTAGAAGCACAGAGTCTTAACTATGAGGCTGCCAGGGAATTCCTCCAACTTCTTTACATCCTTGGAAACTTCAGGTTGAAAAGTAAGCACAAAAGGCAAAAATTGAGTATGAACAGCATTGCCAGATGAGTAAGTTGGTTTCTGTTTAGGCTTCGTATTGTATGAAAACACATGTACCTGGAAATACTAGATGCATCCTCAGCTAGGAAGGGGCTGACACTCTACGAGGTCCTTGGGGACCTGAAAGTTAAGGCCCAGCACACCTGGGTGTCTCACATGACCTGTGTAGGCTGATGTCCACCCACCACGGTGGCAGGCAGAAGTACTTATACAAGGCAAATTGCTAATTTCTCTCTTTGTATAATAATTTGTTTTGCCCAGCTGGTATAGTTGACCCTACTATGAATTCAAAACTTACACAATGCAACTACAGTGTGATTTATTTTTGGAAACTGCAAACACTATTTTAATATTGTAACCCTTCATCATTCCAGATCAAAGAGCCCCGGTCTTTGTATTCTGTTTTCACCGACCTTCTACCCTCTGCCATCAGCATCTACTTCACATTCTAGATCTTCTTTTCCTTAGAAACCATGGAGGAAGGTGAAATCTTAACCATGTATTTGATTTCTAGGTCGGGTTGTTACCGGTTAATACTTGTGAGTTTCCTGAGGAGGATTGGATAGGGGAATGGGGGTGAGGGGAGCTGAAGTTTTGAGAGGCTGTCTTTGAGAAAAGTAATTCAAAATTACAAATACAAAAATTTACATGAAAGTGGATATCTATTTAGAATTAAAAAAAGGAAACCACAACAAAGTTCATAGACATCATAAGCCCCATAAAATTAATAATTTAAAAAACCCTAACTTCCTCACACATACCTATAATACTTATCCCCCGACATTTTTTGCTTTTAATATGACCACAATTTTACAAAATCATTTGCTATGGAAAAAATAAAAATATAATCTTATTCTTCCTCTAGCACTCATTATTGAAAGGTATGAAAAGTTCCTTTCATCTTAAAAGTTTGTTATTGGTAATGTCAGATATGTTATTGGAATTATTGTTGAATGTAGAAAAGCCTCTATGAAGTTTCTTGCAGAGATGGGCTATAAGACTTCAGGCCATTTCAAGTTTTTCATCTGCAGTGACTAATCACAAATTCTCTTCACATTGACAGCATTCATTAACCAGTTTTTCATCAATGTTATGATGAGTTTTTGTCAGCACTGAAATTTCATGTCACCTGGGTGAGTCAGTGTTATGAGCAGTAGGAATATTTCTGCAAGCCATTCCTGTATTAGCACAGGTAGCAATAACTCAAATATACACAGACATGACACATATTCTGCTAAACCAGAACTACATGTATCCTCAATTCCACTTCCCCTTCCTGCAAAAGTCACTAACCACTCTAACACCACCAGGCACAGGGAGAAGTGTGGTGGGAAAGTTAGAAGGAAAGAGGTAACAGTGATAAAACAATATGATTTTTGCAGATTTTATAAAAATACATGAAGTTGTCAACACATTTCTATTAGAAAGGATCTGTGAACATGGTGGCTCAGTGGTAAAGTTGGTTGTGACTGAGCAGCTGAGCACATGAACATGAAGGTCCTGAAATTTAACTCATTAGCTTTCTGATAGGTCTTACTATGCTTAAGATAAGTTTTTCTCCATTTCACATAAACTTAGAGTATCAAGAAAAGTATTCTGCTTACAATGGGCTCCTAATAGTTGTTAAAGCTGATTTCAGAGAGAATGGTTTATGTAGTATTGAATGTGTCATGTAAAAACTTCAAATAAAACAGGTCATGAAGAAAATATTTTTCAAATATGATTATTCCAACTTCTTTCTGTATAACATATATCTCCAAGAATCCTTTGGTGCTGTAGTTTTCAAGCTTGGCTTCACACTAGATTCTCTTGAGATATTTTTAGAAAAATATCATGGGAGTAACATGGACAATGGTATTTTTTTAAAAAGCTCTCAGGTGATTCTAATGTTCACCTAGAAATTGATGTCTAGCTGATTCTAATGGTTGAAATTCCTTCTTTTACATTTTTTATTTTATTTTTTGCTTAGATGTCAAAATATTGTTCTAGTTCTCCCAGGACTCTTTTGAATGAAATATAAGGGTATGATATTCAGGAAATGAGTTAACCCGTGCTTACTAGTATAGGCATTATGTAAAATAGATCTTTGCTAGAAAGGACCTCTTCTGGTAAAAATTCCTGTTTATGTAGAATGCAGTACCACAGTGTGTGCTGACAGGATGAGATATGAACCAGATGATGTGAACAGCTCCTAATTAAAAATAAAATTAATTTTCTACTGAGCATCCTCTGTTGTACTTGAAGGCAAATGCAATTTTTTTCCTATAATAAAAGGTGCCTTGAAGGGGTCAGCTGCAAGGATATTTCAAACAGAAAAGTGTCCGGCATAATAAATCCATTCCAGCTCATCAGACACCCACGCTTTCTCACCCTGGCTCAGGTCACCTATGGAGCCAGGCTGAGCGACCAGCTGGCTACAGCTCTCTCATCTCCTATCGGAGTGGATTGTGCATTACAAATGATTAATATCTGCTTGTTCAATCTGTCCACCTTGAATATATTGCTCTTATTTCTCCTAAGATGGCTAATTTGAATAATAAATAGAATAACTTTTATGATGAAAGAAAATTAGAATTAAGAACATTTTCATAAGTGAGATATTTAATGTTTTCAAGTTATTTAATAGTGCATGAATATGAGCTTAATCTCCATCTTTTCTTAAAGTTTTTTTTTTTTAGCAAATTGAGAAAGTTCTACATGCCCAACTTTCATAGTTATTTCACTCCAACCTTCAATATTAATCAGTAAAAGCTTTTTTATATGTATTTAAAACTATGCACTATATGTACACAGTCCTCTCTAAGCTTGGAAAATAATCTTACCCTAATATAAAGAACTTACCCCATAGGTGATACTGGCCCATGATGGCCTGTTTTCATAGGCTTAGAGCTGAAGGGTTGAAAGTGGCTTCCAGCCTCAGAAGGATTTATAACATGGTAGAAGGAAACAACGACATAAAGAATGTCAAACAGAAATAAATTCTATAATAAAAAAAAAGTATGTATTTGAACCTGCTCTATGCCAGAACCAAAACATTTCCTGTTTGATCTTTCAGAACTCATAGGGCAGGGAGGTCTTAAAGTTGTAATGAGAGCATCTCCCATCAGATCTATATTTCTTATAGCAGGAAATAGGGCTGCCAGGTACATTCTTAGCTGATGAAGAGGGAAAGGCTTCTCCATCCGAGGGAAGAAAGAGAAGCCAGAAGTACAGCTGGATGCATCAACAACAAGTATTCCAACAAGAGAAAGTGGGAGTAAGCAAGGGAAATGTTAAGTCAGTTGCAAGAAAGGATTTCTGAATAATAAGCTACCTTTAACTTCCTCTTGACTTAGAATGAGAGATGACCTGGGTGAGAGGCTCTCAAGGCCTCTCCAAGTGGCCAGAGAAATCTTCCTAAAACATGAAACCTAATCACCTCTGCTTAACCTCTACTTAAAACCCTACAATGTCTTTCCCTAACTTTCCAAATGAAGCACACAGAATGCGAGACTATTTTTAAAAATCTGAGCCCTCTGCCTTCCCCTTTAATTTTATTTCCCCCTCTTTCTTCCTCAACACATTCACATCCTTGTGGACACACACAGACTCACATGCACAGCATCACGGTTCTTCGGGCTTCTCTGTTTCTGCACGTTCTGTTTGCTTTTTCTTGTTTCCTTGACAAACTCCTCCTTCCTCGTGAAAACCTTGCTTAGGAGTTGTCTCTCAGTGAGGTTTCCTCTGAACTCAAGTTAATGATATTAATCTCACCCATACCAGTAAGTCCTCTTGTAAAATTTCATACATTCTTTTGTAGGTGTACAATGCTGCTTTTCTCCCTAGAGGATGAGCCCCTTAGGGAAGGCACCATTTTGCTTCTCTAGTACATACTCTGGACCAATACAAAGGCACTCAATGATCGTTCTCTTACACCGAAGGGGCTGAAGTGTATTATTTCCATTCCCCCTCACTCGTTCTGCTCTCTCACCCTGGATGAGCCCCCAGGATCACAGATGAACACACACCTCTTACGCAAGTTCATTAGCTTATTCATAACTCCACTTGGATACAAATGTAAGCATAACAGCCCATATTTAACTCTTGAGTTTCAACTGGGTATCTCTGTCATTGCTTTTAGCATATTATTCCCCAAAAAGCATACCTAGAAACATAATTATAGGCTATGGTGGAATAAATAAGGCCACAAATTCTTTACCACTCTTCCCATTGAGAGGGAGAGTAATTTTTCTACCCTTGAGTGTGGGCTGGCCATATTGGCATTTGGACCGATAGAGTATAAAAGAAGTTATATTCTGGAGTTGCTGAGATTGGATCATGCTTTGAAGCATCTTTAGAACACTCCAAGAACCTTGAGCTGTCATGTAAGGAATCTGAAGTGCCCTCATATAGGGACAGACCCAGTGGTGCCCTACTCTTCCAAGGGGCTGACATGTGAATTAATCCTTCTTGGATCCTCTAAACCATTTCATCTGCCAGCTCAGTGAAGACTATGGAGTGACCTCTGTGGGCGCAACATAGAACAGAAGAATCACCAACTGAGCACTGCCTAAATTCTTGGCCTCCCTACGAGTTCATGCAACAACGATTACATAATTGTTGTTTTAAGTCACTTAGTTTTGGCATGGTTTGTTATACAACAGTAGGTAACTTGAACACAGCCACTTTCTCCCCACT
This sequence comes from Antilocapra americana, assembly GCA_007570785.1. Classification (NCBI taxonomy): domain Eukaryota; kingdom Metazoa; phylum Chordata; class Mammalia; order Artiodactyla; family Antilocapridae; genus Antilocapra; species Antilocapra americana. Next base: position 35,340,562 of record ML663562.1, on the reverse strand, counting down.
TATGCTTAATTGCTCACCACCCTTATTGGCTGAGTCACATATAGAAGGATTCTTGCTCTGCATTCTTAAATTATAGGATAAATTTACTTCGATAGATCCCTTTTCCCTATCCCAGTTGAAGCATATTTTCTATTTTTTTCTCTCCATCTGACTCATTCATTCTTTTAAACTTTTGATTAACTGGTTTGGTTTTTTGTTTGTTTATTATGGCTGCATCTTGTGACATGAATAATCTCAGTTTCTTGACCAGGGATGAAACCCTCACTCCCTGCAATGGACATGCAGATCCTTAACCACTGGACTACCAGGGAGGTCCAATCTGACTTTTTCTTTAAAATTTCCAGACATTTCTAGCTTTATTATTCCCTTCATTTTCTTCTACTCCACTAGACTCTCACCTCTGTTGTGTCATTATTATGGACATCAGTAATTCCCGAATCTCCTTGCTTTTCTCAAGATAGCTCTATAGTATAACCCAGCAACCAAACTAATAATAAGTATTTAAATGGACAATTTAAAAAATGTTGGAGACTCTACATCCCTGGAGGATTTTAAGATAGGATATATAATAGGTTATCTATTGGATGAGCAGTTTAAATAGTCCTCATCCCAGAATTAGAGAACCAGTATTAGACAACCTTTAGTGATTCCTTTAAACTAGAAGATTCTATAATAGATTCAGATGCATAGAGCCAGACACAGTCCTGAAACATATAAACTATTGATTTCTTGATAGCATCATTTGATCACAAGTAAATAACTGTGTGAATCATGTTTTTGATATATATTTGAAGAATTTCATCTTTGAGGAACATGTTTTACTTTTTGAAAGAGCTATAAATATGAGTTTCTTTCAACTATAATCAATGTTTATCACTATATTGATTTTCTTTCTGGTATTTTGCAATCTATGAACGTTTCCGAACTTAATCTGTAATTTTCCACTTCTGGTGTATTGAATTGTTGCTCAAAAGTGTTTTTTATCCACCTTGTGTATAAAAGAAAGAGAGGAAGGGAAATTTGCATTTTTGCTTTGGTGACTAATTTGTGCACTTTAGCCATGAGTAGGATTCATTTCCCCACTTGATAGCAAGATGATGTCCTCTTAGAATGTGAGGAGGAGGTAAAATTCTGATTATCTCTTTTCTGAATTTCTTTTCCTCAAGCAGCACTGCCAGGAATAATAGTTCAATTACTCATTATGTTGACCTTTAAAATGGCCTAGTTACCCCAGGAAACAAGTTTTGGCTGAAATGATCAAGATTGTCTGCATCCACCACCAAAAATAGTGGAAGTAAAGAGGTCTCTGCATGTGATGTGTTGAACAACCAGAAGGGAGCTGTCGGTGGTCCATACCCTAAGGCAGCAGGAGTAGAACTAGGGCATGGATGGCAACAGGGGGGCATGTTGTGGAAGGTTCCCCGACCCCAGTATCACTTGCCAGCTCTCACCAATGTGGAAAGATTTGGTAGCTGTAACTGAGAGATCTAACATCTAGGGTAAAGAATCTGCCTGCATTGCAGAAGACCCCAGTTCCATCCCTGGGTTGGGAAGATCGGCTGGAGAAAGGATAGGCTACCCACTCCAGTTTTCTTGTTCTTCCCTGGTGATTCAGCTGGTAAAGAATCCACCTGCAACTCAGGAGACCTGGATTAGATACCTGGGTTGGGAAGATCCCCTGGAGAAGAGAAAGGCTACCCACTCCAGTATTCTGGCCTGGAGAATTCCATGGACTGTATAGTCCGTGGGGTTGCAAAGAGTCCGACATGACTGAGTGACTTTCACTTCAAGATTATTGTGATATATAATATAAAAATGCATTCATTTTTGTAGTGCTTAGAACAGAGTACTCAAGAAGCATTAATTTTTGTTAAATGTGTTGTTATAGATTTCTAGAGTCCTCTTTGCTGTTTATATTGTTTTATGTATTCTGTACATGTTTTGTAGAGATAATTATTTATGGATAACATTGCTCTATTGACCAAGATAACTCTTAAACTACACAATAGTAGTATTATTGTTAGTCGCTCAGTTGTGTCCGCCTCTTTGCGACCCCATGGACTGTAGTCCACTAGATTCTCCAGGCAAGAATATTGGAGTGGGTTGCCATTTCCTTCTCCAGAGGATCTTCCTGACCCAGGAATTGAACCCAGGTCTACTGCCTTGCAGGCAGATTCTTTACTGTCTGAGCTATAGGGAAGTCCCTAGACAATAGAATTAAACTAGACAATAGAATTAACCAAATTTTCTTTTATTAACTGGGAGAGAAGCCACCTGACTTACTAGCTGTCTCTGCCTACCTTAATGCCTGATAGCTGAAACAATAAAGAGGAAGCAGAACCAATAAAAAGCCGAACTCCCTAAAAGGTATCTTGATCTTTCAACCTTCTACATAATACACTAAATATATAGTTCTGCTAACATTGGTAAGGAGCCTTTAAGACCAGAGACAAAATAATTTTTTCCAAGAATGCTTGAAAAATAGTGGCAGCTTGTTTTCCATGTAAACTGTGAACATCACCAGATCAGGGACAGTATCAATCATTCTTATCCTGCACAAGGCCTAAGACAGAATAGATAGTTGTCTAATCAGTTTTGCTTTGCTCAGCCAATATTTATTGAAAATCTATTAAATGCACAGCATTCAATATCACAGAAGACAACCAAAGCCCATTCTCTCATAAAGCTTATATTGCAGTGGTGAAGATAGATGGTAAACAAAAAAGGAAATGACAGAGAGATAGAAAAATCGATTGTCAATTGATGTTTAATGTAATGTCAGATGATAATGATTGCTGTGAACAAAGATAGAGCAGAAAGTGACGGAGGCTGGTGACTAAGATTAGTGATCAGGACAACCTCTCTGTTCAGAAAAGACCTAGCTGAACAAGGGGGCTATGATTGGGAAAGAGTATTCCTGGTTGAGGGAATGGCCCTCAAGTGTAGTGAGGCTAGGGTGTCCCGAACCGAGAGGAGCAGAGGGAGGAGAAAGAATGGGGTTGTCCAGAGCTAGGCCACATAGCAGGGCTGTTTGGGCTGTGGGGAGGCTTCACAATTGACTCCTTGTTCTCTGGAGAGTCCCTGGAGGCTTCAAGCAGTGGAGGAAAAGCATCTGACGTATGTTCAAAGGTTCACGCTGTGATTGTGTGTGAAGCACCTGTTTCCCAGGGGATTAATGGGTGAATTGGAGTCACAGAACAGACCCTTAAGAACACTGTTGAACACTTGGCTGCACTACTACCCGTGTGGCCAGGTTCTTCTGTGAGTCAGAGAAGACACTTTCCTGAGAAACCTGCCTACTCCCTTCCTAAGTGGTGTGGACCTTGGTATTTATCATCATCTTCCAGTTTTCATACTTAGATTTAGGAGTCTTTCTTTACTTTTTGGGGGGACATTATATCATAAAATATTATACTTTTGGCTTGTCAATAAACCCATTTGTATAGCATTTAAATAAATTTATAGGATGAGTCACTGGGCTCTAACTATGCAAGAAAAGTTAAAATTTGTTTATGTTAAATGCTACAGCTGCATAAAAATTATTATCTAGTGCTTACCAATCACCTCCTAAAAATTTGTCTCAAATTGCTTTACTCAGAAGCAGAAGAATAAACAGGAGAGAAGAGACTTGACTGTGGTTTAACCTTATAGAAACTGAGATTTCTCTTCCCCTAACTCAGTGGGTCCTTTAGCTATTCAATAGGACTGGGGCATATGTCTTGAGCCCTAAATTAAGTAGTGAATGAAACTAACATAGCAGGCTTTCATGGATTACTCCTGCAGATCTGGGTCTATTTATGAACAAGCTATAGCCTGGAACTAAATAAAACCTTTGACTGTGGATCACAAAAAACTGTGGAAAATTCTTCAAGAGATGGGAATACCAGATCACCTCACCTGCCACCTGAGAAATCTGTATGCAGGTCAAGAAGCAAGAGTTAGAATTGGACATGGAACAATGGACTGGTTCAAAATTGGGAAAGGAGTACATCAAGGTTGTATATTGTCACCTTGGTTATTTAACTTATATGAAGAAGTACATCATGCGAAATGCCAGACTGGATGAAGCACAAGCTGGAATCCAGATTGCGGGGAGAAATATCAATAACTTCAGATATTCAGATGACACCACTCTTATGGCAAAAAGTGAAGAGGAACTGCGGAGCCTCTTGATGAAAGTGAGAGAGTGAAAAAGCTGGCTTAAAACTCAATATTCAGAAAACTAAGATCAAGGCATCTGGTCCCATCACTTCATGGTAAATAGATGGGAAAACAATGGAAACAGTGGGAGATTTTATTTACTTGAGCTCCAAAATCACTGCAGATGGTGACTACAGCTTTGAAATTAAAAGATGCTTGCTCCTTGGAAGAAAAGCTATAACCAACCTAAACAGCATATTAAAGCATATTGCTTTACTGACAAGGTCCATCTAGTCAAAGCTGTGGTTTTTCCAGTAGGCATGTGTAGATGTGAGAGTTGAGCCATAAAGAAAGCTGAACACCGAAGAATTGATGCATTTTAACTGTGGTGTTGGAGAAGACTCTTGAGAGTCCCTTGGACTGCAAGGAGATCCAATCAGTCAATCCTAAAGGAAATCAGTCCTGAATATTCATTAGAAGAACTGATGCTGAGCTAAAGTTCCAATATTTTGACCACCTTATGGGAAGAACTGACTCATTTGAAAAGACTCTGATGCTGGGAAAGATTGAAGGCAGGAGGAAAAGGGGATGACAGAGGATGAGATGGTTGAATGGCATCACCGACTCAATAGACATAAATTTGAGCAAGCTCCAGGAGTTGGTGATGGACAGGGAATCCTGGTGTGCTATAGTCCATGGGGTCACATAGAGTTGGATATGAACTGAGTGACTGAACTGAACTGAACTGGTAGCCTGGAACAAAAAGACATATCCAGATCCCTAAATCATAGTTATTTTAAAATTCGAATGCACCTCAGTAGGAAGACATGGTTTGAATATTAACTTAGGTGGCTAACCTCAGTTTCTCCATCTGTAAATGGGGATATTAATACTTACCGTGTTTACATATTCCAATATGTGCTGAAGGTTGTGTCTTTGCACTAGGCACATGGCTAGATGAGGGGAATATCAAGTAAAATAGTTTTGATTCCTACTTTTAAGAAACTTATGACCTTTTCTGCAAGTTTAGTTCATCAAGAATTACACTGTGGGCTATCAACGTTGGCAGATATTGCTCTGGGTGGGAGAGGATCTAGGGGTAAGAAGAAAAAAGCTTTGGGTATGAAGTGACATTTGAGGTGATTGTTCAAAGGACAGAAAAGAGAGTTTAGAAATAAGGGAGAGAAAACCTGAGCCAGAAACAAGGGGAAGCACAAAGAATTCTAGAATGGGGCAGTGCAAGATTGTGTGTGTTTGGGTTGAGTGGGTGGGCTAGAATTAGTTTTGTATGTGAAAGCTTAAAATACTAAAGTAGAGACCTAAACAAGATGAAGGGTTCTTTAATTTCTCATAGAAAAGTTAAAAGCAGGACCCAGGGATACTATGGCACTTCATCAGGTCAGGGACACAAGTTTCTTTCATTTTGTTCCACTAGGTGTAGCCTCATTCTCAAAATTATACCTATGGTTACAATGGCTATTCCAGCTCCAGCCATGAAAGTAACATTCCCAAGGACAGGAAGGAGTGAAGGGAGGAGGTCATGTTCCCAACCCCTTGCTAGTTACATATATTAGTTATACTCTGGGACCTCATGGAGATGGAAGTACAATCAAGAAATATGATCTTTATTCTGGGCCCAGATAAACATGGTGATTGGTATGACTAAAGCAGGAAAGAATGATCCCTACCGATCTCTGACTCTGTGTGTGTGTGTATGCCTTTATATTTGTGCCCATACATATGTGTGAAGCTATGTACATTCCTAAATGGCAAGTGGGGAGATGAAGATTAAATGAGATGTTATATAAGAGGTTACTTTGCAAATGGATAAAGGGCTCTACAAAATTAAGGAATTACTTTAGGACAAATACTTATGTTAGTAGTTACTTATCCATTGTTACCAAAAAAGAGCCTGAGTTTACAACACACTGGCAGATATTAACAAACTAGATAGAATTGGTTACTTCCTCATTTATGTTCCCATGACACTTTAACTTATATTGCATAAGTTATTTTTCTTAATAATAGTTTCTTTCTCTAAACTCTCTAGACCATAAATAACATTTATAAACTTTATACAGTTATAACAGTTATAAAGTTTATTTTCAGAAACTCTCTGGACTATAAATAACATCTTTGGTTTGGGGAAATTTATCCCCCCCATCTGATGCTTCCTTCCATGTGGGTGGAAATCCATTCATGTAATACTTTTAGACTTTGCATCTTAGAATAAGGTTGAGCATGGGGGATAAACAACTTCACCAAGAAAATTTGAGTAAAGAAATGGTCATATACAGCTATACCCCTTCCCCTCTCTGTGAAGTCCTGTTCCCAAAGACCATGCATTCTGTCCTGCTCCTCTAAATAGAAGTTTTAAAGTTTGGGGAGTTAATTCCATTAAGAATATTGACATCTGGTGCACAGGCAGGGAATCTTGAGGGAGAAATCAAGAGGATTAAGTGTGGGGAAGATGTAGTTGCTAGGACAGATGGATTTCAGCTTTGGGGAGGAGGATGGACTCCTAGCAGTCTTGGCTAGCAGGTTCCAGCAGCTTGTGGTGCTTTGTGCTTGGCCAAGGGATTGATCTATTCATTCTTTCTTCCAGCCAATATTAACAAGTGACTACTAGCTTCCAAGTAGTGTTCTCGGCACTGGAAATTTGGCATTAACCAAAGCAGTCCCAAAGCCTGGCCCTCAAAGAGCTTACACTGCAGCTGGGGAGATAGCCACCAGCAAATATGTTTTTTATAATTACAAACTGACATGTCAAACACCATTCAGTGCTTTGGAGAAAAATAAAAGCAGGGAAGAAGGTGGGGTGGGTGGGTGACTCTGAGATGACTGAGCACCTTCAAGTTTAAATAGTATGGCCAGAAAAGTGGTCCTGAAGTGACAGCATGAGCGGTATGGGAACCTGGGGCAATAGCAAGTCTGGGTTTCATTGGTGTATGGCTTTTCCCAGTTTGGAGCCTTCTGGGGTCAGTGGTGCAAGGGGTATCTGGCAGAGAGTGCTGGGGATGAAGGAGTCCCATGTCCTGACAGCAATGTCTCTTTCTTCCAGGGAGAGACCCACAGCCCTGGTTAGCAATGGAGTGTAGCATCTAAGAGGGTAAACCCCTTGGGCTTGTTGTAGGGGTTGGAGGCACTATGTCTTCCTCCATACTTCTGTCCACTTGAAGGAGTGTTGCTAGAGTAACATCCCTGCCCTGTTTCAGCCTCTCACTCACCTGGGGGAAAGGGGTCACTTACCTGATTTGGTAGGATTTGGGAATAAGGAGTTGGACTGGATGTGCAGATGGTACACGTCCAAAATCACTGCTGATGGTGACTGTAGCCATGAAAGTAAAAGATGCTTACTCCTTGGGGAAAAAGTGCTATGACTAATGTAGATCACATATTAAAAAGCAGAGACATTACTTTGTCAACAAAGGTCCTTCTAGTCAAGGCTATGGTTTTTCCAGTAGTCATGTATGGCTGTGAGAGTTGGACTCTAAAGGAAGCTGAGCGCTGAAGAATTGATGCTTTTGAACTGTGGTGTCGGAGAAGACTCTTGAGAGTCCCTTGGACTGCAAGGAGATCCAACCAGTCCATCCTAAAGGAGATCAGTCCTGGGTGTTCATTGGAAGGACTGATGTTGAAGCTGAAGAAGCTCCAATACTTTGGCCACCTGATTTGAAGAACTGACTCTTTAGAAAATACCCTGATACTGGAAAAGATCAGAGTGCCTGATGAACTATGGATGGAGGTTCATGACATTGTACAGGAGACAGGGATTAAGACAATCCCCATGGAAAAGAAGTGCAAAAAAGCAAAATGGCTGTCTGAGGAGGCCTTACAAATAGCTGTGAAAAGAAGAGAAGCGAAAAGCAAAGGAGAAAAGGAAAAATATACCCAATTGAATGCAGAGTTCCAAAGAATAGCAGGGAGAGATAAGAAAGCCTTCCTCAGAGATCAATGCAAAGAAATAGAGGAAAACAACAGAATGGCAAAGACTAGAGATCTCTTCAAGAAAATTAGAGATACCAAGGGAACATTTCATGCAAAGATGGGCTGGATAAAGGACAGAAATGGTATGGACCTAACAGAAGCAGAAGATATTAAGAAGAGGTGGAAAGAATACACAGAAGAACTGCACAAAAAAGATCTTCATGATTCAGATAAACACAATGGTGTGATCACTCACCTAGAGCCAGACATCCTGGAATGTGAAGTCAAGTGGGCCTTAGAAAGCATCACTACAAACAAAGCTAGTGGAGGTGATGGAATTCCAGTTGAGCTATTTCAGATCCTGAAAGATGATGCTGTGAAAGTGCTGCACTCATTATGCCAGCAAATTTGGAAAACTCAGCAATGGCCACAGGACTGGAAAAGGTCAGTTTTCATTCCAACTCCAAGGAAAGGCAATGCCAAAGAATGTTCAAACTACCACTCAATTGCACTCATCTCACACGCTAGTAAAGTAATGCTCAAAATTCTCCAAGCCAGGCTTCAGCAATACGTGAACCATGAACTTCCAGATGTTCAAGCTGGTTTTAGAAAAGGCAGAGGAACCAGAGATCAAATTGCCAACATCCGCTGGATCATCGAAAAAGCAAGAGAGTTCCAGAAAAACATCTTTTTCTGTTTTATTGACTATGTCAAAGCCTTTGACTGTGTGGATCACAATAAACTGTGGAAAATTCTGAAAGAGATAGGAATACCAGACCATTTGACCTGCCTCTTGAGAAACCTATATGCAGGTCAGGAAGCAACAATTAGAACTAGACATGGAACAGCAGACTGGTTCCAAATAGGAAAAGGAGTACATCAAGGATGTGTATTGTCACCCTGCTTATTAATTTATATGCAGAGTACATCAAGAGAAATGCTTGGCTGGAAGAAGCATAAGCTGGAGTCATGATTGCTGGGAGAAATATCAATAACCTCAGGTATGCAGATGACACCACCCTTATGGCAGAAAGTGAAAAGGAACTACAAAGCCTCTTGATGAAAGTGAAAGAGGAGAGTGAAAAAGTTGTCTTAAAGCTCAACATTCAGAAAACTAAGATCTGGTCCCATCACTTCATGGGAAATAGATGGAGAAACAGTGGAAACAGTGTCAGACTTTATTTGGGGGGCTCCAAAATCACTGCAGATGGTGATTGCAGCCATGAAATTAAAAGACGCTTACTCCTTGGAAGGAAAGGTATGTTCAACCTAGAGAGCATATTTAAAAGCAGAGACATTACTTTGCCAACAAAGGTCAGTCTAGTCAAGGCTATGGTTTTTCCAGTGGTCATGTATGGATGTGAGAGTTGGATGGTGAAGAAAGCTGAGCTTTGAAGAATTGATGCTTTTGAACTGTGGTGTTGGAGAAGACTCTTGAGAATCCCTTGGACTGCAAGAAGATCCAACCAGTCCATCCTAAATAAGATCAGTCCTGGTGTTCATTGGAAGGACTGATGTTGAAGCTGAAACTGCAGTACTTTGGCCACCTCATGCAAAGAGTTGACTCATGGACAAAGACCCTAATGCTGGGAAGAATTGGGGGGGGGCAGGAGGAGAAGGGGACAACAGAGGATGAGGTGGCTGAATGGCATCACCGACTCGATTGACATGGGTTTGAGTAGACTCTGCAGGTCATGGGGTCGCAAAGAGTCGGACGTGACTCAGCAACTGAATTGAACTGAACTGAACTGAACTTGGAAAGATTGAGGGCAGGAGGAGAAGGGGATGACAGAGAACGATATGGCTGAATGGCATCAACAACTCAATGGACATGAGTTTGAGCAAGCTTCAGGGGATGGTGAAGGCAGGGAGGCCTAGTGTGCTGCTGTCCATGGGGTCGCAGAGTCAGACACAACTAAGCGACTAAACAACAACAATTGGACGTTCATAACTGTATCCTTTCCTCTCCACTTTCTCTTATCTGACTCTGGTTTGTGAATTTGTACTCTGGGTTGCTCATGGCCAGTTGGGGAGCTTTGCAATTCGCAGGAGAGGGCTGTGTTCATTTGGAGCACCCTGTGCCTGGTTAATAAACCTCTTTAAACCTGGTGTTTGGCATTAAGAAACCCTCTTGTCTGTATATTAAACACAGACTCTTCTAGCAGCTTTATCAGAAAAAAAGATACTTTCTCAATTGGATCAGAATTGGGTGGGGGAGAAGGCTGCTATGTATTGGTAATGCTCAAACCCTAATATTGTGAGTTGTAGAATCTGTTATCCATTCAATAAGTAGTGAATGATAAGTTGATGGTTTGGTGTGTGCTCTTATAATTGACCTTGAGATCTTTTGGAACTGCAACCTCTAGTGAAAAGGGTAATGCAATTTATATAAGAGTGGGAAAAGCTCTAATGAACAGATAACATTAAGAAAAAGAGACCAAAAAGAAATGATTGTTCAGAACTAGATTTTTCTATTTTAAAGGGTGAAACTTTCTATTCAGCAATACCCTTTCCTTGTGGCATTTAAGTTTGAAAGGGTAACTCCTTTAATTGAAGTTGCTGTGGGTAAGTTTTTAACATACCTACCCAGATTACCGCAGTGGAAAAATCGTATCCTTGGTCTTTGACTGTTTGTAAAGTCTCTAAACAACTGCAATAAATATGGATGCTGTTCCTTTCTGACACTGTCTCCAAGAACTTGGTCTGTCCTGAAACTGAAGATAAAGTTTTGCTTTTCCCTTGAGAGGAATAAATGATGAAGGAGCTGGGTGTTATAAAAAAAATTAGAAAAAAATAGTGGATGTTATGACAAAGAAAGGGCATTTTCTAAGCTGTGTAAGAATGGAACCATTTGAGAACCTGCAGAATTTTGAGAGAACGCTGAGTGGTCTGAGTTTCTAAAGATGGGTGCTTAACATCAGTAACTACACTTTCTGGGCTTTGAGTCATTTTGTGATCATGTTTTAAATATTTTTTTTCCTTCTTACATAGTTACTGATGAGCCTAAGGGCTCAGACAATGAAAGTCAAAGCAGCAATCGTGAGAAAAACAGTTTGCTTTTCTTTTGTGTTTTGCCGAGCATTAAAATTACATTTCTGTTTTTAAGTAGAAATTGCAGCGTAAAAGATACCATAATCCATATTTTGGTTCATTTGGGTGGCTGAATTTGGGTGTAATGGGATTTGCTTATATTCTACTGTCTGATAAATGCGACACCATAAACCAGCCTGGAGCCTTCTTGTGTAAACAAAAGACCAGAGAAATTAGCATTCGGATGAACTGCATTTATAAAATGCTATTAGCTTTTGAGATAGATTTAGATTCTTTTTTCTAGTTTGTAAAAATCCTCTACTTCTGTCCTTTTTCTGCTCTGTTATCTACTGAATTCAATGTTATACACACAAAAGTGTTCAATAAATATAACTCAACGATGACAGGCCTGGATATGAAAACAAAACAGCACTCAAAATTGCTAAAGGAAGTTGGTTATTGTTAGAATTTTTAAAGGCCATGATAGTACAATTTGGTGGAATTCCCAGCTTCCCTTAAATAATGACAAAAGGTGGCCAGCCCTGTCTCTGTGAGGCCCAGGGGTATCTAGAATAAAGATGAATTAGGAGGAAGTGTCCAGAAGATTTAGCCAAGAGCTTTGTCCTAATAGGATGGAGGGTGGCATAATTCTTAAAATTTTCCTTAAGGAATCATATCCATTGATACGCTTTCTGGCCCTTCTCAGAAAGGGTGAAGCAGAGCTGTATTAACTTGCTGTGTGAAATAACACATTACCTTATTACATCTGGTACATTATAACTGACTTGGTGAGCTTCACTGATATCCCTTCTCTGAGAGTTAATCTTGAATACTTTATGAATGACAGCCAAGCTCTGAGACCCATCACAACCTTTCTTATATAGAGTTGGTCATCCATAAAACTACCGTCCCTTTAAAAAATGACCAATTTTGAACAGATTTGTGAGAAAGAGTACCTCTGCTTCTAAACTGTGAAGTCATATTAATGTAAATAGGGTTAGAGTTGGGAGAGAAATCATCATGAAATATTACTATTTCAATTCTTTTTGAAAACTGGAACTAGTAATAATCAAACCTAATGCAATCCTTAGGGATTCTTTATTTTCGTAGAAATTTGGCCTGAACTAAGGAAAAACCCAGGTATAGTGTTTCAGTGTTGTGCTGAGGGATTGCTTGACTGTTCCTTCAAAAGGCATGAGGTTGGTTTATTGACAGTTTATGGTTGGATTTTCATAGCAAGCATAAAATAGTTGAAGCAGCAAATGTTTTGTGAGTGCCTGTAATGGGTAGGTGTAGGGAGGTACATACTGTTTTCTCTAGTGATCTGCAAATCTACTGGCACTACAGAACCACTTCTCTGTATGAGATGACCATATATATCTTTTATTTTTAATATTGTTTTTAGATTCTGACCTTCTTCAATGATTTACTTCCAACCAGAGTGTTTCTTGTCAATTCCTCTGTCCTTACACACTTTGTAGACTAACTTAGAGTGAGAGCAAATTGAGTACATGCCTCAGTTACAAACTACTTATCAGTGTTTTTTACAACAATCACTTTTGAGATTCTCCCCAGGTTACCCAGAGACCTGTTAACATTGGAGGATTAAGCAGGAGTCTATGGCAGGCTTTAGCTTCTCCGATTGCTGTTCATAATAAAGCCCTTTTGTTCTTCAAACTTCATCATATTCATGCAGATGTATGCTAATGATTACTTCCTTTGCAAATATTTCAATTTAGTATTTATAATAGAGAAAGTACTGACCAGCAGACCTGAAATTGAAGCTTAGATCAGCTTTTAATTGTGAGACCTCCCATATTCTGCTTATTCTGGGACATAGTTTCACCTCTGTAGCATGGAGATCTTAACTATCTTACAAAGCTGTGGTAAGAATTCAGGAGGTGGAAAGCTTTATAGAGTTTGAAGCACCTTACAGGTAATGGGCAAGTGGTAGATACTACAGTCTGTTCACCCAATCAATTCTCCTCTTAGAAATGGACTTCTGTCTGAATCCAGCCTGGGGCTATAACGTCTAGCCTCCCTTACAGCTAGGTGTGGCCATGTGTAAGCTCTTGCCAGAGGAATGATAGAGGGAGAGGTATGTATCATTTTTGCTTTATTTACCTAGCTGGATATAGCTAACCCTGGATTTCAACTTTGCCCTCTTTCTGATGGGCTGGAAGGGTTACTAGCAGAGTGACCTTGGACAGCAAGTATTGTTACACCAGGTCCCTGAATCAGAGGAAGGGACAGCACTGTCAGCTAGTCTAGAATACCTGTCCTGGATCAGGTCCTGGACCTGTCCATGATCCTGGACCATGAAAGAGAAGTAAATTCTATTTTGTTGGGCACTTATACTTTGGGGTCTGTGTGTAAGAACAGTTTAGCCTACTGGAACTGAGCAGGCACAAACACACAGAATGAATACTGGCCTTATTTTTTAGTCCTTAGAGATCCACAGAGTAATGGGGCTGGAAGGATCTACAGAAGTCATGTGGCACAAATAGAAAAAATACAACACTTAGAGAGAAACAATTTTTATTTAGTCACAGGACAGATTAGTTATAGAACTAGAATAAAATCCAGTGTTCATAACTTTGCTTCTTTGTAAAGTGAATAATAATTAGAATATGTAAGAGCTTCCCAAATGGCTCAGTGATAAAGAGTCTGCCTCCAATGTTGAAGTCACAGGAGCCTTGGGTTTGATCCCTGGATTGGAAAGATCCTCTGGAGGAGGAAATGGCAACTCATTCCAGTGTTCTTGCCTGGAGAATCCCATGGAAAGAGGAACCTGGTGGACTGCAGTCCATGGGGTTGCAGAGAGTCAGACATGACTGAGTGACTGAGCATGCACCGAGCACTGGCAATATTAAAGATATGCAATCTAATAGCTGAAAAGTGATAGAGACAGAATGTATGAATAGATTCAGAAAGTACCCATATCTGCTTTTTATAACCCCTCTACAAATGGAAGGGTAGAGAAGTGGCATTTTACCCAGCCTTTCACTCTGAGGTCAGGATGCAAAACCAGGTCCTTAAAGGGCACAAGCTCAGGGGCCTTGTTATTAACAGTTCCAGAGTATGACGGTCCATGTGTCAGACAAGGGGTTGCAGCCTTTTGTGGTCCCATGTGAGAATCGCATCAGAGGAAAAATGACCACTCTAGCAGTGGTACTGGGTATGTTTTAGACACAGCTGCTGGAAGCTTTTGTACTCAAAAAGATTGATCTAAAATGGCCTCTCAAAACATAACCCAATGAGAAAAAGAGACAAGTTTATGTTTCTAGCATTTGAACCAGAACACGTTCACTGTGCTTTAAAAGGTCTTATGGGACTGAAAAAGCCCAAGGAAATAGAAGTTGCTGTTCTCATTAAAAGAGAGAGGTATTTTTATTCATTGTTTTTATTCACATCAGTTAATTCAACATGCCTTGAAGGGGCCTCTTCCAGGCTGGCAATATTAAAGTAGCAGCTTACTCACTAATTATAAACAAACATTAGTCAAGTTGACTTACAAAAGTTGGTACATAGATAAAAAGCAAAAGAATTACCTTCTACCTGACAGATGGAATGAGTCCCCATGGTCTCTTTGGGTCTTATAACAACATGCTATGCAAGAGACTAGAATGAAATCCAAACTCTTTGACTGTGACTTGTAAATGATCTGACCCATACCCACCTCTCACTTTTATCTCCAGACCATCCTCCTGGAGTTCACTACTGAGAAGCTGCACCTTTTTTCCCCCTGACCTATGACCATGGTCCCTTTCTTGTGCTGCAAGGGTCTATGCATGCAGTTACTATGGCTGGATGCTTCTCCTCTTCTTGCATCTCAAGGCAAACATCACCTCCTTTGAGACATCTTTGTGACCACCCTACAAATGAAAGTTCATGCCACTCCATTTTTCCTTCAGTTTAGTTTACTTCCTTCACTTATAGAAATTTCTATTTATTTTATTTTTGTGTCTGTTGATTTTTGGCTGGGCATTAATCTCCCCTACTGGAAAATGACTAAATCAGAGAATGATCTGTTCCATAAAAGGGCCAAAGTGCAATCCAGGGAGGTCAGAAAACTCCAGGTTGAGACCAAGCTAGAGCTCAGGTAGGAAGAAACTGAAACCAAAAGACTCAGGATGGAAAGTGGGAAACCAGATGGAGTTTCCTTGGAATGGCAGATAGGCTGGGGGATGCCCAAATGGAAATCTATCTATTAATAGTATGGGAAGAGGAATGAGAAGACCAAAGAAGTCAGTGACCCCAGAAGAAGGCAATGAAGCAGAAGCTAAGGCAGGGAAAGAGGAAGAGTTTTAGATGGACTGATTCCTGGGCTGGTGACTTTACTTCCATCTGAAGGCGATACTGTTTGTCCTTTGATCAGACAGCTGGAGGGTGATTCTTTCTTCTGTCTGGTGTCATCTCTGACCAGTTCTTAACATTGTACACATATCTGATGCTGAAGCTGAAGCACTAAAACTTTGGCCACCTGATGCGAAGAGCTGACTCATTGGAAAGGACCCTGATGCTGGGAAGGATTGAGGGCAAGAGGAGAAGCAGGCAGCAGATGAGATAGTTGGATGGCATCACTGACTCAGTGGACATAAATTTGAGCAAACTCAGGGAGATAATGAAAGACAGGGAATCCCGGAGTACTGCAGTTCATGGGGTTGCAAAGAGTTGGACATGACTTAGCAACTAAACAGCAATATCTCAGCAATGGGATATTTTCCAATACCTAAGGGAGCTGATGTCTATGATAGAAGGTATGCACCTTTGGTTTCAAAGCAGCTTGTAAATCCTGAGTTGTCCTTCTCCCTTTCCTCAATTCTGACAGTCATGTGTCCCATTCATGCATCAAAACCCTCTTCAAGCTCTCCTGCTTTTAAATTCACCTTCTGCTTATTAGAGAGGAGCCCAGGAATCCTCCTGGTGTGTGGACTGCCCCAAGTACTGATGAATGTCTTTAGATTCTGCCTTTCTGTTGTTATAGTAACAGCAGATGTGCCTTCTAGAACACTGTTGTGAGGATCATAAGAGAGATTTACTTGGTCCCAATTCTATTTCAGACTAAAAAAACATCCTATACCCACAATGGTACTTTTTATCATGCATTATTGAAAGTAGGAGAAGTTGACAAAGTAATAGAAACAAATCTTTGTAAGAAGTAGGACAAGTAACATGGTGAAATCTGGTATCTAGTATGTTCTACTTTAGTAAAGAAGATATAATGCTAATACGTTACCTTACTGTGATCATCAGCATAAATTGTGCAATAAAATATATGAGTATAATGGAAACTTCAAAAAGATCAAATAATTGATAAATGATATAAAATGCATTTTACCTAGCTTTGATTTTTATGTTGGTAAAATGAATGAAACAATGCATTTAAATTCAGAAACCCATATTATCATAAACATATTTGCTAAAAACAGAAAGCATAAATTGCAGTTGAATTTAGTAATGTCTGAGGGTATGCTTGAATGTTTCTTTGTGGTTAAATGTGAACAATTGCTTCTTTAAGGTAAAGGTCTGTGTATATGTGATTAATCCAATTGAAATGAAAGTGCAGACAGCTCATGCCATGCCTGGTTATCAGAATGATTGATTTTAGTCTGTGCTTCCAGGTGAAAAAAAAAATGTCTGTGAATAATCCTAGCAGCCCAGCCCCTGATGTCACTAATAGCTCAGTGAGTTCTGTACATTCTGCATTATGGGGCTCATTTGCAGGTCGAGGGTCTACACAAAGATCCATTGGATCACAAAATTAGAGCATGAAAAAAATGGCATCCAGATTCATGCAGGAGTTATGACTGCAAAGTGCATTTCATCAGTGAGAAGTTTAAAATTGCTGCTGTTGTCGCTGTCATGGGCATGTTATTTTCTTTGGTTTGTGTGTAGGCAAGGCTGTCAAGCTCTTATCACACAAACTGGTGTTTTTGTGTACCGCAGCTCTCTGCCTGCTGGTGACAGCCAGTCTCTGAACCCGGGTTGTTATTAAGTCTTCAGCTTTAAGATAGTACTTTACCAACTTGGTTGAATTACACTTGATCATAAACGCCTTAATGTTTCACTGGGAATAAAAAGTTTGCAGCAAAATACGAAAGTACTCTGCCTTAAGTATTGGTGGGTTGCTGGTAGAGGCTGTTGTTGTTTGTCACTGCAGAAGAAATGTTGTCATCCTTAAAAGTCTCAGTTCTGGGTCCTCTTGAAATGAAGCACTGGGTTTAGCCAGAGACTTCTCATGTCAAAGTCAGATGTCTTCTCTATCCTGTAACCCCTGATTTTTTAGACATAACTCACTATATCATCCAATTGTCAAACACTCAGCCCTGTGCCCTTCTGCTAAGAAACTTGTTTTCTCTCTACCAAGCTATTTGTTTCTGGATGCATGTTGGTCTAAAATGTCTTGGGGGACTTATCTGGCACCAACTCTCTTTCAGATTAAATTTTTTTTCACATACTCACAATTGGTTTTGGTGCTTTACTATGAAGAAACCAGGAGAAACTTACAAAGCAATAGAGCCAAATCTTGGAAGGAAAGCAGTGAAGATGTCTTTTATATGATGAAATATTATACATAGCATGTTCTACTTTTATGGAGGGAAACATAATGCTAATACTTTATCTGGTTTTGATTATTAGGGTATATTGCAAGGTAAAAATATACGGATAGAAGGGAAGCATCAAATGCTGCAAATAACACATCTAAACCAGTGAGTAAAAGTCACTCAGTTGTGTCGGACTCTTTGTGACCTCATTTACTATACAGTCCATAGAATTCTCCAGGCCAGAATACTGAAGTGGGTAGCCTTTCCCTTCTCCACGGGATCTTTCCAACACAGGGATGGAACCCAGGTCTCCCACATTGCAGGAAGATTCTTTACCAGCTGAGCCATAAGGGAAACCCAAGAATACAGGAATGGGTAGCCCTATCCCTTTTCCAGTAGATCTTCCCGACCCAGGAATTGAACTGGGGTCTCCTGCATTGCAGGTGGATTCTTTACCAACTGAGCTATCAGGGAAGCCCCTTCTAAACCAGAGTGGATTCATTTATTTGGTTTCAGTTGTTATACTTGTGAAACGTGTGAATCAATGTATGCAGAAGCCTTTCTTAGAAAATTTTATATAATTGGGTCTGGTTCAATACCTGTCCCTCAACAAGTGATCTGTGTCAGAAGTCATTATTATTATTATTAGTGTTATAAGAAAAAAAGGATATAATCACTTGTATGTTTATGTGTTGAAGGCCAAAGTAAGACTGCTAGAATAAATGAGAGTTCTTGAAGAAATACACAGCTAACGAATCTGTACCACTTCCACTTCCTAGAGCTTGCCTGGTTGTGTGTGCGCTCAGTCACTCATATCTGACTCTTTGCAACCCCATGGCTGTAGCCCACAAGGTTCCTTTGTCCATGGAATTCTCCAGGTAAGAATGCTGCAGCAGGTTGCCATTTCCACCTCCAAGGGATCTTCCTGACCCACAGATGGGACCCATTTCTCCTGCATCTCCTGCATTGGCAGGCGGATTTTTTACCACTGCATCACCTGGGAACCTCTTGCATGGCTATATTCTTATTTTATTTTTATTGGGATATAGTTGCTTTACAATATTGTTTAGTGTCTACTGTACAGCAAAGTAAATCAGCTATGAAAGTGAAAAATGAAAGTGTTAGTCATTCAGTCATGTCCAACTGTTTGCAACCCAACTGACTGTAACCTGCCAGGCTGCACTGTCTGTGGGATTCTCCAGGGAAGAATACTGGAGTCAGTAGCCATTCCCTTCTTCATGCAATTTTCCCAACCCAGGAATCAAACCTTCCCAACCCAGGTCTCTTGCATTGCAGGCAGCTTCTTAACCGTCTGAACCATCAGGGAATCAGCTATATGTACACATATATCCCCTCTTTTTCAGATTTCCTTCCCCTTTAGGTCACCACAGAGCATTGAGCAGAGTTCTCTGTGCTATGCAGTAGGTTATCATTAGTTACCTATACACATAGTATGTATGGCATAGTCTATGTATGGCAATCCCAGTCTTCCAGTTCACACCAACCCTGCTTTCCACCTTGGTATCTGTATGTTTATTATTGACATCTGTGTCTCTGTTTCTGATTGTTAATACTTTTAAAGTGACTATATTAATCCTGACCTTAATCCCTGGGGCTGTACTAGCCACACATGCTTATTTAAAGTTCAGTAAAATAAAAAAAATTCAATTCTTCAGTTACACTGGCCACACTCCCTGTCCCAAGTGCCATGTGTGGCTAGTGATTACCATATTGGACAGTGCAGAGAATGTCTACATCACTGCCAAGAGCTGTATTAGACAGTGCTGCCCTAGGGTATAGTGCAAAGAACCCAAGATCTGTGAGGTCTGCACAGTACAGAACAAAACTGTGCAGTCAAGTGAATACCAGACCTGTTTGTGGAAACCAATTAGCAAGGGATTAATTGAAGAAGAGCAAATTGTACCATGTAGATGCATTGTAAAGGCCTTGGCTTCCCATGAATGAAATATGCAGGTAAACAGGAAAAACATCAGTCACCATTCAGCATCACCTCTCAGTATCCCCTTGGGATTGTATGGGTTCCAACAAGACAAATGGAAGGGAAACCAAACCCAAACCCCTAAATGAGATTACCCAAGAGAAAAGTATTTCATTATAAAATGTATGTGAAACCATCTGAGTCATCTTAAAAGTGACCCTTTGCTAGCACAGTGTGGTTTGGTTGTTTTTTTAATGTACCTGAGTTTAATCATGGTTAGAAGGTGAACAAACTCAATCTTGGTTACTCATTCTTATGTAAGTTTCCAGTGATCCATCACATCATCATGAATTGTGCTACATTTATTAATGATTCTCAGTTAATTAATCCCAGGAGAGGCAGGAGCTAACGTCTGTCTTAGTCTTGGCAATTACTAGAAATGAAACCGATGGCACTGCCTTCTGAATAAGTGACTCGAATTAAATATGTGTAATATTACTTTGACATTCTGTCACAGAAACAATGTAAAAATATGTGACATTTAAAGGTTTATAGGTTTTCCTCTATAGAAGTTTCTTAACTTTCTTCATATACTTTCAAATAATTTAAGTCACTTCAGTTAGGGAAAATTGTAGAACCCTGCCTTTAAAGATTCTACCATGTGTGACCTCCTAGGGAATATGAATGTGGTAAATTTTGCTGAATTTCACTGAAATGAAAACTGAAATTGTCACTTATTGGAGAGTGCAGTGACTTGTATGGCATTGTCAGCATATTAAATCTTGGGTGAAAGTTAGAAATATTATTGATTGTTTTTAAATTAGAGAAGTGTCTGTGTGTTCAATATCAATTTCAGTTCATTTTTTAGAAATCAAGAAATACATTAGAATTGTAGTTCTGGCAGGGAGCTCAACTGACGATATTGTCTTTCCTCTTAGACTCTAAGCCAGGCTGGATAAAAATGACCCTTGCACACTTGCTGGGCACAGGGAAGGAGGGCGACGGAGAGGATGTTGGACTGTGGACCCCTGTGACTTGTACTCTAGCTCCAGCTTTGCCACAATTTTTCTCCAAATTCTGCAACTTCCCAGGTCTCAGCTATTTTAATGATAAAATAAGAGACATGAACAAAATAATTTCTATAGCACTTTCTACTAGTTTCCATTGTTACATAACAAATTACCACAAAGTTAGTGACCTAAAATAATGCCCAGTTAGAACAAAGGACCTGAAGAAATATTTTTTCCAAAGAAGACATCCAAATGAACAACAGGTATATGAAAAGATGCTCGACATCACCAATCATCAGAGAAATATGCAAATCAAAATGCAATGAGGTATCACCTCACACCTGTTAGGATGACTTTCATCTAAAAGACAAGAGAGATACTGGCAAAGAAGCGGAGAAAGGGAACTCTGGTGCACTGTTGGTGGGAATATAAATTGCTGCAAAACAGTATGGCAATTTCATACTGGAAAACAATATGGAGATTCCTCAGAAAACTAAAAACTGAACTACAATGTGATCCAGCAGTCCCACTCCTGGGTATATATCTGAAAGAATTGAAATCAGCGTCTTGAAGAGATAGCAGCACTCCCCCATCCCTCTGTACACACAATGGCAGAGGAATGGAGCCAGCCTGCCTTCACTCCCTAGTAGCAGCCTTTGTTGCGGCCGTTTACAGGGAGGCATTTTGAATGAGCTGACCTTTCTGCAGTTTAGTCCCTTTGTGCCGATTTCAAATGACTTAAATCGTTATAGTAGTGCTTTTTCTTGTGATTTTGGGGGGCACGAATAAATGAAATAAATCCGAATGTACAGATAATCCAACAGACAAAAATTAAAACCACCACAACCCTGTCATCTGGGTATCCACTGTGAACATTGGGCCACATAGTTTTCTAGATATTTTTCTGCGATATGTGCATCAAGTCTTTTTTAAAGGGTATTATACAACATTTACCAATATATAGTGAAAATTTTTATGTCATTAAAGATATTTTTGTAGAATTTTAAGTTCTGTGTTCTGTGTGTGTGTGTTCTCAGTCATGTCCGACTCTTTGTGACCCTATGGACTGTAGCCCTCCAGGCTCCTCTGTCCATGGGACTTCCCAGGCAAGAATACTGGAGTGGGTTGCCATTTCCTCCCCCAGTGAATCTTCCCAACCCAGGGATCAAACTCACATCTCTTGCATCTCCTGCATTGGCAGGAGAATTATTTACCACTGCCCACCTGGGAAGTTCTAACATTGTCTTCCATCTTGTGGGTAGTATAGTGTTTATTCAATCATTTCTGATAAACATCTGTGTTGCTTCATTTCTCACTTTTATAAATAACGCTTCAATGGATGCATATATACCGCTAGATCTTTGGGTGTCGTATTAATTACCTAAGGTAAGTTGCTAGAAGTGAGGTATTTTTTGGATAAATCACACACACATATTGAAATCTTTTGAAATGTGTTGCTAATGCCTTTTGATTGCAAAATGCCCAGTAAGTCATATGGCATCCTGGAAAGAACACTGTGTTTGTGGTAGTAAGTTGGGCTGGTGCTTTATTTCAGTGATTGCTCACTCTATAATTTTTTTATATTGTTTTTGCCATACAATGTCATGATATCACCATGGGTTTACATATGCTCCCCCTCCAGAACCCCCCTCTCTCCTCCCTCCCCCCTGGGAAATCTCGCTGCACCAGCCCCGAGCATCAATCCTGGGCTGGCAATTGATTAGACATATGATAATTAGCTTGTTTCAATGCCCTTCTCCCATATCATCCCACCTTTACCCTCATCCACAAAGTCCACGAGTCTATTCTATACATCTGCGTTCCTTTTGCTGTCTCACATGTTGGGTTCTCGTTACCGTCTTTCTAAATTCCATATATATGTGTTAATATACTGTATTGTTGTTTTTGCTTCTGGCTTACTTCACTCTGGATAATGGGCTCCAGTTTTGTCCATCTGAGTAGAATTGCTTCAAATGAATTTTTTTTTAATGCTGAGTAATATTCCATTGTGTATATGTACCACAGCTTTCTTATCCATTTGTCAGTTGATGGGCAACTAGGTTGCTTCCATGACCTGGCTATTGTAAACAATGCAGCGATGAACATTGGGGTACACGTGGCTCTTTCAATTCTGGTTTCCTCCGTGTATATGCCCAGCAGTGGGATTGCTGGGTCATATGGCAGGACTATTTGCAGCTTTTTAAGGAACCTCCACACTGTTTTCCATAGTGGCTGCACTAGTTTGCATTCCCACCAACAGTGTAAGAGAGTTCCCTTTTCTCCACATCCTCTCCAGCATTTATTACCTGTAGATTTTTGGATTGCAGCTATTCTGACTGGTGTAAAGTGATACCTCATTGTGGTTTTGATTTGCATTTCTCTGATAATGAGTGATGTTGAGCATCTTTTCATGTGTTTGTTAGCCATTTGTATGTCTTCTTTGGAGAAATGTCTATTAAGTTCTTTGGCCCACTTTTTGATTGGGTCGTTTATTTTCCTAGAATGGAGCTGCAGGAGTTGCTTGTATATTTTTGAGATTAATTGTTTGTCCGTTGCTTCATTGGCTATTATTTTCTCCCATTCTGAAGGCTGTCTTTTCACCTTGCTTATAGTTTCCTTTGTTGTGCAGAAGCTTTTAATTAGGTCCCATTTGTTTATTCGTGTTTTTATTTCCAATATTCTGGGAGGTGGGTCATGGAGTATCCTGCTTTGGGTTATGGCAGAGAGTGTTTTGCCTATGTTATCCTCTAGGAGTTTGATCACTCTATAATTTTGATCAAATCAGTATTTCTAACATTCAGTGTCCTCACCTGTAAAATAAAAATAGTCTAACCTCACTGTATCTACCTCAGATAGGAGGATTTATATACACAAGGGCAATGGCCTTCAGGAAATAGTCCATCATATCCACTGAATTACACCTCTTCTGAGGACTTTTGACTGTGCGAAAATCTCCCAAGAGTGTCCTGTGAATCTAATGACCGGCCTTTGAGTATGTATGCCACTCGCTGTCATCCTGATCCGAAAGTACGCATCCATATTTGTGTGTCTGTTGCTTTTCTTGCACAATGAAGTCTGTGAAGTAGGAACTCTGCTCTCCGTGGTTACTGTATTTATTTGTGTTTTTGTCACCTTGCTTTTTCAAGCTGGCTATTCACTCATTCCCCTGCCGATCTATTATGGTCTCTGTGAGGCTGTTTTTATTGGTACTCATAGGTGGCATTTAGCACTCATATGACACTTTCATCTTGAAAGCACTGTACAGACATTAGCTAATTAGTTTTTACATCACAGTGTGATAGGTGAGGAACTAATCTAAGCATTTGTGCTATGGCGATGAAAGGTGTGTTCAAGTACAATAAATTATTATTGTATTATTCTTTGGAAGAAGATGAGATGGTTGTGTAATTTGTCCCAGACTTCAGAAAAGTATGTACATTATGATTGAAATTCAGGCCGGATCCTACAGGTAGCTGTATCATAGGCCTTCTTACTGACGCTGGTCCGACTTGCTCCCAAAAGCAGTGTCACGGGAATGAAACCCACCAGCTGGTCTCCCTTTCTGCTCTGTGGGTGGAGCAGCGTTATTGGCACTTGAGTCACTTTCATTCCTTCTTTCCCTTTTGAGTCATGGCACTTACTGAAATGAACCTGATAGGAAGTATGAAAATATTTCAGAGAAACCGCCAAGTTTATGAGAGAGGATGGGTGGCAGTGGGAGGCAATACCCCATGTGGGGCAGTTGTGGTTGGATCTTTGTTTGCTTTTGAAATCTTAAGCTTATCTCATTGGTAAAATGATGATACTGCTCTTGCTTGGGCAGATAGTAGTAAGGGTAAAAATCTCTTGGCTAGGCTCTCCTGAGCTGTACCAGCAGGGATCCTAGAGTAGCGAAAGAAGGCAGGAAAAGGAGGACCCAGGAGCAGTAGTTCTGGCTTTTGCTCTTTAGCCTCTGGGCTTCGCTCCGGCCAAGATTTCCTGACTGTTCTCTGATCTTGGGGTACCAATCTGAGTTACCAACATTGATTTCAGAGAAGAAAGGATACTAGTAAACCTGGTTGTTATGAAGAAAGGGAGCTTGGTCAGGATCCTCCAGAATTCTCCTTCCTGAAAAGTTCATGAATGGAACTTATGCAGTGAATAGTCTTTCTCTCTTCAATGATATAATTGAAGATATTGTGAGGATCACATTCTTCTAACAGAATATCTAATTCAATTCCCTGTGTCCTGAAATGTGATCAAGACTTGCAACGATAGTAATATAGGTAAAATCTTTAGGCTTTGGAAGTTGATGATGTGTCTACTGGTGGAGGAGGAAAACAGAAAGAATAAGTCCTGATGTTTGATCCATTTGCCAATAGCTCTTCTCTAATAGTCACATTTCTCTGGTCTCAATAGTTTCTCATGCCAGTGAGTATCAGTCTGAACACCTAAGCAGATGGCCTAAATAAGAGGGGAGATTTGACATTTAGCTGTTAATTTATTTTACGATGTGGGCTGCCATGTATTATACATGAGGTAAATAAAAGTGATGGACTAATTATGGAAACGTGTGCTGCCTTCCGATTACTCTTGGATTACATGTTTAATATTTTGAAGAATTCCAATTACAGGGAGATTTGCCACAGCAGCAAACTTTTATTTGTGGAATTCCAAATTTTTCTCCACTGAGGCTCAGCTGATTTTGTTCTGCTAAGTAAATGAACATCCTAGACTTTCCAACACAATTGGGATTTTTTTTTTCTGGTTGAATCATATTTTAGACTTATATTTTTGACAACCTATTTCATAGTTGGTTGGCCTCCCCCTCCCAATCTGGGATTCTCGTCCACTTTCAGATAGTAGATCCACATTTGTTATCATAAAAGGGCAATCTTGTCATTTTAAAAAGATCACTTCTGGTTAATTCAAGATCTGTAACTTGTTTTGGTCTATTAACTTTCTCATATTTCTTTCAAGAACAGTTTGATTGGGAAAGGAATGGATCAACACAGCAAAGTGGTTTAACATTATCCAAATGTCTGGTTAAACATTATATATTTTTTAAAAAGCAGAAATAACTAAGTTCTTTCAAGCTTAGGTTAGCAGTAATAGAAGCACTAGAATGTTTGAAAATCAGAGGATTATTTTACTTTGTCTAAGACTTAATAAAACTCAGTTTTGTTTTGGACTTGTATTCTAATTTATGCTAACGACCCAGAGCCATCCTTCTCAATTTCCTAAAAATCTGAAATTTAATAAAAATGGAAATTTTTTGTTTGTTTGCTTTTCAGTTTAAGGTAATTATTGCCTCTAATGCAGACCTTACCAATTTTATTTTGATCTTTTGCCAAAAGTAGTCATCATACGATAAAGCATGGTAGCTTTATTACAAAGGAGAGTATTATACATTTTATGGTTTGAGCATTATATCCATAAATGGTTATATTAGTCTTATATGCTTATAGCTAATCTCATTCCAATCATTTGAAACAGTTTATACAAATATTAATATATATTATAAAATGATGTATAATATATATAATGAAAAATTATAAAATTGTTTATAAATCAGTAACAGGAACAGACTATGAAGTCAAAACTTGGGGAAAGGTTTGAACATAAATAGGAGGAACACAGTTGCTGAAGATAGCCACGAGTTGGCTTTGTGTTTCTTGATATCCCAATGAAAAGAGAAAAAGGATTAATCTCATAAGACAAATGATCCTCTAGGAACAAACAAACTTGTTCTTCAGGGAAAACAAAGCTTTTTTTTTTCTCTTTTAATTAAGTTAATATAAGTGTTTTATTATACGTAATATTAATATCTTAGCATACAGTTTTGGGCTTCCCTGGTGGCTAAGACATTAAAGAATCTGCCTGCAATGCAGGAGATCTGGGTTTGATTCCTGGGTTGGGAAGATCTCCTGGACAACAGAATGGCTACGCATCCCAGTATTCTGGCCTAGAGAACCCCATGAACAGATGATCCGGGCAAGCTACAGTCCATGGGGTCACAAAGAGTCAAAGTGACTCACTTGTGTACATTTTTGGAATAACTCTCAATATAAGTTTTGTTACTTTTGTGTCATTTTTGTTCCATAACAAAACTCAGGCATGTTTTAAGTGTTCAAAACAATTAACATTTGTTGCTTCTCTCTGTTCTTTGCATTGTCTGAGTGGTACTTTGGGTCTAGGCTGGTTTCACTGTGGTAGAATGGTCAAGGGTGTTGTGAGCTGGGGTTTCATGGCTGGCTGGCTCCCATCTCTACATGATTCCTCACCCGCAAGGCAGTCAGGCTCGTACCTGTGGTGGCATTTCTGTCCCCACTAGTAAGAGAGAGCACACTCCAATGTGCAAGCCCTCTGCAAGTCTCTGTTGATGTCTTATTGGCCAAAACAGGTCATATGGTTGACTCAGGTTCAGGAAATGAAGAAAGAGAACACCCTGCTTAAGGGTGAAAGCTGCAAAGGGACAAGAATGCAGAGAAGGGAGGAACTGTTATAGCTCTTTTGCATACCACCTACCACAGTTGGAAAGCCCATCTTTCTGTGTACCACTCCCCATTAATCATTAAAGCTTAGCCCAAGCCCTGAGTGGAGACAAGGACATTGTGTCAGCTATCAATCTGTTGCCTCTCCGCTCTAAATGCACCCTTCAACATATATGCTCTGTGAGAGCCAATGGAATTCCTTTCAACGTTCCTCCTTATAGTGAGCACGGTGGTCAGCTTTCTCAGCAGAGGGCACTGGAGGACCATTACAAAAGAAAGTGACTTCCTGCAGCTTCCGATGGACTGAGGTCAGCAGTGTGGGTGTGAAGCAGCCCCTAGAACCTTCCCCAGCCAGAGGCCCTCAGCTCCTCTGTGACTTTACAGCCTTGGCCTGGTCATAACCTTTCCACAGTCCTCTCCACATGGAAACCAAACCCTGAGCAACCTGCAGACAACTGCCTATCAGTTAAAGAGTCACACCCTGACCTATGATCCCACTGGCTTCTTCTTACCACCCTGGGCAGCCTGGATGCTCTGATGGCCTCTGCCCCAGACTCGCCGGCACCCAGCCTCTCACTTGTACACCTCTGTTACTGGTCGCTGATCATCTGTTCCCCTGCCTGCTCACCACAGGTTCGCCTAGTGTTTGCCCAGCGACTCCAAGCCAGCTCTAGCCTGGCTAAGGCAATTCGCTTTTCTGCTATCCAGGGACCAAACCACCCTTTTTCCCATGAAGTCTGCACCCCTTCCACGTCCTTCTTTAGATGCTCTCCTTCAACCCAAGGGTACCAGATGGAATTTCCTTTTTCTTATAGTTTCTTTTTAATTAAAAATAATGATTCTTATGTTAAACTTCCCTTGTTTACCTACTGTGTGGTTTCTCTCTCTTGGTTGAACCCAGGCATGGTATAGAGGACATGGAAAAGCTGAAGAATGCCCTCCTTGATCCTATGAGCAAGTAGACAAGCAGGGAGATAGGAAGAGAAATAAAGGAGGAGAGGTTTGGGAAGAAGGGAATGCAGGCCAAGGGAGCTAGTCATTTTTCTTCTCCTTTCCCCTGAGAGTGGAAGCTAGTAAAGCATGTTATGGGCATTAGAGCTACCCAGTCAATGGATAGTAACTAGAAATCTCATACATTATTGGTGAGAGTATATTGAGGCATAAATTCTGACAAATGTCTGACAGTTGATGTTGTTGTTTAGTGAAACTCAAAATATGAATATTCTATGACCCAGAGATTTCAATTCTAGGAATTTTCCCAAGAAAAATGGAAACATATGTATGCAAAAAGATTTGTACAGGAATGTTCAGAACATTTTTATAACGGGCCTAAACTGAAAATAGCTCGAGTTTCTATCAATAGGAAAATTGATAAAATGTGGCCTAGTCATACCTTGAAATACTATTTAGTAATTAAAAAGATGGACTGTTATTGCATGCAATAACATGATGAATCTCAGACATCTGTCCATCCATCCACCTATTCATCTTATTTCTCTATGTATGTCAGAGGAGATTATAGACTTCTGTGTACATGCACATGCATACTCAGTCACTTCAGCTGTGTCTGACTCTTTGCAACCCCATGGAGCCCACCCAGCTCCTCCATCTCCTGTCAAGAATACTGGAGTGGGTTGCTATGGCCTCCTCCCGAGGATCTTCCCAACCCAGGGCTCAATCCCACATCTCCTGCATTGCAGGTAGATTCTTTACCACTGAGACATCTGTGTATTTCCTGCTAGATACTTCAGCATACTTAGAGTTAACAAGTTCTGATTGCTCAGTTATGTGAAATAAATCTTATGAAAAAGAGCACAAAGTATTCATCCAAATGAAGTTCTCAAAAAGAAAAATCTAATCTATGGCAGATAAAAATCAGAACATTGGTTGCCTCTGGGGAGGTGGGGAGGTGAAGGGAAGACGGTTGAGTGGGAGGAGACCTGAGGGAATTGTCTGGGATTTTGAGTTTTCTGATATCTTGATAAAAGTTTGAGTAGTACAGAGATAAGTATATGTTTGCCCTTGTCAACATCTACAAATGTACCCTTCAGTTTTGTATAATTCATTATATGCACATTTTACATCAAAATAAAAAATGTAAGCAGATATAACTAGTTAATGGTAAGTAGGCTGATGGATAGGTACATGATAAAGAGAAAGTATATTCAAATGTTAATAGAAACTAGATGGTGAGTACCTATGTATTTACTGTAAAATTGTCCCCACTGTGACTATATTTGAGGTTTTCATTAGAGCAAATCTTTTTATTTTATTTATCTATTTTTTAATTAATTAATTTATTTTCTTTGCATTATCATGTTGGTTTTGCCATACATTGACATGAATCTGCCTATTTTTCGTGAGAGGAATTTTTTTTAAACAATTGTATTTATTTATTTTTGGCTGTGCTGGATCTTTGTTGCTGTGGGTGAGCTTCCTCTGGTTGTGGTGAATGGGGGCTACTCTCCAGTAGTGGTGTGTGGGTTTCTTATTGCCGTGGCTTCTCTTGTTGCAGCGCATAGGCTCTAGAATGCATGCTCAGTAATTGTGATGCATGGGCTTAGTTGCTCCATGGCATGTCGGGCATTCCTGAATCAGGGGTCAAACCTGAATCTCCTTCATTGACAGGTGGATTCTTTACCACTGATCCACCAAGGAAGCCCAAGAGGAAATCTTTAAAAATACCCAGTAAGTTTGGGGAGCTGCAGAGCTTTCAGTCTAAGAGGACATATCTCCTGACTACCAGGATAAGACTGGAGTTCATTAGGTGAAGCGACATGCACAGCTGTGTCCACATGGCATGGTTCAAGGGCACTGGGATAACAGTAGAAAGTGTGTAGATACATGTGTCCCAAGGCAGAGCTCCTCATGCTTTGACTGTGATATTCTTACACAGGAATTTTCTCGTGTCCCAGAATGGAGATTTGGAGGTGCTAAAGGCACCTGTGAATGGCAATTTGGGGTCAAGGTGCGGAGGCCATTGTAGGTGGCAATAAAATTAGGAGCAAAAGGCCAAGTCTTGGTCAAAAGGTCCACACAATAGATGTTAACATGATGTGCAATAGCTAAGGATCAGTCAAACCTCATAGGTCACCTGTCCATTCATTCATTCATTTTGTGATTATCTATCATGTACTATACAGTGTTCTAGTATTGGAGATGTAGTAATCAACAAAATCAGTTGAGTCTCTATGGTTAAAAAAGCTTATATCCCAGTGGGGGAAACATAGACAACAAATAAATAAGCAAATATAGGGTATTTTTCAGATGGTGATAGATGTTATGGACAAAATAAAGTAAGGGAATTATAGGGAGAATATCAGAATGGGGCATTATTAATAGTATTTTATAAAGGGTAGTCTCTAAAGGACTTAAATGCAAGATAATATTTAAATACAATCTATGACAAACCTAGACAGCATGTTAAGAAGCAAAGGTCTGTATCACTTTGCTGGTCAATATAGTAGTCAAAGCTGGGCATCTGGTATGGCGTTGACTCATGATGGCTCAGCAATAAAGAATCCGCCTGCAAGTCAGGATCCTCAGGAGATGGGGGTTCAATCCCAGATTGTCAAGATCCCCTGGAGGAAGGCATGACAACTCATCCTAGTATTCTTGCCTGGAGTTATAGTCCATAGTGTCACAAAGAGTCGGACATGACTGAAGTGCCTTTAGCATGCATGCATAGTCAAAGTTATGGTTTTTCCTGTAGTCATGTATAGATGTGAGAATTGGACCATAAAGAAGGCTGACATGACTTAGCGACTGTACAACAATAGCAATTAAACGAACCCAGATGCATTTTAAGAGGGTATTTTTTTGTCCTTGAATTTTCTTCTCTCATGGATGAGACTACAATATAGATGCATCTTTTGAAGACTGTTCTGGTAACTTTCCTGGTAATATGAGAGTCATGGCAAAGTTGTCAAACTACAAGAGAGGCAGGTGACAAGAGATAGAGTTCTTAAAGCAGTAAAGAGAAAAGTTTAAAAAAATGTTCAGTTCAGTTCAGTCACTCAGTCATGGCTGACTCTTTGCGACCCTGTGAACTGAAGCACACCCAGCCTCCTTGTCCATCACCAACTCCCAGAATCCACTCAAACCCATGTAAATTAAGTCGGTGATGCCATCCAACCATCTCATTCTCTGTCATCCCCTTCTCCTGCCCTCAATCTTTCCCAGCATCAGGGTCTTTTCAAATGAGTCAGCTCTTTGCATTAGGTGGCCAAAGTATTGGAGTTTCAGCTTCAACATCAGTCCTTACAATGAACTCCAAGGACTGATCTTTTTTAGGATGGACTGGTTGGATCTCCTTGCAGTCCAAGGGACTCTCAAGAGTCTTCTTCAACACCGCAGGTCACAAGCATCAATTCTTCAGCACTCAGCTTTCTTTATAGTCCAATTCTCACATCCATACATGACCACTGGAAAAACCATAGCCTTTACTCGATGGACTTTTGTTGATAAAGTAATATCTCTGCTTTTTAATATGCTGTCTAGGCTGCAGCAGCCATGAAGAGATACCCCATGTTCAAGGTAAGAGAAACCCAAGTAAGATGGTAGGCACTGAGAGAGGGCATCAGAGGGTAGACAGACTGAATCCACAATCACAGACAACTAGCCAATCTGATCAAACAGGACCACAGCCTTGTCTTACTCAATGAAACTAAGCCATGCCTTGTGGGGCCACCCAAGATGGACGGGTCATGGTGGAGAGGTATGATAGAATGTGGTCCACTGGAGAAGGGAATGGCAAACCACTTCAGTATTCTTGCCTTGAGAACCCCATGAACAGAATGAAAAGGCAAAAAGACAAGACACTGAAAGATGAACTCCCCAGGTCAATAGGTGCCCAATATGCTATTGGAGATCAGTGGAGAAATAACTCCAGGAAGAATGAAAGGATGGAGCCAAAACAAGAACAACACCCAGTTGTGGATGGAACTGGTGATGGAAGCAAGGTTTGATGCTGTAAAGAGCAATATTGCATAGGAACCTGGAATGTTAGGTCCATGAATTAAGGCAAATTGGAAGTGCTCAAAGAGGAGATGGCAAGAGTGAACATCGACATTCTAGGAATCAGCGAACTCAGATGGACTGGAATTGGTGAATTTAACTCAGATGACCATTACATCTACTGCTGTGGGCAGGAATCCCTTAGAAGAAATGGAGCAGCCATCATAGTCAACAAAAGAGACCGAAATGCAGTCCTTGGATGCAATCTCAAAAACGACAGAATGATCTCTGTTCGTTTCCAAGGCAAACCATTCAATATCACCATGGTAATCCAAGTCTATGCCCCGACCAGTAATGCTGAAGAAGCTGAAGTTGAATGGTTCTATGAAGATCTACAAGACCTTTTAGAACTAATAGCCAAAAAATATGTCCTTTCCATTATATGGGACTGGAATGCAAAAATAGGAAGTCAAGAAACTCCTGGAGTAACAGGCAAATTTGACCTTGGAGTACAGAATGAAGCAGGGCAAAGGCTAATAGAGTTTTGCCAAGAGAACACACTGGTCATAGCAAACACTCTCTTCCAACAACACAAGAGAAGACTCTACACATAGACATCACCAGATGGTCAACACCGAAATCAGATTGATTATATTCTTTTCTGCCAAAGATGGAAAAGCTCTCTATACAGTCAGCAAAAACAAGACCTGGAGCTGACTGTGGCTCAGATCATGAACTCCTTATTGCCAAATTCAGACTTAAATTGAAGAAAGTGGGGAAAACCACTAGATCATTCAGGTATGACCTAAATCAAATCCCTTATGACTATACAGTGGAAGTGAGAAATAGATTTAAGGGACTAGATCTGATAGACAGAGTGCCTGATGAGCTATGGACAGAGGTTCGTGACATTGTACAGGAGACAGGAATCAAGACCATCCCCAAGAAAAAAAAATGCAAAAAAGCAAAATAGCTGTTTGAGGAGGCCTTACAAATAGCTGTGAAAAGAAGTGAACAGCAAAGGAGAAAAGGAAAGATATACCCATTTTTTTTTAATTTTCTTTACTTTATTGTGTTGGTTTTGCCATACATTGACATGAATCTGCCATGGGTATACATATGTTCCCCTTCCAGAACCCCCCTCCCACCTCCCTCCCGATTCCCTCTCTCTGGGTCATCCCAGTGCACCAGGCCTGAGCATCAAACCTGGGCTGGCGATGGATTTCACATATGATAATTAACATGTTTCAATGCCATTCTCCCATATTATCCCACCCTTGCCCTCTTCCACAGAGTCCACAAGACTGTTCTATACATCTGTGTTTCTTTTGCTGTCTCGCATGCAGGGTTCTCGTTACCATCTTTCTAAATTCCATATATATGCATTAGTATACTGTAT
Source organism: Antilocapra americana (assembly GCA_007570785.1). Classification (NCBI taxonomy): domain Eukaryota; kingdom Metazoa; phylum Chordata; class Mammalia; order Artiodactyla; family Antilocapridae; genus Antilocapra; species Antilocapra americana. The sequence goes on along the minus strand of ML663562.1, from coordinate 35,307,140 downwards.
TCTGTATAATAGGCTCCAGTTCCGTCCACCTGAGTAGAACTGATTCAAATGAATTCTTTTTAATGGGTGAGTAATATTCCATTGTGTATATGTACCACAGCTTTCTTATGCATTCGTTTGTTGATGGACATCTAGGTTGCTTCCATGTCCTGGCTATTGTAAACAATGCAGCAAACCCAATCAAAAAGTGGGCCAAAGAACTTAACAGACATTTCTCCAAAGAAGACATAAAAATGGCTAACAAACACATGAAAAGTTGCTCAGCATCACTCATTATCAGAGAAATGCAAATCAAAACCACAATGAGGTACCACTTTACACCAGTCAGAATGGCTGCCATCCAAAAGTCTACAAGCAATAAATGCTGGAGAGGATGTGGAGAAAAGGGAACCCTCTTACACTGTTGGTGGGAATGCAAACTAGTACAGCCACTATGGAAAACAGTGTGGAGGTTCCTTAAAAAACTGAAAATAGACCTGCCATATGATCCAGCAATCCCACTGCTGGGCATATACACCGAGGAAACCAGAATTGAAAGATATACCCATCTGAATGCAGAGTTCCAAAGAATAGCAAGGAGAGGTAAGAAAGCCTTCCTCAGCGATCAATGCAAAGAAATAGAGGGAAACAATAGAATGGGAAAGACTAACTAATCACATTGATGTATGGCAGAAAACAACACAACATCATAAAACAATTATCCTCCAATTAAAAATAAAATAAAACTTAAGAAACTGACTCTCCAAATAAACACAGTTAAAAATCTTGTGGAAAAATTCACAAAAGAATAAAAATGTTAGCTTTCTAATAACCAAAGCAATGCATTAAAATAGCCCTTTTCCCTAAGGTTTCTCATCACATGGAAAAAAAATATATATATCTTTCTATTTCATTAATGTTGTATCTATATGAGAAGATGTATATTCATTAAACCTATTGTCATCATCATAAAAATAATAATAAAGCTTTCCTATTAAAATTACTCTGTAATTTCAGTCTCCTAGTTAAACCAAGAATGACATAGGGTGTGTTTTCCCCATCTCAAACTCATAATGATGTTTCTTGGCTACAGATATTACCTTTTGCACTTTCTCTACTCCAGCATTTGGTATTAGCAGGGGCTGTCCGTCATGGTTCTCATCTTCCTTGTGATTGGTTTATGGAACATGTACTGACTCAAAGCTCACTAGAGTCCTTCTTTTGGTTCTTTAAAACTTGAGCTGGCATGATAGGAATAGCCTATAGTGAGACTCTAATGATGGTTATATATTGTTTAGTTGCTAAGTCATATATAATTCTTTTGTAACCCAGCGAACTGTAGTCCACCAGGCCCCTCTGTTCATGCGATTTTCCTGGCAAGAATACTGGAGTGGGTTGCCATTTTCTCTCCAGGGGATCTTTTCAGACCAGGGATCGAACCCATGTCTCCTGCATTGGCAGGTGGATTCTTTACCACTGAGCCACCCAGGAAGGGCTGTGGGATGTACACATTTGCCCAGACTGATTACAATGTAAACTTAAATGGGCACATTTATTGTATTTAAATATATCTCAATTTTGATAATTAAGAAAACTAAAAACTTGTTCCCTGGGACTGAGGCTGAGAACATACAGTCAGAGCTGCCTGAAGTCTCAGTTCCAGCCCTGTGAGGGAGGCCAGTGAGAGAAAGAAGCTGATATACGCAGAGGAAAATATGAAAGACAGGGAGAAACAAAGTTTGCAGGTTCTAGTCTCTTGTTCCTGAAGTTATCAAAAGTGGATCTGCCCCCTGTCTTTTCTGCTGTTTGCTCTTGTGAGCTAATAAATTCTCCATTTTGCTTAAAGTAGTTCAGTTTGATCTTCTACTCATAACTAAAATATCTAATACAGAGAAAGAAAAGGTCATTGTAGCCTGAATTAATCACTGGGGTCAGACTTTATCTCAAAGATGAGAGTGAGCTGGATCTTGTAAAGTACACAGAAAAGAGGCAGAAAACACTGCAGGTGATGATGTAAAGAAAGCATGGTGGAAAATAAGGATATATGTAGCATCTGTGGAGATAAGTTCCAGGAAGTATAGCAGCTCAGAGTAGGATCTTTATATCTTTATGGCTTGAGACTTAAATATTAGCTTTGTTGCTCGCAAGCAGTGTCCTGGGGTAGATACCGAAGGCCTCTGAGCCTCACAAAATTGTTGAAAGATTTAAATGAGATTAAATATTTTAAATATCATGGTGAATGGCATAGTAATAGAAATGATAAGAAAAATAGCAGCAGTAGTTATTCATGCTCATGATTATAGGAAAATAATTCTTTAAAACACAATTATTTAATTCCAAATTAATAGATGGTACAATTGACACCATTCTTTAGAAAAATCTTTTAAAAAAATTAACCAAATTTCAATCACTTAGAAAAGAATTAGGTGGTTCCTAAGAGTCAGCAATGGCTCACCAAGAACAGGTCACGCCAAATTAATTGTCATTTTTGTTAGTTTTGGGAGATGGGGGAGTAGGGGTCTATCCTTTTTGAAAGGCACTGGATAAAGTGCCATCAGATAGCCTGACTTGGATACTTACAGTCAGGGGAGCTCTCTTTTCTTAGAGCACCTTAAATTTCTCATTAGCTATTTCCAATATTTAAAACGCTTTTCTTTTTATTGGCCTGGAATTTCTATATTTGCATCTTAGTTCTGCTGTTTGGTAATGCACAGAAAGAAGAATGTTTTTCTTTCTTCCAGTACTTGAAGATTCCTGTTATTTATTTTTTCAGATATTTTCCCTGCTGTTACATTAATCCTCAGTTTCTCACACTACCCTTCATTTATAATAAATTCTAAGCATTTCCAGCTGTCCTTCTCTTTGGTGTTTTGTTATGTTGTCCCCCACCTCCTGATGCTGGGAAAGATTGAAGACAAGAGAAGAGGACGACAAAAGATGAGATGGTTGGATGGTATCACCAACTCAATGAACATGAGTCTGAGCAGACTCTGGGAGTTGGTGATTGACAGGGAGGCCAGGCACGCTGCAGTCCATGGGGTTGCAAAGAGTTGGACATAACTGAGTGATTGGACTTAACTGAACTATGTCCCTATGAAGTATGCAATCTCTTAGAATTAATTGTGATATTTCTGGTGTTTTCACATTTATGAAAATTACAGAAATACCATTATATAGGATGCACTAATATTTTTATCTCCTGAGTTTAATATTATTAACATTTTTAGAGGAACTATGTCACTTTGTGAATTCATCTTGAACTTGAGGAGAACAAAATTCAACTGTTCCATTTAAAATATACCTTTATAAATCTAAATCTAGAGCTGTGTTATAACTATTGATTTTTTTATCTAAAATGTGCGGTTTTACCGTTATTCTTCTTGTTAGTTTCAGCATAGTAACTCAACCTGTCAAAATCTTGATCCTGTCATCTGTCATGTTAGTTATCCTTCCTGGCTTCATTTCATCCCCAAATTGGATTTGCATGATCCTGCATCATAAGCCACTGACAGAAGTGTTGTATAGGACAGCACCAAGTGTGGAGCCCTGAAGCATGTCCTAAAGACTTCCTTCTACACTGACATAGTTTTACTAATTGGTACTCTTTCTGTAGAGTGTTTCAACCAGCTTGGAATATTCTTATTTGCACTCTGGTCATCTCCTCTCATGGATATCAAGAAAAAATTCTTTGGAGTTGTGAGAAGAATATAGACTCTAGATTGTGGTTGTATTAGAGCTCTTCAGAGAAAAATAACCAGTGTGTGTGTGTGTAATTTATATGTTTAATATGTAAATCACATATATGTATAATATATATATGTATATTTTTATATATGTAAATATGCTGGAGAAGACTCTTGAGAGTTTTTTGGACAGCAAGGTGATCAAACCAGTACATCCTAAAGGAAATCAACCCTGAATTTTCATTGGAAGGACTGATGCTGAAGCTGAAGCTCCATTTGGCCACCTGATGCAAAGAGCTGACTCACTGAAAAAGACCCTGATATTGGGAAAGACTGAGGGCAGGAAGAGAAGGGGGTGACAGAGGATAAGATGGCTGGATGGCATCATTGACTCAATGGACTTGAGTTTGAGGAAACTTGGGGAAATAGTGAAAGGCAGGGAAGCCTGGAGTGCTGCAGTCCATTGGATCGCAAAGAATTGGACACAATTGAGAGACTAAACAACAACAAAAACATATATGTATATTTATGTGTCTGTATCTACATAGATATTGATATGTCCTTCAACTGATTGAATGAAATCTTCCCACATTATGAAACGTCCCTGGTGGCTCAGACAGTAAAGGATCTGCCTGCAATGTGGAAGACTTGGGTTCAATCCCTGGGTCAGGCAGATCCCCTCGAGAAGGGAATGGCTGCTCACTACAGCATTCTTGCCTGGAGAATCCCATGGACAGAGGAGCCTGGCAGACTCCAGTCCATGGGGTTGCAATGAGTTGGACACAACTGAGTGACTAACACTTTCACACATTATAGAGGACATCTGCTTTACTCAGTGTCCACTGGTTTAGATGTTAAGCTCATCCAAAAACACCTTCAAAGAACTCTAGAATATTGTTTGACCAAATATCTGGGTACTGTGGCCTAGCCAAGTTGACACATACAATTAAAAATCACTCATGGAGGAGGCTTAGATATATCTGGCCTGCCATGAGGGCTGCCAGGAAGAATTGGTCAGTCCATGCCTTTCACAAAGGCACTGGGCTGAGCAAGTGAGTGGGCACTGAACTGTAGCCAGGGTACTACTTAACCAAGTCATGTGCCTTGAACCAGGACTGCATCTACTAGCAGGAAGAGTGAGTACCTTATACTAATATGCACACAGGCACAGTCTGTTCACCAAGCCATGTACTCTTGGGCACCTTTTTCTAATTTGCACAAAGCCTGTTAGTAGGCAAGCTATGGTCTTACCCTTGGCTTCTAATTCTGACTTAGCTTCTTAGTAGCTCTATGCCATGGGCTAAGTCAAATTTTTTTTCTATGAAATTGATTTACTTCATCTGTAAAATGGGCATGTGCACCTGGTCCTAAGACTTAAATGAATTAACATGTATGAAATGCCTGGATCGCCTGGCACACAGTAGGAGGTGCATAAGCGATGATAACCTGGGTGGTGATGCTGTACATCTCCCAGTCTACCACCTGGTATTCTCTCCAGGTGATCCCTCCACATAACCTCTTGGCATGTGATCCTTCTCAAATATTTCTTCTTTAGTCGGCTTAACTGTGGGTTCTATTTAGAGCCATTGGCTGATCTGGATGACCGCAAGGGCTGCTTTCCAAACATTTGAAAAAAAAGAGAGACTCAGACATTGAAATTCCTTGCCTGGCTGAGTGAGGCAAAGACTGCCAGAGTCAAGGGACAGTGAGACAGGCCCATAAGTTCCCATTGCCTGGAGCACACAGCTGGCAAGTCTAATTTTAAGTCTTGCTGAAGTCCCTTTTGACACTCAATAAATGCAGAATGTCCTCTTTTATCAAGACAATGACTTCTAGAGAGACACTAAACAGATGACAGCCATGCAGCCTTCCCAAATGGAGCAGAGCACATGGTCGCAAATAATGTTTGTAAAGAAATTAATAAGTCATGCAGAGAAATGCAGGATTGAGAATGGATAAATAGCAAGACATTTTTCTCTTAATTAAAAGGACTTGACTCACTTAAAATACCACATCACCTTTTGGCTTTGTAGAGAGAGAAACACTTGGAATCATGTGTTAAATCTCTTCTGATAATTCCATGACAACTTCAAATCTCAAATATATAATGTTTTTAGCTTGACACCCTTCTCCAAAAAAGGGACAGTGCCTTGAATGAATCAACTTTAAATGAATAAAAAAATTATTTTTCAAAAACATTTAATGGCTTCATTTTTATAGAAATCAGTTTCATTTTTATAGAAATCAGTTTGAAAACAGCTGAGAATGTAAGTTCTCTATAGAGGACATTCCTACTCCAATGGACTCTGTTACAGGTTAATTACAAAAATTTCCTAACAAAGCATGTTAGCATCTTTACTATCTTTCTTTCTGTCCCTTCTCTTTCTCTTCTCTACAGAAAAGCAATCTTCCCAGAGACAGTAGTGTCTGTGCAGGCCTGGCAGTTGTGTTGTTGTTCAGTCATTAAGCTGTGTCTGACTCTTTGCAGCCCATCAGGCTCCTCTGTCCATAGGGATTTCCAGGCAATAACACTAGAGTGGGTTGGCATTTCCTTCTCCAGGAGATCTTCCCGATCCAGGGATTGAACCCATGTTTCATGTGTCTCCTGCATTGGTAGGCAGATTCTTTACCACTGAGCCACCAGAGAAGCCTGACAGAGAGAGTACTAAAAGCTAGGAACAATCAGTTTTCTTTTCAGTAGTTTCCCCTACCATTGGCTTTCTCTCTTCCTCTCCTTGAAGTCCGATCTTCCTACATACATATGTGCAAGAAAGAGAGAAAGAGGAGGGAGAAAGAAAGAAAGTAAAAGAGACCAGTAGTAGATGAGACAGCTGGAACAGAGACAGGAGGGAGGGAGACAAATCTTGATGGCCCCCGGGCTCTTTCACTGGTGTCCATAGAGTGAGATTGATTCTGTGATAACTTATCAAAGTTACAGAGAACTTTGTGCTCCGAATGAGATTTGAGTTTCTATTGCGTGAATCTGCTCACAGCTCCCAAGACCCTTCATTGACTCAATCCTCTTTAAGCCATGGATAATGAATTACAGCCTAAAGAAAGAAAGAAAGAAAGCCTTTGAGGTTGTTTAGTTCATTTTGTAGAGAAAAGGACTAAAACCCAGTGAAGGGTGACTCGGCCAAGGTCATTCGGCCAGCTGTGGCTGCACTGCACCGGAAATTGCCTTTCCTGAAATCAGTTTAGGGCTTCTGTCATTGTCACATGCAGTGCCCCTGCGGTCAGGTCAGCATTCTCATCATCTCTAGGTTGACGTCACTTTGAGCTTTCTTGAAAATACAGTCAGATAAATGCCAGTTGGTTTGTGCATGAATTTACTTTTCTTATACTTTTTCAGGAGGTTGAGGAAACATGCAGTCATATTAATTTTAAATACTTTGACTTAGCCTAAAAGTTTCTCCACCATCATCATCCTCTCTAGTCTTCCCCAGGCTCATGTTTCAGGGCCCCACATTTACCCTTTATCCCTTGTACACATCTAGCACTTTCACATCCATATTTCTGCCAGAAATATCCTAGCAACAGTGGCATTTAGTGGAAGCACACAGCGCCTCACCAGTGATAGTCAGTTGTCAGGTAACTAGGATCCTTCACCTCCTGACTTCGAACATTGGCAGACTAAGTAAACATGCGGGGATATTAAGAGACCATGGTGCTATCATCCATTGCTTCTGTGGCTGAAGGAAATATTTCATTTGTTATCCAGGGAGTATTATGGTGTATCAGTCAAGGCTCAGACAGGGAAACAGAAACTGTTCTAGGTGTTTCAAACCGGAAGGACTTTAAAATTGGGAATGGATGCTAGAAGAGCTGGAGGTTGAGAGGTCAGGAAAAAGGCTCTGCTAGTTCTCAGGTTCCTACCAAAAGTTCCTGCAAGACCCACAGAATGTTCACCACAGTCTGGAACACTAACTTAGGTGATCTTCGGAGACCACTGCACAACCTTTCACCCACCACCTAAAGCCCATGAATTCCCATCCCTGCTCTGCTGGAAGAGCACTAGTATCATTCTAGTTCTCCTCTGTCTTCTACAGATCATGGGGGTTCTTTTTATTGATACAAACCAGCCTGGAAACCTGCTTCCAGAGGATTCTGGAAAATGTAGTTTCCAGATTTTCATCCTGTAAGATACAGGGGCTAATGTACAGGAGAGAATGGCACCAAATTACCAACAACCTGGCACAGATAGCATCCATGTTTCTTCACATTGCAGTGGGAAAGGGGAGAGGAAAATCCTTTTTAAGCTTCTATTCCCATTCTAGGTAGACAATGACTTTTATAATCAAACAGAGTTTAAACTCCCCCCTCTCATCACCATCACCTGGAAAAGAACACTGATCGTATGGAAAATAAAGCTACCAAAGACATCTCAAACAAAACACAAATGTGCTAAAAGTTGCAGTCATTCCCCAGTTAATGATCTAGATGAGAGGTCAAGAAATTTTTCCCAGAAATGACCAGACAGTAAATATTTCAGGCTTTGCTGTCTCTGCCAGTCACTCAGCTCTACCCTGGTAGGGCCAGGGCAGTCACAAATGAGGAAGAATGAATGTAGCTCTGTTCTAATAAAACTTCATTTACAAAAACACGTGGCAAGCCAGATTTGTCCAGCAGGCCATATTTGTCTGATCTCTAATGCAGACCACTAATAAGTAAAAAAATACTCCCCGAAACAAACAAAAAAATTAACCCCCAAACAAATAAACAGAGAGAACCAATCAACCAAAAAAACATTTCAGCCACCTTACAGGAGACAGTGAAGAGAATATAGAATAGGCAAGCATTATTTGCTTGGCCAGTCATCAAACCTGGGTCGACTGCATTGCAGGCAGATTCTTTACCACCTGAGCCACCAGGGAAGCCCTTTTGATTAAGAGGCAGGGGTAGAGATGGGCACTGTTCCTGAACTGTGGTGAGCAGAAGCAGTGACTGAGAACAGTACTCACATACATCCTTTGTGGTTGCTTATATAAATATATATGAGTTGGGGCTCCCCAGCTGGCTCAGTGATAAAGAATCTGCTTGCCAATGCAGGAAATAAAGGAAATGCAGGTTTGATCCCTAGGCTAGGAGGATCCCCTGGAGAAGGAAATGGCAACTTGCTCCAGTATTCTTGCCTAGAAAATCCCATGGACAGAGCAGCCTAGCAGGCTACAGTCTGTGGAGTCACACACAGTTCAACATGACTAAGCAACTAAGCATGCAGACATACATATGGGTATGTATAGTACCTGGGGAATTTAATTTTCACTTGAACCCAGGCATTCTCCACAACACACTTTTCTGTGTGCACCATTATCAACAGTCTTTCCATTGCAAATGATGAAACCCAATCCATATTGGCTAAAGCCAAAAGACCGAAGTCCTGGCTCTTATACCTGAAGTCATCAGGGCTCTTATTGACTTGCTGAAAAGTTGACTCTAGGTGTGTGTCTAGTGTTGATGCAAGTCAGTCTCACCATCACTAAGCACTGCTTCTCCCTGCTGCTCTTTGTCTCACTTGAATCGACATTCCGTATGCGTCAGTGATCCATGATCGGCTAGCCCCACAAGCCCTGTGGGAGGATGGTGCCACTTTCCTCACAGTTCCAGTAAAGTTCCCTCTGACTCTAGTTGCTCTGAACTGAGTATCAGGCACATTCTAAAACCAAATTATTCTGGCAAAAGGAAAGGAAAATACTGACTGTCTGCGGCTGCTGCTGCTAAGTCACTTCAGTCGTGTCCGACTCTGTGTGACCCCATAGACGGCAGCCCACCAGGCTCCCCCGTCCCTGGGATTCTCCAGGCAAGAACACTGGAGTGGGTTGCCATTTCCTTCTCCAAAGCATGAAAGGGAAAAGTGAAAGTGAAGTCGCTCAGTCGTGTCCAACTCTTAGCGACCCCACGGACTGCAGCCCACCAGGCTTCTCCGTCCATGGGATTTTCCAGGCAAGAGGACTGGAGTGGGGTGCCATTGCCTTCTCTGACTGTCTAAGCCTAGGCTATGTGCCCTGTGGCAGGTGGGATCAGGCCCATCTCGAATGCACAGACTGAGAATGGGGACGAAGCATAGTTCTTTTGGGAGGGTATCGTTGCTTTACAATGTTGTGTTAGTTTCTGCTGTACAGCCCGGTGAATCAGCTATATGTATATATGTATCCCCTCCCTCCAGGTCCTGCCTCCAGCCCCACTCCTAACCCACCCCTCTAGGTCCCACAGGGCACAAAGCTGAGTTCCCTCCCTGTGCTATACCGCAGGTTTCCACTGACTTCTCTGTTTTACACATGGCAGTGCACGGACATCAATCTCAGTCTCCTAGTCATGCCACTCTTGCTCCACCCCATGTCCATATGTCTGTTCCCTCCATCTGTGTCCCTATTGCTACCCTGCAAATAGGTTCATCCGTGCCAGTTTTGAGAAAATCATAATTTAGAAAGGTGCGTGCACCCCCCAGTATTCACTGAAGGACTACTTACAATAGCCAGGACATGGAAGAAAACTAAATGTCCATCAACAGATGAACGGATACAAAGTGGTACATATATGTGCATATATATACCTCCCTGATAGCTCCCTGAGAGCTGGTAAAGAATCTGTCTGCAATGCAGGAGACCCTGGTTCAATTCCTGGGTCAGAAAGATGCCCTGGAAAAGGAATAGGCTATCCACTCCAGTATTCTTGGGCTTCCCTTGTGGCTCAGCTGGCAAAGAACCCACCTGCAATGTGGGAGACCTGAATTTGATCCCTAGGTTGGGAAAATCTCCTGGAGAAGGGAAAGTTTACCCACTCCAGCATTCTGGCCTGGAGAATTCCATGGATTCTATAGTCCATGGAGTCTCAAAGAATTGGACATGACTGAGTGACTTATATATATATATTCCCCTATATATATATATATATATATAGGGGAATATTACTCAGCCATAAAAAGAATGGAATTGGGTCATAGTTCTGAAAGGAAAATCAGAATGTTGCCTGGATGCTGTGCCAATAAGATCCACGAGTCTATAGTTGGACTTGCTTTCGTAGAGGTCTAGGTTACTCATGCCCAGTTAATCCCCTGAACTAGGCAGACAGCCCCTGATGCACACTGTTCTAATGGCCCTCGGAGAGAAAGTGCTGCCTCAGCTGCAGGCGCAAAGCTGGTATGAGGCAGATCAGTAAATAAGGCTGAACAACTGAATGGAACTTATTTAACTAGAGTAAGTATGACAGACATTTTTGGAGGAGACATTGCTGCAGAATCTTAAACAAGATGGAGACACCATTTTCTTCTCTAAACCAGAATCCTTTGATCATTTGTTCTGGTTTTTTCTTAGTTCTCATGAAAGCAGTTAATGAGAGAGAGGGAGGCAGGGCGGGAGAAAGGTCACAGTGTCCTTTCCAGGAGGCCGTGGCACTTGACTTTACCTTTCCTTTAGCTTAACCACTGAAACGGATTAAGACTTTGAAGCTTTCAAAAGCAAAGACCCAATAGATTGCATTTTATTGGGTTAGAGAGATGTGCGTTTCCTCAGGCCTAAGATCGACCCTACCCTACCGGCAGCGGGTATGTGTTTAAGCGTGGCCACCAGTACCATGGTGTGCGCAGGCACTGACCTTTTAGATTAGTGCCTAAGTCTTCGTTAAGAAGAGCATCCAAAATGACAGCCGTGCCTCTGAGGAAGCCCAGCATTCCACACCAGTAGCCCGAGCAGGGAAATTGACTTGGCGTGGGATTCTCCTCTCCCGGGCCCCCATGCTGGGAGCCAGGAGCACAAGACAGCACGTTGGCAGATTCCAATCACTTAGGAGCTTTCCTTTATGATGCTGCTTTGTAAGAATGCGTCTAGTTAAATTCACAGGGTCATTGACTGTGGCTTTCAAAACACAAGCTTTTATGAAGGAATGCAGACCTGGAATCCAAGGTTCAGAGCCCAGACCTTCAAACAGATTAATCGCCATGGGGAGCATCATAAAAGTTTTCCAACTCTGGCTTCTTCCTGTGCCCTAGCAACCGTGGGGCCCCTATTCAGCAGACCCAGGTGTCCACTATGGTCTGTTGGACAGAGCACTGGGCAGGGAGCCAGGAACTGGGGCAGGCTCATTTCAGCTTCCCAATTGGTTCCGTGTGTGCCCCCGTGAGCAGGTTTCCTGCTTATTATGTTACAAAGAGAACAATAATGCCTCAAGACACAGAGTTCCAGGGTGAGGGTTGAGGTGGGACAGGTGGATGTGTGTGTGTGTGTGTGTGTGTGTGTGTGTGTGTGTGTGTGTGTTGTGGCAGGGAGTGTCTGGAGAGCAAGTAAATCATTTGCTATAGAGATAGTGTCCTGCTGTATCTAGTGGATAAAACAAGTGACTATTTGCTGCTCTTGATAAGCTGAAGCGAGGGGAAGATGAAAGAGATAAATAGGACTGAGGAACAAATGAAGAATTGACAGTCTGTCCTGTGAGCCTAATGTAACCTTCCTGAAGAATTTTCTGGCACCTTGTATTGAAATGTAAAACTGTACTTTTCTAAATATGAGTTTAAAATAAAATTTTCTCCCAGATAGGGGGCATATGGGAGATGCCAAATACATGTTTATCAGATCAGTCAAATAATTTTAAATATTAGCTAGAATGCAGCCGTAATTAGCAAGTAGACTTCTGTCTGTACTAGACAAAGCAAGCTGTGGCGATGATACCATTTCCTGAGTGCCTACTGCATGCCAAACACAGAGCCTCACACGTTTGGGTGGCTTATCTCATTTCCTCTTTTCAATAGAAGCATAAGGTAGGGTATTTACCATCATCCCCATGCTGCACACTGAAAAGCTAATGGATGTACAGGAGTTAAGTACATTTCATGAGGTTGTGGAGTGGAGATTTGAACCTAAGCAGTACAGTTGATTTTGGAGTTGACATCACCCCAACCACTGCTCTGCCAGTGATGGCCCCATCTTCCTGCTACTGTTGCAAAGACTAGGAAGACCTGGGACTGAAGGTACCATCCAGAAAGCAGTGGGAGGATTCCTGGATTTGGCAAATAAAAATGCAAGATGTCCAGTTCAATCTGAATTTCAGATAAATAATGATTAATATTTTGTTGTATGTCTCAAGCAATACTTGGGACTTACATATACTAAATAATCATTTCTTATTTGCCTGAAATTCAAATTGAACTGGGTGTTGTATATTTTATCTTGCAGCCCTCTCCTCAGGAGACATGGGTGCTGTGGAAGGGAGGATCCATTCCATACAGCCTGGCTTGTCTGGGTTGCCAAAGGAAAGGACCTGCCTAAAGACCTCCTCTTTATAATTTACCACTGGATCTCATCCTTCCACCCAAGGCTAGTTGTTTCTTCAAACCAGCTGAAATCTCTAGTGCTTCAGTTGCTTGTAGTAAATGTAGGTGACTAAGCATGGGAGAGAAGTGGGTACCATATGAGAAACCCATCCTTATATACATGTGTTTATAGGCGGAGCTCCGGGCAATTTCTGCTCTTAAAGTAAAATAAGGTCTGTACCCTCCAGTGTCCTGTGGCTCAGAGATGTATTTTCTTTGGCTCAAAGATTATTGTCGAGGCTCTACCCTTTGTCCACTAAAGTGTCCACCTGTCCTGTTTTTTCTTAGCTTCTGGCCTGCCCCACTCATGTATGTTATCTGCCTGCACCTCTCCCCAGCCATTAGAGTTGATAACTACCTCCCCAAGAGATAGCCAGAATTCAATTTCCATTCTAAAACTGCATTGGAATCCTTGTCATAATTTAGGCAAATGCATGCAGGTTTTAATACAGTTTATGCAAATTCCCAATAATCTACCTATTTTATACTCATAGCAATGGCCATTGGTAAAATCCTAGTGAAGCCCACAGGTAGAGACTGTGAGTAATTGAGCATTGGATCAAGTCAGGGTTCTCCGAGCCTTAAAAGGGCAAATGGTGTAAATGTTAATAGGGATGAACAAGAAGGGGAAGACGGGAGGGACTGCACTAAAACATCTTTGGTTTGGAAGCAGTGAAGCACTTAATCTTTGATTTATAAACAAACCAGAACCAGATGTAGGAATATTCGTTTCTGTGAACATGATGTATCCTGCTGATGAGAAGCTCTTTCTCCAAAGAAATAAAGCGAAAATCTGCCAACCATTTAAATGAAGAGAAATGTGTCTGGTGCTTTTGCCTGCCTTGTTGTAAGCCAGACTGTGAATTCAGAAGACTTGGGCCTTACTCATGGCTCCATGCTCTGAATAGTATCATTGTGCAATCTACCAATTGAAAAAACTGTTTAGGGCTTTAAGAAATGATGTTAGCATCATGTTTACCAGTTCATTAGGCAACTCACTTTAGTTTTTTGCTTTTGACCTTTTCAATCAACAACATCTTTTATTGTCAGTGGATTCAATAAAGGAATCATCATAGGAATGATTTGAAAACCATGCCTGGTGAAAAGGTGTTGATGTAACCATTAAGTGTTTTTTAAAGTTTGTCTTTGGTTAAAACTTCAGTTTTTGTTTTACAAATAAAAGTAGTGTTTGAAGAGACTGGCTCCTACAAATGAAAAGTAGCATTTGACCTGGGGAGAGAAATGTACCTTGGATTACTTCTCTGTTTCTAGCCTTGAGAAAGATCAGTGATGACGGGCCATAGGAGGTAGTGGAGTATAACTACCTAAGCCTGTTATGTATTTTAACCTGGCTGGTGACTATTTATCTTCATGCTCCTTTTATCCTCACCCAAACCATTAGGTAATCAAGTTTAGACTATTCAGATATGCATTTTCAATATTTATCTTCAGGTCATTTAAACCAAGGTGCATTTCCGTGATTAAAAGTGGCACAATGAGGAGAGTTAGGAAAAAAAATGGCTATAAAAGAAGAAAATTGGAGAGATAAGCTAAATAAATGAAACCAATTAGAAAACAGGCTTCACAAAGAGATGAAAATACATGTAATTTTGTGGAAGAAATAGATAATGTTAGTTAAAGGTTTATAAAATGCTTGCGGGGGAAATGAGAGTGAGACATTTAAATGTGAGGCAGAGATGAGCTAGAAATCAGTAGACTTGATGAAGTGGAGGAACAAATTATTTGAGATTCAAGGTTTTTAATAAGGTTTCAATAGTGTTTTGAGACAGAATGTCAGAAGACCAACATGGGTGAATTACAGAGACCAGGATGGGAGGTAATGAATAAACTTGAGAAGCTGGGATGAAGGAAAGAAAGAGAATGAATTCTAAAAGGGTGAAATGGGATTGAGTGGTAATGAATAACATATTGAGACTAAAATATGAATATTCAACAGTAATATGAGACCATCAGATTTAAATAGTTAAGAAATGATATGAATATAATAGGAAACAGAAAAGACAGAGCAGATGGAAAATAAGGCATTTTCTATTTTCTCTTTTAGGATTAAGAGTTCTGATTGCAAATGGAGAGAAATAAATGTCAATATAAATAAAATTAATGTGCTTTGGCAAATAAAGGAAGCTAATACCAAAGAGAGATGAAATGTTGCTCCCTCCCCGAAACACACAGACTTAAGTCAACCAAGTTTGACAATTCTTGCTTCTTCCAGGAAGCAGTCCCTCAAAATTCTCACAAAACATCTCATTCATTATTGTATTTGAATAATAAAGTGGCACATTTTGTAGTGTTTTTCTAATTTGCAATTTTCTTTGTGTTTTTATCAATTTTTTTCTCATGTTATTGAATATGTAGGTTTCATGTCTCCACCATTTTTCAAGGCTAAAGAACAGAGCCTTGGTTTCATTTGTCCTTTTCCCCACTTCATAGCATCTGCTCACAATGTTTTTTGACTGCTTTACCATTATACAAAAATTAGGTATGTGGGGAAAGTCATATTTTGGGAGAAAGAGACTAAAATTTGGAATGAGAGTTAAATTCAGGAATAAGCCATCTGAATGGAAAGACAGAAAAATATTAAACTGATGAGAGCTGATTCAAGCACATATCTGACTGCAGGGAGGTCATGAAGGCCATGATGGAACAAAGATGTTTCAAGTTGAAAATGGAAAGTTAACTCAAGCATTATTTCACCTGACAAAGAATATCCATATACTTATACAAATGGATGTTGTTGTTTTTTTTTTTTTTTCTTTTCTTTGGGCAGGAAAAATCAATTATATATTTTTTTTCTTCTAAACAAGATGTCCGCTGTTCGGCTGGTAATGATGGAAGGATTTGCACCTCAGCAAGATGACTGTTCTCAACTCCCTGTGTCTGACCTTGAATTCAACCAGAGTTTCCTCTAAGTGTTTTGCAAAGACACTGAAAATTTCCTTCTACAAAGTAAAGTGAATTTAACAATCAGAGTCATTGAGAAGACCATGCTGGTCATCCTCAGCATCAACTGGACAGTCTCCTGGCGTGCTTTTTCTTTATCCATGAACGATTAGCTGGTCTTCAATGGGAATCGCAGCTAAAAGGCACAAAATTGATGGTTAGAGGCAAAGGCACAAGAGAGATAATGCACTATTTTGAGGTATGTTCAGGTAATTTATAGTGAATCTGTCTAGAAACCATACTGTCAGGTACTGTTTCATTAAGTCTCCAGGCTTCACTCACTAATAGACCTGTTGGCAGGATGCAGAGATCTCTATTCCTTATCATCAAATGACCACTTAAATTAGGTCCCTCATATTAGGTCTCAAGAAAGCCATCTTTCTGCTCTCAAGTGATTTCCTTCTGACTGTGTGATTAAGGGTATCCATTTGCAGTTTTCCAGTGCAAAACAAATTGAGAAATTTTTCTGTGAAACAGAAGCCTGCATTACAGGGCATTAAGCATTCTTTATGACACAAGCAAGATTCAGGCAGAGCGTGGATCTTTTCTTTCCTGAAGTGCTAATGGCACAGGGAACTGGAGATATCATTATGTACTTGAAAACTCCAAAAATTACTTTTAGCTGAGTTTCAACATGATTCGGGTCCTTGATTCCATCAGGTGGGGGCAGCAACTGTTTCAATGGAGTGGGACTGAGGAGCAGTGACTGTAAGAGCTGGGCTTCCAGAAAAGAGAAAGCACAGTTCACGGTGCCTGCTCCAGGTTTTGGATTGTGGGGTAGGGATTTGAAAGGTTTGTGGCTTCATACAAATCGAAATTCTTTCTTGATTTTCCTCTAATCTAGGTTTGAAAGGACTGGAACATTTGTTTCATTTCCCCTGCCTTCTTTTTTTCTTTTTTTTTTTAGTCTCTCCCCACTGACATTTCAATCTTTTTCCCATGTCTTTTTTTTTTTTTTTCATATGATAGAAGCCAGTTTTGTGACCCTATTCTGAGCTCCTTCTCTTTTCTTCTTTTCTTCATCCTTTATTTCTTCCTCAGGCCTTGCCATAGCAAGGCTGGCTATAGCAACGCTGGCCAGGCACAGTGCTGGAGATGGGGATCCAGGGCAAAAAGACGATGGAACTGCAAGGAGAAATAGTCAAACCTGCTCTTATAGTTGGAGATTTCAACACACCTCTATCTAGCAGCCAATAGAGAAAAAAGAAACCTCGGGAGCTCACAGTCTTGTGGGACATTAGAGACATGTAGCATCCATTATCAGATGGGTGATAAATGCACCAACAAAGACATTTTCCTTGTACTGGGGAGGATGACCAGAAGGGTCTGGGAAGGGTATTTGAGTTATGCTGGCAACTCTGCAAGGACACAGAGTAACTACTGTCAGATGCTGAAGATGGTTAAGAATTGGAGGATGATGGATGGATGAATGAAGGAATGGAAGGACAAATTAAGTGAAAGGATTTGCATCTTGAAGGATAAGATGCATTCTCATGAAGTTCAGTTCAGTACAGTTCAGTTGCTCAGTCATATCCGACTCTTCACAACGCCATGAATCGCAACATGCCAGGCCTCCCTGTCCATCACCAACTCCTGGAGTCTACCCAAGCCCATGTTCATCGAGTCGGTGATGCCATCCAACCATCTCATCCTAAGTCATCCCCTTCTGCTGCCTGCAATCCTTCCCAGCATTAGGGTCTTTTTCAATGAGTCAACTCTTTGCTTGAGGTGGCCAAAATATTGGAGATTCAGCTTCAACATCAATCCTTTCAATGAACACCCAAGACTGATCTTCTTTAGAATGGACTGGTTGGATCTCCTTGCAGTCCAAGGGACTCTCAAGAGTCTTCTCCAACACCGCAGTTCAAAAGTATCAATTCTTCAGCACTCAGCTTTCTTTATAGTCCAACTCTCACATCCATACTTGACTACTGGAAAAACCATAACCTTGACTAGATGGACCTTTGTTGACAAAGTAATGCCTCTGCTTTTCAATATGTTATCTAGGTTGAACATAACTTTCCTTCCAAGGAATAAGCGTCTTTTAATTTCATGGCTGCAGTCACCATCTGCAGTGATTTTGGAGCCCAAAAAAATAAAGTCTGACACTATTTCCACTATTTCCCCATCTATTTCCCATGAAGTGATGGGACCAGAGCCATGATCTTAGTTTTCTGAATGTTGAGCTTTAAGCCAACTTTTCCACTCTCATCTTTCACTTTCATCAAGAGGCTTTTTAGTTCCTCTTCGCTTTCTGCCATAAGGGTGGTGTCATCTGCATATCTGAGGTTATTGATATTTCTCCCGGCAATCTTGACTCCAGCATGTGCTTCCTCCAGCCCAGCATTTAGCATGATGTACTCTGCATATAAGTTAAACAAGTGGGGTGACAATATACAGCCTTGACATACTCCTTTTCCTATTTGGAACCAGTCTGTTGTTCCATGTCCAGTTTTAACTGTTGCTTCCTGACCTGTATACAGGTTTCTCAGGAGGCAGGTCAGGTGGTCTGGTATTCCCATCTCTTTCAGAATTTTCCACACAGTCAAAGGCTTTGGCATAGTCAATAAAGCAGAAAAAGATGTTTTTCTGGAACTCTCTTGCTTTTTCGATGATCCAGCAGATGTTGGCAATTTGATCTCTGGTTCCTCTGCCTTTTCTAAAACCAGCTTGAACATCATGAAGTTCATGGTTTACATATTGCTGAAGCCTGTTCTATTGAATGGTCCTATGAAGACCTACAAGACCTTCTGGAACTAACACCCAAAAAAGATGTCCTTTTCATTACAGGAGACTTGAATGCAAAAGTAGGAAGTCAAGAAACACCTGGAGTAACAGGCAGATTTGGCCTTGGAGTGCAGAATGAAGCAGGGCAAAGGCTAATAGAGTTCTGCCAAGAGAACACACTGGTCATAGCAAACACTCTCTTCCAACAACACAAGAGAAGACTCTACACATGGACATCACCAGATGGTCAACACTGAAATCAGATTGATTATATTCTTTTCAGCCAAAGATGGAAAAGCTCTATACAATCAGCAAAAACAAGACCTGGAGCTGACTGTGGCTCAGATCATGAACTCCTTGTTACCAAATTCAGACTTAAATTGAAGAAAGTGGGGAAAACCACTAGACCATTCAGGTATGACCTAAATCAAATCCCTTATGACTATACAGTGGAAGTGAGAAATAGATTTAAGGGACTAGATCTGATAGACAGAGTGCCTGATGAACTATGGACGGATGTTCATGACATTGTACAGGGGATGGGGATTAGGACCATCCCCATGGAAAAGAAATGCAAAAAAGCAAAAAGACTGTTTGAAGAGGCCTTACAAATAGCTGTGAAAAGAAGAGAAGCGAAAAGTAAAAGAGAAAAGGAAAAATATTCCCATTTGAATGCAGAGTTCCAAAGAATAGCAGGGAGAGATAAGAAAGCCTTCCTCAGAGATCAATGCAAAGAAATAGAGAAAAACAACAGAATGGGAAATACTAGAGATCTCTTCAAGAAAATTAAAGATACCAAGGGAACATTTCATGCAAAGATGGGCTCAATAAAGGACAGAAATGGTATGGACCTAACAGAAGCAGAAGATATTAAGAAGAGGTGGCAAGAATACACAGAAGAACTGTACAAAAAAGATCTTCACAACCCAGATAATCATGATGGTGTGATCACTCACTTAGAGTCAGACATCTTGGAATGTGAAGTCAAGTGGGCCTTAGAAAGCATCACTACGAACAAAGCTAGTGGAGATGATGGAATTCCAGTTGATCTATTTCAAATCCTGAAAGATGATGCTGTGAAAGTGCTGCACTCAATATGTCAGCAAATTTGGAAAACTCAGCAGTGGCCACGGGACTGGAAAAGGTCAGTTTTCATTCCAATCCCAAAGAAAGGCAATGCCAAAAATGCTCAAACTACTGCACAACTGCACTCATCTCACACGTTAGTAAAGTGATGCTCAAAATTCTCCAAGCCAGGCTTCTCATGCAGGGTGCATAAGAATTCTGTACTAGGTATGAGAGTTCAGTTCCTTGAGAAACTAAAACAGGAGACAGTTTTAAATCTTCTGGGATTTATATATTTGATTATTTCATTAGCACTGGCAGCTTAGTGGTAAAGAATCCAGCTGCCAATGCAGGAGATGTGGGATTGCTCCTTGGGTCAGGAAGATCCCCTTAGGAGGAAATGGCAACCCACTCCAGTATTCTTGCCTAGGAAATCTCATGGACAGAGGTGCCTGGTGGGCTACAGTCCATAGGGCCGCAGAGTCGGACACTCACTTTCTCATATAAATACTCTCATATTCATAAATAAATAAATGTACTACCAGGCACAAAGTATGCGTTTTTATCTTTTCAACTCAGTTATTGCAGAGTGGCCCTTATAGATTCACAATGTAAAAATATCATTGGAATGAATGAAGGTGATGGATGCCATTGGAAAATTTTAATTAAGGGAGTGAACTGATGAGATCCATATTTTAGAAAGGTGATCCTGGCATTAGTTTGGGGTACCACTTTACAGCTTTGTTAATGCATATGTGCTCAGTCATTAGTGTGTGGATTATAGCAGGTTGGATTATGGCCCACACTTAAGAGAAAGTGTTTGTGTAACACAAAGAATAGAAAAAATCAGCATGCGTTGCTCTATTTTTATGTATTTTGTACTGCTATACAATGCACTTCTTACAGTGCCTTGGACAAAAACAGTTGAAGAAATACTGTTTTGAGTTTGGAGAAGCAGAGAGCAGCACAGGCTACATCTGCAGTCGAGGCAAAAAAAAAATAATGAAGGCTTGGACTAGGCAGCTGCTTTATGTTGCAAGGAAGTGTACTGGGCTACTTCTCTGACTCATCGTATCTATTCCTGTGTTGAACTTTGCAGGACACTGAATAACGGAGGAAATTGGCAAGTTGGAAGCAAGCTCTGAGTTTAAAGTCTAGAAACTGTGGTTTAGTGCTTCCCTTTGTTACGGAGCTGGGACATCCGTCCTTCTCCTAATACAAGTCGTCTGTTTTAGAAAAAGAAATCTTTAAGCATATACATTAAAAGTATGGCAACTGAGGAGGGTATGCTATTGAAGACTCTACTAGTTTCCTAGGGTTGCTGCAAGAAATTTCCACAAAGTGATAGCTTAGAGTAGCAGAAATGTATCCTCTTGCAGCTCCAGAGGCCAAAAGTCTGAGATCAAGGTGTTGCCAGCCCTGTGTTCCTTCCAAAGGCCCTGGGGAGAATTTGTTCCTCGCCTCCTCTGGCTTCTGCTGGCCGTGGACTTTGTTTAACTTGTGGCCACATTGCTGCAGTCTCCGCCTGTGTCCTCATGTCTCCTCCTACTCCGTGCCCCTCTTCTCCTCTCTTTGTCTCATAATGACCCTTGTCCCTGGATTCAGGGTCTACCCAGGTCATCCAGGATGCCGTCCTCCAGATCCTCACCTTCTATGGCATTTGCAAAGACCCCTTTCTCCAAATAAAGTAATAATCACAGGTTCTGGCCATTAGGACATGGGCCTGTCTGCTGGGGGACGACCACTCAGCTCACTACAGAGGGAAGGTGCACTTTAGTCAATATTTGTATCTGATATTCCACCAGAAAAGACCTGCCCTGTGCATCTGCTGTGGATTGAATCTATGTGTCCTCCCCTCCCCCACCCAAATTCATATGTTGACTTTCTAACCTCCAGTGTGATGGTATTTGGAGAGGCCTTTGGGAGGTAAATAGTCATGAAGTTGGTGCTTCCATAGTGGGATTAGTGTCCTTATGAAAAGAGAGACAAAAAAGTACATTCTCTCTCTCTCTCTCCCCCCTCTCTCAGCCATGTGAAGATATACAATGAATAGGTAGCTGCCTGCAAACCAGGAAGTGGTCCCTCATCAGACGTGAGAAGTGCCAATACCTTGACCTTGGATGGCCAGCCTCCAGAACAGTGAGAGAGACATGTTCATGGTCTACACCCCGAATGTGCAGCTCTGTTGCAGCAGCCTGCACTGACAGAGTCTAGCTAACACAAAATGGATTCATTCTATGGGTGACGCTGAGCATCGGTGCTGAGGCAAGGAGGCCAGGATGCAGTTGAGGTTCAAAAAGTTATTAACTAGTTGGGAAGAGAAGTATATGGCACTGCTCTGGAAAAATAACACCAAATATGCGATGCAAACATTTATTACAAAAGGGATGCTTCATGTGTGACTTGGGACAATTGCCTGACCTCTTAGATTCTCAAAATCCTCTTCTTTATAATGAGCAAATTAAACTGGGTTATTCTACGTTCCTTTCCACTGTTATTTTCTTCTGCAAGATCTTTCTGGGCTTCCCAAGTGGCTCAGTGGTAAAGAATCTGCCTGCCAAGGCAGGAGATGTGGGGTTCGATCCCCACAACAAGAAGATATACTATGGAGAAGGAAATGGCAACCCACTCCAGTATTCTTGCCTGGAAAATCCCATGGACAGAGGAGCCTGGTTGGTACAGTCCAGGGGGTTGCAAAGAGTCAGACACGACTGAGCAACAAAACGCCACACCGCCAAGAACTTTATAGCAGATGCCCAGCTCCCACAGCCGCCTTTCCTTGCTTTCCTTGTTAAGTGCTTGTAGCCTGCCTGCCTCACCACAGGATGGCTTGCTGGCATGTGGGAAAGCTAACCCCAGAGTAGCCTGCTTCTCCTCCAGTTAATGATCGCTGGAGAGCTCGAGGGAAGGCTAGATCTTTAAGCAAATTAAACATTTTATTGGCAAAACATATACCTTGATCCTGTATGTACACCTTATCATGACAACGTAGCAAAGAAAAATAAGATCCAATCTGGGATACCAGTGAACGAGCTGACGTCAATTTGCACATGATGCACGTAACGTGGTCCCAGAGAATCCTTGTGCTCAGTCACTTCAGTGTGTCAGAGAATTGTTAGGTATGACTAATTGCTTGTTGAATTTGAATGCACAGGTCTAAGAAAAATGATCCCTGCATAGTCACTACTTTGCAGGGAACCCCTGAACCCCCCATTGTCCCTGGCTTGCCCGCCATCCTTCCATTTCAGAGTTGGAAACCTGGGGTCATACTCGCCCTGGAGTTCACACAGCTGCTTCAGCCTCAAGAACTCCAGCCTTGTTATGAGGTGCCTCTGTTCCCTTCCCTTCAGAGTCCGGAGCCCCTGGCATGGTATTCACTCTAGGACTCCAAGATTCAAAGGGTTCTGCAGCCATGGAGCAGCTTTGCTTTTAAATGGCCTCAAGCAGTTTTGGAGCTTTGACCCTCTCCAAGCCTGGGCGCCCCTGGGTTGTGACTTCAGTGCTGAGAAACCCCAGTGCCACCTCCTGCTCTCTCCAGGCATCAGACCTGCAGTTAGATGCGGATAGGAACACCTAGTGAACACCTTTTTGTGGGACTCCCTTGTGGTCTGTCAAAACCACCTCTCTCCAAGCCATGCTTCAATTATTTCTTCTTCCAAGATAGAACAGGGGGGAAAAGGGAGAGTCAAGTGGAACCAACTCTTACATGCTAATCTACAAGACCTGGCCCAACTCTGGGGTCTATAGAGTGCCCAGGCAGCTCAGAGGCCACCTCAGTTACTGTGGCAATCAGACATTCATGGGGCTCTCAGCCTGGGTTAATATTTCATAGGGATTCTGCATTTTACAGGCTCTCCTCTTCAGTCCTGTCAGTTTGAGCACAACTTCAGTCTACCTTCTTTAACTGATGAAACCTGTGGTTGTTTGCGTTTTTTTAAGAAGCTAAAATTTTAGACATACAATGTCTCCAATAAATACTTCATAAGTGAATAAATGATTTGAAATGCCTCATTTTAAACAAACTTGAGAGAATGGCTTCCTCTAGAGAATGAGGCAGAGTCAAGAAAATCTAAAGGAGATTGGGACACTTAATTTTTCATTCATGCACAATCTACTATTTTCACAAGACAGATCTGTGCTATTGTTAATGTAATTCCACACTATAATTGGCTATAGATATTTAACTGTAGCAGACATTGGTCTTCAAATAAACGTTCTTAGGTAATCTGAAGGTTTCTAATATCATCCTCCAAAGACACTGCCTTTCATGTCAGTGCTGCATACATTTTTGTGTGGCTTCCGCTTCCTTCCAGAAATTTCCCTTGAGTCTGGCTAAATTCCTCAGCTCTCGGTGCTCACTAATCCTAAATATGTTTCTATCATAAAATGTGGGCTATTATATTAGAGATACAATATTCATGGAGATATGAGTGTGACTTTGTCTCTCTCCCTAAAGTGCAGGCTTCCTCAGTTCTAGTCTTACCCATTCTTATTTTCCCAGTGCCTACTATGGTTGTTGAACTGCTCTTCTTGATTTTGATTCTGTTTCTCCCTCTCCACCTCCCCCAGGGCTTTTATACTTTTAGTTTCTTGAGTTTCTACAGTGGACTTCTGAACTGCTGTTCAGCTGTATACCTGCAGTTTGCCATGGAGAATGGATTTCAATATAGGACTTCGGATGGAAAATGAGGTCAAATGACCAGTCTATTTAAGAAAGCATTACGTCTCCAGCATTCACTATAAACTGTCCAGTGAGGGAGAGATTCCTAGAGCTCACAAGCTTCCTTTTATAAGTATTTCTCCTGATAGAGGCAGCAGGAGAACTTTCCCCACAAAGAGCACTGTTCACCCTCCAAAACGCAGGCATTTTCTGGAGTTTCATGCTCATTTGTTTGTTCAGTTGATAGATATTTATGGTGCTTACTGTGTGCCAGGGCCTTTCAGAACTGATGGGCTACAAACCAGTGGGTTCTTTAGAAATCGACAGCCAGTTGAACTGATATCAGCATGGCAGGAAAATAGTACAAAAGAAGCATAAAATCCCTGTCCTGGGCAGTCTTAACATCCTACCATCTTAAAATGGCTTTTTGGTGTTGAAAACAAAAACCAAAGTACTCTCACTTCTTCAGCAATGAGGTACCTCCCCTCCCCCAAGGAAATTCATTTTTCTCAAAGAATGATCTTAAATGTTCAAAGCAGAAACTAGTTTTCTATGGGTTTCACCATAATTTTCCCATTCTTGTTGTAAAGCTGTAGTTTTCAAAAAACAGGTTATTCCATACCTACCCAATCTGCTTTTAATATTCAAGTTTCTGGGCTTAGGTAAAACTGCTCAACTCTTAAAATACCCCATTTCATATTCATCTTAAGTTTCTTGTATTTTATCTTTTATGTGAATTTTAATTTTTGCTTAATATTGTTGCAGAAAGATTTACTGACAAGTGAAAGTGATGTTGGTTGTTTTGGGGAGGCTCTGTTTTGGTTTGGTTTCTAATTTATTTCCAAAATTTTCTACAGGCATATGAACAAGTGGTTTTCTTTTTTAAAATGTCAGAACTCTGGTAAAGAGATAAAGAGACTTGAGTCTGAGCCCTTATTCTGCCACTTTCTAGCAAGATAAAATAGCATATCACAGTGGTCCATGCAGGCCACCTGGGACAGACCTAAATTGGGAATCCCATTCTGCCCTCTCTCCTTTTCCCCATCTTTCTGCTCTGTAATCCTCTCCAGCTCCAAGCAGTGATTCTCAATGCCCCCAAATTTTCATATATAGGATCCACGTTTTTAAAAGACAATGGGAGTTCACATAGCTAAAAAAACCTTTCCCATTGCTTTGGTTTTTATTCTAATGACTAGCTGGGTGATGTTGGGCCAATCTGTTAACTTATCTTTAAGATGGAGTGGGCTTGGGCTAGATAATAACTAAAGACCTCTCTGGCTCTAAAATTTAGTAACTAACACTCTATACACTTTTTGGAAAAAAATGTCTTAGAGGTTTGAATATACCTTATATAGTCCAGGAAGGGTCAAACTCACTCTCCTTGGGGGCAGTTCAGGATTGTCTTTATTCCTTCTACCGTGCTAGGTCACCTTGGTCATGTCTGACTCTGCAATGCTATGGGCTGTAACCCACTAGACTCCTCTGTCTATGGGATTCTCCAGAAAGAATACTGATGTGGGTTGCCATTCCCTCCTCCAGGGAATCTTCTCAACCCAGGGATTGAATTCTTGTCTGTTACTCTCCTGTAGTGGCAGGCAGATTCTTTACCACTAGTACCACGTGGGAAAACCTCACTCTCCTTGAATTTTGGGGAGACTTTGCAATTCAGTCTTTTATTCGTTTATTCATTCAACAAACATTTACTCAATACACACTAGGTGGCAGTCTTTATAACAGACCCTGGGTTTTAAGATAAAATATAGTCTCTACCGCTGAGACGTCTATGGGAAGAGTGCCAGGTAAACACTGGAATATAACAGCACATGCAGAGATATGGAGAGGAGTGGGTCCTTCTGGAATACATCCTTATCTCATGAGAGGATGGGCATTTATAAACAAGGAAAGAGGTAGATGTTTTTTGCCTTCTGCTTCTCCTGCCCCCTACCTCACCACACCCAAACACAAATGCACTCATGTTCAACACGACAAACATGAAGGCCCGCTGTGTGCAAAGCACTTTGACTGAGCAAAGTATATAAATGAGAGAAGCATATTCCATTTTACCAAGTAGTTTATATCCTATAAAGAGAGGTAAGATTGGTTCATAGTTGTCTGCACTGTTACATAGAATGAGATAAGTTAAGTAGGCCCAAAAACATTGCTAAAGGGATTCCTGAGAAGGAGAGAGCACTGTGAGTGGAGCATCAGGGATGGCTTGATGGAGAGGCTGACATTTCAAACAGACTCCTGCCTTCTCTCAGGCTGGCTGAGCCATTCCAGCTAAATAACAAAGTGAAATTTGCAACCTGGAGTAAAATCACTTCATATTTCTCTTTTTGGGAATGATCCCTTTCTTTTTCTACATGAACGTGTAAAATATCTGATGTAAATTAGCAGTTCTGGCCAGAGGAAGCCTTTTTAACTGACCCTCCAGTTTGCCCACATGCTTCTACTCTCAGAAGCTGCTTTGTATGCTTACCAAGGGACAGTTATATTTATTCCCAAGCTGGATGTCATTTAATTAAACATTATATAAAAGTGATGAAATATGAGAGAAAGAGAGAAGACAGAAGTTGTTATTTGTACAAAAATTAAACTGTTCTAGAAAGGCTAAATAAAAGTGAGTCATTAAAAATTGCTGTTAAATTGAAAACAGATGAAAAAGGTAATTTTTTACTTTTGTGGAAAAGTAATAAAACAAACTACATTTAGCAGACCCACACTTAAAGAAAAAAATGACTTTACATAAAAATTTAGTTAAAACTTTGGAGAAACTCACACAACATCATAAAGCAATTATCCTCCAGTTTAAAAACATCTATGTTACAGGTTTGCTGTAAAAATTAAAGTTGGTATATGTAAAGTAACCTAACATACAGTTATTACTCAATAAATATACAGTAATTTATACAGCAATTATCAATAAATGCTGTGCTGTGCTTAGTCAGTTGTGCTCGACTCTTTGCGACCCCATGGACTGTAGCCCCCCAAACTCCTCTGTCTATGGAGATTGTCCAGGCAAGAATACTGGAGTGGGTTTCCATGCCCTCCTCCAGGGGATCTTCCAGGGTTAGAACCCAGGTTTCCCTCATGGCAGACAGATTCTTTATCATCTGAGCCACCAGGGAAATCCAACTATCAGTAAATAATAGCTACTAAAAAACGACAACAACAACTTTGGAGTGAAATATGCATCATGTTTATGATCCCTGCATAAATTTATGAGCCTGCATAAACTGACTTTCTCAATTGAATGTTTCAAATTGTGTAATGAGGTCTCTCTATACTAACTCCACCCTCACTCTGAGTCCTTTTGCAATACTGCAGACTTTATTGGAGCCTTTAGAGTAACACTGTAGAAGTTCCTTGTTTTGAATGATGGTTCTGATACGTGCATTTATCATTCAGCTTAAACTCCAGCTCCCACAAAGCCAAAATAGCCATAACACTGTGAATTCTGAGAAAGAGAAAAAGAGATTCTGAGTCCCACCACAGATATTTCTTTCTCATGTTACATTTTCTCCATGAGTAATCTCTTCCACCTCTAGTTTTTTCCTGCGTTCTCACTGACTGCCAAGTCTATATTTTCTGTCCCACATTGTCCACATGTTTCTTACTGACAGCTGTACGTTTTCATCTAGCTTCATGAAGGCTTTGGCTATTGATGACACTTTTAAACTGTGTTATAATAGTCATCTAAACATGTTTGCTGGTGTACATTAATGTTTTTTTCCACCTCCCCAAACAGAATTTCCAAATATCAACCTAGCCAAAGAACATGCATTACACGTAGAAAATATACATTGTGGGAAAGTGAGCCAAAACAACACATCTAACAAACGTTCAGGTTTCATAGTTGCCAAGTCGTGTCTGACTCTTGCAATCCCCTGGACTGTGCCCACCAGGCTCCTCTGTCCATGGGATTTCCCAGGCAAGAATACTGGAGTAGATTGCCATTTCCTCCTCCAGGGGGATATTCTTGACCCAGGGATCAAGCCCACATTTCCTGCATTGCAGGCAGATTCTTTACCACTGAGCCACCAGGGAAGCCCTGGATTTAAGTTAGAGATTCATTTAAGTGTTAGTCTGAAAGCAATTTAATATGCCTAGGAAGATACTTTTATTAGTTTTGCGTTGTGTAGTTTGCTAATTCCTACACAGAACAATCTAATCTGGATTAGCATTTGAAATAATCGTGTAAGTTTTATTTAGTTTGCTTTTTGAAATGTATTCCTTGTGTTTATCTCTAGCATTGGTGGGATTAATATTTTCTGAAGAAATCATATTTGTAAAGCTGCAGTCAATCCAGCAATTCCCCTAGGCCAGAACCTCTTAAGGGGAAATTTTTAAAGACAAAAAAGTTAAGTTGCAGCTCCAACCTGTTTAGACCTATGGAATCAGTATGTTTGCTGGCAGGGCACTATTTGCTTTTAAACTCTTGCTCCCCTCCTGAACTGTGATTTGTAATGGATTACAAGCACTATTTTGCCTCCCACCACCATCTGGAGGAATTTAAATGAAATACAGGTCCAAAATTTTGGGTAAATAACTTTTTGAACAATATAACTAACTTACCATTTTGACCAGATTTGAGAGCTATAGAGGCCATACAATGACACTGTAACACATATAGGGGCAGTAGTTAAATAAGAGAGCTAAATTTGTAGATGTTCTGTGTAATTAGTTTCTGCATGTTAGTTCAGCTTCTCACTAACAGGAAAAAACAACAAAGCCGATGAAACAATGCGACTACACACATGCACCTCAGATGCGAGCCAGCTTTCCGTCACAGTCCATCCCCACTTCTCTGTCTGCCTTGCGCTTTGACTTGTCTTCGATCACGGTGATACTTTTAAACTGTGACTGGTTATAAACAACATTGTCTTTTCCAGAGACTCACTGGCAAGAAGGTTAGTGATTTGGGAAGTGTTTTTCTTGGCTGACCAGGGTTTCGGTTTCCTCGGCATTACGCTCCCTGACTGCCTTTTGTCGCTTGTCTAACATCCCCACATCCTTGATTTTCTTGCCCTAGTATCAGGATTTTGACTGTTCAGCTGATGTGTGCCTGTTCCTCTCTGTGACTAGCTTTTCCCTGCTTCCTCTAAGTGGGCCAGTTCCAATTTGCGTATTGGAATTTTTTCTTTCACCCTTCTTCTCATCTCAGTTTGTTCCTCCTGAGCTTTCTTGCTTAGTTCCTTTCTGCAGGAGTCCAAAGGCAAAAACAAACAATCTGTTTATTACTTAGAGAAAGGTTATTAACCCCAATTCCTCCCAGGCCTGGATGAGTGCAGTAATGAGTCAAACAGGCAGGTCGGGGTTGGGGTGAAGGGCCAATAACAATTTGCTCAGCTGGATGTTGTCTTGCTAGCATCTGGACTAAGGGTGCCAGGCCACCCAGGGTTTTACAGAAGATGGTAACCCAGAATTTTAAGTAGAATATCCTAACTTTTAAATATCGGCATCTTATTTAGTTTTTTTTTAAATCTTGTGAAAGGAAAGAAAATAGTCGTGGGTAGAAAATGGACTGCCATAACTTTTTGCACACTTTCACAGAAATGATGCTGTACTTCCTATTCTTAGTGCTCCCTCTGCCCCCCAGAGATGTTCATTGTTGCTTATGTTCAGGTCATATGCCATAAGGAGGGCCACCAAGATTATAAGGGTTTAGGTCTTCCCTGTGTGTTGCATGTCTCCCCAAAGATCATACATTGAAACCCTAACCCCCAATGGATTAGGTGTTGGGAGGTAGGGCCAGTGGGAGGTAATTAGGTTTACTGATGTCAGGAGGGCAGAGGCCTGTGATGGGACTAGTGTCCTTATAAGGAGAGCTCTCTCCATGAGGTGAGGACACAGCAGGAAGGTAGCTCTGCAAACCAGGAAGAGAGGCCTTACCAGATGCTGAACCTGCTGGCACCTTGATCTTGAACTTTCCAGTGTCTCCAGTAGCAGTGCTGTCTGTGAATCGGCGAGTAGGTTTTTATAATTCCAAGCTTCAAATCAGAGAGTCCCTTTGGCTGCCCACCTAAGGTATGTTTTCCACATGCCAATAAAGCTGCCACTTTGCTCTCCATCAGCCTGGTGTCTCCATTTCTTCTGCCTGTCTCTTAACTGGCTCAAATTTCTAGCAGAGAATGAGGTATAATTTCTAATATCAGACACCAAATTAAATACACTTTAACCTGAGTTGCTCAGGAAAAATCTGTCTTTCTGTGCATCTCTAGAGATACAGGGAGGATTCTGGCCCTGTCTTTTCTTTTGTGTCCCAAGAATGGGCTTAGCTCATCCCAGAAAGAAGGAGCCTACAGCCGGTTTTGTTTGCTTTCAGGACTTAAAATCAATGTTTATTTTTAAAGTGTCCTTCCAAGATCTTCTCTGTTTGGGGATCATACTTAGGTGTGTTATCCTGAAAGTGTTAGCTCCCTTGATAGTTTCTTGCTCCCAGTAAGTTGGTCAACTTGAGTCATCATACTTTATCTCTTCTGATCTTAGATGAGACAGTAAGACCAACTGATATTTTCTCATCAATGTCATCAAACATCATCACAGATTATTGTCAGAAACATTTGTTTTCTTCCAAATATTTTCATCATGCTCATATTCAGAGAGGAAGAGAGAGAGAAGGGAAGCTAGTGTATACTGTAGCTGAGATCCTAATCATATTCATCAAAGCCAAGTTCCATTCAGTTGAATTCATTAAGGACCATGAAGATCATCACTAGGGTTTCTTCAATGAAGAGAAAAAAGTGTGGGACTTTATGAGGAAGATGGCAAGCTTCAAACTATAGAGAAAAAATAATATTTTTCTTATGTTGTCAGGATTTACCAAGGCACAGCATGTGGCATTCATCACTGTCCACTAACCATATATTACAAGAACAGATTTACTGTTAGATTTATCATTCTGACCCCAATATGTTAGAGATCCTCCCTGAGCCCACTCTGAATCTTGACCCTCAGCCAACCCTTTTCATTATAACCTATGGAACCCTTACTCATTCAGGGATAAGTTCTACCCTAACCTTTGCCTCTTTGGTTCTCCCCTAATTGAAATGTGTTTTCCTGTGACAGTAGCATTTCCTTAGAAGCTTCCTTCTTTGAAAGGTACCCTTTGGTCCATCTTGAGTCAGTTACTTAGGAAGAGAACTTAGCCAACTTTTATTTCTACAGATACTTCCAGACTGTTGTTTATAGTGCCACCACTCAGCAAAGTTCATCTTCTTGAAAATGGATACAATATCTTGGAGAGGTGTTATCCTCCTGGAATGTACCAGTACTGTCCAGAGACTTCAGTACCTATGTTTCTTCTTTACCCTACTCCATTCAAGGGTCTTCTGGGTGGCATCACCTGTGGGCATGGTCTCTAACATCTTGGATGCGCTTGTTTTCAGCTCCAGTGACCTGTCTTAATTTGGGCCCTTGCTCTATCTACTGTCACTCCCTTCCTCTTTCTAATCTCCCAGACCACTTTTCAGCCTCTATAGGTTTCTTTTTCCCCCAATTCACCCAAACAGTTGTCATCTCCCTTTGCTGAACACCTATAGTGCTTAGCTTCTGTCTTTTTTCTGTCTTCTTACTGTGTGTCTGCCTTATGTCAGAATCATTCATGTTCCTCTGTCCCCAGTACCTCATCAGGGGCAGAATGAAATGGAAGACAGGTGTGTGGCAGAGTCAGACTGGTTTGACTTTATTTTTTTTAATATTCATTTGTTTATTTGTTTATTTAGTTGAGGCACATGGATTCTTTGGATGTGGCATATGGGCTCAGTAGTTGTAGCACATGGTCTTAGTTTTCCCCACGTGGGATCTTAGTTTCTCAACCAGGATCGAATCCCTGCCCCCTGATTGCTGGGTGGATACTTAACCACTGGAACATGAAGGAAGTCCCTGGTTTGACATTAAATGCCAACAACTCTGCTTAATGGCTTTGTGACCTTTGGCAACTTATTCAAACTTTTTAAGCCTTCGTGATTCAGGTCTTTTCTGAAGGCTGGGGGCAATAGTACCTACTTTTATGGATTGATTCTGAGGATTAAATAGAAAAATACATGTAAAGCACCTAACTGTTTTGTTAGGCAGTGATCAGAAACTGCAGGGAAGTTATTATTACTAGATACTGGAAGAAAGAGTCTGTTACTGACCCTTGTTCCTGTTCAGTGGCCAAGTTGTGTCTAACTCTTTGCAACCCCATAGACTGCAGCATGCCAAGCTTCCCTGTCCTTCACTATCTCCCATTTTGTTCAAACTCGTGTCCATTGAGTTGGTGAGGCCAATCAACCATCTCATCTTTGGTCACCCTCTTCTTTTCTGCCCTCCATCTTTCGCAGCATCCGGGTCTCCTCCAGTGAGTCAGTTCTTCGCATCAGGTGGCTTCAGCTTCAGCATCAGTCCCTCCACTGAATACTTAGAGTTGATTTCCTTTAGGATTGACTGCTTTGATCTCCTTGCTGTCCAAGGGACTCTGATCTTTACTGATTTTTACTGATTCTCACCCCACCCCATGCTTAGTGCCTCACCTAGCAGATATTATGGTTAATACTTATTAAACAGTTAAATGAACAAGTGAATGAGTTGAAAGACACATCCTGCCAAAGAACTATTTTACTTCTTAATAAAAATTAAAAATGGATGTATTAGAAATAGAGGATACAAAATAAGTTATTAATGTTGCCTTCTGTATTGGCTTCCTAGGCCTACTGTAACAAAGTACCACACACTGGGTAGTTAGAGAATAGACATTTATTGTCTGATACTTTTGGAGGTCGGAAGTCTGAGATGGGGGTTTGCTTCCTTCCGAGGATTCTGAGGAAATGAGCTGTTCAGGCCCCTCTCCTAGCTTCTGGTGGTTTACTGGCAATTCTTTTTTGTTGGTCTACAGAAGCATCACCTCATTTTTCCTTCATCATCACATGACAATCTTCCTATGTCCCCACATTGTCTTTCCTCTGTACATATCTGTCTCTTGTGTCTATACCACCCCCTACTTTTTTAATAATGATGTAGTCATACTGGGCTAGGGCCCACCCTAATGACATCATCATAACTGAATTGTCTCCAAAGACCTTACCTGCAAATAAGGTCCCGTTCACCGACAATGGGGGATTGGACTTCAACATCCTTCTACGGGAACACAATTCAGCCCATCCATCACAGGTTCTGATTTATAGAACTGTAATATATAGAGAGATAAGACCAAGATAAGAATAACTAATGAGCAATATAAAAAAGAATATAGTCAATCATTACAAT
This sequence comes from Antilocapra americana, assembly GCA_007570785.1. NCBI lineage: Eukaryota > Metazoa > Chordata > Mammalia > Artiodactyla > Antilocapridae > Antilocapra > Antilocapra americana. The sequence goes on along the minus strand of ML663562.1, from coordinate 35,273,515 downwards.
GAATGACATAAACCACTAAGTGGACTTCCCAGGTGGCTCAGTGATAAAGAATCTGCCTGCAATGAAGGATATGCAGGTTTGATCCCTGGGTTGGAAAGGTCCCCTGGAGAAGGAAATGGCAACCCACTCCTGCATTCTTTGCCTGGGAAATCCCTGGCAGGCTACAGTCCATGGGGTTGCAAAGTCGGACACGACTGAGCAACTAAACAACAGCAAAAAACCCCTAAGTATTCTAAACTTAATAAAAATGATGGTTTTCAGGGTCAAGTAAAACTTCATGGACAAAGGGTGATTTGAAGGTGAAGTCTTTCCTTAAAATAAATGTTATTTCTAAATAATCATATTTTCTACATATTGTTCCTGGTTAACATTTTCAAATAGCTTTAGATTGTTCACACTAATGAGACAGCTCAAACAATAAGATCAGGCTGTTAATGTGGCATACAGTAAATGTGTGTTGCAAGAAAGAAGTTTCCGTGGAACAAGAATTGCTATGGTAACCTGATATATCATTAAAAATGTAATGAATAAATATCAACAAAGTCTCAGATTCATCACACAGAAAAAACTTCAAGACTGGGATAACTAAGTAGTTCTCATGCTGATTGTTCAGTGCTTTGTTCACTAAATCAGAGTGATTGTCCATTAGCAAAAAAAGTAGTAATATTCAAATAATCCAGGGCTCCATAAGGTGCCTAAAAACTCCTTTTGATTTAAATCACTGCCATTTCCCTCAAAATATTAATTTTAGCTGTAAGAAATAGTCATGATAATAGACCTGATTATATGCTTTTCAAAAGGAAATATTTTGCCAACTCTTAAGAGTACAATAGACACTGTAGTATCTTGGTATTCGCTGTGAACTTAGGAAGGAGATCTTTTTCTTAGAGCTCTCTCTTGCTGTTATAGAATCCACCTTTCATACCCCATCTTTTCTCTCTCTCCCGCAACTTAACAACTCATTTAATCCCTAAGATGTATCTTCAGTTCAGTTCAGTTTCAGTCACTCAGGTATGTCTGACTCTTTGCGACCCCGTGAACCACAGCACACCAGGCCTCCCTGTCTATCACCAACTTTGGAGCCCAAACCCATGTCCATTGAGTCAGTGATGCCATCCAACCATCTCATCCTCTGTCTTCCCCTTCTCCTCCTGCCCTCAATCCTTCCCAGCATCAGGGTCTTTTCCAATGAGTCAGCTCTTTGCATGAGGTGGCCAAAGTATTGCAGTTTCAGCTTCAACATCAGTCCTTCCAATGAACACCCAGGACTGATCTCCCTTAGGATGGACTGGTTGGATCTCCTTGCAGTCCAAGGGACTCTCAAGAGTCTTTTCCAACAACACAGTTCAAAAGCATCAATTCTTCGGCATTCAGCTTTGTTTATAGTCCAACTCTCACATCCATACATGACTACTGGAAAAACCATAGCCTTGACTAGACTGACCTTTGTTGGCAAAGTAATGTCTCTGCTTTTTAATATTCTGTCTAGGTTGATCATAACTTTACTTCCAAGGAGTAAGCGTCTTTGAATTTCATGGCTGCAATCACCATCTGCAGTGATTTTAGAGTCCCCCAAAATAAAGTCTGACACTGTTTCCACTGTTTCCCTGTCTGTTTGCCATGAAGTGATGGGACCAGTTGCCATGATTTTAGTTTTCTGAATGTTGAGCTTTAAGCCAACTTCTTCACTCTCCTCTTTCACTTTCATCAAGAGGCTCTTTAGTTCTTCTTCATTTTCTGCCTTAAAGGTGGTGTCATCTGCATATCTGAGGTTATTGATATTTCTCCTGGCAATCTTGATTCCAGCTTATGCTTCTTCCAGCCCAGTGTTTCTCATGATGTACTCTGCATATAATTTATATAAGTAGGGTGACAATATGTAGCCTTGACATACTCCTTTTCCTATTTGCTGTTTGTCTATTTCTTTCAGCTTATTGCATCTGTCTCTGAAGAGATGAGGCAGTGTTAAACAAAATTCAGTGTCTTGGGTAGAAGATGTGAAGGCACAGCTTGGATCAGGTGACTTCTGTAAGTTCTTTCTCTGGGATTCACTTTTTGGATCTCTTGCATGATATCTGTACTTATATTCTCAGTTTCTTTATACCCATTTCCCATGAGAGTAATGCGGTGATATTACCAGTGGTCTATGTGTCCTTGGGATGGTCCTCCTACCACAGGGCCTTTGCACAGACCATTCTCTCTCTCTGAAACACTGTCCTTCAGAGTGCAACTTCAGCTTTACTTTCTCACATAGGTCTTCACCTGGTTGATCACATTCCCTTCCTATAGGGTCTCACAGCATGTATACCTTTTGTTCATAATAATTATGGTGGCACCTGTATGACAGTTTGATTAAAGGAAGAACCATCATGGAACTACTAAGTAGTGACAATGACAAACCTAGGCAGTGTATTAAAAAGCAGAGACATTACTTTGCCTTCAGAGGTCTGTATAGTCAAAGCTATGGTTTTTCCAGTAGTCACTTATGGATGTGAGAGCTGTACAATAAAAACACTGAGTGCCAAATAACTGATGTCTTCGAACTGTGATGCTGGAGAAGATTCTTGAGAGTCCCTCGGACTGTAAGGAGATCAAACCGGTCAATCCTAAAGAAACGTTGAATATTCATTAGAAGGACTGATGCTGGAGCTGAAACTCCCAATACTTTGGCCCCCTGATGCAAAGACCCAAATCACTGGAAAAGACCTTGATGCTCAGAAAGATTGAAGGCAGAAGGAGAAGAGGACAACAGAGGATGAAATGGTTGGATGACGTCACCAACTCAATGGACATGAGTTTGAACAAATCCCGGGAGGTGATGAAGCACAGGGAAGCCTGGTGTGCTGCAGTTTATGGGGTCGCAAGGATTGTACATGACTGAGCTATTGAACAACAAGAACATAGTACAATCTTGATAAATGTTTATTGGATAAATGAATGAATAGCTTGTGTTCCCTGGATTACACTTAAGAATTTCTGACTTAGCTATGCTTGCATCCAAGAAGGATTCCCTTTCATGTTTGCACTGGCACAGTGTGATGGCAATTAGCATGCTGTGGTCTCACAATCTACAGTGATACCATTAATGACTGCTGAAAACTGGAACTCTTGCTCTCTTATTTGGGGTAGTGTATTTTGTAAATTGAATGGCGCAGTTATAATATCACTGCCCTAGCTGATGTGTATTGTTCATAATGTAGTACACACAGTTGTTGATGTAATGTAGCCAGGAATTTTCTATGGAGAAGAATGCTAGGCTTTAAAATGGTTTTTGAGGTACTGAATGATTACCACTGTGAATGCAGCTGAAAAAAATGGTAATAGATATGCAGAAACACTTTGAAGTGCAGTTAGTTCTTTAGGATTCTGAGGCCATGTCAGTATTTGGCAGAAAAGATTAATGTCACAGACCTTATAGGCTTAAGAGGTGAAAAGTGATGATATATTTTCCCTCTTTGCTATAGTATTTTGGAATCTCAGAGAAATAGAAGAAATTTTCTGTCTTCAAGAAGTTCATAATCTAGTTGGGATATGGTCCATGCTAAAATATAAAGCAAATCTCAATTTCTGACAATATGGTATAGCACACAGGTGTACACACACATGTACACAGAGCATTCTTCTGTGGCCATTATTATAAGGAAGAGACAACGTCACCCCCCATGATCTACAGGGTCCTGGACAATCTGAATACAAATCCCTCTGACTTCTCTGGACACAATTCTTACTGTTCTTTTCCTTTTTTGCCCCTTTCTGGTCAACTCATCTGTTCTTCCTCAGGGTCTTTGCACTTACTGGTCCGTGCCCTTGACCTTCTCTTCCCCCCGAGAAGTGCAGAGCTGATGTCCTCAAATCCTTCAAGACCTGACTCAGTCACCTCCTCAGTGAGGCCTATTTTGTCCACTCTGTTTAAAACTGCAGCATCAGGGAATTCTTTGGCAGGCCAGTGGTTAGGACTCCACACTTCCGCTTTAGGGGACACAAGTTTGACCCTTGGTCGGGGGACTAAGATCTCTTAAGCCACTATCCATGGCCAAAAACAAAGAACAGCAACATTAGTGAGTCTCACTATCCACCATATCCCTCCCTTTATTTTTCTCCAGTGCATTTTGTACCATGTAATAATACTGTATCATCCTGTTTTCTGCTGGCCTTCCCTCTGGAATGTAAGCTCACTTCAGAGGAGAGACTATCTATTTTCTCACTTCTGGGCCTCCAGTGTATATAGAACAATGCCTAATACATAGTGGGAGCTCAGTATTTGTTGAATGAATAAGAGCACTGCATAGGAGAGAAGGGGAAAGGATTAATACACGGGCTAGATTAAAGGCTCCATCTCTCCCATTTACTTGCTGGGTTTTCCCAAGCACAACAGTTAGCCTCTGTGAACCTCACCGGTAAAACGAAGAATATCACCACCCCCCAACTCATTGCTCCCTAGAATTTTTCTTGTATGCGCCACCTGGTCTTTAATTACAGAATTGAGACTAGTCATCTCTACTGTTCTTCTGCTGGTAGCCTTGTTGATGGCATACAGCAGGCGCTCGGTAGGTAACAGCTGTTGTTATTATCAGAAAGGCTTTCTGGAGGAGTCAGTTTAAATAGAGGCAAAAGAGATATTAGCAGAATCTGCAGAAACAAGTAAGTGATGTGTGGAGGCTGAAAGAGATAATGAACGTTAAGTCTAAGGACAGAGCTTGCCTGCAGTAGGGGCTTGATGCCAATGGCAGGATGTTTGCTCTTCTCACAGTGCTGAAGGACAATGGCCTACACTGCACAGAAAGGAAGGTGTTGGAACAGGCCAAGAATCTCTGAGCCATGTGGAGACAGCAAGGTGAAGAAGGAGATGTGGAAAACTGAGACCATCTCAGGAGGTCATGACATGACCAGATATTGGGTGGGGAAGATTATTTCTTTAAATTCTTGTGGATGTTTGGAGTTGTGAAAACCAACTCATAAGGACTGGCAAGTGGTGATAGGTAGCTTACTGGGGGTACTGGAAATGTTCTTTACCTCAACCTGGTTGGTGGCTAGAGTGATGAATACATATGTTAATTCATGAAGCTGTACATCTTACAGTATGTTAAAATTCATCAAGTTATATACTTGGCCATATGGAATTTACGCTGCAATAAAAACTAAAATTGTGTCTGTGTGTATGTGCATGCAAGTGCATAATCCCAAGGAAACTTGCTTCACAATGATGAGGTGATGAGGGTATGGATGACTATGCAAATCTGTAAGAGAGGAGAGATTCAGGCAAGAACTTTATCAGTGATGAGTAGTAAAGAGAAGAACTTGAACTTGAGAGGCCAGAAAGATTGTGATGCCACTGTCTGTGCTAGAGAAGGAAGGAAAAGATGTTCGCTGGTCTGAGGAGGGAGGCAGGGGAGGTTCAAAGGACTTTTGGGGTCATTTGGTGTTGAGTCATCACATGGAGAACTGTGAAGCTGCTTCAAGGAAGAGAGTTCGCTTTCAACTTAAAAGAAGAACTGATAGTGTTGCGGATCCTGGAAATGTCTGCTTTGAGCCCACAAGGCGAGTTGTAAAATCTCCTAGTGACAGTTGGAGGTATTTTGTAATACCACAAAGGAATGTGGGAGAGCTCTAGAAATTCTAGCTTTCCAAAGTAAAATACACAGGACCAACTATCTACAGGAAAACTTTGATGAACATGTTGGAGCTGGTTCTCTTGCATGGAAGCATAGAATGACAGGACTGAAAAGGATTTGGTTCGATAGTCTCCCTTTCTAAAAGCTAACCCATAGTGACACAGTTGGTTCATTTAACCTAAATAGAACTTACATTTATGAAGTAAACTGCTTCTTTACTCCTGCCCTTCCTCGTTCTTTCCTTTTTTCCCCTTTCCTTCCTACCTTTCTTCCTTCCTTCCTTTTTTCCCCTTCTTCCTTTCTTTTTCAAATTAGGGAGGCATGTTTAGTAATTCCCTTAACAATAGGATGAATAATTACTTTTTATATATTAAGAAATTGTATTTATTTTTGTTCGCTCTAGTCAATAAATTGTTATTCAGATTTAATATATTTAATATATTAAAATTTATTCTGAGTTCTTTGTCTAAATGGAACTATGAAGTACAATAGCATGTTTGCTTTCTGTGTACACACTTGCCTTAAAACGAGCAATAAGATTGTTTTAGGGTCAATAGCACCTTCACAAAAGGAAAGCAGAAACATTAACATTAAAATCTTGGGTAAGCTGTTCAAACAAACACAACATCACACTTTAATTTCTTTAATTCACACTAAATTGTTAGGAAAATTACTCATGTTCACAGCATGGGTTCTTACTTCTGGGTCTGTAAAACTAAAACAAAAAGAAATGACATGGAAATACTGGGAGAAAAGTCAACAATTAAAATTTTCAGACTTAACCTAGTCATCATCAATTAAACAACCAAGGAAGTGAGTCAGTTTTGACATGGATCTTAGAACATTTTCAATTAAAAGGAGCAAATTCATTTTCATCTTTCAGTAATACCTAAGGTGCCATTGAAATTCTAAAATATTATTTTTGAATTTAGGTCTTATGACTAAAATGTAATAGGTCATGATGCAGTATATTAAGAATTACAGTACTTTTCCTTTTTACTTCAAGTATCAAAATGCAAGAATGATTATTATCATCTTTTAGTGAAATAGAATATATTAAGTGAAAGAATTGACATTTTTCTCTCCATGTAATTGCATCTGGGGAAAAAAATCGAAAATTCTTGTACCTTGAGCTCATGTGGGATTCTGCCCCTTAGTGGACTTTTCATTGTTTGTTGTATTCCCACATGTGAATCATTTTTGACCTCTAAATCAGGAATGAAAAGAAAAACAGGAATGAGGAAATGTGTTTTCTCTTTGATCCATTCTGTGATCATAAAGGAAACTGGGAATATGGAAATGCATTTTCTCTTTGATGCAGGTTTTGATCAGCATATTTATAAGCAGCACAGGGAGTTCTTGAGAGAAATAGAGATGGGAGAAATCTCCCACCCTGGCACATCTGTGGTTCCAATGTACCTGACATGATTATAGAAAGTACAGATGAGCTCAGATTTCATGGTGGAGTTAAATCAGATAGTCAACAAGTATTTATTGAATATCCACAGGGGTGGATAACTTTGAACCACACTTGGGCCAGATACGGTAACCTCTCACAACTCAGCTCTATGGGGTAGGAGATATAAGTATGGCAAAGAGCTTCATAGTGGCAAATATTGTTATTTATCCTTAATCCAGAAACTGGCCATAAATCTGATATTGAGCCATCCTAGCTGTGGTCACATTCACAAAGTTGGAATAAAAATTCATCCATATCCTGGGAAACCCACATCTGTACTATCTTGTTTATCATTTTCGAGTTCTTCAGTTCTCAATATCAAATGGAAATATCACTCTGTTAGTGATCTTGGTTGTACTCCTAGAAACTCAAAGTGTGCCAGTGACAATAGATTTTAATAGGATTTAGTGTCTCCATCATCTCTGCCTCTTTTTCTTCTTTCATTCATTCATTTGTGGCTACCCACCTTCCCAAAACAGAGCTCTAAATGCATATCCAACTTTGTTGTTATGGTTATCTCATACCCAGTCAGGTCAGGAATTCCCCTGGGGCCTTGTCACCGTGGGGTCTGGGTCTGAGTTGCTTGATTTGGGAACTTCATTCTCTCCTCCTCTTTCCCAGAGTATCCAATCAAAGGGCAGGTTGGCATGGAGCAGTGGTTCCCACACCTTAATGACGATCTCAATTTTCTAGGGACTTTTTCTTTAAATAAAAGAAGTCTCTTGGAACGCAGATGTATAGAATAGACTCGTGGACTCTGTGAATGAGGGAAAGGGTGGGATGATATGGGAGAATGGCATTGAAACATGTTAATTATCATATGTCTAATCAATCGCCAGCCCAGGATTGATTCTCGGGGCTGGTGCATCGAGATTTCCCGGGGGGGAGGGAGGAGGGAGGGGGGAGGGAGGGGTTTCTGGAGGGGGAGCATATATAAACCCATGGTGATATCATGGTATTGTATGACAAAAACAATAAAAGGGAGGAAAAAAAAAAAAAGAAGTCTCTGAGCCCCATCTCTGGACATTCTGATTTCGGTAGGTCTGGGATGAATTCTAATGATGGACCTGATTTGGGAAACACCATTTTCCTCTCCCTGGTGACTCAGATGGTAAAGAATCTGCCTGCAATGTGGAAGACCCAGATTTGATCCCTGGGTTGGGAAGATCCTCTCTAGAGAAGAAACTGGCAACCCACTCTAGTATTCTTGCCTGGGGAATCCCAAAGACAGAGAATCCTGGAGAGCTACAGTCCTTGGGGTTGCAAAGAGTTGGACTCGACTGAGTGACTAACACACACACACACACACACACACACACTCTCTCTCTCTCTCTCTCTCTCTCTCTCTCTCTCTCTCTCTCTCTCTCACACACACACACACACTTTGCTTTAGATCCCGCTACTCAGAGTGTGGTCTGTCGACCAGCAGCCTCAGCCTCACCTGGGGGCTTGTTGAAAATGCAGAATCTTGAGCCTCACCCCAGATCTTCAGCATCTGTCAGAATCAGCATTTTAACCAGCTCTCCGCGCATGAGCATGTGAAAGTTTGAGAAGTTCTTCTGTGAAGAACTCTGACTCTGAAGCAGAAAGCTAGATTGTGCCCTCAAAATTGCTAGTGATCTAGGAAATGTGCTTTACTTTCCTACTCATTTCCTCATAGTAAAGAGAGAGAAATGGAGAGAAACAGAGATGGCTTAAATATCTTATTTTATAAGAATCTAATTAGTTTTAAAGAGTTTTTTTTAGCAACAAAGTTACATTAGAAAGATAATCAAGACAAATGAAAATCTCAGGGTGTGTGGTATATTCGATGTGTGTATATGTGATGTGTATGGTACGTGTGTATACGTATGTGTGGTGTTATGGTATGTATGTGTAAGTATGTGTGTTGATGTGTATGGTATGTATGTGTGTGTGGTATGTATGGTATGTACATGTGTATGTATGTGTGGTATGTACGATATGTATGGTATGTATGTACATGTATGCATGTATGTGCGGTGTGTGTATGGTATGTGTATTTGTATATTTATGTATGTGCGTGTGTGTGTGGTGTGTATGTATGCATGTGTGTGTGCTGTGCATGGTATGTGTGTGTGTGTGTATGTATGTGTGCTGTGTATGGTATATATGTGTATGTGTGGATGTGATATATGTATTTTTGTTTATGGTGTTGGGGAAGCAATGACTCTATGCCCTACGGTATTAGTGTCCTAGGCCTGCAGTAGCCAAGTCCCCGACACTGGGTGCCTAGACAACAGAAATGTAGGGTCTCATAATGATGGGGACCAGAAGTCTGAGTCAGGGCTCGATCAGCAGAGCTGGTTGGTTCTGAGGACTCCGGGGAAGGGGGCTTCTCTCACAGCCTCCTCTCCTCGCTCTGGCAGCATAGCTGCAGTCTCTCATGACATTCTCTCTTTGAATATCTGTCTCCAAATTTCCCCTTTGTATAAAGACACCAGTTCTACTGAATTAGGGCCCAGCCTTATGTCATCACTTTAATGATTACTTCTATAAAGACCCTGTCTGCAAATGAGGTCACATCTGAGATACTGAGGGTTAGGATCTCAACATGTGAATTTAGGGGAGACCCAGTTCAATCAGTAACATCCAAAATAGTAGCAGACTACAAATAAGGAGGGGGACACGGGGTCCCCACATCACCCTCTCTGTCCTCCCCACATCTGCCTGGGATTGGATCAGAACTATTGTGGGGAACTAGCTCCTGGGAAGGCCTGTTCCCTGGCCTTGCAGGCATACCAGCCCAGGCTACTTATGCTAAGCATCAGGCAAAAAACACACATCCTTCCACTGGGACTGACTTTTTTATTTCTTGACCATAAGTGAATAGAGGATCAAGACAAATGATCTCTGATGGAGTACTGGCAAAATTTATTTCCACTAAAAATCAAACCTACCATAATTTCTTTCTAGTGGTCCAACTGATCCCTGATCAAGGGGCTACAAATCTACCCAGACCTCAGCCCTCCTAAATTCAGGAAGACAAAAATGTCCATGATTGTCTTTACTGGGCACTCTGCCAGGGTCCCCTGGGTCCTGGTTTTGTTATTGCTATATTCATGAGGTGTGTTCAGTGCACAATCTGAGAAAGTCAGTTATACGTTGGATGATCTTGATTTAAAGCAAAATGCCATGGATGGACTAACTTCCTCAAATAGTAGTGGGCTCAGAGAAGGCAGTGGCACCCCATTCCAATACTCTTGCCTGGAAAATGACATGGAAAGAGGGCCCTGTTAGACTGCAGTCCATAGGGTCGCAAAGAATCAGACACAACTGAGCGGCTTCCCTTTCACTTTTCACTTTAAAGCATTGGAGAAGGAAATGGCAACCCACTCCACTGTTCTTGCCTGGAGAATCCCAGGGCCGGGGGAGCCTGGTGGGCTGCTATCTATGGGGTCACACAGAGTCAGATGGACACAGCTAAAGGAACTTAGCAGCAGCAGCAGCAGCAGAAAAAGGGATGAGGTCAGCAGAGCTTGTTGGGGCTCCAAGGAAAGGGGCTTCTCTTACTGCCTCTTCTCCTTGCGCTGGCAACATAGCTGCCGTCTCTCATGACAGTCTCTCTCTTTGAATGTCTATCTCCAAATTTCCCGTTTTTATAAAGACACCAGTCCTACGGAATTAGGGCCCCATCTTATGCCATCACTTTAATGATTACTTCTATAAAGACCCTGTCTGCAAAAGAGGTTGCATCTGAGGTACTGGGGGTTAGGATCTCAACATGTGAACTTATGAGAGACACAGTTAAACCCATAACATCCAAAATAGTAGAAGGTAAAAGACTACAAATGAGGATGGGGACATAGGGTGAGAAATGTCTGAAATTTGAACTTGAGGTAGTGGGGGTTAGAATCGCAACATGTGAATCTCTATAGTGAGAAATGGCTGAAATTTGAACACCTTCAGTGTTCACAAAATCCAAGAGGACACATACGTATCATGCTGCAAGCCAGGAGCAGCCTGCACCCTGCAAATATTTCCCTTAGAGCCTACAGAATTACAGAGTGACCCAAACAGTGGAGTAAAATGTATTCATATTGAATCTGTCAGTGATATCTGCTTATATGAACTTAAATCAAGTTCGAGCTGACCTTGACAAATTATAGAAGTGGATATGTGCAACAGGGAGATATTTAACAGATAACTCATGTAGGATAGCTTAAGCTTTGTAAATATAAGCCATTCATGGAATTGATTTTACAAAAGAATGGCAACTAGGTAGTAGAAGCTAGGTGGAGTGGGCAGGTCAAGCTAGAGAGGAACAGTATCCTAATGTGGATTAATATGTGCAAATAGGATGGACAGAGTCTAACATAAAAGTTTTCAAACTTTTTTGATTATGACTCATAAGAACTTCACCTTGTGACCTATTATATGCACATTACATATATCTGAAACAAATGCTTATTAAAATAGTACCTTTATTATATTTAAAACTCTGTTCTCTCTTCTATCCGTCCCATCCCATTCCGGGTTATTCTATTCTATCCTAGCCTGCCCTAATCTATACCTCTGCATTCTTTTTTAAAATTTTAATGTGGATGTGACTTACTGTATTGATTTTATAAACCATCTAAAGGGGTGCAACCTGGAAAGTTTAAAAAAAATTATCACTAGACCACTGGTTCTCAACAGGGTTTGGGTTGGGTGATATTTGACCATATCCAGAGATGCTTTAGATTGCCTTAGTTGAGAGGGTATTACAGGCATCTAATGGAATGAGGCCAAGGGTATTGAAGAATATTCCACAATGCACAGGAAAGTTCCCCCCAGCAAAGAATTATCCTGCCCACAATGTCAATAGTGCTGCTGCGGAGAAACTTGGATCTGTCCTTTGCACTCTTCTAAATAATCTTTAAAGTATGATGTTCACTCTGAGTTCCCTTGGAGCTGTAGAGCTCTGTTAGAGTGGGTGGGACAGTGAAGTGCCATGGGACTCCTACCCACTCCCACAGCAGTCAGAACAGGCTAGACTTCTGTTTGTAGGATGACCCATGCCAGGTTGCTTGGGATGTTCTTGGTTTTATCACTGTGAGCCCACATCCCAGGAATTCCTTGAGAACCCAGCAAACCAGGTCAGTTAATGACCTGATAGTATATTAGAAAAGAAGAATAGTTCTTGAGAAGAAGGGGTTCCCTTAAAATAAGACAGGAAGGCTGTTAAAAACCATTGCTTTCAGAAGCATAAATCTTATAATGGAAGGGTGTTGAGAACTTGGGGGAGACCTCTGAGGGATCATTTTTTAAATGTTATTAATGGTTTGATGAAAGAGTCTAACAAAGAAATGTTAAAGAATTAGGTTTTTCTCCCTAGACTGAGAACCCTGGGGAGAGAAAGATCTTAATCACCAACTTCATGGGGAGGAAGCAGCCACACTATTTGAATGAATTTAAGCAGTTATTGTCTGCTGTTACATTTGACAGGTTTAAAGGGATTCATCCTGCAGTATCAGGGAGAACTCCTTGCCTTAAAGAAAATATTTGGAATGACTTATTCTGGATTTTTTTCTGAGAAAATAAAAAGATAAGAATTTATCTTTTAAAAAATTAAATTTTTTGAATTGGGTATTTCCTATAGTCAGGGAACTCTTGGCTGTGGCCCCTTGAACTTCCTTCGGTCCGTGATTATATGAATGGCTTGAGCCTTTATCTGGCCAGTGCCCTGGGCTAGTTCCCTCTGGAATTAGTGAAAAAAGACATGAATCCTGTCCTTTAGGAGAGGACATTCCCCAAACAGTCAATCAAAAATCAACTGCATTCTTGTTTAGGTCATGTCTTCTTGAGAGTGTCTCTGTAAGGATTTTTTTTTTTTTTCTTATTTCCTGCAAGCCAATTTATTGTGGGTACTCAGGTAGTTTCCCTCAGACCTCAGAAGTACAACTAATTAAACTTCAACAAAGTAGCACCTGACCTCACTGCCTGACCTCTTTTTGGTGCCATTTTGTTCTACTTTGGTTTGGTGTTCTCTTAGCTGAAGGTCAATGAAATATTTCAAAGCTATAATTAATAATATCTCTTGTTCTTTAAATGTTTTTAAAGCAATAGAAATCCTTCCTGATCTGTATTTGCTTCCCAGAGTTACAATAGTTATGTATCAAGAGAGTTTCATTTGAACTTCCTTTCTCCAGAAGAGTCCATAATAAAATTTTATCTTGTGAAGATGAGATATCCACCCAAAGGGGAGGACAGGATGATGTCCCTGTATGTAGAATGTCTCCAATCATCTTAAAAATAAAAACTACTTTTTATTTCCCTGATGCATGGAGATCTGTGGAGTGTGACATGATGGTGAAGTCTTGACTCAGGCAGTAAAAGGGCTGCTCACTGAGATGGAAAGCCTGAGAAAGAAGCACCAGAGTGAGCTCAGCTGCTGTCGGCTTTCACTGCTCCCTTCATGGAAACTTCCAGAGAACTGCAGAGACAGGGCAGCCACGGGGCTTTGGGCTCACAAATGAGCCTCTTCCACCAGCTTGTCAAGATGCTTCTAGATGTAAATAGTGCATTTCTAACAAGGCAACACCTCATTTCCTTCCCTTAGGAATAAAGAGAGGAACTCAGGAACTGTGTCACCGTTGTTTACAGTATTTTAATTATTACAGACCGATTTGTTCAGTTCAAGAGGCCATGGATAACACTTAAATGCCTGAATGGTCTAGCCTGCATTCAAAGAGTTACTGAGCTATCAAATGCTCATCTGCCAACCCTGTTGTCTTAGACCATCAGTTACCACCGAGATCCATAATGATTTGGCCATTTCCAGCAATAAGCAAAAAAGAAGCGGTTCATTATCTTTAGCACCCAAAACTGAAATTGCTTATTGTGACTCTTAACTGAATGGTTCTATTTGCTAATAGTTTTTCCTAAGATTTATTTATTTTCTTTTGTCAAAGAAAAGTCATTTTTTTCCTCAGATAACTGCACATATATTTTTGTTCTAGGATACCTATCATGTCCTTAGCAAAAACTGAATGTGGAAATCTTTCTCACATTTCGAATAAAATATCATTAAGCAAAGTTTTTGCTGCTTGACTGAAAAAAGAAAAACTTCTGTGTAAATAGAATCATACAAAGTAATGACCTTATTCCAGCTTGCCTGTGGATGGAACACAATGGCTCAGCACAGACGTGTAAGAACCTTGTGGGTAAAAGGAGCAATACAAAAGTAATAGAGACGAATGGTAGATTCGGGATGGTTTGGTGATTGCCTTATTGTCTGAGTAAGAAACATAACTTGACAAATACCACAGAGCAGAGGGTGAGAACCTGAGGGTCTAGGTTGGCTGCTGCTGCTGCTGCTGCTGCTAAGTCGCTTCAGTCGTGTCCGACTCTGTGCGACCCCCATAGACGGCAGCCCACCAGACTCCCCTGTCCCTGGGATTCTCCAGGCAAGAACACTGGAGTGGGTTGCCATTTCTTTCTCCAATGCATGAAAGTGAAAAGTGAAAGTGAAGTCGCTCAGTTGTGTCCGACTTGTAGCGATCCCATGGACTGCAGCCCACCAGGCCCCTCCGTCCATGGAGTGTTCCAGGCAAGAGGACTGGAGTGGGGTGCCACTGCCTTCTCCACCTAGTTTGGTAGTAGTGTAAAAATCAAAGATAACTAATCTCAATTCATAATAGATCATTCAGAATGAAGTGTGTGAAACGGAGTAGATAAAGAGAAGGAGAAATGGGAGCAAAGGAAGGCTGAGGCAGCTGGTGAGGAGCTAGGCTCCGAGCAGAAGAAATGATGCTCACTTTGAGAAGCAGGAGCTGAATATTTGATCTTGAGTATTTGTACTGTTAGTCCCCTCACTCTCTCAGAACCACTGGCAAACTAAGTGGCTCTTGCATGAGCTCACATGTTTGTTTGCTTTGTGATTTTTTTTATAAATACTATTTATTGTTTATGAAACACTTCAACATGTTATCTCATTAAATAGGTAAGAGATGTAGGTAGATGTTAAGAGATGTAAGTAGAACATCTTTTGGCATTAAGAATGTATCCAAAATAAGAAAACCAAGGCCCAGTGTGCCAGCTTTTGCTCTAGTGCCCTTTCTCTGTATGTAGCTGTATTTTATTTTTTTCTATTAAAAACTATTTTATTGTTTCATATTGAAGCCATGCACTAATTTGCATTAGTTTTGTTAATAAAATTAACTTTTTTTAATTTAATGTGTGTATGCTTTGTTTTGCTTTGTTTTAGAGCACTTACTTTCTGAAACTCTTATATGAGGTCTCTATAATCTGTGTGTTTGTTTACGGTCTGTATTTTCTTTTCTATGTGAGGGGATTTTGTCTGTCTTGTTTCCCCCTCTAGTTCAAGGACCTACAATAGTGTCTGATTCAGAATGGATCCGGATGCATACCTTTGAATGAATGACTAATGATTGAATGAAAGCTACCATGACCCTTAGGCTTTCAGAAACTTCAGGGGGAAGTCTGGAGGAAGCTTGATGGCCTGCCTCAGGTGACCTCATTTAAATTTGCTGGTTACTGGTTTAAATTTGCTGTTTACAAAGGTTCAAGTTCTAATAGTTTTTGCTCTTCCCAACAACCAACCATTTATCTGCATAGACTCGTGGCATCTCTCCCTAGGCCAGGTGCACGGAATAAACTATATACTATTTTGTTTAATGAAGAAAAGAATTCTGGTTTTTCAGATTCTGCTAATTTATTTAGTGATAGGATTTTTTCTATTCTCATCAATAAATGATTGATGATAAATTAATAATAGACAGTATTTAGCAATGATTTTTTTTCCAGCTCTAGAAATATGGATGAAATTTATGATTGACTCTCAGTACCTCATACCTTTTTTTTTAAATTTTCTTTAGTTTATTGTGTTGATTTTGCCATACAATGACATGAAACCGCCATGGGTTTACATATTCTCCCCCTCCAGATCCCCCCTCCCTCCTCCCTCCCGATTCCCTCCCCCTGGGACATCTCGGTGCAGTACCTCATACCTTATATTCTGCTTCTGGTTTTCAGCTCCAACTCTGAAAGCTGACAACCCATGCATTAAATTTGCTTAATTCAAGGAAGTTGTTCTGAGGATGGCAAACAGAAATGCTTCATGGTCCAGAGTAGCAGTGCCCACCAGTGAAGCTGACCTGCCTGTGACAGTATGGACGGGGCCTGTAGTGAGTTGGAAAGTTCTGGCCTTATCTGAAGGTATTCAGATTCACATTTTGAAAAGTCATGCTGGTTAAATATAATGTACTTACATTACTATTTGTGGAATGCCGTTTTGTAGCTATGATTCCTAATCTCAAACACAATGGGATTAAAAAACTGATTTTGCTCATAAACTCACTTTTGTTTTCAGTCAGTTCAGTCACTCAGTCATGTCAGATTCTTCACAACCCCATGGACTGCAACATACCAGGCTTCCCCGTCCATCACCAATTATCAGAGCTTGCTCAAACTCATGTCCATCGAGTCTGTGATACCATTGAACCATCTAATCCTCTGTCATCCCCTTCTCTTCCTGTCTTCAATCTTTCCCAGCCTCAGGGTCTTTTCCAATGAATCGGCTCTTCACATCAGGTGGCCAAAGTATTGGAGTTTCAGTTTCAGCATCAGTCCTTCCAATGAATATTCAGGACTGATCTCCTTTAGGAAGGACTGCTTTGATCTCCTTGCAGTCCAAGGGACTCTCAAGAGTCTTCTCCAAGACCACAGTTCAAAAGCATCAATTCTTCAGTGCTCAGCTTTCTTCATAAACTCGCTTTTGTTTCACAAGTCCTTAAAAATTGTCCAGTCAATTCTTTGACTCATATGAAGATTTGCGTGAATTATATATATATATATATATATATATATACACACATGTTTATGTATAAGAGTTGTGTTTCAATCTATAGTGTTGAGATACACAACAAAGACCATATGCAGAAGATGATAAAGCCACCTACGAGCTGCAGTTCAGCAAAAGCATGAAACTGGAGGCAAAGGTGATGAGAAAAAAATATAATCTGCCATCCTGTCTCTAAAATTCCTGGTAAGCTCAGTAGGAATTAGGCTCTCCCATCACACATGGAATATGATTTAACCCAATTCTGTTTACAGCCTAT
Source organism: Antilocapra americana (assembly GCA_007570785.1). Classification (NCBI taxonomy): domain Eukaryota; kingdom Metazoa; phylum Chordata; class Mammalia; order Artiodactyla; family Antilocapridae; genus Antilocapra; species Antilocapra americana. The sequence goes on along the minus strand of ML663562.1, from coordinate 35,256,365 downwards.
TGAAATCCTAGAGCCCCTGCCCCCTTACTAGGTAAGGGGTAACAATCCAAGTTGTTGTTTGGCCTTGGACAAGTTAGTCCTATTAACTCTATGTTGAAGTGGCTTTATCTGTTAGGTGGGGTTTATAATGGTAGGCTTTTCTTGTTTCATCATTCAAAGGGATGTTATGAGGATTAAAAGAATTAAGGCACACAGAGAACTTAGAACAGGAACTGAAAGGATTTTATTTATCTGTCTATATATCTATTTATTTATTATTATTCTTGTAACTTTGTTGGGCTTCCCCATGACTCAGCAATAAAGAATCTGCCTGCCAATGCAGGAGACATGGGTTTGACTCCTGGGTCAGCAAGATCCCCTGGAGAAGGAAATGGCAACCTACTCCAGTATTCTTGCCTGGGAAATCTCATGGACTGAGGAGCCTGGTGGGCTACAGTCCATAGAGTCACAAAAGAGTCAGACACGACTTAGCGACTGAACAACAACAACTTTGTTGTTATTTTGAAAGCAGGGATGCTCTGCTAATATTCAGGTTATCTTTACTCACCATTTCTGTCTTCCCTGCTCCATATGCCCACTTTTTTAGGGCAACTGTAATGGGTTTTACTGATCAATGTAACTCCAGTATGTCTGCATATCACTTATGGATATGCCTTTTTTTATATATTAAAAAAAATTATGTGTGATGTCAGTGTCTTCTAGATGATAAGCCACTGACGTGCAGAAACTAGGGCTCATCCTAGACCCAGATTCTCTGATAGTCCCAAGTCCAGCATCTTTTGAAACCTAATGCTAAGCCCAGGTGGCAGTGTTTCCCAATTTGGGGAAGCCCATTATAGGTCCTCAATAGAAGCCTGTTGACTATGTGAAGCCATTATGCACCCCCACTTGCTAACCAATGGAATCCTTTCTCCTGGAGATTCTATTGCAAAAGTATACACAGTATTTTGTATCCTAAAAGCATCCCTGCTTGTGCCCTTCGTTTTGTAGTCCTTCAGCCAACCTGCTCTTCAGCTTCTAAATCTGATTACACCTTCCATGAAAAAGACTTGAGTGCGCTCTTCAGCTAGTGAGCATCAGATGTCCTGCCGACCTGTCCCCGTCTGCTTCATGTCTCCCTCTCCTGGGTGCCCAACACACATATACGCACACAAGCGTAAAGCAACAATGAAATCTTTTGCCTTGAGTCAAACAAAACAAACCCTGTACTACCAACCCTCCATGCATATGAACACACAACATCAGTGCCCACCGAAGTGATTGAAAAAACAGTTCTGCGAACAAAAAGAGTAAGCTGTTCCTACATAACCTGACAGAAATGGCATGTTTTCTCCAGGCCCTCAGAAAAGCCAGAGCTCACATCCTCTAGTCAGAGATGAGGTTGCTTTCCATGGCTATATGGCCTCTCTCAGGCGGCTCAGTCCCTTTCAAATCCATTTTTAGGAGGTTAATTGCAGGGGTAAAGTTCTGAGTGGGGCCGTGTTGTGTCTGAAGAAACTGCATGCGATTAGCCAGTCACCACTTGAGTTTTCAGGCTGATTGTCTCGTGGTCCTGAACTTCTGGTTTTCTTATGGTTGAAAGGAGAATAATGTAGGACCTCACCAATGAGAGTAGATAAAAGGAGGCAACCTAAGTAAATGTACTAAGCAAATCTCTAGCATTTTCTCTGCATCCTTAGATAAGAGGGCAATGACCAACCTGGGGCCAAGAAGGTGACAAGCCCTTGGCTGCTTCAGACAGTGGCTCACAATTTCCTAAGAACAGTTTGAGCATTATTAACAGCAGTTAAAGTTTATATTTCTGAAGGATTTTTCCATGATGCTGTCTCTCTTTCTCTCTCTCTCTTTTTTTTTCCCTGACCTTCACGAACATTATTTCTCCTAGACCCAAACTCAATTACAAAAAAAGTTTGTTTGACATTAAAAAAAAGTATCAGCATCATGAAATAAACAATTTTCAAATGTTATACAGTCTGCAGGCATTAAGGAAGGCTGTGGCCCTACCTAATCTCTCAGATAACAAAGATAAAACCATCACAAAATGTTACCACCAAAAGGAATTTAAAACCTGACACATACTGAATATATCAAGGGATTTTAGAGGATCCTTACTAAATAGATCACCATCACTAAGGTCCTCAAGAAACTTTCTAAAAATGAGTTTTTGCTCTGCACATGCGTAGAATTCCAGGAAGCTACAAACCATTCTTTTTAGAATGAACAAATATTTGAAAATAAATTCTTGCTAGTTACCATATCTTGAGTATTTCTTGTGTGCCAGGCGCAGCTCCAAGTGTTTTACATGTATTGATCCACTTATTCTTCCTAAGGATTGAACAAAGACTCTTCTCAGAGGGCCATACAGCTCTCAGAGACGATCTAAGTCCAGATTGCTGTTTAGTGTAGATGACATCACATTAACTACAGAGTGGGCAGTGGGTCAGAGATGCTGTTCCCTCCTTCCCTTCCTGTGTGGTGGTAGCACTACCTCAGGGTGAACTGCTCACATTCCTGCCTGATTATAGCCTGCATTCCCCTGTCTTGGGCTTCCTTGGTAACTCAGACAGTAAGCTGTCTACCTGCAATGCAGGAGACCCAGGTTCAATCCCTGGATGGGGAAGACCACCTGGAGAAGGGGACGGAGAATGGAATGGAGAAGGGAATCCCTTGTCTGGTTTACAGATACACACGTAGCCTTATGACCATGTGTCAGCCAGTGAGATACGAAAGGAAGTGGTGCATGGGAATCCCAGGAAGACTATTTAGAGGGAGTTGATCTGACTATGAGGCATCTCTCTGTCCATCTGCTTGTCCTCCTTCAGGCTGGTAAGGTAGATAAGAAAGTTGGTGTAATCATACGATAGCATGACTTTAAGGTTGAAGCCATGTGCTGTGATTGTGGCATAGCAACTAGCCTCCATCCAATTATGGTCTGTCTATATCTAGACTTTTATTTTTAAGACATTTTTTTTAAATGTCTTAGAAAGGCCTTTTATAATAGCCTCTGTTTTTGAGGATCTCACTTAGCCTAAGTTTCCTTAACTTCTCCCCTAATTTTGTCTGTAATGAGTTCATCTCTTGTTTTCTCTTTCCGTCCAATCTCTTCAGCTTTCTTCCTCCCCATCCTTCTCCACCTCCCTCTGTAAGAAGAAAAATTAGGAATGCATATGGAAGATAATATGCAATTTTGAATGAAAATATGGTAATTGTATTTGCATGGTAGAATTGTGGGTGATTTCAGCACTTCTCTACCACTAATACATTCTAAAGTGACATATGCTTTTCAGTAAAACATAATGATAAGTTATGCATTTATAATTGTGTGCCTAAAAGTCATTGTTAGCTATTTTATATTTATTCATAATCTTTTTTTTCTTAACCTCAGAAGTTTCCCTTATCGTTGAAATGTTCAGAGGTTACCATTATTCTGTGGCCTGGACAAGCAAACCCATTTTAGTATCAGGGCAGTGTAAATAGAATGAGAAAGTTTAATATATTTTTAAGTCATATAATACATTTTAATCCCCCAAAACAAGGATTTGGGGATTGTCTGCAGGTTTGTATTATCTATGAGAGTTAACTACTCCAGGCAGGACTTGTGTGTTAATTGAAAATTAGCAACTGGCTCATGTAATCCTAGAAGTACCTAAAAAAAAAATACCTAAAATCACTTTCAGTTGTAAGAAAATCAAATGCTTGCAAGAAGGAACACCATAGCATGGCATGGCGGCCGCTCTCTGTTACTTATACCTGTGAATTTGTGCAGAGGGAGCAGCCCTTAAAATTTCTATAAGTATCTTCTTTTATATACTCAGTGGAACTTTCATTCTCAGAGCCTTTAAGTATTTTATAAATTTGGGAATGAAAAGTAAGTCCTTTCTAGGTTTTCCAGTTCTAAAAACAAACAAACAAAAAAGAGGCTGACTGAGGAAACCTATTGGCTAAACAGAGCCAAGTGATTTGAAATGGTCTTTTCTTAACACATTTTCATTTCATAAGGCAACATGTAGTTCCAAATATAGAAGAGATCATTTAATTTTTCTTTTAATGTTAACATAATGAAGATTCCAGTAGAGAGTTCTGCTGAGAAAACTAGGAAAGGGGGAATCTGATTTGTGTCTGTTTCTTAAAATAGAAATATTCCTAGCAATGGTAAAATAAAATGTACCTTCATTTCTCAACTTGTGAAGCTTGGGCAAAACATGGTCCATCATCAATTGCTTTGGGTAAATTGCATATATTCTGATTGCATCATGTATCTGTATGTATTAAATCATTGTGCAACAGGGATCTATTAATGTAAGAGAAAAATAAAGCATTTTCCTGGATGTGAAGCTTTCTTCAAGCTCTCACTGCTGCTTCTGCTTTGAGAGTGCCTGTCCGGTACTGAACCTTCATTACCCCAGGATTTCAGTTCTTCTCCTTTAACCCTTTCAGGCCACCTAATTTTCTCAGAACATCTTGTTCTACTATCAATGGCAAAGTTGGCAATTTTGATTTCAGAGAGAACATTAATGATAAAGAGGACTATCAAGAAATATAATTAAGTTATGTTCTGTGAATTGTAAATTGTGTTATCTCCTGTAGGTGGTTCAGATTTTTGTCATCTGCTTCTACTGTCTCCCCTTTTTTTTCCTTTCTCACCCCTTTTTTTTCTTACAATATTAAAAGCCAGTTCAATGATTTCCTTATCTAAGGAGACCAGCTGTTTCCTGGAGGTTGGATCTAGTCTCTCCTTTCTAAATCAATGTCTGTCATAGGGAGACAGAAATATGTGTATGACTTACAAGATTTCTCTTCATAATGATGAATGTTTAGTTAGAACATCGATTATAAAAATAGAAACCAGACTCTGAAAAGCAATTTAAAGCTATGGTATCTGTTGGTTACGATCATTAAAAGCTAATGAGTATATTTCTTTGGTGTAGTTAATCTTTCCACAGTCTAACAACAAGTTAATGTGGGAAAGATTACATTTTAGTGTATGATAAACATTTTGCTGATTAGTCCCCAAATTATATGCTAACTATTTAGCCCATTATTTAAATGCGGCATAGAATAGAATCAGCTTCTTAACTAACAATCAGTTGGAAAATAATCCAGACTCAGGCAGATTTGAAAGAACATTTACATGTTCTATGCTAGAAGATATTACATGTGATTATAGTTTTAAATTGTTGCAGGAACAGTTGTTTTCAAAGAGATCAAAGGTTGGTTTTATGCATATAACTTACTGCAGTTGGTTTATAATTATTTATCAAACTTCTGACAAGGCTAATGAGCTTTGTTTACATTTTCTATCCATTTTACTAGAGTTTTATTCTCTCTGTCTTTGAAGAATATAAATATGCAAAAAACTATAGCTGGCAGAATTTTCTCTTAATTGTAGGAGTTTGTCATAAAGCAAATGGCTTTGTAAAACACCTGAAGCTTAAGTATGAAACACCTAAAATTCAAAAATTTCACATCATTTGTAGTTTGAATTGACAAACATAGGTTTTTGAGTCTGGGAGGTATATCTAGAGATTATCTAATTCAATCCCTATTTATACTTTTAAAAGAAAATATTGAAGAAAAAAATCAATTGGAAAGTTATTCTCAATAAAGCATTTAATTAAAAATTTGTGGTGCTAATTAGAGGAGTCTCTATATAAATTCATAGGTATGGTATAAACCCACACAGCTGACACTGTTGTGTAAGGGATAGAAAATGTAAACTGGCTTTCACAATGAGGGAGATCCTTTGGCTTCTGTAACTGGATCATCCAAAGATACGCCAGGTTTCAGGGCTGGTGTGATTCAGCTGTTCATGGATGTCCTAGAGGTCTTTGTTCTTTCCCATCTTTACTTCTTGTCAGCTTCATTGTTGGGCTGATTCTCCCATTCTGCCTTGGAAGTTTTCATGTTCACATCTACATATCTTACCAACCAGATCAAAAGAGAAAATTATGGCTTTCTTGGGTGAACAGATCACTTTTTTTCCCCAGAAGCCTCTAGAAAATCGCTGGTCATATTTAAATCAGACCAGTACCTCTGACAAGAATCATGCCACAGGTTGAATGGCACAGGGCTGGTTTTACTTGACAAGTAGCCAAGGATGTGGGTTCCCTGGTAGCTCAGATGATAAAGAATCTTCTAGCATTGTAGGAGACTCAGTTCAGTCCCTGAGTTGGGAAGATTGCCTAGAGAAGGAATTGGCAACCTACTCCAGTGTTCTTGCCTGGAGGATTCCAGGCTCAGAGGAGCCTCATGGCCTACTGTCTATGAGGTAGCAGAGAGTTGGATACTACTGAGCAACTAACACTTACCAAGGATGTGGGTAAAACCATAATTTTAAATATGGGTTAAACTGACTGAGTTAAATCATCAGGGATGATACCTTGAGTTGGAGAAAGACCCATGCTTACTTCTCCAACCTCCACCACTGCTCTATATTGACAGGGCAAACAGCCATAACTTCTGTTACTGTCTATGCATCTTTTAGCAATCATAGGAATAATTTCTGCTTATTGTAGAAAATTTGAAAAATGTCTTCAAGAATAAAAAAACAAATCACTCATACTCTCACTTTTAGAGATGAAAACTAGTCATATGTTCACTTGGAGAAGGCAATGGCATCCCACTCTAGTACCCTTGCCTGGAAAACCCCATGGACGGAGGAGCCTGGTAGGCTGCAGTCCATGGGGTCGCAAAGAGTCAGACACAACTGAGCGAGTTCACTTTCACTTTTCACTTTCATGCATTGGAGAAGGAAATGGCAACCCACTCCAGCGTTCTTACCTGGAGAATCCCAGGGATGGTAGAGCCTGCTGGGCTGCCGTCTATGGGGTCGCACAGAGTCGGACATGGCTGAAGCGACTTAGCAGCAGCAGCAGCAGCATATGTTACCTAACCAAGAACATTCTTTTAATCATTTTAAAAGATGCCAAGATAAAATTGCATGCATGCATGCAAAGTCACCTCAGTTGTGTCTGAATCTATGTGACCCTATGGACTGTAGCCCACCCGACTCCTCTGTCCGTGTGATTCCCCAGGCAAGAATACTAGAGTGGGTTGCCATGCCTTCCCCCAGGGGCTCTTCCAGACTCACGGATTGAACCCACTTTCTCTTATGGCTCTTGCATTGGCAGGCAGGTTCTTTATCTCTAGTGTCACCTGGGAAGTCCACAATTATCTTCTTTTAATTGTTTTAAAAGATGCAGTATTACGATTATGGTGTATTTGTGTCTGTCTGCCTATCTATTTTTGTATGTATCTTAAGTTTTGTATCCTATTTTACACTTCAACCTAATACTATTGGAAACTTTCCCCATCACATTTAGAACTTTGATTTTTCAAAGTTAGCTAAGTAGAACTATTGGGGGAGACAATAAACAGTTACAGGAAATGCCTTGTTTCTCACCATGTTTCTAAACCTTTGCAGTGTGTCTTTTAGCATTGTTGGGCTGAAAAGTTCATTGCATGGGTCTAAAAAATTCCTCAAGGTTCTAAGACTTGCAGTGGAGGAGAACTGCAATCAATAGAGATATAGAAGTTGTCTAGAGAAGAAAATGGCTATCCACTCCAATATTCTTGCCTGGAAAATCCCATGGACAGAGGAGCTTGATGGGCTACAGTCCATGGGGTCACAAAGAGTTGGACACAACTGAGTAATTAATACACAGAGAAGCTGTCAATTGCTCCAAGAGGCCTTCTCTGGAATAAGGCAGATAAATATTGAACAAAGACATCACGAGAACTGATCAGGCATGAAGACACTGAGTTTTTAGGTCAGTCCCTACAACTATCTGATGTGTGAGTTGAGAAAACATTGTAAATGCTCTATGCCTTCATTTCCTTATTCCTCAAGTGGATTAAGAACTCTCAATTACCTTCTCAGAATAAAACAATATAAAAAGTTTAACAATGAGAGTCATAACTGATTTCCTAATATATGTTTCAGTGTCAGCCTCCATTATTTCATTGTAAAATTTTGTATTATTTTATCTTCTTGTGAAGTGTTGGGATTGGTAGAGCAGATATTACTAACCCCATTTGACAGATGAGAGAGCTTAGCATCCAAATAATATGATTAACATTAGAATCGCTCTGTTTATTTAAAGTATCTCCACTAAGTGATGAGGATGTCCATGATGGTTTGCAATCATGATGATGATAGCTGCAAGAGAGGTTAAGCAACTAAGAACCAAACTACCATGAATAACATTTGTAGCCTCTGTTTTTTAAAACTGGACTTAATCATTCAATTTTCTGTGTTCTAGTTGAATTAGTTGAAAATTGCTTAAAATATTTTTATTCTAACTTTCTAAAGTAGTACATATTCAGGAAAGGCAACTTAGAAAATACAAGGAAGAAAAAGTAAGTAGAAAATTATCACTCTAATTCTGTGAACAAAATAGAAAACCAATGGTAGGAATCCCTTGGAGGTCCAATGGTTTGGACTCAGCACTAACACTGCCAGGGCCCTGGTGGGATCCCTGATCAGGGAACTGAGGTCATGCAAGCCACCTGAGAAGTCAAAAAAAAAAAAAAAAAATAGGGGAAGAAAAGAAAACCAATGATGACTGGCCCTTCAAGTTAGAGGTAATTTTATATGACAATAACTAATAACATTATTACATGCTAATTCTGACAACATTACCTTAAGTGCTTCAAAGATATTAAATATACCACTCACAATTACTGATAACAACTTATGGATCAAGTTCTAATATGTTATCTCTATTTTATTTATGAAGAAACTAACATCCAGAAAGATTAAATCATTTGCCCTAGGTCCTATATCTTTGGACCTAGGCCAGCTGGCTCTAGAGTCTACATTCTTAATTTCTATTCTGTGTGGCTCCCCCTGCAGTGCACCAGGGATGCCCTAGAATCTTTCGGGACACTGATCTAAATCCTGGGAGCGTTCTTTGGACCATCTCGTTAACATGTTTGGCGTCCTGAGGAGTGTTAAACAAACTTACAGCTGGAAGCGCAAAGTGGCACAGCTGGAAAGTCAATTGTAGAGAGAACTGAAATCCCATAACCTTGGATACTCATTCACTGCAGGGAGCTTGTGGAGTTCAGAGTACAACTGGTCTACCTGTCTCTCCCCAAGGAATGGTCAAGGTGACACAAGACAGGAATGTTTTAGAGGACTTCCTTTTTGTAGAGTCCACTAATGATGTTCCTGTTAGATGCTTTTCACTTTCTGAATGGTTGCAATGACAAATGTTATTTTTCTTACAAACAGCTGTTAAAAAGCTAAAAAATAATTTAAATTAAAAAAATTGTTGTTTCTTAAATTTTACAAAGTAAACACATATTATGACTTTTTTATAACCCGAAAACAAAATCTAGGACTCTATTTCCTAGGAGGGACTACGGCAGACCCTGGAGTCAGACTGCCTGTCTAATGTCTAATCATATATATAGAAACTCTGTTGTTAGATTACAAGATCAGTGTATTATTATTATTATTATTCATTATTGTATCTTTAGGGAACAGGACTGGCACCTAGGCTCTCAGTGATTATTGATTAAAAGAGGGAATAAATATTTGTGAATTAACATGAACAAAATTCTGTTATATATTAATTGAAAAAAAAACACAAGTTATAGAACTTTCTTTCCCTTTCTTTGCTTACCTTTTCTTATCTTCCAGTTTTAGTTTTTCCCAGAGCATTTTCTGATCAATTTGCTTAGGGCAGAACCATTCAGTGTTCTCTTTTCCAGCTCTGTTTGTTTCTTTCCTTGGGCTGATCCCAAGTTATATTGCTTTCATTTACATGTTAACCTGAAGTTGCTGTTTTTCTCTTTCTTCCCTTCACCACAGTATAAGGTACCAAAAGGCACGAGCCATGTCTCGTCTGGTCATCCTTACAACCCCAGCAGCCAAACACAGTGAAAGTGAAAGACACTCAGCCGTGTCCGACTCTTTGCGACTCCATTGGCTCTCCAGTCCATGGAATTCTCTAGGCCAGCAAACTGGAGTGGGTAGCCTTTCCCTTCTCCAAAACACATAATAGGTACTCAATAAATATTTGCTGAATGAAGGGGTATAAAATTAATATGGAAGAAGTCCCTAAGCTCTTAACAGTGGTTTCCTCTAAAGTATGGAGACATTACAGGAGCTGGATGAATGGTTTTTACTTTTTACTCTACTTTCTAAATAGTGATTTTAAAAGTCTCTAAATCACATTTATCACTAAAATACAGAACTGTGCCAGGACACTCAGATTTGACTAGAAAGGAATCAGTGTTCATTCATCTCTCCTCGAAATGACCATCTCCCTCAGTGGAGTTTCAATAAAGGACGGATGGCAACAGAGAAAGGTTTTGGGGTCATCATCCTCTACCTCTGTGGGAAGGACCTTTCAGGACTGTGAAAGGAAGTAAAAGTCTTGGTAGCAAGTCCATTCTTTACCTAGGATCCCTGTTTCCTTTAAGCATGTTATTTGATTATATATTTTGCTACCCTTCATCTTCAGTCGCTCAGTCATGTCAGACTCTCTTGTGGACCCACAGACTGTAGCCTACCAGGCTCCTCTGTCCATGGGACTCTCCAGGCAAGAATACTGGAGTGGTTTGCCATTTCCTTCTCCAGTTTCACTAATGAGTTTATTTAAAATGCATTGTCTAAGACCCTCTTCAGGAGTGTTGAAGTGTGGCCACAGGTGATTGGGAAGATTATTCACCTATGGTGATGATTGGGGAGACATAATGCATGGGAAGAAAGTCTTAGTAAATTAGCACATAGTAACACAGGCTTTAAGAGAGAGTTGCTTCCATCCTTGTCTGATTAACAGGTGCTGAAATTACAGATGGGACAAACATATCCTGGAGATGTGACAGTACTTCCAAAATGATGACAAAATGTTACCCCAAAATCCTTTCATAATTCAGATTTGAAGCTAAGTTTATACATTCTATGTAAACCATCTTTCTACTAAACATCTGCTTTTCCTTCCATAAAGGCAGCCTGAAATTGCCATTGGGTGGTGATGACTTGATTGGCAAAATATTTACCTCAGACACACAAAGTTTGGCTTTGGAAAGCTGGATACCCAGTGGGCAACTATAAGGGGATGGAAGAGAGACTTCCTTGGAGGTCCGGTGGTTAATATGTGCTTCCAGTGCAGGGTGCATGGGTTCAATCCTTGGTTGGGGAACTAAGATCCCATGTGTAGCATGATGTTGCCAAAAATAAATACGTAAATAAAATAGCTAAGTTCTTGAAGAAAAAAAAAAAGCATAAAATGACAACAACAACAACAAAAAGAATGGAAGAGAATGCTTCAACTCCCCCCCCACACCACCAGTACACACACATGCATGCACACGTACAATGACATCCTATCACTGTGGCTTGCACAAGACAAACACTACCCTCCCTCTCAATCTGTTTCTCAGCCTCAACACCATCGACATTTGGGGCTGGAAATTCTTTGTTGTGGGAGACTCTCATTTGCATTCATAGGATATTTGGAAGGATCTTTGGCCTTTACCACTAGATACCAGTAGCACCACCCCCTCCTATTGTGACAACTGAAAACATCTCCAGACATTTCTAAATATCTCCTGGAGAGCAGAGTCACCCCTGGTTGACAATTATTGCCCTAAACCATGGTTTTCTAATGATGAGAGCAGTTATTAGTATTATGCCTCTAATTGCCTAACACTTCATAGTGTGCAAAGCCCTAAGAATATGTTTCAGAAAATCGATTTTATTGCCACCAGGGAAAGCAGTATGAAAAAGTGGTTGATCGTGTCTTACAGTGATCTTCCACCAGCTCTTATCAGAAGAAATTGTTGGCCAGTGGGAGGCTGATGAATGGAACTTTCTTCTTAGTTTTAGTTCCTTTGATGCCACCTGCAGTTTGGAATCCTGGGGCAAGTTTTTTGTTCACTTTCCTTTCCCTTTAGAAAATGTCAAAAGAAATGCTGGCTGAAAGAGTAAGTCATAACTTAAATTATTAACTATATTTCATTAGTTTATCTCTTATGTTCCTATTCTTCAGGGGCTTGGGGGAAAGTGTGAAGGAAAGTCAATGAAATCTCACCCTTATCTGACACTCAGAAGTCTTTAATCCATTCTATAAGAGAAAACCTAAAAGGTGGCTTAAATACATTCAGCAGGTAGTGTTGCCAGGTGCATGAAGTAACCTTTAGGCCTTTAACATTGTGTGACTGTTCCATTTAATGGCTGTCTCAGCTTTGTGCAGGGGGGGTTGCACCTTTAGTTAATGATTATTTTTTCTTATATGTGATGCTATTGTCCAACAATATTATCTCTTGTCTGTCTCTCTCTGTTTATGTCCGTCTGTCTCTCTCTCACACTTTGTCTTCCTTTCTCTCAGTGGTATCCAAGGTTGCAGCATCCAAGTGTTAAAGGAAGAAAGAGGTCTTTGGAGCCAGAAAAGCCTGAATTTAAATCTTGGTTTCAACCATTCTAAAACTGTAACATAGGGCAAAATTTCTAGCTTCTCAGTATTTCAATAGTCTAGAGTTTATGTGTCAGAAGAATAAGAGCTACTCTGTCAAGACTCAGTTATACTTAGTTATGAGTGACACATAGCCTTACTCAAGTTAACCTAAGGAAAAAGGAAATTTGTTTGGCCAATATGAAGAAGAAAGTCTGTGAGTAGAGCTTTCTGCTTTCAGGAAAGGTTTGATCTAGGTCACAAATATTCTCACAAAGGTGTATTTCTCATTGTGCTTTCACCCACTGAGTGTATTCTCAGGTCCATATAGTGACTTGCCTGTCTACCTCACTTCCATGTAACACCTGACCTGTGTGAGAGAGTTTGCACTTCAGTATACTAGGCAAAAGTTCTGGGGTTGTCTTGTTGTCATTGATTAGCCCCAGTTGAGGAAGAGTCCAGATGAGCCAGTAACTGTGGTAAGGAGGTAGGACAGCACAAACTCACTTAATCTGAAGTACATGATGAAAGAACTGGAAAGTGTGATTCTTCTAGGTCAAAATCAAGGGCAAACTGTAAAAAAAAGAACTGGATGCTGAGCAGAGAAATAAGACACAAATTAAACATACAAAAATCACAAAATAACCCTAAACTCCTAAGTCCACTAATGCTACAATGAAATATATGTCATATACAAATGCCTTTTGGGATAATTTTCTTCTACTCCAAAATTTGGAAAAGGCAAGATGTTATTTCATTCATTGATGTCGGACTCTTTGTGACCCCATGGACTATACAGTTCATGGAATTCTCCAGGCCAGAATATTGGGGTGGGTAGCCTTTCCCTTCTCCAGCGGATCTTCCCAACCCAGGAATCTAACCAAAGTCTCCGGCATTGCAGGTAGATTCTTTACCAGCTGAGCTACCACAGAAGCAGTTTCTTGTATGGACTTCAAGAAATAGTTCATGCCTATACAAATAGAGGGGGCTTCCCAGGTGGCTCAGTGAGTAAAGAATCTGCCTGCAAAGCAGGAGACGTAGGTTTGATTCCTGGGTCGGGAAGATCCCCTGAAGGATATGGCAACCCACACCAGTATTCCTGCCTGGAGAATCCCCATGGATAGAGGAGCCTAGCAGGCTACAGGATCGCAAAAAGTCAGACAAGACTGAAGCAACTGAGCGCACACACACATACAAATAGAGACTTTTTATCTCCCCTTCCCCTAGAAGCACTCTGCCCCCCTTATCCCCTCCCCAATTCTTCCTCCTTCTTCTACACAAAATAGTAGCATATTTTACATATTCTATTGTCTCTTACATTTTTCACTTTAAAATATATCTTAGAAATGTATCCATAGCTATATGTTAATGGCTTTTTCATACTTTTGCATACTATATCATTAATTTTTTTTCAATAATAGATGTTTATTATATGCCAGGTCAGAGAAGGAAATGGCAACCCACTCCTGTATTCTTGCCTAGAAAATGCCATGGACAGAGGAGCATGGTGGGCTGCTGTCCGTAGGGTCACACAGAGTTGGACACGACTGAAGAGGCTTAGCATGCATGCATGAATTGGAGAAGGCAATGGCAACCCACTCCAGTGTTCTTGCCTGGAGAATCCCAGGGACAGGGGAGCCTGGTGGGCTGCTGTCCATGGGGTCACACAGAGTCGGACACGACTGAAGCGACTTAGCAGCAGCAGCATATGCCAGATCATCTGTGAACAAAACAGAGAACAAATTGGGCCAAAATATCTGACCTTATAAAACTTGCATTCTATTGAGTGCAGATAATTAAGAAATAAGAAAAAGAGCAAAGTATTACAGTGGTAGAAGGTGATAAATGCTGTGGAGAAGAACAAAGCAAGCCAGTGGAATACATATAAAATGAGAATTCATGTTTAGATCAGGGATCAAGAAAAGAGTGAAAGTGAAAGATGCTCGGTTGTGTCCGACTCTTTGTGACCCCATGAACTACACAGTCCATGGAATTCTCCAGGCCAGAATACTAGAGTGGGTAGCCTTTCCCTTCTCCAGAGCATTTTCCCAACCCAGGAATAGAACCAGCGTCTCCTGCATTGCAGGTGGATTCTTTACTAGCTAAGCTACCAGGGAAGCCTGAAAGGCCTCTCTAAAGGCCTTTGAAAAAAAAAAAAAGAAGAAGACAGCGAGGGAGTGAGCCATACAGTCATGTGTGCTGAAAATTTCCCAGGCAGAGGAGATGGCAGGTACAAAGGGCTTGAAGAAGAGGTGTTCATGGTATGTTTGAGAAAAAACTGAGACAAGTATGGATTGAGTAGTGAGCAAGAGAGTGAGTCAGGTGATGGTACCTGAGAGCCAGTGTAGGAAATTCTGAATGGCCTGTAGCAGTAACTATGACTCGTTTTTTACTCTGCATGCAGTGAAGAAGCATCAGATGGTCATCAGCAGAGGAATAATGTGATTTCATGTCCTTCTAAATACCATCCCTGTGGTCAACAAGTGAAGAGTAGACTAGGGTGGGAAAGGGCAAAAATGGAAGCAAGGAAGCTATATTCATATGTTGCCTAATATTTTCTGTTTTATTAAGAATGTTTCTCAAGAATGTATATTGAATTTTATCATGCACTTACTTTACCATGTTTGGTAATAATTATGATTTTTTTCCTTAGATCTATCTATTATCACTATAGTATAGTGAATTATATCAATAAATTTCCAAGGAAAGAATCAATCTTGCATTCCTGAAATAAACCCGGCTTGATCATAGTATATTCCTTTTAACATACTTACTGTTGCATAATAATGTTTTATATGAGACTTGTTTGTTAGTGTTCATAAATTTGATTGGTTGATAGTTTTCTTTCTGAGCAATGTTTTTGGGGGTTTGCATTGATGTTTTCATTACTGCAGAAAAAAATTGGAAGATTTCTTCTCTTTTCTGTGGTCTGCAACAATTTGAAATAGAATGAGAATTAGCTGTTCTTTAAAAGTTTGTTAGGAGTTTTTCTGTGAATCAGTTAAGACTTGGGATTTTTTTGGAGGGGTAGAGAGATGAATCTATTCCACAGATTTCTTTATTTCTTCTATAGTAATTGATCATTTAGATTATATCTCTCTTCTGAAGTCAGTTTTACAATGTCATATTTTCTTCATCTCAACCAGATTTTGAAATTTGGAAAAGTTGTCAAATTTTTGACAAAGCCATTTGTTATGATTACTTAAATTTCTTCTGTATTTACAATTATTTCTTTTCTGTGTTTATGTTCTCTCCTTTCCTGTTTATATTACTTAATAGTTTATCCATTTTACTGTATGTGGGCATGTTGTTGCATTGTTTTTTAAAACCATTTGTTAGATTTGTTAGATCTCCATATGTTCTATATGCTGATTAAATAACTTTTGCTTTAATGTTTACTCATCTTCTGATTCCTTATATTTACCTTATTAATCTCTAATTTCATGAGTTGGATTCTTAATTCATTCTTCTTGTTTATTTGTATGAGTATTTAAATATGACTTCACTGATAATTCCTGCTTTAACTGAGTCATGTGGTTCTTACAGGAGAAGGCAGTGGCAGCCCACTCCAGTACTCTTGCCTGGAAAATCCCATGGACAGAGGAGCCTGGTGGGCTGCAGTCCATGGCGTCGCTAAGAGTCAAACATGACTGAGTGAGTTCACTTTCACTTTTCACTTTCATGCATTGGAGAAGGAAATGGCAACCCACTCCAGTGTTCTTGCCTGGAGAATCCCAGGGACGGGGGAGCCTGGTGGGCTCCCGTCCATGGGGCCGCATAGAGGCGGACACGACTGAAGCGACTTAGCAGCAGCAGCAGCAGCAGTGGTTCTTATATGTAGGGTTTTATCGTCAGTTTTCAGACATTTTGCAATTTTGCTTTATAAATATTCTTTTTGACCTAATAGGTGTTTGAGAGTGAGCTTTTAAATTTTCAAGTGGTGGGTGGCTTTTGTTTTCTGTTTGTTCTGTTGCATTGGGATCAAGTATTAATATTTTTAGCACGGCTTCTTCTTGGAGTTTTTTGATGTTTACTTTGAGGCTTAAATATATCTTTCTCTAAAGACTATTCGTTTGATATCTAACAATAAAAATAATCAGTTTTCAGGTTATAGGATTTAATATATATCCATTTGAGCCACCATATTAATTTTTTAGACCTCTTCATGTATAATGTTTGTATATCTTTATATATAATGTTTGTACTTCTGATATGTTATGGACTAAAGTGAAGTAACTGTATTTCTTATTACATCACTTGTAGTTTTTGCTTTATAAATGGTGATATATTTGGTAAGGAAACAGTGAGAGCTTCTTTGTGGAATTTACCTTTTCATATTATAAAGAGTTTATTTGTCTTAGTTAAAACTTTGTGTACTGAACCAAACTTTAGTCTGAGATTAGGATCACAGTTCTGGTTTCTTTTTGTTTTTATTATACTTGCTATGAATCTGCCTATCGTTTTGTTCTCAACTCTTCTGAATCTCTTTTCATTACCCATCTTTTATACAGCACACAATGGAGTTTTCTCTGTAATACTAGCTACACATCTTTTTCTTTTAATAGTTGAGATTAGACCATTAACATTTAGTGATATGATAAATATGTTTGATTTTAGTTAGGTTTGATACTTTAGGTTTGGTTTCTGTTTTATTACTTTCAAATACTTTCATCATGTAGCTTATTTTTATTGCTTTATGTGTGTATGTTTCTTCTGATAAGTTTGAAGATTTATGGATTTTTTTTTGTGCTTGCTTATTGTTTTAAAAGTTTTCATAGTATCCTTTATCTTCCGCTTCTTTGGCATTATCTATTAACTCTCTACCCTGAGAATCTTCCTCATCTTTCCTTCTTCTCTCTTGCTATTCAATTTTAGAAGATAATCTTGCCTTTATTATATATATATATTTTAGTATTAAACCTCCACCAATTTATTTTTTCCATTCAACTTCATAGTTTTATTATTTTTAACTTTCTATTTTATATTGGACTGCTGCTGCTAAGTTGCTTCAGTTCTCCTCTTGAGAAACCTGTACGCAGGTTAGGAAGCAACAGTTAGAACTGAACATGAAACAACAGACTGGTTCCAAATAGGAAAAGGAATACATCAAGGCTGTATATTGTCACCCTGCTTATTTAACTTATATGCAGAGTACATCATGAGAAATGCTGGGCTGGAGGAAGCATAAGCTGGAATCAAGATTGCTGGGAGAAGTATCAATAACCTCAGATATGCAAATGACACCACCCTTATGGCAGAAAGTAAAGAAGAACTAAAGAGCCTCTTGATGAAAATGAAAGAGGAGAGTGAAAAAGTTCGCTTAAAGCTCAACATTCAGAAAACTAAGATCATGGCATCCAGTCCCATCACTGCATGGCAAATAGATGGGGAAACAGTGGGAACAGTATCAGACTTTATTTTGGGGGGCTCCAAAATCACTGCAGATGGTGATTGCAGCCATGAAATTAAAAGATGCTTACTCCTTGGAAGGAAAGTTATGACCAACCTAGATAGCATATTAAAAAGCAGAGACATTGCTTTGTCCACAAAAGTTCACCTAGTCAAGGCTCTGGTTTTTCAAGTAGTCATGTATGGATGTGAGAGTTGTATTATACAGAAAGCTGAGCGTAGAAGAATTGATGTTTTTGAACTGTGGTGTTGGCGAAGACTCTTGAGAGTCCCTTGGACTACAAGCAGATCCAACCAGTCCATCCTAAAGGAGATCAGTCCTGTGTGTTCATTGGAAGGACTGATGTTGAAGCTGAAATTCCAATCCTTTGGCCACCTAATATGAAGAACTGACTCATTTGAAAAGACCCTGATGCTGGGAGAGATTGAGGGCAGGAGGAGAAGGTGACAACAGAGGATGAAATAGTTGGATGGCATCCCCGACTCAATGGACATGGTTTTGGGTGGACTCCGGAAGTTGGTGATGGACAGGAAGGCCTGGCATGCTGCGGTTCATGGGGTCACAAAGAGTTGGACATGACTGAGCAACTGAACTGAAGCTGATTAACAATGTTATGTTAGTTGCATTTTTATAACCACCTTTTTGCATTAAACTTTTACTTTTTTCCATGATGTGTCAGCTTTAATTGATTGACTTCCATCTATTAAATATGAGAAAAACATTGTGCTTAAGTTTTTTTTATCTTCTATCCTCTCCAAGCTGTTGTTAGTTATAGCATTTCTAATGTTTCATGATTATATCACTATATTCTCTTATATAAACACAATCTTCATTCTTGTTTTAATCTTAATCCTGCAGTTAAAGGGATTCAATTTTCACCAGTGGTCTTTTGCCGTAGTTTTTTCCTAGTTATTTCTGAATTTGCTTAAGTTTACTTTGTAGAAGAGTCTTCATACATGAAGTTCTTGCATGAAATAGTCTCTGAATTATTTAATGTTTTAAACTGTTGATTATCTTTTTATGCCTAAATGGCATTTGTATAGCTTCTGAATATAGGAGCTTCCTTGGTAAAGAATCCACCTGGGTTCCATCCCTGGGTTGGGAAGATTCCCTGGAGAAAGAAAAATCTACCCTCTCCAGTATTCTGGCCAGAAGAATTCCATGGACTATACAGTCCATGGGGTCACAAAGAGTTGGCCATGACTGAGCAACTTTCACTCTCACTTAGATTACAGGGTGACAGTGTTCTTCAGGATCTTGTAGGTTGTGTATTGGTTTGAAGAAGTTTAAGGTAATCTGATTTTAAAATTTTAATTACTGTAAGTTACTCAGCCATTTTGCCAGGAGAAACTTTGTGTTCTTTATTTTGGTATTCTTTTAATCTAGTTATTTCTACTTAGAGGGTAATTGCTTTACAATATTGTGTTGGTTTCTGCCATACATCAGTGTGAATAAGCCATAGGTATACACATGTCCCCTCCTTGCTGAACCTCCATCCCACCTCCCACCCCATCTCACCCTTCTAGGTTGTCACAGACCACCCAGTTCGTGCTCCCGGTGTCATATTCTAATAGTTTCTTAGTACTAAGTATACAAAGTCATTATATTCTGGGAATACTGTACCTTCCCTGTGGGATGATTAAACTCTTTTGTTATTTAAAAAAAATTTCTTTATATATTTTAGCATTTGTCCTATTTCATTACTTCAGTTTTCTTTTTCTGAGACTCTAATTATGTACGTTGGAATTTTTTTTCTTTTTTTGCTTGTCTATTACTACTTGAGTTCTTTTTTTCTCTGCTTTTTCCTTATCTTTTTCCTCACTCTCTCTCCTCTCCTCTCTCATGCTTGTCTTTTCTTTCTTTCTTCCTTCCATTTGATTTTACTCATTTTTCTTATTTCTGTTCTTTTTATCCCTTATTGTATTTCAGCAGTGTCTGTACTCTCTTAATACACCAATTCATACTCACTTCATACTTTTAATTGTTTTTCACTTTCATTTTTTTTCACTGTTTTTGCAGATCTCTGGGAATTCGTATTTCATGTCCAGTTTCCAATTTTTCCCCTCGGGTCCTTTATTAAGAGTTATGTTCTTGCTTCTTAGAAGTAATTTTCCTCTTAATAGTAGTAATAACATTTAATTACTTAGATATTTGTTAAAGTTTTCCTCTACTTCATTGAAACCTTTTTTCAAAAATATTTTGGTGAGTGTTCTTCATCTATCACTATGTTTGTGACTCCTTTTCTTAGTTTTACTTTCTTTTTTTTTTAAATAATATCTCTATATATTATCCTTATCTGGCCTTTTTGAATGTTCACCCTGAAGTGGAAAATTTACAATCTTCTGAACCCACCATTTGCAGGAGGTTTCTATGTATGAGCAGGGAAGACCCAAGATCATGCATTAGTTGAGTAGGAATTTTCTGTTTGACCCAGGTAAATGTGAGATTTTGTTTAGCCTTACCTCTCCCCAGTTAACAGAAAGAGCCAGCTGTGGGGTGGTTCATGATACAAGCTCTCTTTTCTTCTCACTGCTATAGGTTGCCTCCTGAAAAGTTTGGCTTATCTACACTATTTTTATTTGGCTGGGAGTCTTTTGTTTTTCAGAACCAAATCATATCTGGGGAAACTCCCCTCTCTAGCTGGCTTGTTATCATTCTTACTGTAGTAGAGCAGACATTTAGATTTTTAATTTATGTTAGGGAAATAATAATTTAATAGGTCTCTATGATCTCTGCAGCTGAGGGAACTCCCCTCTTCATTCTTTTGCATATACCTCCATATGATCTATACTGCTATTGGTAGCCACTCCATCCATTTTCTGATATAAGGCTTCAACTGTATCCTAATTTCATCAGATATAGGGCTTAAATTTCTTACTCACATTCACCTAATTTCTTTGAGGGAGGAGAATTTCCAACATTAAAGGAAAATACTAAGTTCATATCACAATATTAGAACTAGAAATATTTCTGTTTCAGTAGTTTAACCTAAACACTTGTTTAAAGTATTTCAGCCATGTTTTTCCATTTTGATCAGAAAAAAATCATGTCTCATGTAACTCAGATTGACATAAGTGTTTTCATTTACTTAACACTTATTCTGACCCCTTTTCTGACAAATTTTAATGATGTATTTGTAATTATTTTTAATAATGATTAAATAAAACCAATTTACTTTATAAAATTGATATTTTAGCCTTTATGTTAAAAGTAGAAAATAATGGTCCCCAAGATCTAGAGGACTAAACACCTAATTTTAAATTGTGCTTTTCCTTTTTCAGTAAAAATAATATGACTAGAAATATGGTGCCTTAGAACTGTTAATGTCTGATAACCTGCGTGATTTCTGAATCAATTAGTCAAAAAGTGTTTATAGCTGCAAAATACAACCATATTGTTAGAGCAACCCCATCAATGTATGAAATTAAATCTAAGCTCACCATAATGATTAATTTAATTAAGAGAGTCTTTCTTAATTGGAGACACTGTAATAGAAAATACTCCTAAATTATATGAATTGGAAATAAGGGGAAAACACCTTAAAGGAATTCTCAGAAATTATATCAAAATTATAATAATAAATTCAGAAAGGACAGTCTATCACTTTCCTATTTCTTAAAACTCTTAAATAGATTCCCATTCCTTTTAGAATAAAAATCAGAACTCCCTGGGCTTCCCTGATGGTTCAGACAGTAAAGAATCTACCTGCAGTGCAGGAGATGTGGGCTCAGTCCCTGGGTCGGAAATATCCTCTGGAGAAGGGAACGGCAACCCACTCCAGTATTCTTGTTTGGAGAATCCCATGGACAGAGGAGTCTGGCGGGCTACAGTCCATGGGGTCACAAAAAGTCAGACACGACTGAGCAACTAACACTTTCACTTTCACTTTCAAACATAATCAACCAAACTTTCTCTGGTTTGGCTCTTACCTACATCTCCAGCTCCATCTCCCATCATGCCTCTAAGTTACCTTTTCTAGAGCAGGAAATCTTGTCTATTTCCCTCACGCTTGGCATGTACTTTTCTACTCTCGAGCCTTTGCACTTGTTTTCCCTCTTCCTATTGAAACTTGCCGGTTATCTTTGCTTATTTAACTAATACTCCTCTTCAGATCTAAGCTCAAGGGTCTCCTCTTCCAGGGAGCTTTCCCTGGCCTACTAGACTACCTGTCCTGTTGTATTTTCTCACAGAATCTATCCTTTTCCTTTGCAATTTTAATGTCTCCTCCACTAACTATAAGGTTGGTAAACATGGCTGTTTGCTCAGTATTTTATTCCCAATGCTCATCACAGCGATTTTCACACTGTAGGCACTTTATAAATATTTGTTGAAAGAATTAATAATGATGCTTAGCATTTATTGATTACTAACTTTGGGTCAGACATCTGCATTATCTTATTGCAGATGGAGATTTTTCTTTTAGAAATTATGAAGTAAAGCAAAGAAAAAATAAGAAAAGAAGGAAATAAATAAATTTAATTAAATGTCCTTAAGGAAGAATTTTTGATCTTGCAAAGTTTTGCATATTTACTTCTTATGTTGGTTGAATATGAAAGGTACCCAGGAGTCTAGAATTTGCATTGAAGGTATCTAAAATCTTAAGCTTATAAAAATGAGAAAGGGATCTAATAATAGATTTTTAGAAGATATATTTGGCATTTTCTGCTTATAATTGGATTAGGGTTACAAGCCAATCAAATTTTCCCACACATTTTTTTGTTGCCACTCTTGATCCTATACTAAACCAGAAAGCCTGAATAGCAAGGTGGGAATACATTATTTTTTTTTTTTATGTATTGTAATTTAGGACTTTGCCTTCTGGAACTTAAAGAGAAGTTTGCTTTGGCTTCTAATGTTTAATTTCTCATATTTTATTCCACTTTGTGGTGCCTTCTGGATATTCTCCTGTTCAGTGCTACTTTGAATTTTGCGAGAAGAAAGTGAAGTAATTGGAGAAGAAAATGGCAACTCACTCCAGTATTCTGTCTTGGCGAATTCCATGGACAGAGGAGCCTGGTGGGGTACAGTCCATGGGATCTCAAAGAGTCAGACACAAGTGAGCAACTAACACATAAGTGAAGTAATTAAGAATTACAGAAGATTGAAAGACTAGAGATCTCGTCAAGAAAATTAGAGATACCAAGGGAACATTTCATGCAAAGATGGGCTCAATAAAGGACAGAAATGGTATGGACCTAACAGAAGCAGAAGATATTAAGAAGAAGTGGCAAGAATACACAGAAGAACTGTACAAAAAAGATCTTCACGACCCAGATAATCACGATGGTGTGATTACTCACCTAGAGCCAGACATCTTGGAATGTGAAGTCAAGTGGGCCTTAGAAAGCATCACTACAAACAAAGCTAGTGGAGGTGATGAAATTCCAGTTGAGCTGTTTCAAATCCTGAAAGATGATTCTGTGAAAATGCTGCACTCAATATGTCAGCAAATTTGGAAAACTTAGCAATGGCCACAGGACTAGAAAAGGTCAGTTTTCATCCCAATCCCAAAGAAAGGCAATGCCAAAGGATGCTCGAATTACCACACAATTGCACTCATCTCATATGTTAGTAAAGTGATGCTCAAAATTCTCCAAGCCAGGCTTCAGCAATATGTGAACTGGGAACTTCCAGATGTTCAAGCTGGTTTTAGGAAAGGCAGAGGAACCAGAGATCAAATTGCCAACATTCACTAGATCATCAAAAAATCAAGAGAGTCCCAGAAAAACATCGATTTCTGTTTATTGACTATGCCAAAGTTTTTGACCGTGTGGATCACAATAAACTATGGAAAATTCTTCATGAGATGGGAATACCAGACCATCTGACCTGTCTCTTGAGAAACCTGTATACAGGTCAGGAAGCAACAGTTAGAACTGAACATGGACCAACAGACTGGTTCTAAATAGGAAAAGGAGTATGTCAAGGCTGTATATTGTCACCCTGCTTATTTAACTTATATGCAGAGTATATCAAGAGAAATGCTGGGCTGGAAGAAGCACAAGCTGGAATCAAGACTGCGGGGAGAAATATCAATAACCTCAGATATGCAGATGACACTACCCTTATAGCAGAAAATGAAGAGAAACTAAAAAGCCTCTTGATGAAAGTGAAAGAAGAGAGTAAGAAAGTTGGCTTAAAGCTCAACATTCATAAAATCATGATTCAGAAGATCATGGCATCTGGTCCCATCACTTCATGGGAAATAGATGGGGAAATAGTGGGAACAGTGTCAGACTTTATTTTTTGGGAAAAAATCACACAGATGGTGATTGCAGCCATGAAAGACACTGACTCCTTGGAAGGAAGGTTATGTCCAACCTAGATAGCTATTGAAAAGCAGAGACATTACTTTGCCAACAAAGGTCTGTCTAGTCAAGGCTATGTAGTAGTCATGTATGGATGTGAGAGTTGGACGGTGAAGAATGCTGAGTGCCAAAGAATTGATGCGTTTTCACTGTGGTGTTGGAGAAGACTCTTGAGAGTCCCTTGGACTGCAAGGATATCCAACCAGTCCATCCTAGAAGAGATCAGTCCTGTGTGTACATTGGAAGGACTGATGTTGAAGCTGAAACTCCAATACTTTGGTCGCCTCATGCAAAGAGTTGACTCATTGGAAAAGACTCTAATGCTGGAAAGGATTGGGGACAGGAGGAGAAGGGGACGACAGAGGATGAGATGGCTGGATGGCATCACTGACTTGATGGACATGGGTTTGGGTAGACTCTGGGAGTTGGTGATGGACAGGGAGGCCTGGCGTGCTGCGATTCATGGGGTCACAAAGAGTTGGACACAACTGAATGACTGAACTGAACTGAACTAAGAGCTACAAGAGACTATAGGAACTATGTATTTGATGCTTTCATGTTGCAGATGAAGAAACTGTTATCTGGAGAGTATGCATGCCAGAACAGTGATGAGAACTGTAGTTTCACCATTCCATTCTTGACCATACCTGATTATGGAAAAAAGACAAGAGTTAGACCCAGCGTTGAATCTTGCTTATATATCAAAACTAGTTTTCTCATTGATTTGGCTGAAATATAGAATTATTAAGCATATATGTTTTGAGAATACATGGATTTTATATAAACATCACATTGAAAACATAAAAGCATTTCAACTTTCAAGTCTATATTCCTTAAGTATGATTTTATATCATATAGAAGTTACCATTTTTGATCCACATGAAAACTGTAGAGCAGAAAGCACATACAGATCTTTGCCATATCTATGTTCAATTCCCCCCCTCCACTTACTAGCTGACATTGAAACAGAAGGGAAAGGGGCAGGGCACAACTTTAAAACACAGGCAGGGCCAGTGACATAGACATAGGACATGACAAAGACTGGTTAGAACCAAATGGATCCAAGATGGTAGAAGATTTGACTTCCAGTAGACTTCAAACCTCATTATATACTCACTGTAATATATTATCATCCTAAATGATAAACCCACCAGCGCCATGCCAGTTCTGAGACCAACCATAAAAGGTCAGAAAGTGGGCAGTGGCCCATTTCTGGACATCTCCACCCCCTTACTAACTGGAATAATCCTCTCACTTATTAGCCTATTAAGTTACTCAGCCCATAAATATTAGCCATGCCATATTTTGAAGCTTGCTCTCTTTTTGATCTTTTAAGATGGTCCACATTCTGTCTGTGGAGTGCGTGTTTCTCTAAATAAATCCACTTCTTACCTATCATTTCATCTCCGAATTCTTTCCATTGAAGCAAAAACCTCAAATTCACCAGCAACAACACCTAGGGCAGACTACGTATACTTAGAAAAACCTTGGTGTCTTTATGTGAAAAATTAAAACATTGCTACCTGTCTAGAGCCAGACATTTTGGAGTGTGAAGTCAAGTGGGCCTTAGGAAGCATCAATATGAACAAAGCTAGTGAAGGTGGTGGAATTCCAGCTGAACTAGTTCAAATCCAAAAGCTGATGCTGTGAAAGTGCTGCACTCATTATGCCAGCAAATTTGGAAAACACAGCAGTGGCCACAGGACTGGAGAAAGTCAGCTTTCATTCAATCCCAAAGAAGGTCAATGCCAAAGAATATTCAAATTACCACACAATCGCACTCATTTCACAAGTTAGCAAGGTAATGCTCAAAGTCCTTCAAGCTAGGCTTCAACAGTACATGACTGAGAACTTCCAGATGTTCAAGCTGGTTTTAGAAAAGGCAGAGGAATCAGAGATCAAATTGTCAACATCTATTGGATCATAGAAAAAGCAAGAGAGTTCCAAAAAAACATATACTTTTGCTTCATTGACTACACTAAAGCCTTTGACTGTGTGAATCACAGCAAACTGTGGAAAATTCTTAAAGAGATGGTTCTCAGACCACCATGCCTGCCTCGTATGCAGGTCAAGAAGCAACAGTTATAACCAGACATGGAACAACGAACTGATTCAAAATTGGGAAAGAAGTATGTCAGGGCTACATATTGTCACCCTGCTTATTTAACTTATATGTGGAGTACATCATGTGAAATGCTGGCCTGGATGAAGCACAAGCTTGAATCAAAGTTGCTGGGAGAAATATAAGTAACCTCAGATATGCAGAAGACACCACCCTTATGGAAGAAAGCAAAGAACTAAAGAGCCTCTTGAGGAAGATGAAAGAGGAGAATGAAAAAGCTGACTTGAAGCTCAACATTCAAACATCCAAGATCATAGCATCCAGTCCCATCACTTCATGGCAAATAGACGGGGAAACAATGGAAACACAGTAACTGCAGATGGTGGCTGCAGCCATGGAATTAAAAGGTGTTTGCTCCTTGGAAGAAAAGCTATGACAAACCTAGACAGCTTAGTAAAAAGCAGAAATATTAGTTTGCCAACAAAGGTCCATTTAGTCAAAGCTATGATGTTTCCAGTAGTCAGTTGTGGATGTGAGACTTGAACCATAAAGAAGGCTGAGTGCTGAAGAATTGATGCTTTTGAACTATGGTGCTGTAGACGACTCTTTCAGAGTCTCTTGTGTGCAAGATCAAACCAGTCAATTCTAAAGGAAATCAACCCTGAATATTCATTGGAAGGACTGATATTTAAGCTGAAGCTCCAATATTTTGGCCACTGGATGCAAAAAGCTGACTTATTAGAAAAGACCCTGATGCTAGAAGAGATTGAAGGCAGGAGGAGAAGGGGATGACAAGGACAAGATAGCTGGATGTCATCACTGACTCAATGGACATGAATCTGAGCAAGCTCCTGGAGATGATGAAGGACAGGAAAGCCTGACATGCTGTAGTTTATGGGGCCACAATGAATCGGACATGACTGAGTGACTGAACAACAACATCTGTTTAATAGACTTAAATTTTTTTGGCATGTTAGCAGCTAAATACGTATTTAGTAATAAAATACTTAACAGATAGCTATAAGGAGTACATTGTATGACAGTGCCTGGAGTATAAAACCTGTGTGCTAAATCTTAATTTGCTTTCCTTTTCTGACATTGGTGGAACTGCTCATCTCAAGTCAGCTTGGATGATGTGTTGCTTTTCATCCTACAGAGACAGACTTTTTGAGATCTCCTATTGAAGACACCATTGGAAATATTTCATGTCAACGTTACGTGAGACGGAACATGTACTGAGAATTTTTTTTTTTTTGTACTTAGTATTTAAGTGGTTTCTAAAATGACCCCTATGGTGGTTACTGCTGTAAATGACAGGAAAATGTGCATGCTCTTGTGATTGAAAATTGCCGCTTACTGGTACACGAAACTTTTGTTAACGTATTGATGGAGAATATTTGCATACTAGGTTTAAAGTTCGGTCAGTTTAATATATTTGACTATCAAGGAGAAAACAACACATTTTTTTTTTGTACAAACCAGCAAGTCAAATTCAGTCTGCCTCATGAAGCAGATTAAATTCTTCAGAAGGCCATTGCTACATGACACTTGAAGAATATATCACTTCAAGGTGAAAAATTGCTTCAGATCCTGGCTTTTTCTACTTAGAACCCCATGGCCTCGGGGATCTGCAATTGAATTTAGTGGGATAATTAACACTGTCTTGGGCTTCCCTCACAGTTCAGTTGGTAAAGCATCTGCCTGCCATGCAGGAGACCCCAGTTTGATTCCTGGGTCAGGAAGATCCACAGGAGAAGGGATAGGCTACCCACTCCAGTATTCTTGGGTTTCCCTTATGGCTCAGCTGGTAAAGAATCTGCCTGCAATGTGGGAGACCTGGGTTCAGTCCTTGGCTTGGGAGGATTCCCTGGAGAAGGGAAAGGCTACTGACTCCAGTGTTCTGGCCTGGAGAGTTACATGGACTATATAGTCTACGGCATCACAAAGAGTCAGACACGACTGAGGGACTTTCATTTCACTTCACTTCTTCAAGTTCCCAGAACCATGAACAAAGAGTTGAATTATCTTCCAGGTGCCATACTGCTGTGGAAAAGCCATTGAACTAGAAACTCAGAATCTTGCATTTTCTCCTACCACTCTTTTTCTTTTTCAGTCATTCAGTCATGCCCAACTCTTTGTGACCCCAGGGACTGCAGCACACCAGCCTTCCCTGTCTTTCAACATCTCCCAGAGCTTGCTTAAATTCATGTCCATGGTGTTGCGCAAGACCACCTAACCTGTTTCAATTCTCAGTTTCCTTTTTAATAAAGTTGTAGACCTGAAGTAAGCTCTCAGTAAAGGAATAAAATTCTGAGTCTGTCTAACTTACAAGAAAGATATTTTCCAAGAGCCTTGGGGATCCAGAAACTGAGATTCCATTGTCCTAGAAGGGAGCCTATAATATGTTTACACCTCATTCTTTCCTATTCTGTGTGTTCAGTGTTAGCTGTTCAGTTGTGTCCAACTCTTCACAATCCCATAGACTGTAGCCCGCCAGGCTCCTCTATCCATGGGATTTCCTAGGCAAGAATACTAGAAAGGGTTGCCATTCCCTTCTCCAAGGGATCTTCCTGACCCAGAGATTGAACCCGAGTCTCCAGCAATGCAGGTAGATTCTTTACCACGTGAGCCACCAGGGAAGCCTTGTTAAAGCTCTTAAGGATGGCATTTTGTATTTCCTTCCCACTGTTGCCTTTTCTAGGCCAAATATCCTTATTACTCTAAATATTGATGTGGTTTCAAGTTATTTTATCAACCTGACTGTGTCATCTAGATGGGCCCCCACTGCTCATGGTCCCATCATATGCTGGATCCCTTGGCTTCAACCTAATACTCTTTGTAGAATGTCTCCAGGGCTGAGGACAGAGGCCAAGATTTCTTAGCTACAGACCTGTTTCAGGGTTCTCCATCTTATCTGCAAAAAGTCTTAGGACAATGATCTGCTAGTCTGGAAAACTCCTATCAAAGAAGGAAATATATTTTGTTCAGAATTACTCATTTCTTAAAGAATCCAGTGGGGCTTCCAATTTATTCTGTTTCCTTTGCTAATTGCTCATAACATAGCTATTCAATTATTTCTAGTAGCATTTTCTCCAGTAGTTGATGTCAGACTCACTGATTTATAGGCTCATAAATCTAGAGGACAAAAAATGATCCTACCTGTTCATCGTATTTGTGACTTGAATCTTTTTCAAAGTCCCTAAATGCTCTTTTTTAAAATCATCTCACCTCTTAGTCCCTCCAAGCGAAAGTAGTGCTTCCAGAGCCTGAATTTGGTCATCCACTCTCCAATCCACTCAGTCCTTACTAAGCTTTCTGTTTTAATCTAGCATTTTCACACATTTCTGGGACAGGACTGGTTCATGGAGGATTTTGAGTCTGCAGGCTATATTATTTCTGTCCTTTTTATCTTGAGGATTATTTCCCTTGGTAATGAAGATGTAATCACAAAAGGAGTTGCTACCTTTGCTCACACTGCATTCTCTATCTAGAATCTTCTCCACTTTTCCTACTTAGACTCTTTCAAACTTGTATCTCACTTGAGAGCAACAATAACAACTACTTATTGTGCACCCACCATATCCTGGGTGCTGAGAAATGAAAGCGAATATGAAAATGAGTGTGTCCTGATCCAGGGCTCAGATTCTTGGTCCTATGTGATGGAGTAATGTGTAAAGCTGTACTTACAGTGTGGTGTGAATGATGTGTTTTTACATGTGAACTCAGGAGCCAGACTACCTAGCTTCAAACCTAGGCACAAAACCTAGTGACCATTTAGCCTGCAAAAAGTTTTCAACTGCTCTGTGCCTCAGTTTTTTCATCTGAGAACTGGGGGTAAAATTAGCACCCCCTTGTAAAGTTGTTGTGAGAATTAAAGGAGCTAATGCATATAAGATATTTAGTACCCAGCATATGTAAGATTTCAGTGTTTGCTATCATTTCTATCATTCCTAAAATATAAATATAATAAGGAAAACATTCTCTGATCACTTTCCTTCCCTCATATAACCACTTCCATGTATTAGATGTTTCTTCTCTTTGCTGTACTACTCTGTCTATATGTATATATTTATAACAGCCAATGCTGAAATGATGTAATATAATGGTCTCTCTCCAAGGTACTGGTGGTATTATATTGAAATCTTTCCTCTTGTTTGTTTTAAAAAGTTGTTATTTAAAGGAGATCCTAAATGACATCAGTCCTGGGTGTTCATTAGAAGGAACTGAAACTCCAGTACTTTGGCCACCTCATGAGAAGAGCTGACTCATCTGAAAAGACCCTGATGCTGGGAAGGATTGGGGACAGGAGGAGAAAGGGACGACAGAAGATGAGATGGCTGAATGGCATCACCGACTCTATGGACATAGGTTTGGGTGGACTCTAGGAGTTGGTGATGGACAGGGAGGCCTGGTGTGCTGTGGTTCATGGGGTCGCAGAGAGTCAGACATGACTGAGTGACTGAATTGAACTGAACTGAACTATCTCAAGGTTACCTTTCCATCCACTGTTCTCATTCACTCTCTCTTGGCAGCCCCATGACCTATCTCTGATATTCTTTGACTTCCTTAAAATATAACAACTAAATGTAATCAACTAAAAGCTAATTCTTGACATGGAAGGGTCTTTAGGATCTCACCCCAGTGCTAGTTTTCATTATTTCATTCTCATTTGTCAGAGCCCCAGCTATACTGTTATCAAATACTTTGAATTTCACTTTTGTTTTATTCCTCTGCAATTTGTATAGGTTAGTCAATTAATTAGTGTTAGTCACCCAGTTTTGTCTGACTGTTTGCAACCCTATGGACTACAGACATCACGCTCTTCTGTCCATGGGATTCTCCAGGAGTGGGTAGCCGTTCCCTTCTCCAGGAGATCTTCCCAACCCAGGGCTTGAACTTAGGTCTCCTGCATTATAGGTAGCTTCTTTATAATCTGAACCACCAGAGAAGCCCTTATACGGAATAGAGGTCCAAAGTTTTTTATCGATGATTCCTAAATTAGAAAAGAACTGAAAACCAAGTTTTCTCCCTCCTTGCTTCTCTCCATCTTCTTTCTTCGTTCCTTTTTTTTTTTCATCCTTTCTCAGAGATCTCTTTCTCCTTCAACTTATACTAAACTACATTTGACCACAAGTCTACACATGAACTGAAGGATGGAGTTTACAATCTATATTTGTTATTTAGTATTAAACCAATATGCTTCACTACAAAACTGTTAATAAATGTATTACAACCACTGCCTCAGACTATCCTGCGGATTTTTTGAAATAGTGTATATATTATTTTATATTTCCCCCACATTTTTGAGTTCTAGAACATGTCTGTCTCCAAGAGTTTCTGATAAGAGATTTGTGGATTTCACAGACTTTCCCTTGAATTTAAACCCTGGCCCTTCTGTATAAAGGGCTTCCCTGATAGCTCAGTTGATAAAGAATCTGCCTTCATGCAGGAGACCCTGGTTTGATTCCTGGGTCAGGAAGATCTACTGGAGAAGGGATAGGCTACCCACTGCAGTATTCTTGGGCTTCCCTTGTGGCTCAGCTGGTAAAGAATCCGCCTGCCGTGAGGGAGACCTGGGTTCGATCCCCGGGTTGCGAAGATCCCCTGGAGAAGGGAAAAGCTACCCTCTCCAGTAATCTGTCCTGAAGAATTCCATTGACTGTATAGTCCATGGGGTTGCAAAGAGTCAGGCACAACTGAAAGACTTTCACTTCTTTCTTCTGTATAAATTGTGTGATTTTGAACAATTTGGTTAACCTTTCTCTATATCAGAAACTTCATCTTAAAATGGAGATAAAATATCTCTCCATGGAGTTCCTAATAGAATTCAGTAGCTAACATATGGAAACTGCTTTAAAACGTTCCTGTTTCACAGTAGGCACTCATTTATTAGTAACTATTACTTTTCAATTTGTTGTTGTTGTTGTTGTTTTTATTTGAGGACAAGGTGTGCTTTCCAACTTCATGCTTGTATAATACCTACTGCACAGTGAGAACTCTGTAAAAGCTTGCTGGAGATCTGCATGAATGAATGACTTCTCTTCCCCCAGGAGTGAGATCCCTTTCCAGTTTTTTTTTTTTTTCCTGAAAAACAGGTTAAACAGGTTAAAATGCTTGTTTCATTTTTTTCTTTTAATACTTTTCACACACCTCAGCTTAGACTGGTCTTTTCCTTTCTGATAGCATCTTATATTAATAGCTCTTGGCCCTCCTATTCTTTCCATTCTTGGATATATGTTTTTCTTTCTATCTTTTTTCTATGACTCTATTCAGTCAAGCACTTTTAAAATGTACACTGTCAAGCAACACTGCTTTCTTCAAATTTTCCTTAATCATATTTTTTTTTGCTAAAGTTGTTCTAAGAATTTCTCATCATCCTTGAGACCTCTTCCTTCTTGAGTTCTTCCTGGCACATACAGAATCCCATCTATATTTCCTTGAAACTTTCCGAAATCTGCATAACATAGTACATATTTCTTTTCTGTGGCTACTACCGACCACAAGAAATAGACATGTTCTTCCTAGGCTACCATCATTTTAACCCCAAGAAATATTGTCTTTTGTCATGTAGGGTCTACTTTTGGTTTCCAGCAAAACACATAACAACATCTCAGTACATTTTTGTTTTAAAAGAATTCAGTGTCTCCTTATTGGTCAGAATGAAGTTCACTGAATCTGCCCCATTCATTGTGTATTCTATCATCTGAGAGTCAAAATTGTTGCAAGAGTTGACTTCGAGGTATCAGGTTGTTCCCTTGGGACAGAAAGAGACTTTCTGAACAAGTGCAGATCATTGGAGTTACTCAACATCATCATGTCTTTCTCCTATAGTTATTTATTTTATAAATTGTCTTTTCTAGCAGGAATATCTGCAGAATACCCCAATGGCATTAGTCTTCTTGTTCCTTTTCTCTTTCATTTTTACTCAAGTTCTTTTAATCTGCATTTCTCCACTGGCGTCCTCTTTTTAGGTACACTGTATTCTAGTTCCACCACTTCCATTAAACATATTGATTTTGAGCAAAGTACACATTTTCATTGTCATAGTCTTATCATGACTCCTATCATTTCAAACATCAGAAATCCTTTAGGATCATACCTGTTTCTTTTGTTGACTGTCTCATTTCACTTTATTGTCCAAATATTACTCATCCATAAATATGTATTGGAATGTACATGTATTATTTATGACACATTTCCTGTTACTTGAGAACTTATACACCTTTAACTTACTGTTCACTAGTCATATGTACCTTCTTCTCTACAATTTTGGGGCCATTTTCTTTTCTGTCAAATGCAGTTTTATCACTCTTATGATCTAGTTGAAAAGTCTCTGCTAAGAACATTCTTCTTAGAACACATTGTCCTTTACTAGGAGTCTTTTTATGCAGGAAATGTTTATCATGTTCCAAAAAGGCAACCCTGTTCCTTGACCCTATATAACTTTCAGGTCTTTAACTTCCTGTTACCAGTGGCCTCTTTCTTCATTCAGTAGCAGTTATGTACTCTCATGGTCTTGATTGGAACTGTTCTTCCTCTGATATCTCAGTTTCAGACTGCAGTCTCACATCCTTCCATCTCATTCATTCAGTTTTCGACTTTGTCAAAACCAACAGCCCATTAGCCCTACCCACTCTCATTTGTGAGAAGAAAGGAAAAGCTTCTCTTCCCTCTTTCTCAAGACATGATTCCACAGTCCATTAAAACAACGCAACCTAGCAAATGTTTCCAATTCATTTTATCTAATATCTTTCTCATTTTTCTTGGCAAAGCCCCAGACTGGTAACTTCTCAGATGAAATGTTATAGTTCATTGGGAAAAAAAATCACACATACATCCAGAATTTTATTTCATTTGGATTCAAGACTGTAAACCTCATATTTGCCTGACAGCTCATCTGTATTTATCTAGTAAACTCATATTTCTACCCCACCAATGACAAAGACTCTCTCAATGAATGACAAACTCTGGACAGTTTCCTCTGAGCCCTTTCATAATTAAGCCCTGACCTTGGGCTCTGTCCTTGGCTTGCTTAGTCCAGTTTTAGCAAAAATCCTGCTGAGTCAGTTTAGAAAAATCTACCACCCTTGGAATCTGATTACCCTTTTTTGTTGTTCAATTGCTCAGTAGTGTCCGACTCTTTGCAACCCCATGGACTGCAGCACCCAGGCTTTCCTGTCCTTCACCATCTCCTAGAGCTTGCTCAGACTCAAGTCCATTGAGTCAGTGATGCCATCCAACCAGCTCGTCCTCTGTCATCCCCTCTCCTCCTTCAATCTTTCCCAGCATCAGGGGCTTTTCCAATGAGTCAGCTCTTTGCATCAAGTCACCAAAGTATGGGGGATTCAGCTTCATCATCAGTCAGTCCTTCTAATGAATATTCAGGACTGATTTCCTTTAGGACTGATTGGTTTGATCTCCTTGCAGTCCAAGGGACTCTCAACAGTCTTCTCCAACACACTTCAAAAGAATCAGTTCTTCAGTGCTCAGCCTTCTTTATGGTCCAACTCTCACATCCATACATGACTACTGGTAAAACCATGGCTTTGACTAGATGGACCTTTGTTGGCAAAGAAATGTCTCTAATTTTTAATACACTATCTATGTTTGTCACAGCTTTTCTTCCATGGAGCAAGCATCTTTTAATTTCATGACTGCAGTCACCATCTGCAGTGATTTGGAGGCCCAAGAAAATAAAGTCTGTTACTGTTTCTCTCTTTTTTCTGATCAAATCCCTTATGCCCTCAACTCTTGGTATCTTATCACCCTGGCCTCCCTTCAACAGGAATCCTGTCAAGCTGGTTTAGCTAGAATCCTGCTTACCCTTGATGTTTCTTTCTTCTTAAAATGTTACCAAACTGGAGCCCATTATCCAGAGTGAAGTAAGCCAGAAGCAAAAACAACAATACAGTATATTAACGCATATATATGGAATTTAGAAAGACGGTAACGAGAACCCAGCATGCGAGACAGCAAAAGGAACGCAGATGTATAGAATAGACTCAGGGCCTCTGTGGATGAGGGAAAGGGTGGGATGATATGGGAGAATGGCATTGAAACATGTTAATTATCATATGTCTAAGCAATAGCCGGCCCAGGATTGATGCTTGGGACTGGTGCAACGAGATTTCCCAGGGGGAGGGAGGAGGGAGGGGGTTTCTGGAGGGGGAGCATATGTAAACCCATGATGATATCATGTCATTGTTTGGCAAAACTAATAAAAAAAAAAGTTTAATAAAAAAAAAAAAATGTTACCACCCATTAACACCCACCCTTCTCCTTGGCTATAAATTTCCATTTGTCCTTGTTGTATTGTGAGGTAAGCTGATCTCTCTTCCCTACTTCAAACCCCCTAATTGCAGTGGACTCTCTCAAATAAAGTCTTCCTGCTGTCTTTCTTGGGCTTCCCTGGTGGCTCAAATAGTGTCTTTAACAAGTGTTATGAATAATTCTTTAATGCAAAATGATGTATTTCATGCTTTCTTTGCAAACTTCCAGATCCTTTCTTCTCCCCTTGCTCTTAGCTGATCACATTGACTCACACTTCATTCTCTTGATCTGTGAGGAAAGTCCTCCTCTTTTCAGCACCAAATCTACACACCTACATGCTTCTTCTTAGATCTTCATTTTATTGCCTCCTGGGATACTGGTGGAACCATGCCTTCTCTAGAAAGTGTCACTCTTCCACAAAGGTGCTCTAAATTCTACCCCTTCTTGCCTTGTCAAAGACTTCAGTTCTTCCCTCATTCTCTCTCCTCAATCAATAAACTCTACTTTATACATGGATGAATCCTATCATAGTTAACATGCTCCAGACTCTTTCATATTTAACGTGTAGAAGGAAGTCTCCCTCAACTTTACCTCCTCCCCAACAGATATTATACCATCTGCTTTCTTTCATGACCAAACTTCCCAAAGATTTATCTAAATGTGAGATCTCCACTTCCTTATCTCCCAGTCATCCCTTGACCCATTTCAGTGTAGTTTTTACCTCTGGCATTCCATAATGTCACCAATGAACATTCAATTTCAAAGTACTCTTTTTTATTCCTGTATTCCTTGATCTCTTTTATAATATTCTGCCCAGTTGACCATTCCATCCCTCTTGAAATAGCTTCTTCCTTACATTCTGGGGCCCAATGTCTCTTTTTTTTTCCCCTTATCTTTTCAGTTGTTCCTCATCTCCTTTTGTCATACCTTCTGATATTGACATTTCCAGATCTCTAGCTTAGGACTCATTTTCTTTTCTTTTTTCTGTACAGATTTTTCCTAGATGATTTTTTCCCTGGAAATGAAGTATCTTTAAATACTACCAATATGCTGAAAACTCAATTTTATGTTTCCAACCCAAACCGTATCTCTGAGACATCCAAAGATGTTTCAATCTAATGCATCCAAAAGTAAACTTTTGCTCTTCCCACCTCATCAAATATGTCCCTTTACTGTATTCCCTTTCCCATAGTTGTCATTCACAACAACCTAGAAATTGTTACCTCTCACTTCTGACTCACCACCCACACCAGCCTATCCATCTCCACGTGTTAATAATTCTGTCCCTTCTGTCTACTCAAATCCATCTTCATTTTCCCATCTTGACAGCATCTTCCTACTCTAAGGCATCAGCATCTCTTTACTGGGTCTCTATAATTTATTTGCTTGTCTCTACATCTGTGTTATTCTAATCTATTTGAAACATGGCATCCAGAATGATCTTTAAAAATGAACTTTGATCAGGTCACTTCTCTGTTTAAACTCTTCAGTGATACCCTTATATGTTTAGGACTAAATGACTTGAAGCCACATTCTGTGCACTCTCTAATGAACTTATAAACCACCATCACCCTCACTCATCTTGCTGCATTCACATTGGTCTTATCTTCATCTTCTTCAAACAACAATGATCTTCCTTTGTCTGGAACACTCATCCCGCACAATTGGTTTGTGGTAGCTTCATTCTTCAGTTCTTGCATTACAGATGTTGTTCTTGGAGGCACTATGATTTTATTTAATACAATATACATTTTATTTGCTTGTTAACTCTTTTTTTCCCTCTATCTCCTCCTAACTAGAAGCTCCATGAAGTCAAAGATAATGGTTCTTATTTACAAATGTACACCAGACATCTACCAAAGTGTCTGGTATGTGATGTGTTCAATAAAAATTTGTTCAAAGACTGAACCCAAAATTCTAGCCGGCAAGGTCTTTAGTGCTTCTTTGACTCCCTTTTTATTCTCTGTGAGGTTCAGTAGTATGGTTCAGTAGATCGGTAGGAGATTTCTTCGTTTATTACTGCTCAGTGTCTTCTCACACTCAGCAATGCCACTAGCCAGGGTAAGTCAAGGGAATCCATATTCCTTGATCCTCAAAGAGCTTGACTAAAGTAGCATCCTTTAACAATGTCTACCTACCTTACCATCTTTTAGAAGTCTCACCATGTAAGTCAACTCCTGGGACTTCCCTGTTGGCTCAGGCAGTAAAGAGTCTGCCTGCAATGCAAGAGTTTGATCCCTTTGATGAGAAGATTCCCTGGAGAAGGAAATGACAGCCCACTCCAGTATTCTTGCCTGGGAAATCTCATGGACATTTCTCATGGAAATCGATAGCCTGGTGGGCTATAGTCCATGGGGTCATGAGAGTCAGATACAACTTAGTGACTAAACTACCACCACCACCAAGTCAACTTATACTTTTCTCTTTCAAAATCCATATTGTAGCTACTTTATCTGATGAAAGTGGAATGAAAAGAAGAAGAAATCTTATTATGGTATATAATTTTGTTCACACTGAATAAAAATCCAGAATAACTAGCCTATTTAGGCTCTATGCTCTTTGGATATTACAAAAAAAAAAAAAAACCGAGATGGAATATAGTATTTGTTGTAACAACCATAGGGAAAAGTCCATAGATTTCTACATCTTATGGAAATTCAAAGGTTTTAATATGAAATATACAAAAATATATCATATTATGTAGCTTAAGTACTTTGATAGAAATGTTATTTTTTTCTAAAATGACTATTATGTTTACTGTCATTTCAATAGTTTAATATATATAAATAGAAATATACTTCTGTGGTAATTAACAATGGTGCTATTTTCATCATAATCTTAAAAAACATATTTAAAACTTAAAGTTTACCTGTAAAGCATCTATAGCATTGTGATGAATTTGATATATTTAATAAGTAAGTAAAAGAGCAGACATTTCTGTTAGGAGTATAGCAACCTGTAAGTAGGATTATTCAGGTGCCAAGATTATTAAATAACATGAAAGATGAAAGAAAAATCAGTTTAACATTTAAAATTCATTTAAAGGCTCAGTTTTAATAGGGAGAAGAAGTACATAAAACAGTGTACAACCAGATTAAGTACTGAGCCATTACTTTATCGAGGCTAAAAAGAAATGAACAAATTTCTTCCCCAGGTTTTTACTGTTTTGCTAAGGACAGTCTAGGTTCATTTGAAAATGCAGTGCACTTTTTCTTAACAGAAAAATAATTGAATCAGCTGCGAGATAAGAAGAATAAACACTGAAGTAAACATTGCAGCCGAAACTAAAGTAACTGAAGTGAAAATGTTTTCATAATGAACTTTTATGTTTAACAAGCCCAGACACTTGGAACAGTGTAAGCTATATTAAACCCTTTTATGAAAGGATTATGTTTTGTATGATGAGTGTTTTAATATAAGTATGGTACACAGCGTAAAATACAACTACATTTAACTCAAAGTCATTACGAGAATTCAGGCGAAATTATTTTCTCCTGTACTATCACACTGATACAGGAAAAAATATTCTTCTGGAACCTTTCACCAACATGTCTCTGTTTCAGTTATTTTTGGCAGTGTGTATATTGCGTCTCTGTCTCAGCTACCTTTTATACCGACAGTTGGTAGCACAGGCCTTTTAACGCACAAAGGGTAGCGGCTCTTCAGCCAATCTGTGATAAAAGGGAGAAGATGAAATCACTATGGAAACTGCAGGAAGGATCTAAAAGCTCTCTTTATAAAGTGAACGTCTGATGTTTGTGACTGCAGGGGTGAAAAATTCATAAATCCGTGTGATGCTATCACTTCTGATTTGTTATCACTGCAAATGCCGATTGGAAGCAGCCTGACCTTAGCTTCATTAAGTGTTGTCTGTTCAGAAATAGTTACTATTCAACAGGAGGAAGACGGGGGCCTGCAGAGAGGTCAGGGGTTTAGCCGGTAGTGTGGGACAGAGGGAAGAAACTAATTTGCTTCGAATGTGTCTTTTCTCATTTGATTGTCTTTTTCTTTTAAATCACAGTGACTTGATGGAGTCGGGCACAATGAATTTGTTCAGCTCTATGTTTTATTTTGGTTTGTGTTTCATTCAGAAATGGAATAAACCTCAGACCCAAATTCAACTAAGAAAACTATGTCTGTTTTTGCTTTTGAATGGAAAGAAACAAAACAAAACAAAACAAAAAACCACTCACCCTCTCCTTTCAATCAAAAAGCGAATAAATACCAAGAAGTCTTCTCACTTCAGCACCCTGGATCCTCAGGCGTCAAAAAGGAAAGATCCTGACTATACAAGCTGTGATGAATTTGATTTGACCACAGACAGCAGCAAACACCTGTGTCAAGAAGGAAGTTTCAGAATATCTCATCAATTCTCAGAAGTTAAGTGACTTTTAAAAGAGTCATATGGATGTTGAAATAAGGAACTTTTTGTTTAATAATAGTTCACCTGTGGTGGAAGGACTATGAGGTCAAGAGGACACTGAAAAAATTCCCCAGTGTGAAATTCTGCGAATTCAATAGTGGTCTTAATTCAGAGGAAGATGAATATTCAAGTAAGTAAACCAGTTTCAGCGTTGCATATGCTTGTCTTTTCAATGTTTGCAATTGAATACTACTTCATTAGTCAAATTCTTAGGCAATAGAGACTGTGACTTTTTAAAAAAAGTTTATGGCAACTTTATCACAGTTGTAAGGCATTGAAATGAAATGTCAAAGATTGATGTGCATGGTAATTGATTTCATATCGTCATGCTCTATTTAGACAATTATAAACATCGCTAATCTAATGTTTCAAGGTACTTATGAACAATTAGTGATTCTGCACCAGCATCTCAAACACACTTTTGATGATAATAATATACTGAGGTAAGTTCTATAAATCCTAAAAGGGCTGTTGAGTAAATTATGATTAGAAAAAAATTAGAGGTTTTTTTTTTTTTCCCCCCAGTGAAATGATTAAGGCTTTGAAAATAAAACCAGGAGCATTCTAGTTGTAAACATGTAAAAATTCAGCACAATTAGCAGAGAGAGCACTTTGCTTTATAATAATGTACTTGTTTCAAACAAAAGACTATGACATCTACCATTTCAACTTTATTTAACTTCTACAATTACTAATGACTAACTTGGCTGTTTGTGCAGCCTTTCCAATTTTCATGGTGCTCTCGTATTAAAAGGGTGTCGTTAAATGGTCAGTGATACAGAATCGAATGAAAGTGTGTGTTTGGGTAGCCAAATATAAATATATGCAGATTTTCATTTGAAAATATTTAAATGCCTCATACACACTGACTTCACTGATGCTTTTTGTGCATATAATGAAAACCAATTATCTGTGGAGAAAACTTGACTGGGTGGAAGGAAATTAAATTGGTTTTTAAAGACTTCCTTAAACAGCAGTAGCTAGGGAAAGCTCCAATAACATTTTAGCTGAAGATTGTAATGACTTTGCCATATTAATAAATCATGCTTTATCCTGACTTTTATCAAAAGACTTGGATGGGAAGACTGCACATGACAGAATGAAGAGAGGAGAGCACTTTTAGTTGAAGCTGTGGGGCTATCAGCCAGCCACTCTCCCACTTCCTGTGAAGCTCTGCAAACAACTGTTGGAAAAGTCAGGTAGGTCCTAACCCACCCGAAAAACAGGATATAGGATACTTTTAACAAAACTTCCAATTGTAATTTCTTGAAGGGAATATTCTGTGATTTTTAACATGCTGTACAAAATAAATGTGAGGAAATCTTGACCAACTTTTCTGCCTAATTTCCTCTGGGAGTTTCCCAACTTCTTCACAGTGCTTTTGTGTTGAATATCAACTCTCATCAATCAGCTCTATGTTAATTTTTTTTTCTCATTGTGCTGTAAGTCTGAGACCACTTAAGGAGAACATTTATGGAAACATGGAAAACATATTGTTTCCTTTACACATGGAACAATGCAAATGATTTCCCTTTGTTACTATTCAAAATATTAGCATTCTGTTGTCTCTACCTATGTTCTCAGATGTGACTTCCAACAGTTCTTGGAGAATCAGGAAAACGGAATACTTTACCCTTATCTCCAAATATCTGGTTGCTTAATAATTAATGAGTAAAATATATCATGGAGTTTTTCTGAAACCAAATGTTTCCCTAATTTAAACTCTGTATCAGAAAGTTACTTATGGAGACTTTATAAAATATGTATTATTCTGCTGTGGTGAGGGGATCCTTAGGCAAAAATGCATACTTTTCCTTCTATTAATTACCAGATGGCTGAACTATTAAATACTGCAGGCATTTGGGTGGTGTAAAGTAGTCTGTAATATTTTCCAACAAATTTTCACTAACTTTTCACAACAGTGCTCCTAGAAATAGTGTTTTCACTTAGTGGATTAAATGGAAACATAAGTAGCATTTATCCCATCCTGGATCGTAAATGTTGAGAAGAAAAATTATATATATATATATACATATGTGTTTTCTAGTCCGCCAGTTGCATGATCAAATTTTTTAGGATATTGGTTTTGAATATGGCAATACTTTCCTCTCACACAAGAGAAATTTTGTTTCTCATGTCTTTTTCTCTCCGACCCTCAAGAAAGTAAAGTTCTGTGGAATGTGTCCACAAGGAATACCCAGGATCTAAGGTGGTTTTTGAAGTTGTTCCTAGTTTTGTATTTTTTTCTTTCTATGAGAAATACTTCATGATACTGCCACTCATTGCCCACTTGCAGCTGTTAGAAGTCTCAATTCCACAGGAGCTTTCACTCTGAACCAGAATTGA
The DNA here is from genome assembly GCA_007570785.1 of Antilocapra americana. Taxonomy (NCBI): domain Eukaryota; kingdom Metazoa; phylum Chordata; class Mammalia; order Artiodactyla; family Antilocapridae; genus Antilocapra; species Antilocapra americana. The sequence continues at coordinate 35,214,142 of ML663562.1, read as the reverse complement.
CTCTCTAATCTCAAATCGGCCAACTGAGATAAGACAAAAACTTTTAATTAGAATTTTGATATGTAATCCAAGCCATTTATAGATTATGCACAGAGGTGACCGTCTATGTATTTAAATAACTATGTGGAGAAGTTAGATAATATTTAATTTGGTGGGGAGGCTATTTTTACCTTTGCTGGAGTCTGGTTACCTGCGATGTTCCCGGAGAGTCACTTAGAAGTTCTATCAGCATGAGGTTTATTGTGTGAATGACTAACAATGTGTCTGTAACAAGTCCTAGGGGTAAATTATAAAAGTTGGACTATTCTGTAATATAATGAAGATATTCTGGGTTTTTTTTTTTTTTTCACATTTCTTCTGGGAATCCTAATTTCACGTCTCCGTGTTCAAGTTATGTGGATGAAAAGAGAGAGACACAGAGCTGAGTACCAGGGGAACTAGCCTACCCCTTGCTACTGTTAATGAGTGGTACCCCTCACCTCATGGGTTTATTCCTCAAAAACCCAGCACGTGAAACAGTTTTTTTTTCCCTTTCCTTTCAAGAAACAGTTGGCACTTTATGTTGGACTTCTGCTTGACATGAATTATTTGGCAAATTGGGGACTGAAGTGTGAATTATAAACTTAGGACTGTGTAATAGGCTTCAGGGTTTTCTAGGGACAAAGTCATCCTAGTCGAGTTTTCACAAAGAACTTTATTGAGAAAAAAAATGATCTTTCCCTCACTCATAAAAGAACAACAACAAAAATGTATACCTTGCTCAAATACTGATTTCCATTTATACACACACACACACACACACACATTCACACTTTGCAGGAGTGCATCCTCGGGTTTTTTTGTTTCCATGTGCACATGACTCTCATTAATGTTGATAACCCTCTGCACATGCTTCCAGAAAATAATGGACCCCCACTGTGAGAACTGTCAATATTCAAACATGGTAAGAGCTGAATATTTAAAATCTGTTTGGCACACCAAGCTTGGTTTTGTGAAGACAACAGAAGTTGGACAGAAAGATCAAAAGAGAAAAAAAAAACCACCATAAAAGATAATGACATCTGGATGGGGTCTGGGTAATGCTCTAATTAAATGTACTTACACCTAAGTCTTATCACATGCTCAGGAGCAGAGCTTAGATTCCCCTTTTAAACTGCTGCATTAGAAGCAGTTGTGGGAGCCTTGCCTACTAGCTGTCACCTCCTCTGTGATCCAGTTCTGTTCTATATGTGTACTTATAATCTATCTTTCTTTCACTGAATGGCCTTCTGCTATTTTGCCATTAAGACAGTCATGATAAATTGGATTATCCCTTAAGCTTACAAAGATATGTGTGTTCTTTAAAATGGGTTTGAGAAATATCTGTGTCTTCCACCTAGCAAAAGCAGGCTATAGGATTCTCTTGTTTTGTTACTGTCTCATAGGTGAAGATGAGTTTAGTAAAAGACCTTGCATACTTTCCTCTCTGTTCAGGTAACGTCTTGACATCCTTTCCCTTCTGAGCATAATAGAAGCTCTCCCTGAAGACCATACAAGAGGTAGACTTCCAGAAGTCACCACAGCAAGCAATTTTAACTTCTTAAAGAGTTCTGTATTAATTGCACAGAGTTCTAGGTAAATTGGCATAACTTGAACTGGTTTCAAAATGCTGGCATTTAGGCTCTGAGACAGTGTGAAAGGAGGGGACTGCATTTGTTAGGTCTTTTTTTTTTTTCCTTTTTTAAATAGTCTTGAAACATCATGATGCAATCTTTTATTAGGTTCTTAAAAAAATAAAACCACCCTAGACACTTAGAAGACGCTGCTGGGCAGCGCATAAACATGTATAGCATATCTCATTACCATTAACATCCATGTATGCTTTAACCTTCCCCAATAGCTTTGAGTATTTTCCCCCTGGCTTTGTAAAGTGATGCTTGAGTGTGGGTCTTACCAAAGAATTTCATAGCCATTTTATAGACTCGGCAGCACACTTACTATATCAGAATATGCACACTGTTTCTGGCGTAAATGTTAACAATTAATAAAATTAGTGTTCTTTCTGGAAAAAAGTCCAAAGTGCTTGTGGATTAAGGCTTTGTGGGGTGCGTAAGTCTATCTCTAATTTTAACTCAGTGAGAAGCTACTTTTTCTTTTGTTTTTCTATTACCTGCCTTCGAATAGTGCTAAACAATCAAATGCAAGGGATTTTGCCTTCTTTCACTTTGTAGAAGAAAATTATTCAGTTGATACAGAAGATGAAGGGTAGAAACCCACTGTCATCTAGAAGGTCCAGGAATTTACAGAATCAGATGTACTCCCTGGATCTCAGGAGCCATCAGGGGAAATAGAACCCAAGTTATTTTTCTCTGAGCTTCTTTAATTTTGTTTTACTGCTTTGGGCATAATTAGGACAATGGTGAGGCTTTGGGGAGGGGAGATGTTTGGGGGTTGCTTGAGATGTCTAGTGGGATCTCCAAATGTCTAGTCTTTCTGGAGACCAGAAAGACTCCAACCCCTAGGAAAACAGAGGTCTCCTGAGCAGCTTTTTGTGAGGAAGGAATTCCATGCGCCACACCCCTCTGCCAAACCTTGGGACCCCTTTGGCTCAGGTAACCCCCTTCACATTCTAGGCTGCTTTCCAGAGCCACAATTGCTCCCCTCCTTTTAAGACTGGCTGTTCTGTTCATCTTGGGTGCCAAGATTTTCTTTTACTTGCTAAGTCTTCCCCATATAATCTAATGCTTCATTTCTTCCCAGAAAAAAAAAATAAGATAGTTGCTTCAAATTCAGCATTTCAATAATAGTAGTAAAAAGTCCTTCTTTGTAAAAGATACAGGGTCAGTTCCTGCCACAGAGCTCATCTGCATCGTCTCCGTTTATCTCTCATGGGTGAGGAGAAGACCTTTGCATTTGACCAAAAAGCACTAGTAAATAAGGAGTTAAAATGAAGGCAGGCTCACTGGTTTGCTGAGATCTGTCAGAGTCTGACTGGCTGGCTACATATCTGTCTCTGGAACAATAGGTACCTGTATCCTGCATGGACTGCTGGGCAGCGCTGACACTCTGGAGAAGGTCTGCCTCTGCACTTTCCTGGTGAGAATCCCCAATGACAGTTCCACTTTTCAGTGGAGGAGAAAAAAAATATCTGTCTGCTCTCCTGATGAAGGGCAGAGCTTTGATCATTTTTATTCAGGCTTGTCTTGGCCGGAGGTTTCAGGTTCTTAGTCTCAAGTCAGCAGGCTCTCTCTCTCTCTCTCTCTCTCTCTCTCACACACACACACACACACACACACACACACAAGCACACACATCCACTCCCTCCCTCTCACTCTCTCTCTCATTTCCCCTCACAGGTTGTATGCTGGCAGATGAGTGCCACAGTTGTAACTGAGGCACACGGCAATAAACACAGTGGAGCCAATTTCTCCGATGGCGAGAGAGGGGGCATCGGAGTTGACAACAATGACAAGGCCCCAAGGACCGTCCTTCTGACAAGTTTCAGGTAAGAAAATATTTATGCCCGAATTCTTGTATTTTGCATCCTTGTGGCTGAGAGAGACATTGAGCTAGAAAGCAGGAGTCTCGATAGGGAAATATTTGTCTGAGAGTATCATCTGCTGTCACTTGCCTGCAAACCTGTGTTCTCCGAGCTTTGTGTTACTGGAATCGTCGGAGGTGAGGTGTGAGCGGGGCTGGGCAGAAGGGTGAGTTGCTTTTTAAATGTCTGTCTGGTGACATTTATCATGCTGTTTAAATTCATATCTGGAAAAAATGCTGTTTGATGATAGTTAGCAATGTTTTGGGTAATATAGAACATATGGCCGTGTAGAATTCAAGGATGCTCTCTCATTCTTAATTTGTAATTATTTTTACACTCAACTGTACTGAGGTCAGAGAGTTTTAAAAATTAATGAGATTCCCTGTGGAGTTCAAATAGTAATGCCTACGTGAGCTGTTACAGAAAGATAGGATTATGCGGGTATATTTTTAACATAGATTTAACTGTCTTTTTTGAATGTACTCCATTTGAAATATTTGAATTGTACAGTAGTTTATGGAAGCTTAAGTATTTAGAGATTTTAGTCCTTAATTTTTTGTTGTTGTTGTTGTTAATGACCTGGAGAAATTTTATCAAAATTAGGCTGTGGAAGATGAATATTTTCTGTGGAGTTATTGCTAAAACTTAACAGATATTATCGTTATGACAATGGAGAATACCTTATACTTTCGAGGAAATGACAAATAATGAATGAGACAGATGCTAAGAAAATCTGCAAAATGCTTTCATCTTAAGTAATAGAGAAAAATTCAGGAGATGGGGTAAAAACTGCTGGCACGAACAAAGAAGTGAGTGTATACATAGATGAGAATTCTTTGTCACAAAAATGAATCCAGGGCATGGATTTAGGAGGTTAAGTGGTTTCTACATTCTTGGTGCCCCACAAAATGGGTGAGTCCAGGCATTTAAAAATGTACCGAAAACTTTCATTTCCCACAATTTAAAAACATTGTTTGTGTTCCTGATACAACACATTGTTTAAAAGAGGGGAATTGGAAAGCAGTCTGAGTATACAGTAATCGGGGCTAAAGATGCTTTTTATCCCGAGTTCCCCATTTACAAGACCCATTCTGAGCTTCCTGTGATATATTGTTATGTAAATACTGTGCAGCCAGGGAAAGCAGTACTATGGAGATTCAATTTACTTTGAAAGTTGTTCATTATAGCAGGGATGAATGTTATTTATTTGATGTGATTCAAAGGCTGGAAATGACTTTTTCATTGTGGCGCCTTTTGTAATGGGTGCAGGGTGATCTAATCTTTTTAATTTTGGCTTTCACACCAGTGGAGATGAAAAGAGATCTGAACTCATTTATCGGTTGCTAGGTCCTTCTAGAGACCCAAGTCCTGTTCTTGGTTGCTATGGCCAGTCTGACCTCAATCTCTGTGGTTTTGGGGACTTAAGCAGTCTTTTTTTTTTTTTTATTGAGGAGCATGTACCTTGATTTATGTCCAAAATTGTGGCTGAATGTCTTTGTCTGCAAGTGATAAATGGTGGCAAACCATTCATCAGTTCTTACAAGTAAACACCGCTGTCCCACTAAAAATATGTTTTGTTCTGAGTTAATGGTATGGAACAAGGCAGCCTCCACACTCAGCTATCTTTTATTGTGGAGGGGCCTCGGAAACTTGGAGCAAAGTGGAGGAAATTGGCATTCATTTTCTTGTCTGTTAGCATTTCATTCCTGATTCGGATGATGCGGCTGTAGGTGGATGGAGGATGAGAGGGTAAACCTTCCATTTCTTTACTTTCTCTTTAGTTGGGGCTGCTTATGAAACAGGCCTTCTTCAGATGCTAGGATTCTGCTGGGGCACTAAGAAGTCAGGAGTAGTTTCTACGATGGGATTGGCCTCCCCTTGGCAATTGCCACGAAGAGCTGAGGCATAGACAGGCGGCTGTGCTGTGACTGGGTTGCCTTCAGTTTCCTGCCGGCTCTTTGAGGGAAACTTGTATACATTATTGGTGGCTCCTAGGAACGTTCTGCCTCCATGCTTACTTAATGGTCCCCGGACGTCCTTGCATTCTAGAACCTTGTTAAAAGGAGCCTTGGTGATTAAAGAGGCTGTGGAGTATACAGACCGTGCTTAGCAGATGAGCTTGCGTGCATTTCCCCTTTTCCTTAAAAACTGATTAATTGATGCTGCGGGGAGCACACAATCTGCTAATAAGATGATGATAACAAAAAGGTATCAGGAAAGGCATTTATGGCTTATAACCGCTGTCCGCTTCCTTCCAAGAGAAATTGCAGCTTTGTAGTGTAGTTTTCTCTTTTAATAGTGATATGCTAATGGTTTTTATTCTAAATTGGCCAACACTGAGTATCTCCAGGAAAAATGGGTTCCATAAGAAGTGGCATCTTCCTGGAATTGAAAGGTAAAAATTAAACATTTTTTAAAGTGCAGTTTTCAAACCATTTCCGTGTACTTCTTACCAGTAACATTAAAAAACTGCTTTCTAAATGAGTGTTTAAAATTTAAACCCTTGGTCTAAACATAAAAGGTTTAAAGGAGAAACTATCTTAGGGAATTTTATTGTTAGTCATTTGCTAAAGATTGTCTAGGTTTTATTAACGAAAAACAATCAGACACTCTGTATGTTTACTTTCAGCCTTGAGAATAAGTAGATTTTTATATTTTAGAGAAAATGGTCATTTTGAGGATCAATTAAAATAATCTTTATCTGTTTTATGTAGACTTTGTTTCTAGAACTGGTTAGAGAAAACAGGATTTGGTGATATGGATGGTCTGTTCCAGCTTAAAAATTCTTCAAAGTGTGTTAGTTTTCTGAAAATACACACAAGGATGCCTTTATTAGTATAATTGGACTAATTCAACCAATGTTTAGCTCTTTAGTAGAACAGCAGTTAAAAGTTCCATGTTCTGTTGTATAGGCAATAATTTTGGTGGAGGTAATTTAAGAAAAAATTGATTTTTAAAGATATTTTTACTTAACTGCTACTTTAGCGCTTTAATAAGAGAGGTTTTGCAAAGCTTAATTGTGGCTTCTTAACTTGGGTTTCTTACTTAGGTCTTCTTGAAGGTAATGCATTGTATGAGTGGTTAATTTCATGAGGAATATTGAATTCCAGGTATCTGAAGACAAGTATTCCCCGGGATGTGGTATGTATATATGTGTGTATATGGACATATTTTAATATAAAATGTCTTATAAATTTCACATTGTGTTTTGCTTTACTGTTACTTCAAAAGATTTGAGTGAATGTCAGATAGCGCTCAATTTCCTGAAATGATTAAATTCAGTCTCTGAAGAATCTGGGGAACAGGCCTGTAATGACATTTTGATGACTTTCATTTTAAGGTGTAATAGAAATTGAGTAAAATATTTTAATAGCTATTGTCTAATATCTCATTCCAAATACAATGTTTTTATTGCTCATTCTAGCTTACAATTTTCTGGTGATAATAACATTGGCTGGTGATTGTTTCTTACATAGAAATCATTTTATCCTTATGTAGAAGTATTTTAGAAATGTCTTCATGAATTTATCTCAGCTGAAGCAATTGTACTGAACTCTTAAGACAAAATTGTATTTCCCGATTCCTCTCATTTTAGTTTGATCCTTCCTTACAATATTTAGGTGTATCTTAAAGGTATATATTAAATATTATATATGATAGTCTGTAGTTTAAAGAGGAAAAAACAGTCACTGATATAAGTCAGGGAAGGCTGAGAAAAGAGAAGGAATAAACATTTTACTAGCCACTATCACAAATTGATTTAATTTTTCTTCCAGATATCATGTAGTTTTTAAAAATTTTAAATGGACTAATAAATTAAAAATATGTGTAAAATACGCAGTTATTATATCTCTTTATTGAATAGGTAAGTGCAGATGTATAAACTTATATTGATTACACCTAATGTTACCAGAAACATCTTTGCACCTCAATTCTTTCAGGAGATGTACACAAGCTAAGTTAAGTATATGGCTTTTAAAGTAATCTTTTGAGAACTGGAGTTGTGACACGTTAGATCAATTTTCATGTTAAGTCAAAATGAAATCCTTAAATCAGTTTTTCTGTGTATGTTACACAAAGCCATTAGCTTTCAAATTGCATTGTTCTAAATGGCAATTAGGAAAAATTTATGTAATTTAACTTGATTGTAGTGAATATTTAAAGTCAGAATATAATATTATTGCTGAATTAACATGCTGTAAGTACATTTTTTAAAAATAAAAGTAAAGTTATGCTCTAGTATCAGATTATTATCCTCTTCTAATGTGTTTATTGGATTTTCCAAAGTTTGGTTTCTTCTTGTAATTAATATTCCTTTTCCACACACCAGTGTTGCAGAGTTATTGGTTCTTCTTAGTTGCTTTCTGCCTCCTATAGTTTTGGCTTTTGTCTTTTTGGTATAACATTATTCTGTCACTAGAAAGTTATATTGACTTTGAAGGTATTTCTCTGAACTATTTGTTTGAGTTTGAGGTTAAAAAAAAAAGTAAAACACTAAACTTGTTTTATTAGAAATTGTGTATAAAATGCTGAAAGATTTGAGATGGCCTTGAACTGTTGTTCAAGGGGCTGATTGTAGGATACAAGATTTTCCCAGTAGTGGCAAGTTACTTGTATAATTCAATAAAATCTTTCCTTCAGCTATGTGAGTTTATTTTCCACAAAATAGTTTGCCAGGTGACAACCTCAAATTACACTGACCATCAGCAGGAAAATTTATTATAGAGGAGGAACTGGGAAGGGAGGGGGCCTTTTAGACAGCTAACGGGTTTGCCCCAACTTACTATCCAAGCATGGTGGCAAGGATGCATGGTGAGGTTTTATCTTCTGATTAATCACCTCTGAGATCCAACAGCAGCTTTTAATTTGCACAGCCAACAGTCAAACACTTTTGCTTAAATGATACCAGGATGATTTGAGAAAATAAAAGTTTTTCTAAAAAGCCGAATTGTATACTCTAGCACTCACTAATAATTAACTGAAATGTTTCCAATTTTATTTTAAAATGTGAAAATTGTAATTTGCTTACTGATGTTTATAATTTTTTAATAAAAAATGGCCTATATAGACTCATAATGACCCCAAGTCCTTCTAAAGGCTTTGGACTTTATAATCCCACACCATATAGTAAACAGAACTTTTTTCCACTTTTAATTATGTCTCTAAGTCATTATTTGTATTCTTAATGTTGTTTGGCATTATTTAATCACGATGATTCATAAATCCTTGAATTTCCTGCATTTTTCTGACAATTAAGTTTACAGTCCGAAAGTAAAGACTAAAATATACCATAAGGCTAGGAGTGTCCTTAGAGAAAGGAAGACAAGGTGACTTACCATGGTCAGGAACATATGGTGTATAGTTAACTATCACGATCTCAAGGATTTTAACGTATTTACTACAGACATCTTTAAAAGTACTGGATTTTTAGGAAATGTTTGAAAACAAATTCAGTTTGCTAGAAATTTGAAACATAGGTATCTAGTAAATTATAGCAATATCTTTCCATAAGGATTTAGAAAATATTCATTCATTCATTCCACCAACACTGATTCAGGGCCTACCGTATCTTTGTAGCTCTTAATTTAATATTCTCCATTGATTCAATATTCATTATTTGCCTGATTTTGCAGATGATAGCAGGCTTACCAGTTATTCATATATCATCGATCAATCACATCACAATCCATATCATTTTGAAACTTACATTTCTCTTGCCTCTTCTTTAGATGGCTTAAAGTAAATTCTCGGCATATATACCAGTTTAGAAGAATATATTGGCAAAACAGTCACAGTGAGTTTTAATAAGCTGTCTTATTGATATTCAGGCCCACGATGCAACAAACAAGTTGGTTTTATTGCTTTTTATGCTTCCTTCAAATGCATCTGATTCTATTTTAAGGGACCTCTAATTCTAATTATTAGTGGCTAATGTTTCTTTTCCATTTGCCAGTCAGTTTCCTAAGCTCTTTACCTTTGTTCTTTCAATTACACTATGAGAAAGGTGGCATCACTGACCCTCCTTGCAGATGAGGAAAATGAGGCTTTAAGAAGTAACTGCCTGGGGGTCACCAAGCTAGTAAGCAGCCAAGATGATTTAAACTCCACGTCTTTCAGGCTCTATTCATTCTTCGAGTCACTAAGCAAATATTACTGAGCATTTATGATGGCCTTGGCTGCTCAAGATGTTTAGAAAAAAGAAGTGTCTATAACAGGCAAACCTCTGCCCTTAGAACAGATACTCACAAGCACTTTGATACTTTCATTATGCTATTTCCCTTTGCATCTATGGATTCCCCGGAACCAATAGGATAACATTTTAAAATTTCAAAACTTCTTCAGATGTCTCACCATTTGGCTTCAGTCTTTTTTTTCTTTTTCGATTGTGTTATTGTCTATTTCTAGCCAGGAATTTTCTACACTGGAAGGTTGATCTGCTCAATGCCCTCACAAAGTTTGCCTTGCATTTTCTCTGATCATTCCCAAACACTTTCTGCTGCTTTCTCAATGCCTCCTATCATTCAATGTCTGGGTCAAAGCCCATGGTTGTTGCTACGTAGCCTGTCTTAGAAATGAAATCCTAAAATTCTTTTATCTGTGCTGATCATTTAACATGTGGCATTTGTAATAAGTAAAATGATTTGTGGCTGGATAACATCTCGCATATTTGCTGTGTCCCAGTCACTTCACTGTTTATAGATATGCCCAAATGACATGCTGGCAAAGAATTCAGAGAATCCTCAGTAAAATCAGAAAGTAGAAGAGCTAAGAGTGGAAGGCTTGGAAGCAGGGCCCCACTGCCCACTACAGTGCCTGGCATAGGTCATACAGCTAATATACATTTGAGGTGGGGATATAGGAAAGAGAGACCAAAGGAGGGAGAGATGGACAACAGACAGAAAATTCACAGGGAAAAACAAAATAATATTTCCAAATTTATAGCCCAGGGCATTCAAAGAACTTTAAATATTTAATAAGGGTTTGGGATCCTGTTAAGGGTTATATAGCTATACACAATGATCTTTACTTTCATATATTTTTGCTGTCACTTGTATCGATATATATCCATGAGATACATAATGAACTTTATGATGTTTCCAAGAGAAAATTCAATTGTGTCCTGTTTGTCCATGTTTTCATCACTATTGAAGCCCACAATACAGAAGTTGCTGCCCTTGCCTTTTGTTTCCCACCTCCGCCCCACCACAAAACAGCCAGTCTCTTGACCAACGTAAAGCTTTATTAATTAATACTTCCTGTTGGATTTTTTTTTAGTAAAATTCAAATTCAGCATTCAAAATCCTAGCACACATCTCTTATATCAACGAGCAGCTCTTGTGGTTACTCTTATTTATGTTCTTACTCAGTTGTATTTAAAAATGTAGCCTTGAACTCTCAAGGGAAATAATTATGTCTGTATTTTTATGGATTCTCAAACTCAACTGCTTACGTTAGGGAGTTTACTTCATAGGAAAATACAGGTGGATATTTCTTAAAGCAACTACTACATCTGACCTCTGCCATGGAGCTGTTTTACTGACTCTAAGAGTCCTGACTTGTGTACAGAGATGAATATAGGGCTTACTTCAAGAAGGTATTATTAATACCTGATACATACATAACATGTACTAATTTTCTTGGGTGAAACAAGTTGGAAAGGTGGCACCCTGCACCAGTGAACATGATAGCTGATGTGTACCTTCTAATTTATATGGAGGTCCTCTGCTGAAGCAGCCCCATTCTTTGGGCATCCCTATATGCTAATTGAGATAAGTGAGGATGCAGCTTGGGCCATGAGGCTTTTAGCTTTATCCTGCTTTTAAGAAACAGGAAACATTTCTGCAGTCAGTATTGTAATAGTAGCAGCTGAATTGTCAATAAGAGTTCCAAATATGAAACTGTTCCAAATGCTTATCTGCTTATCTCATGCTGTGTTGCTGTTGGTAAAATGCAGAGGATGAGCTTGCCTCCCTTTTAACCCTAACTTTCTTTGGTCCTTTCATTTTGACACTAATTTCAGGCATGAACCTTGGCACTCAGCTACAGTGTGTAATTGTTGGTATCTCGCTGCCACCTGGGTGCACAATGGAGAACAATATTTAGTCCCTGTGATTTGCCATAAGAACACCACATGCAGTTGGAAAGGGAAATATTTAATCACCCAGTTTTCTCCGTGCAATTTCAATCAGTTGAACCTTTGAAGATTTTATTTTCTCTAAGTTAACTGGTTGTTTTGTTACCGCTCAGGTAAAACCTTTAGATCACTCTTGAATTTGGACTGCATAAATTTGGGGATGTTACCTATCAGTCTGAATGGACAAAGAGAAGATACTTTTAAATATGCTAAGTTAATAACATTTTGGTCAAAAGATTTTTAGATAAGTTCCTTGAGTCCTCTGTTTCGTTGTTGGCTGTGGACTTAATATGTAAAAGGCTCTAAGTGACACATGAATAATACCATTCCATTTGTATGCATATTGTGTGATGATGCTGTTGATCTTTAGAGGAAATTCCATTTGGTGACATTTACAAAAATAGTTTGACGTTAGCAGCTTTTAATTTTAATTTTTTAAAAATAACAAGAATGGTATAACTTGCAAGTGACAAGAAAGTCACCCAAGAGGTATGGATAATTACATAATGGAAATAGGAAACATACCTTGTCACCCACCTGATGTTGTGCTTATTTGCAGTCCAGGGAAATAGTTTTGACAAGTAGAAAAAATGGTATAAGAATGGAATTATCTGTTTAAACAGGCAGTCTGTCATCTTAAAGATTGAGATCTGTGTTTTTTTAATTTTTAGGGCTGGTGCTTTCAAAGTGCTAGAAAGATTTGAGTCCAGAGTTTAGTCTTCATTGTACTTTAATCCTGCAAATTCAGTGCAATGCAATGCAATCCAATGCATTTCAATTCACCTTGCTGCTTACTGAGTTTCTAAATAATTCTAAATAAATGTATGAAAAATTTAACCTCTAGACAGTTGTCTTTAAATTTTTATTAAAGGTATTTATTAAATAAATGTATTTATTTAATGTATTAATGTATTTAATACATGTTTTAAATAAATATATTAGGGAAATATCATATGGAATATCATAAAGAATTTGTGATTCTTTACTGCAAACAAAATATTTTTAAAGTTTGATTTCTACTGGTTTAGGGCATTTTATTTTTCCTATTCCAGGTTGAGTGAAAGTTGGTATAACATATGATCTTCCTAACTAAATCAGTCTCTCTTTTACTCAGTAATCATAATTATGTCATAAATTTGGGAAGGATTCAAATCATTTATTTACTCAATTATTCAATTGGCTTTTTTCCCCTTAATTATCTTGTCTGACCAGTGTTGCTAAAGGCACTGTAGAGGATTTTATAAAAGGAGAAAATATGATCTTTCTCTCATCAACTATAGTATAATTGGAGAGAGAAAAAGAACTCTAAAGAACTAATTGGATAATATAATAAAATTACTCCTAGTTATCATGCTTCAGTACTGTGAAGGGAAAAGCTATTTTCTCACAGGTGGAAAATAGTATTAACAATCAAATATAGCTTTTGGGTTCAGAAGATTGTATCAGACTATTTGTCGTGAGAACAATAATGAGAACATTTAGAATAAAGGCTAACTTCTTGAAAATAGATTTTGCATCTTTTAATTGATTTCACCAGCAAAAAAGTTTCCTTTCATGAAGATTTTAAAATATCAAGTATGTTGCATGGTTAGTCAGTTAATTCAACTGTCCAAAACTTTCAAATGCCTTACTTTAATCGATTGTTTATAATCGAATACGTGTGTGGGCAGTGGTGGAGTTTACCATTGCCTTATTTGTACTTCATGATGTTCTTCCAAAATTTGGACAGACATGTAAATTAAAGTTTTTGGTTGTTTTTTTTTTTTTTTTAATACTTCAACTTCCTTGCTATCTTGAGAAGACAGGCTAACATAATCTCTAAAATGAAAAACTTTTCAAAGCTGTCTTTAACAGCATCCCTGGTTGTTTAAAGCCCTGCCCATAGTTTTGCTCTCTTGACAGAAATATTACACCCATTCACCCACAATAAAATAAAAACACTATTCCGAATAAAATCTAACATTAAGCAAAGAGCTTGGGGATTGGTTCAATTTTAGTTCCTATCTGGAATATAAATTTTTAAGATTTTAAGAAAAACCAACAATTTTGCTTGCATATTGATTCTCATCTTCCAAAGCCAAATACTAGTCAGTCAAAAAATTTTAAAACTTAACAAGCCTTGAAATGTTTACCCTTAGTTACATTGAGAACTGTGTTGAAAAACCCAATAATAATTATTCTTTTATCTTGAGGAGTACATATTTTGTAGACATAGAGACAAGAACCTTGTCTGTTTCTGTTTTCTCAGGAAAGGAAAGAATTTTAGAGGAAAAAAGCCACACTCCAATCCCACCAAAATTTCCTATGGACAGGATATGGCAGCCACTAAGCAGGGGAGGACAGATGTCCTGTTTTAAGGGTATCGGGGAGAGTAGCAAAGTACTGTTTCTCCTGGGGACCGTAGTGTGTGAATGGGTTATAATAGATACTCATCATGGGGAAGATCAGACAGAAGGATACTTAATGAGACCCACTTGGAGACTAGACAGGAGCATCCTCTCTAGAATGTAGCAATTCTCGATTCTCAGCGTCTTTGGGAAGCAAAATTCACCATCTACCTGTCTAAACAGGTAATGAGTGCAAAGACATGACACATCTCCCTGTGACTTATAAATTCCTTCACTGCCCATATAAGGGACTCTTCTCACTGCTCTCTGCTCTGAGCTGTATTTCATCTTGATAGCTGTTTGCAGTAGACACTTTTGAACTCCATGCAATGTAAAGTTATGGTTGAAAACTTCCTCAGTAGAATTTCTCTCTATTTCTCGCAGGACAGTTTGGAACATGAAGATTAGAGAAGATTAGAGACTTAGAAACAGTCTATCTAGCCTAAAACTATACATTTGGGCTCACACCATTTGAAGAAAAAAATGAAACAAATAAAAAAAAACACTTGAGAAGGTCAAAGAATTCTACTTCTGGAAATATGGAAAATGGTTAAATTTGTGAAAGAGAAGAAATAAAAGAAAGTGTTTAGGAAAAAAAGGAGATCAAGTTTGTGCTGAGTTAGAGATTCACTATTCTCAGTTTCATTTTGCTGGATTATGTGATGTCTTATTGTCTTCTCCAAATGTAATTTTAGCATCACACTTCTCAAAGTAAATACGTTTGAGTATGGACATTCTTACCTTGTTCATTCTTTCGGGGTTGGCATGCCTCTTTGGTCCATCTAGGGCATTCTCACACTCAATTTAACTTCGGCACAGCTTGCTCATTGTCATACAGTTCTTTCCCCCAATAAAGTAGCCAAAGTGTTTTGATGGATGATGCATCTAAGAGCAAACACCACAGTTTATGTTTCATCTGGAAATATGTAAAGGTGAAATTGAAATTAGAGTGTCCCATCCATGTCCAGGAGCACAGAGCCTTTTTCCTTGCACCTGTAGTGAATCCGTATCTTTCCAGTAATCTATGAGTGTCAGATTTTTCAGGTTTATGTTCATTTTTTAGGCCATATTGACTGGCCATGATTTTGATCCTTTTACTTTTGAGTTTAGTGCTCCACGATTTGAGGACCTTGAATAGTTTCTGAGAGTCTAATATTCCAGTATTTGAATACACATTTTGGAAGAAAGGTGTATTAGAATGCAGGCTTTCTAGAATAATCATCAGGACAGCATGTGGAGGACCTTCTCAGCTGATGTCTCCTCTTCTTGTTCACTTCAGGGCTCTAAGTTAAGCAGCAGCCTTTGAGGCAGGAAGGGTAGAGATTTTGGAAGCAAATCAAATTAGATCCAAATCCCAGATCTGCTATAACCTTGGACCAGTTGTTTAGCATCTTTGAAACTCCATTTCTTCCTCTACAAAATAGGATTATAACACCCTCGAGTGTTTTTTGGCCATTTCTCACATTCCAGATACCATACCCACATGCCTATGAGGCAAGTACTATTATTATCCACAGTTTCCAAATTACCACACTGAGCTTGGAGAGGTAAAGAAAAACTACTTAAGTATATATGGTTGTTAAGTATTGGGGCCTCTTTTTGGTTCTTTTATTTCTGTAGAATTTGTTTTTAGGAAAGGACTTGCGGGATCAAAAGGTAGGCACAAAATAAATGTAGTTAATTTTCAAAATTGTCCTTTAGTTTCAAGTGCTTGACTCTGAGAAGCAGTGTTAAGGCTGTAATTTATATCTCACTGTGTTGCCGCGTTGCAGACCGAGGCTGTTTGAGAGTGGCTCTGTAAGTGGCCGTGGAGGGCTATATGCTATGAGAGCTGCTTTATGCTTTTCTTCTTGAAGATGGTGATGGTGCTTCTCATTCTGATGAGCGCAACTCCTTCTCAGTAAAGATTCTGGATAAATGGCTGTTACATGAAATTGAATGCTAGTCTACGAGGTAATTGTTGTGCCTCAGAGGAAGAGTGGATGCCATTTCCAGAAGAGCTTGACATTCTCAGGGAGGAGTTTTGTAGCCTTGAAGAATTTTATATGTGTGATTTTTATGATCCTTGATAAAGAAAAAAGTATTATTTACTAGAAATTTCAAGCTCTTATTCTGTTGTGGCTTCATCTGCCACACGTTCTCCATTCACAAGACACTTCTAACTTCAGCTTCTTCTCCTACTTCATCTTGCAGGCTCTTGAAGTCTGTGGGAAGCCCAGGTGTGTGT
Source organism: Antilocapra americana (assembly GCA_007570785.1). NCBI lineage: Eukaryota > Metazoa > Chordata > Mammalia > Artiodactyla > Antilocapridae > Antilocapra > Antilocapra americana. The sequence goes on along the minus strand of ML663562.1, from coordinate 35,197,874 downwards.
AGAGACACGGAAATAGCACAGTCTCTTTGGCTGAGAATAACATGTCAGTTTTCCTTCCTTGCTGTTGTGTGCTCTCTGGAGCTCACCCATGCATATGATGTTCCAATTGACTTCAAAGACAAGTCTGTGGTTGGATTAGCTCCACAGGACTCGGAGCAAGGTTTAAAAAAAAAAAAACAAAAAACCAGGCTTAGTGCTTTCCAAGCCCACTGAGGAGCTGGTAGGGCTATGTGGTTACTAAGACCACATAGCTTGTGGTTCATTATGTCCTCCTGGAAGAACAGGTAAATTTCCATACTAGTTTCTAGATTATTCTCACTATTAAAGTTATGTTATAAATGATGATTGGACAGTACCAGAAAGGATTGATTTACAGCTACGTTTCTTGCACTCAGGAGCTTAGTGTCTAATAAAGTAAATACAGATATAATACATTTGGAGTGGGAAAATACCACTGAGGCTATGAACGTATAGGACATGCAAATCATAGGGTGATTTTAATGTTGGAAAAAAGGGATGATGTAGTGAGTGGTATGTGCTTGAAAAAATTACAACAAAAGTATGTTTGCTTTCCAGACATTGCCAGCAAAGGTAGACTTCTTACAAAAAGCTAAAGCCAGACATTGCTAAGGGAAAAAGGGAAGAAGACTGAATGAGTTGAAGGCATTATCACAAAGTTGGGACACACTTTGGGAGAAGGCCTAGGAATGAATGAGTAATGAGTAGATGAGTGGGCATCAAGATGGCTTGCTGGAGAAGAATATGGCTGACTAGAGAGGGTGAAGAGACAGGGCAGAGTGAGGTGCCACTGTGGACTGTGAAGCTAGGAGAGCCTATGGAATAACGTGTCCCCATGAAACTTTGCCTACGCAGGAAGTAGAACTGATGAGGTCCAGGGAAATAGGGAAGCAGCCCTAGCAGTTCTGCTGTGTATTGACCATAGGCTTGTTCATGAAATTTGAAAGCCCTATAAAGGCAGATGAAGAGTTTTAATTTTCAGAAATCAGAAGACCAGATCAAAGGGGCCATAATAATTCAGGCAAGTGACTGCCAGGTTCTAGGCTGGGTCTGTAGATGTGATGTGAAATTTAGGGGGAAAATTTAGTAGACTTGAGTTTGAGCAAGCTCTGGGAGTTGGTGATGGACAGGGAAGCCTGGTGTGCTGCAGTCTATGGGATTGCAAAGAGAAGGTCCTGACTGAGCAACTAAACTGAAGGAAATAATCAAACAAAATAATATTAATGAAACCCAACACCACTGAAGGTGCACTCAGAAACAGTGAAGGACAGAAAGGAATTAAAAATTGTTCAAAGGTTTTGCTTATTGGATGGAAGAATTATAAGTAGGGTGAGACTCAGTGAGGGTATATAATAAATTCCAGAAAGAGGACCCAGCATACTTACTGCATGTTTTTTCCTTCTGTCTCTGGAATGAAAAAGAAAGAGACTTAAGGCTATTTCTTTGCACTTTGATTTATCCCATTTTAGATCCAGGATCACCACGTCTTAGCATATACTCACATATTGAAAGCTTAAGCATGTTTTTATTTCCCAGCTCCCACACACCAGAGTTCTCTGAGGTCCTCTCATCCGGCATTGCCCAGGGAGACACTACAGAGAGAAACTGCAGCCTGTGTGGTAACCAAAGGCACAGCCTCTGTATTACTGAACCTCAGATTGAATCTCAACTGTGGTTATGTTCTAGTGAATAGAGCTGAAAGAGAAACAAATCATTTGTCTCCAGAAACTGTCATTCTGACTCTGCCTTTGGAGACACTGGCATGTGTACTGTGGCTGGAACAATCCTGCTTTGATTTGTCACCAAACACTTGATATTGGACTTTGAAAGCAAAGAAAAATATCGTGTGATTCAGATGAACTTTTCATCAAAAAAAAAAAAAAGACTATGTGTATAAACTCTCTTTTCTAATTCTTACCAGTAGGTATTTCTCTCCCACGATATATGCCATAATTTAATGACCTTGGAAATAGAACATATTTGATGTAATTTCCTAAATCTTAGAAAATGTAACGGGAGTTTTGGTCATAATTTTCTTTTAGCTGGAAATTCTGGATGAGGAAACCATCAGACTGAAGTACCTTAGTTCATAGTTAAAATGATGACTGAACTTAGAGGAAGGACCTGTATAAGGTCACAGGGCTAGGTGGTGACAAAGCCAGGAGAATCTCAATTCTGTTTCTATCCAGATGAGCCTCTATTTATGCCGTGCTGGCCTTTCCCAGCGTAGGAGACTCTGAACTGTAGAAAACTGGTGGCACGTACATTTGCCATCAACCAACAAATCAGATCTTATTTTCCTTGTCTCATAATGTGCCTGTGCCTGTATCACAAAGGCATTGTTATGAAGTATTAGCACTCTAGTAATAACAGACAGGGCTTAAATAGGAGTTAAGAGATTTTTTTTTAAACAGTAATTATTTAAGAAAGAAAAAAAAATCTGTTCTCTTATTTCCTCAGGAAATATGATAAAAGAACTGTGGATCTGCCTCTGTCGTATTTCGTGCTTGCTTGCTAAAGAACCTGAAATCCCAGGACTAGGGCTGATTGTCCAGAAAGTTTCTCCATGTAAACGTAGTAGAACAAAAAGGACAGTTGGAAGAGAAAAGAAAATGGGGTGAAATGGACATTGATGGAGCCATAGCTGAGTTTACTGTGGTCTGGGTTGGCACTCAGGTCATCTGTTCAAGGGTATCCCTGTATTTTTCCTATCCAAAAAGTCCTTTCCTTTGCCCTGTCCGTCTTCATTCCCATCTCTCTACTCCCCATCTTATTCAGACCTCTTGAAAATGTGACCTGTATGTGTTTTGCTCTTTGTCTTGTCTCTGCTTTGCAATTCCCAGCATCCAATATCTGCTTTAACTTCACAGTGGAGCTAACAATTCTTGGATTGCTATATCCAGTGGGTTTTGAGAACTTTCATGAATCTCTGAATTTCTGGTCCATTGATCATTCTTTCCTCCTCAAAGTTCCCTACTACCCTGGCGTCCATGGCGCCATTCCCAGCAATAAGATCATCTTATTGCTCCTTCTCTGTTTCTTTCATGGCCTTCTCTTCTCTTTCTTCCCCAGGGTTCACCCTCTCAGCACATTATTTTTATCACCTACCACATTTTCCTTTTATACTCTTATTTATTGCTGTGATTTACAGTTACTCAGATATTTTAAATGTGATTTGAATTTCCTTACTGCAGTTCAGACTTGAATATCCAACTATCTGCCCTGTCCATTGGGAGCCCTCCAACCAAACATGTGTAAACAAACCTCCTCACTGTTCCTGTAACCTGATTTTTCCATCTGTGGTCTCTGCATAGTCTTGTGGAACTTCTATCTATTCATTCACCCAAACTACAGACCCCAGAGTCATTTTTGGCTTCTCATTTCCCATCTCTATTGCTTTTCAAATCAAACCCATTACCAGGTCCTGCTAACCTTCCATTCTAAATACATCTTAAATCTGACTGTACTGACCATCCTTACTACCACTGTTGTAGGCCAGACCTGCTGCCACTTGCTGTGATTTATCTCTTGCTTGGGCATCTGTGCTATTTAATGACTTTTCTTCCACCAGCCTTGGCACCATCATATCCATACAACCAAAGTCAACCTGCCATCTGCAAGTTTAAAACCCTCCCGTGTTTTCCATGCTGGATAAAGCCCCAGATAGTCTCATCTTAAATTCTGTTCCTAAATGTGCTATTTCCTGCCTCTTGAAAGTCTTATCTCTTAACAATTTCCTGTTTTAAACTTTGCTCTCAAGCAGCACACAATAGCTGTGAATTCTACATGTAAACCACATCATTGCTTTGCTTTTACAGTCTCCTTGGCCTCTCAGTCACTTCTCACTCCTCTTCCCGAGCCCCTCCTAATCTTCCTTTCATCAACACAAGTGTGTCACCTCCTCCAACAATCTTTTCTTTACATGTCTTGTCACCCTCCATCCTATCTATTCTTATCAGTACCCTGCGCATATGCCAGTCAGTGAATTAACTCTGATTTTCTAATTTGTATTTTTGTGAGCTGTACAGTCCACCAGTAGCTGTGAACAACTGAGTTACTTACTTCCTTCAAATAAATTCAGATGTTCTTTGATAAGAATTCAGCACAGAAGCAGTTGGTCCCACTGCTGGCAACTGAGTCAGGAAGGTGAACATTTAAATATGTATGTGTGTATATATATCTTTGTATATGCGTTGTGACTTTAATTTAATTTTACTTTTCCTTCTGAACAATACGAGTCACAAATATACAAGTATCTTTAACCTCTCTCCCAGCATCTATACCTTACTTATGTTTTACTCCCCCAGAAAAGCTGAAATTTAAAAAAGACTAAGGTATTGACTTGCACAGAATACCACAGTTCATTTAGAAGAGTCACAAGAGTCAGTTACGATGTCAGAGAAAGTATTTTAAAGGTTTATTTATCCACATTTCAGATATATATATTTTTTGTACCAATAAGTAGCACACTGAGCTTTGCTGTCCCCCAAAATATGACACATGTTATTTTCTCAGGAAGAAGAGTAAGGTTTATTTTTTGTTAATGAAATGCCAGACAAGCCCAGCCAACTTGTGGGGCATAATTAAATTGGAGCATCTTTGGCAGTTAGCTATGTAGCTCCATCCATGCAAATGTTTTGCAAAAATTTATCTTAAGCAATTTTTTTTTTTGCCAGATTCTTTTCAGGATAAAGTTGGGACATTCAGGAATTGGGGCAGTTCTCAAAGCATCATAAACATGTCTAAAGACTGATTAAATAAGCTCCATTATTGTCTAATTATTCAACTCCAGCCTTTCTTCCTACTCCCCACTACAGACACCAGAACTTTAGCATTTGGCACATATGGGCGTGAATGAAGTGGCAAAGTTGAGATTTAAAAACTTTGCTTATAAAGTCACTCCAATTTTAATTTATATTCTCTCTACCTATGTTTTACAATGTTACTTATTCACTGTAGCTTTTTGCTCTTCTTAGTATCAAGAAGGAAGCACACATTCCTTAAGAATTCACTCTTACGAATATCCTACAGAAATAGATTCCCAAAAAAGAACACACCAAAGACTTCCCTGTCAGTCCAGTGGTTAAGGCTCTCTGCTTCCAATGCAGGGGACACAGGTTTGGTCCCTAGTCAGGAAACCAAAATCCTGCCTGCATGCTCAGTGTAGCCAAAAAGTAAATACACACGGACACATACACACCAAAATGGAAAATAGACAAATAGGTACATTCTGTTTTATAAGCACATGGTCCAATTTTAATCAGCTTATTCTTTGTTCAACCACTTCTGTTGTAGTGCGAAAGCAGCCATAGATAATACATAAACAGATGAGCATGAGTGCCTTCCAGTGAAACTTGACACAAACAGAGGGCAAGCTGTATTTGGCCCAGTGGTCCTAGTTTACCACCTTCCCACTTAACTCACTGCTTCTGTTAGTAGCTACTTTATTTTGATTTTCAAAGTGTGGACATAAATATTAATGCTCACTCCTATAATGAATAAGATTTTAGGTTATTATATTAAAGACACACACATGAATTCTTCAAAGGTTAGAAGAAAAGATGGATTTTTAAGATCTTTACTATATTTGAAATTATTGCTTGTACAATTGTAAGTGTCTTGAGGAGAGTGAATAGAGGATAATTCATCTTCTGATCTCACCTTGACCAAGGTGCCTGGTTCATGGTAGAGGTGTATTTTCAAACAAATGAATGATTAAGGCCAACGCGTAAGTCAACTTGGTCATATTGTAGGTAAAGTATTAGACCCAGTTTTTAAGACTCTTAGTTCTTTGTGCCCTGTTCTCTCAAAGGATCCTAGCTTAGCTGCACTGATAATGGGATAAAGAATGGTGCCCTTGGCAGTGGGGAAGCGGTGGGCTATGTGGGCCCGTGTTCTAAAGCGTGTGGAGATCTTCTACGCTGAGTACATATGCATAGGTTTGTAATAAGTAGGGTATGACTTTTACTCTACTGCCTTAAATCTATCCCATTACAAACAAGAAGGAAAACCCTTTTAGCTGTGAACGTGGGCTGGCAAGCATGATGGGTTTACTACTATTTTCGATTCCTTAGATTTGAGATTATCATGGGCATGGTGTCCCGGGTGAAGCTTTGAAAACTCCTGTGATGGCTAAATGCCAGAAAAGGTGCTTACATCAATCAAAAATAGCTCTTCTACAGAATTCAGTTACCATCATGGAGTAGTAGGCTCAATTATAAAAGACATGTGCGTATATATATATATATATATATGGGCTTCCCTGGTGGCTCAGACAGTAAATAATCTGCCTGAAATGCAGAAGACCCGATTTGATCCCTGGGTCAGGAAGATCCCCTGAATTAATCATTCTATGCTAGCTGGAATATCCCTCATTCTTGTTTATGAGCATATTGCCCATTATAAAACCACTTCATAGTTTTCTCCCCCTCGCCCTGCAATAATCACCGTGAAGTGCTTGCAGCAGTATTCCAAAGATGCTTGTGTTACTTAAAAGAGATAAAATAGTTCTTCTCATGGTGGGGAAATGAATATCTACTTTTATTCATCTAGTTTTACTTTTAATTGGTTCATAGATGATTGTTGATAGCCTTGTGCCAAATGTGTCCTGTAACATATTTTTCTGGACTATGTGCATTTATAATTATACAGCTATCAGGGCCCATGCCTGCATTTGCACACACATGCTCATAAGCAGATTTATCAGTTTCAAGGAGACAGTTCTGATGGCCAAGCTCAGAGCAGGGATCATGATGACATGTATCTGCCCTTTGTGACAATGGTGTCCTAATAGTGTACAGATTCCAAGCCTCAGAATATTCTACCATCCTAAAATAATTGCTCCATGCTTTTAGCCATATTGAAAAAGAGCATCTTTAGCCCTTTATGAAAGTGAAAGTTGCTCAGTCATATCTGACTCTTTGCGACCCCATGGACTATAGAGTCCATGGAATTCTCCAGAATACTGGAGTGTGTAGCCTTTCCCTTCTCCAGGCGATGGATCTTCCCAACCCATGGATCAAACCCAGGTCTCCCACACTGCAGGTGGATTCTTTACCAGCTGAGCCACAAGGGAAGGCTTTTATACGTTACTCTTCAGAGACAGTTATTTTTAAAATTTCCAAATTCCTTCACACCTCTTTTCTCTGTGAGATCTTCCCATCTCTTCCAACTGTGTCAAGCTGTGCCAAAAACAGGAGAAAATAAGAAGAGACTATACGTGTCACTCATGTTGGCTGAGAGATAAGCTGAGAAAGCAAGACTTGTATGATGGAGGAATAAACTGTACCATCATTTGAAAAAAAAATTCTCTTTCAAGCTATATATAACTCATCCTTTGTAAACTGAGTGAGACTATTAATAGTAATAATTATAGTAACAACTTTCCTTACGTTCCTCTATGCCAGTAACTTCAAAGTCCTCCTCAAACTTGAACTCATTTCATCTTTTTGACAGTCTCATCCATTAGTCAGGACAGAGCTTATTATTTTCTCTGTGCTTCCCACCTCTGCAGTTACTTCCTGCTGCTCTTTCCAAACCTGATGCACCAGATTCAGAGAAGTAGAACTCCTGCCTTGAACACCTAGAAGTCATTATGCTTGGGCAGCATGCTTGGGGATATGTTAGAACATTTCTGCTGTGGTTAGCATCGCCTTAGAGCACAAATCACTAAAAAGCTCAGGTCAGGTAACTTAGTGTTACTGAAGTTATGCTACTTTTTGGAAATAGAGACAGATGACAGTATAAAAATATATAGCATGACTTAATTCTTAAAATTTATTCTCAGTTATATCACAAAATGATCTCAATTCCTACCATTTCTCCAGTAAATTAGCCACTGATAATCATAATTATGACCCTTAGGTGCAATAAGATAATGAAATGCCTCCTGAATTATTAAAAGAGTACTAATTTATGTCTACCTTGTATGTCATTTTGAGGATTTTACTGCATTATCATTTTTTGAAAATTGGTCACCTGTACATATGATATATACATAAGATTAAATTTTAGTAGTGGTAATATTTTTTAGAAGAAAGCCATATTCCTAGTATTGAATAAACATGATTATATTTTATGTGGATTTGTCCCCTATATTTCTGTTTGGTGTCCATGACGTATTTGCTCATTAGGTTTAGGTTGTTATTTGAAAAGAAATAATGCCAAGCATTTGTATGAGGCTTTATTATGAACCAATGCTTTCATTGCCATATACACTGTCCAATTTATTATATAAGCTTCAAGAGGTATTATTACCAGCATTTTATAAAGTAAGCCTCAGGGAGTATGTGTGGTTTGCTCAAAGCCACATGCTAATAAGTAGTAGAGAGGAAACCCAATCCCATCTGTTGAAGTCAAGAATTTTTTTCCATCAAACCACAGCCATCTCAGAAACTGGTCTCCCAGAATTGTGGCAGGAGATTCAGCCAGCACTGGCCTTCTACTCGCAAACCCATCTGGCAGAGTTCTTTTCCTAGAGCTTGTCAGAGGAGTTAATATCAACCAACAAATCCAAGATTCAGAAAACTTGTTGTAATCCTGATTATTGGTGAAGAGGGATAATGTCCTCAATATTAGATTGCATTCCATCCACCTGGAGAGGTGCATAGAACGCAGCATTTCGCAGAGAGATGACTTTATTTATCCAACAACACAACCAAGATTGTGATAAAGCGGGACCCTTTGTAATAGCTTTTTACCATATATGACAATAGTCAGCTTTGAAAGGAACTGGAAATGTGGGCATTCTCCATTTACCTTGGACACAAAACAGATTTTCTGCCTTTGATGAAAAGAACAGGCAGTGCCCATTCTAAGGACGGAGTGTGAAATAAGAGAGAGCTCTGAGCGCAAGGTTTTATCATCACCTCCTGGCTTTATTTTTTCCATTCTAGTCAGAAAGCTGCTTTGAAACAAGCTGCCCTGATATTAAAAAGTGACATAGAAAAGTCACTGCCTTGAACTTGCTCATATGAAAAGTGGTACAAGGAGGTGAGGGTCACCTCAGAGGGAGAAGTGCCTTCACCGTTAATAATTATCTATAAGGAACAAGCAGTGTTTGGGAGGTAGGGCTGAATTCAGAGAAATAGAAATCTGAAACATTAGGGCAGACCTCTGCTTGTTCATGAGATATGACTGATGCTGAATGCAAATTTCCAGCTAGAATAAAACTCATAACAAAGCTTTCTGCACTCATTCATTCTGGAACAGTAAAGAGCAAGATCTCGTATTTATTAAGCCATTTCTAATTATTTCTGACAAGTTGGATATACTGAGGCTATAAAGAAGAAAAGTTTGGGGAAGGGGGGTCTATGTGATGTCAGTCTTCAAAGAATCGAGCAAGCGGCCCCAGAAATGAGGCCCATTTCCTTAACACCTGCCACTGCCACCTAATGAACCACTTTTGTGGGTTTTGTCAGTATTCAAGGACTAGTGTAATTTTGAACAATCAGGCATGATGGCAAGATCAAGCTTGAGGTCATGCTGTATGGCTTGTCGTTTTGTGAAATTATAAAACTTGTGAATGAAAGGAAAGGAGAAATATTTAACTGTGGAGTGGAGGTAAGGAGATGGATACAGGAAACCTGAGATTCCAGTTCTATCTCATCTGACCTTACTGATAGGCAGATTATTCCACTGAGTCAAAACAGCAGAAACGAAACAACCAAAGTTTCCAAAGAAAATAATCTCTAGATTCACCACAGAAAAAGATAAGTGTTGTATTTGGAACATCTGAGACGTGTTGTCTCATTAAAATTTATGATCAGAATTAATTCACATTCATTCCACTAATAACCAACTCACCTGGGTTTAATCTGTGTGAGCAATCATAAAAAAAAGGGTAATGAGAAATGACAGCAGGTCCACAGAGTGGTCAGTGAGGACCACTCGGCAAATCTGAGTTTTCTCTTCTCCTTTTTTTTTCTTTTGTAACTTCCCATTTGGTGTTGGGAAATCAATGTCATTGGTTGATGTTTGCACATGATAAGGAATAAGTGACATCCTTTCTAAAATCACTCTGGTTAAAGAATTTAAGTTAAAAAGTGAAAGTATTAGTTGCATCAATCATGTCTGACTCTTTGTGACCCCATGGACTGTAGTCCACCAGGCTCCTCTCTCCATGGAATTCTCCAGGCAAGAATACTGGAGTGGGTAGCCATTCCCTTTCTCCAGGGGATCTTTCTGACTCTGGGATCAAACTGGGGTCTCTGGCATTACAGGCAGATTCTTTAACATCTGAACCACCAGGGAAGTCCTAAATAGCCTTAAATGAGGCCTAAATATGTGGCAATAAGGAAAAATAACACTGCTACAAGAAAATGAGAATTTTATTTGTGAAGGATAATTTTGTGCCTGGAACATCACTCCATTGATTTAATGATGCTCACAGATAGAAAGCCTGAGCGTGGGATAACCTTCTCATAGAGTTGCTTAGACCATCCATTTCTTTGCTCCAGATGGCTCAGCATTTCAAGAGAGAAACCGAATTGAGCTCTTTGGCTCCTCATCACCCCTGTTCTCCACATCCTCTTGGTTGTAGAACACCAAACAGAGTGTCTCCTCTTCACACCTCTGTCATTCGTGTAGATAATTCCCAGCTGAGGCTGACTTATCTTGCCAGTAGAAGACAGTTGTTTCCAGGACTTTCCATTTTCCTCAGAATAATTGAATTGCTATCAGGAAATGTACTTCTTCTGTAACACTTCAGCCACCTTCTTCTACTTTCGTGAATCTAATCCTAGAATTGCCCCTGACTCAATGATCTTTTAGGCTGATGGCTTTCTGGGATGCACCATCGTTGTCTGGAGAACTGGAGACTAATTACTGTGAAAGCCTCCTTTCAGAATGAAAGCCTGGTGTGTTGGTAAGTCTGAGCCTTCCGAAGGTTGGCGGTGGTAAGCTGCTGGAGGTGCACAGGTGGGGTCCAAGTGAGCCCCTTGTGATTTGTCTTACCGTTCCTCTTTATGCCAGATGAGACTGCACTCTGAGCCCTTCATTTGAAATTTTAATTCTTGACTAGCTTTTTACATCAATGCTTTCTTCTCCTGAGGATGGTCAAAGAGTATCTATCCCATGTTTGAGGCACTGGGAAATGAGGCAAGTCCCCCCTCCCACCGCTCACTGCCAAGCCCCTTAGGGATCAGCAAGTGGTTGCCAAGTCCCATGGTCCCTGGACCAAAAAAGGATATTCAGTGTATCCTGGGAATAGTCAGTGCATCCTGGGAACATCCAGGTGAAAGCATGAGCTTTACCTCAGATAGCTTCTCTGTAGTTCTCTTTGGGGGACTCCAGGCTTCTTGCGCTCTCTCTGCTGACCGTGTCCATTTTAGAACTGAAAGAAAAAAAGGTTCCAATCTGTTCCTTTTTCTTTGTATAACTCTTACAGAAGAGCCCGATGCTAGTGGGCATTCTGCAAGTCATCTTCTTCTAGTGCTTACATTACTCTCTCTTCGATGGAAATTTCTATTTCAGGTTCCTAAGCAGCCATTTCTAAGTCTCCCTTTTGACCTCAAAGAGTCAGGACTTAAGCATAAGCCTAAGTGTGTAGAATCTAAAGAAAGGAAGGGAGCAGAGAAGGAAAAGACCCGTGGGGAGTGTGGACACTTTTCCTGCTGCTAAACTGTGCAGTTGTTAAAATTGCATCTTTGTTGTCTGCTTCAATGTCTTCTTGGTAATTCTGTGCAAAAATATGGATTGTGATAGAAAAGACAAACAATTAAGCAAGTCATCCTTTTATGCTCCTTAAAAGTTAACCATACAGAAAACCTACTGGCTCTTGAAGTAAGTTTCTGACAAAATTTTAAGCTCTGATGATTTCTTCATATTCTGCAATTTGTCTGTACTCTCACCAAATAGAGGGGAATGAAATTATTTGTGGAGCTATGTCATGGTGAATTTTAAAAACCAAATTGTCCCTGGATTGAAAGAACTGCCTGTGACCACAACCAATTTCCCTAAAATCTATATTAATGCTTTTACACTGAAATGGCAAAACTTTTGACAGTCAGTGCTTAGCTGCAGCTCAAGTGTCATCTATACAAACTAAATGTAATAATAACATTTTTTTGAGTGCTTGCTACATGCTATGTACTAGGTTAAGCATTTTATGGGAATTAGTTTATTTAATGGCGCCCACTCCAGTACCCTTGCCTGGAGAATCCCATGGACGGAGGAGGCTGCCGTCCGTGGGATCCCTAAGAGTCAGACACGACTGAGCGACTTCACTTTCACTTTCATGCATTGGAGAAGAAAATGGCAGCCCACTCCAGTGTTCTTGCCTGGACAATCCCAGGGACCGGGGAGCCTGGTGGGCTTCCGTCTATGGGGGTCACACAGAGTCGGACACAACTAAAGCGACTTAGCAGCAGCAGCAGCAGTAGCAGTTTATTTAATCCTCATAACCATCAGTGGTAATACCACTTATATTCCCATTTTATAGATCAGGAAATTAGGTTGTCGAGAGATATTAGTAAATAACTCATGCAATTTGTGAAAGGTAGTACTGTTAGGAATTGACCTCAGGAGGCTACAATTAGGTACCTGCTCTACTGAAAATCCCTATTCAATCACTTTCCATGCTTGCAGTTCCTTTTATGATTTGATATATATTTTAGGTTCAGTGAACATCTTCCAGAATTTAAGTTTTGAAGGAGTAAATAATATCCCAAATGATGATCAGTGAGAATCGGTTTTGCTCTGAGGTGCATTGAACTTAATTCTGATAGAAGGAGATGCTGGCTCCATATAGATGAAAATGCCCTAGGAAGAAGTGGATAAATGAGCCTGGGGCTCATTCATACCAGGTTTTGATATGAATCTCTATACATAATGACATTGGTTTGGGGGCTGTGGCCGGGCAAGGACAGGGGAATCAGTGTCATGTGACTCTGAAGCCAGCCTGCCCAGATTCAAATCCTACCATTTCTGACCAGGTGATCTGGGGTGAGTTCCTTGCTGCCTCTGTGACTCTGTTTCCTTAACTGTAGGAGAGATAATAGCACCTACCTTACAGAGTTGTTATAGGGATTAAATGAGTTCATGTCTATAAAGCGTTTAGAACGTGTCTGGCACACAGTAAGAACCACAGTGTGTTTGTTATTTCATCATCATCATCACCACCATTGTCATCATGATATCATCGACTGTCAACATCACGAGGTGCTCAGACATGGTGTGGCAAAAATATCAACAGTGGTTTTATATTTAGACATTCTTAGGGCTTTTGTATGGGAAAAGATACTAGATTCAATTTATCTTAGATAGACTTGGCTATGTAAAGTGATTCTTAGATCACCTAGATTTGTCTTGGTTTTAGAACGAGTGGTAGTTTATGTTAGCCAACAAATGTCTTCCCATGACTCGGTCTGGAGGTGGGATTTTGCTCCCAGCCAAGGGGACCTTAGCATCTAACTCAAATGATTATGAAGTGGAGAGACTAACCCCAAACCTAAAAAATCTGAAGACAGGAGTAGGAAAAAAAAGGGGGGGTGGATAATTCTACCTGCATTAGGGTAACTAGAGTTTGGGGTTTCCATAGCATAAGCATGGCTAATTTATTTTGGAGCACTGTGAAGTGAAGCTCTGAGAGCACAGTCTGATTCACTCCCACACATTCCTCCTTTCTTCAAAGGGTGGGAAGGGATGCTCCCTAACACACTCTGAGGCATCCGTGGGAGGGAGTCTTTATTCCTTCAAGGCAATTTGGCCCAACTCTGCCTGCTCACCGATGGGGGAATCCTGGCAAACTTCCAAATGCGATGAATGTTGTATCTATTATTTCACAGGGTGGAGTGTGTTTGGGTGGATGGAGGGGGAAGCCTATAATTTCATAGCTGTTAGAAGAACATTTCTACTAAATCTCTTTTTATTCTAAAAATTAATGAAAGGATCTCCATGTTCGAGATGATTTGATGGTATAGTACTGTCCCCAGAATAGAATGCAACCCAGGTGGCTACTAAATCTTAATAGTGCAAGTTAGAAGAGTGTAAATATTTCCTTCAAAATATCAATTACCATTTTTACCCTTTCTTTGGTGAGGTTGAACTAATCTTTTTAATTATTTCAACTCTGAAGATTGTTCTCAATAAATATAAAATCAGAGCTATAAGCTTTTATATAGACCAGTTAAGAAAAAGTACTGCATTTTAAAATCATGCTATCACTGTCTTGTTTAGGAAGAATATGACTTGGATTCAACCAAATGTTGAATTATCAACTATTTTGATACCCACATTCATTGTTGCCTGTGAAAGTGTAAGCATTCTAACTTTTTATAGGATCTCTGAATTGCATCCTAAATGACTACCATGTAAATAAATTAGAATAACAATCATGTCATGCCTTTTCTGTCGTCATGGGTCATTCTCATCAAATGCTTAGTAATTTCATTGCACTTGTATAATTAGGTGCAGAAGCTCCACCCGAGCCTCCAATGATCAGCTATGTGGACTCTAGCTGCCAAAGGCGCTTCTCCTTCTGAACCGAGCGCTTTGCTCAGCCAGTGTAGACATGGCCTGATAAACAATGGAACCTCTCCTTTGAGAACTGGAGTCTGAATTGATCTAATTCTTTAACTCAAAAGTGTGCACAGGTTTGATGAACAGTTAAAATGCCTACGTTTTAGTAAAACGGGAGCTTAAATTGACAGTAATGTGAAGAATACCATAATTTCTAATGAACTTGAAAGGCAGTAGCACTCACTGTTGTGCAAGCTAATCAAGGGACGATCAAATCAAAGTTTTAACATGAGCTTAAATATCTGTGGCAGGGAGGTTGTTCTTGCAGGTTTATATCTGTCAGGTCTTAACACTAACCCTGTCACAGTGCAGCATGGCTGTGTCACTTTTAACCAAGATGTCACATGTCACATATATTGTGAGAAACGACTTGCTTTGTGTTTTCCTCTCTAGGATTTTACAAGGAAGAGCAAAGGAAAAGGGAATTTTTTTTAATGCTGCATTTTTTATTTTGCAGATTTGCAGCCTCATGGAGTGAGTGATGGAGTGGGGTGCCAACTTGTAGTGACCCCACTCAGCGCAGAATGGCTGCGGGAAATGTGGTTTCAGATAAACCCAGAGAAGCCTGCCCAGGGTGAAACAAGTACCTTTGAAGTTTAAATCAGGTGTGTGAAGAATGCTGGAAACATGACTTCTTGGGTTTTAGTCTTTTTATTTTTTTAGATTTATGTTTCTCAAGGAAACTGATGACTCTTGCCTGTTCTCCTAGCTCTTTTCATGCTAAAGAACACACCCCAAAGGGTCACCCACCCTCTCTCCTAGGATTCGATATGCTCTGTTCCAGGGACTGGAAGGGTCTTCTGTTTTATTGGAACTTTTGATTTTCAAGGCATGATTGTGATTTTCATATTTAAAACAGGTTTTGATTTTGGAGATATTTTCAAATTGGGAATTGAAGCTTGATAGGCTTTGCCATTTGTCTATTTTCTTAGAAAAATAAGTACTAATTGTAACATATGTGTTAGTTGAAACATACTTAAGAAAGTAACACTCAAGTTGTGTTTTAAAACTATATGTTCATGTTATCCTTAAAAAGTTAAGTGGCTCAGAAAAATCAAGTGAAGCTAATAATTATTTTAGAAAGTGTAAACCACATTTCCTTGCAGGATGAAGTTGTGCTTAATAGCCTCTTTAATTTATTCAGAAACTATACAACTATTGTTGCTATATTTTGTTAGAAAGGAAGGAGAGGCTGTTTCTACAGGTGTCAGAGAAAAATCAATACTGAGCCACGGATTATTGAATCCCGTAGAACCACGGAGGCTTGGCAGTGAAATTCTTCCAAAGGTGAGTAAGGGCATTGATTTTCCTTCTAATACCAGAAGAAATATGACACAAGGAATGGAGGCTAAATTTAGACTGGAAACAAGTCTGATTTGAAACTATGCCCTTAGAAAATTGGTGACTTTTTTTTTAAATTAAATGAGGCAATCCAATGAGAATTTGGACCACATATTTTTCTCCTATATTTTTCTTAGATTCACTTCTTTTCTTTATTCTTTTGGGAAAAAAAATTGATCTTTTGACCAACATCTTATCTGTAATTCAGATCCAGTGATTTCCTTGTGGAATACATGTGTTGTACAATATAAAACAGTCTCTCTTATAAACGTATAACCAAGGAGGCAATATTCCTTCAGTTTCTAAGAAAAAAACATGTTACTTATGCAATCAAACTTAAAAATATGTGCCTATTACTGATCTTCCTAATTTAAACTGTGTATTCTTCCTGCTAATCTGTGCCAGAATTTTTAGACACATACTTGGTTGTTTGTGTACTTATTTTAGGGTTTCTTCTAGATTTCACAAAGCTGAAAAACTATACCTAATGCATTGGTGGTTTGACTGCATTGCTTAGCGTTCCATCCATGCAGGCAGACGGTGTTCCTAGGTTTGGAAACATAAATCCCAGGGGAAGTGAGCTGAAGAACATTTTATGCATCACTCATCCTATTATGAGCCCTATGCTGCTCCATCTCTACAAGGTAAGCAATATATTGTGAGTTGGCTTCCAGCAGTTGAACATGATGTATGCTCATGGCTCTTGCTTCCAAGTGTATGTTTTTGGAACTCATAATGGGGAGTATAGAAATGGTTTTATAAGTAAAAGAATAATTGAAGCAATTTAAGTTACTCACACATGCTCTGGCTTGCTCATCTGTCCCCAGGTAGCATTTGATTGTTCTACCCTGGGACCTACATTCTATAGTATTGTCTTCCTCATGTGAAGCGAGGTGGTAAATTGGTCATTTTCATAATGAATTTGAACAGAGTAGATGATCAAGGAAGATAATTCAGGCCTCCAAGTAGAAAACTACCAAATTACCACCGCTTTGCTATGTCCGGGGGTAGATAAGATTCGAATATTCATACTTTGTGGAATCAAAAATTGATTATAAGCAATTTAAAAATATGAAATGCTAGCAAGTTTGTGGTAATGTATAGGATTATCTTAATAGTTCTTTCTTTTTGAAATCCAGTGGGAAATTCTTAGCACTTTTTTTCTGATCTTGAACTTTCAGTTTGGCTGAAGCAATAGCAACTACAACAATTGTTTATAACTTGCATTCTAACTTTCCATCATTTGGTTAATACCCTGACTCTGATTACCCAAGAAAACAATGTTCTAAACGAAAGACTATTAGAAGGCAGCTGCTGCGTTATTAGTGAAGAACATGGAAAGTGCAACATTCTCGATGTCCCACTGTATGAGGTAAGATTTTATCATGTCCCATTAAGTTGAGATTAGAGTTAATTTTATTTATTATCATCACAGCCCAAAGAAAATTTTATATATTTCAGTTTGACACAGAAAACCATAATATAAAGCTTTACATGCATTGTCTCAATGGTGACCAGTTTGAGAGATTTAAAGCTAGGCTGTTTAATGCATTTTATTTCTGCATAAATTATGTTCTTTTTATTGTCTTCCCATCCTTTCCAGCTGAGACAATTATAACTCAGTGTATCATGCATATTTAAGCAAAAATAAATTATGTACATGGTAATTCTTTTGGGGGGAAAAGGCAAACTATTCTCTAACCTTTGATGAAGTTTAACTTTTGATGTGTGAATTCTTAAATGTGATCAAACCAAAGACAATGAAATGCTTGCTTTGAAGTATTCTAAAATTAAAGTGGGAACTAAAGATTTCATGGTAAGTGGCAGCCTTGTGTTTACTGTTGTAATCATGTAAATTCTGCATGGGAAGAAAAAAAGTACAAAATTTGATGGAGAGGTGATGGAGGAGTCAGACATATGGAAAATTGCAGATGCCTGTAGATACAGTGTGAGGATTCTTAAACATCTAGTCATCTCTATGGTACAGATACTGTCATACATCAAAAAAGATCTCATTGGCTCTTTTTTGTAGCCCAAAAAGCTTAGTGTTTTTAACATCACTATGCTTTATGTTTATACAAAATTCTCCCACAATATGTACAATATATCTTATCAATGTCTGAGCAATGTAAGACCAGCCTCTTTGGATTAAGTACATCCTATGATTTTTGCTAACATGTTGCAAAGAGGAATTTCCACTAGATAATTTGTAGTTTGTAAAACACGAGTTTTGGAGGGGGGAAGTGGCAGTTAATGGAAGCATAATTATCTTCAGTGTGAAAATAGTCTGGGAGGCCAGCTTTGGTGAGCAGTGTTTGACTCATTACCATTTTCTTTGCTTGCTTTGTTCTCATCCTTCGGGTTCTTTCTGGATCCATCTCTCTTTCGTTTCCCTTTGACTCCACTGTTGTATTCCAGGTGGCTGTTAAAGAACAGAAACAGAGCAGTAAGACTGCGTGGCGACATTTTCCCAGTGCCACCAACTGAGAGTTAAGCTGACTAACATTTTGAAAGCCCAGCCCATTTCGTTCACAGCAGGCATGGCAGGTAAAAGCATTTCTGTATTAAAGTACATGCTTTGTTTCTTCAGGCTCTTGGTCTCATTTCTCTTGTTTGCCAGTTGGGGGGAGAAACAAAAGTAGGTTGGGGACCAAATGCCTGGGGCATTTAATCAAATGCCTAGCGATTCTTGATTATAGGATACAAAATTTCACTTTTGAGGATTAACTCTGGTGGATTTTGTCAATCCAAATGGGTATCCCCTTCTACTCAGCATGTTATTGGGCTACTTCCTACCACTGACTAAATCAGATGTCATGGAAGAATCTCAAGTAGTTTTAATAACTCTTGGGTTAGCAGAAACTAAATGTGCAGGGTGAAAATTACCATTAAATATAGGTTTTTGTGAGGGTTCTCAAGTTGTACATTTTATGTGTTATTGTTTGCTCCTATTAAAACAAGAAATTGAGAATCGATTTCTTTGTATTCTGTTAACTTGACTCCTCTTTCCCAAGTGGTAGGTATAAACCTCTTTAAATATTTTATGAAGATCACTTAATCAAGCAAATACCCTAACACATACCACTCTATTGCTCCCTGACCCTTTGACCTGTCACTCTGCCACGTTGGATGCCTGTTTCTGATATCCTTGCAGAGGAGAGTTTAGGGAGCAGAAGGCATGGGGAAAGGTGTCAGCCTTCTCTCTGAGCAGCGGTGGGCTGTGAGATTGTCCCCTCTGAGGTGATTTCCTTGTGAATGGCGAAGTTGAGATGAATAATATCATTTTGTATTTGTACTGAATATATTTTTTAGGAGGCTTAAGGGTACGATGTAAGAGTCATCTCGGAGGGATACGTGTAATACACATTTACGATGGGAAGGCTAGTGCTCTGAGATACATCTGATTACTGAGATACAGCTGTGGCAGACTTTATGAGTAAGCCAGAATATTCCTCAGATGCTGCCCACATGCCATCTATTCAACAAATTTTACTAAACCTCTTCTTTCACTGGAGTTAGAGGCTGTACTTGGACCTCCTTGCAGTGAGGTATAAATCTAGTTTGTTTTATGTTCTATGACCCCCTATGGCTACTTCTTATCAGACTCAATCAAAAGTTGACAGAGAGTGTCATGGAAAAATAACTCTCCTTTAAAATGTTAGCAAAAATTCAATTGATAAATATATGTTTTCACATATTTTTTTTCATTTATATATATATATACATATGCATACATATATATGAATGATTAAGAGGCCTATGGATAGCCACACCATGACTATTTCTGTAATCTTTTCAAGAGTGTGAAGTCCCTCGATTTTAGTCATTAGACGTATTCTTTAGCCAATCTGGCCTTAAGCTGACAAAGATTTTCTATTTATAAATATCCCTTGGGGTCCTTGAAGAATCTCTGACACTCATTTATTTTCTAAAGAAAGGTTTAGGATCAATAAGTTCAAAATATTTCAGACTTATCATGAACTTCTTTGCTTAACTAAATCAACATTGTCATGAGTATAGCCGAGTCTTTGGGACACTTGAGATGGCTGTACTTTAGTGGATTAAGTGACCTCCCAGTGGTCTAATAGCATGAGAACTCACATTTGGTTAGTTAGTGCTTTCCGGGTTTTGAAACCCTTTCCCAGTATAGCCATGGTTGATAGACAGCCTTTCTATAGGCAAGGGATAGAAGGGTGGGGGATAAGAATGATTTTTTTTTTTTTTTTTATTTTTTTTTTTTTTTGTGTGTGTGTGTGTGTGTGTGTTTTTCTAATTTGTTGAATGCAACATGCTTTTGTTTTTGGATCAAATAATTGCATGAAGTATGAATCACAATATAATTGTCATGATGAGGAGAGAGGGAAAGAAATGGTTACCTTTCAGCTGCTGTGGTTCTTAGGGACCAAGGTGCTCCCTGTTAATGAGCTAAGAGGAAGGATACACTATTTCTTTCTAACATAACATAAAAACAACAGATCCTTTAAGCCAATTCATGTTTAAATATTCATATGTATATACTTGCCCAGATTTTTCAGCCAAGTAATAAAAATGATGGAAAGGAGAGAACAGGGACTCTCTAGAGCCTGGGGAGTGGGGTGCTGCCCCAAACAGATGCCAGAGCAAGTCCATTTTTAATTTGAAGTTTTAGGTTAGATATTCACTTACATTTTAAAATATTTATTCATTATGTATTGTGATTGTGTTATTATTTGAGAAACTTTCAATTTACTTTTCTTGGGCTTCACATTTATTGAGCTTCTCCTATGTGCCAAGCACTAACTTACCCCTCTCCCAACACTGTCACATATTCTGGATAGTCCTATTCAGAATAAGACTATATATTCTGAAAACAGAGAACAGAGATATACAAGTTTGTGAGCCAGATGAATTGGCAATAGATAGATGAATTGTAAATCACTATAAATACCCAAACTGTACATTTTCTACCTAGGGATTTTAGATGAGCATTGTCAGAATTTAGAAAAAAGCCCCATCAAATCTGTAGGGTTTTGTTGAACTTAAAGCAGTTCCTTTAGAAGGTTACATTTTTATTGTCTATTTTTCAGAGCTATAGAAAATAATTTTTTCCCATTTTTACTTTGATAGCTGTTTCACACTTAAAGTTTTATGTCCTTCCACTTTCACTCTTTCTCTCTTTGCTTCCTGTCTTTTCTGAAGGTGAACTGCTGCATTCTTTTCCTTCTTAATCCAATTTTTGTATACTTGATGTACATTAAACCAGGAGATTTAGAGCTCAATAGGTGGAAGGCTCTCGCTTCTTTGCTACTGCGTGCTAAGTTGTTTCAGTCATGTCCAATGCCTTACGACCCCATGGACTGCAGCCCACCAGGCTCCGCTGTCCATAGGACTCCCCAGGCAAGAATACTGGAGTGGGTTGCCATGCCCTCCTCCAGGGGATCTTCTGGACCCAGGGATTCAATTCGTGTCTCTTACATCTCTTGCATTTGCAGGTGGGTTCTTTATCACTAGTGCCGCCTGGGACTGGGTCTAGAATATAGATGTGTGTGTGTATCATGATGAAAACACTCCAGCTTAAATTTGGTGCACAAAGGTAGTCATTAAACTGACATTAGATTGACTGGTTTGAATTCTTGCTTTACCACTTACTAGCTGTAGAAACAGTTTCTAAACTTACTTCTTCAGCTGGAAAATGAGAAAAGCAGTCGTACCCACCCCCATTTGGTTGCTGTAAAGATTAAACAGAATAATGAGTGTAAAACACAGTGCTTGGTAGATAGTGAGAGGTCAATAAATACAAGCAATGATGAGAGTGTTACTAATTTTTATTGCATGTCAGTGCAGATACATGTATATGCTGTATACACAGTTTTCTAAGCAATGCCTTATTCAAAGAATAATGGCTAATCTTAAGCAAAGTTGTGAAAAGTCAGTATCTACCTTCAGCATTGCCAGCTTTTATTGAGTAGCTGCATTCTCTCCTGACTCCTTTTCAATGCCCGGAGTTTGCCTCTCTTTTGCCTTTACTGGTAAAACCTCCTTTCAAGTAAGGACCTGAAATTTATCCCCACAAAGGTCTAGAAGACTGAGAACAGTTGAGCCGTGGTGTCAGTCAGGGTCGCTGACCTCTTATCAAAGGTCAGATGCAGAGCTGATGAGATTCCAGGCGCCTGGGAGCAGCTGGAGAAGTTTGTTTGACAGTGTGATCTCTCCTTTGCCTGTTGGAAGTCTCCGCAGAGTGAGAACAGTTAACTGGGCCAAGGAGTAAGAGTCCTTCTGCTGCCCAAGGTGCCTGCGTGGGCTCTCCTGGAGGTTGTCTGACATCCTCAAAGGCTGCCTCTCTCTAAGCCCTGGGGCCATTTAGGAATGTCTGTCTGCTTTTCTTTTTTTTTCCCATTTGTGTATATAGGTTTTGCATTTAGTGATGCCTTAGACCACAAGCATTAATCCTTTGAACATTTTTTCCTAATACTCTTCTTCAGTTTTAGATATACATCCACGTATTCATTCTTGGTTATTCACGATATTTGTTTCACAAAAGCCTGTATTCATGATTTAAAGTTTTTCATACATCAAAGTATTATTCTGAGACATGCTCCTGAAATATTCTTCTTTTTTAATGTACCTCTACTTTACCTGTATTTTCTGTGCATAGGTTTTACGATTTGAAGGACTGGGTTAATGTTTCAGGTATGCCTACACAAGGAACTTATGGCTAGAAAATAATTTCTCAGCTTCAACTGGTCAATGGAGGGGGTGCTGCTTTGTGTTGTAAGCCTCAGCTGAAAGTGTCTTGTAAACTCAGAAGTGGGGTAGAAGCTCTTTTGGTCTTCTTTTCACCCATTGTGACTGCCTTCTCAAGCAACTTTTTTCAGGGAGGACATGAAAAGATGCATAATGTTTAGTAATTTGTGAAAAAGGAGACAGGATTCTCTCCCTTTGACATTTTTCCTTATTACCTAAAATAGCTCTTCTGTATATTCTTATGATACCTTGTCTGTTGCCTTCTGCCAGCATCATGCCATATAATGCAGAGACAGCCCAGACAGAAATTCTTAGATGAAACTGCAAGAGGAGAAACGCCTACCTGCAGTACAGAAGGGGCCTGTCTAGATGGGCTAGATCCACAGACTGTTGTCTCAAAGGCCCCAGATCATTCTTTTGAGCATCTGTATGCAGCATGGTCAGTCTGAAATTCTCCTAGGCCACTTGGAAGTTTGGACTGAGCCCATGAACCATAACAAGATCCTCTACACAAATGAGAAAAGATGATAGCTAGTATGTATCAAGTACCTACTATGCTTTAAAAAAAAAAAAAAAAACACTTTCAATAATAACTGCTAACTTTGGGGTTTTAGTAGATGCTAAATAGGTGCTGAGCTACAGACATTACCCAGGTATCTAATCCTTATAGCAGCTTTGTGATGTGGTATTATTATATTCATTTTACACAGACAGCAAAGCCAGTGTCTTTGGTTTTTTTCCCCACAGATCCTCGAATATAAACAGCATTATATGCCTTTTGCAGATAAGACTGTTGAAACACAGGGGGTTGAAACAGCTTGTCCCTGGGGCTCTCGGTGGAAGCACTAGAATCTCCTGCAGGTCTGCCTGACCCTGCACACCAGGCACCACTGCCTTCTGAGTCACGTTTCCCTCTTAATTTACAATCTGATACAGATTAATACTTTCATAAAATAGGATAAAATTGAATGACCGGAAAGATAAAGTTTTTTAGAAAAGGCATATAAAACAAGAATAATTCTTTATTATAAGATTCAGTGAACATTAAATTACTCTCACATGGCTAGAGGCACTTCCAAACGCTTGCTTGCTGTTTCTGGCTTATCTCGTAACAAAACTGCTTGCTCTAGCACCCGTGCAGGCAGTGCTTTGAGGAGCGCTATCTTAGGCCTTTGAAATATGAAGATGAGACAGTTTCCTCACTCAGCAAGAGAAGTCTTATAACCATAGATTTAATTTCATAACCAGGTTGGAAATATACTAAAACACGGTTAAAAGTCAGGGCCCTTGCTTTTGTGTGTGTATGTGTGTGTGTGTTTAATGTAACTGAAGTTAAATAGAATGTCGTAACAACATACTCACAGGAACGAAATTAATTTTATATGGAATGTGGCTATTACATGAAGGCCTATCTTCTTATAACCTCCATAACTGAGAAATGTAGACCACTGTAAATTAGCTCATTTGATATACTAGAGATAGCCCCGTATTGAGAGTATATTACTTTCTCTCCAGAGGACATGTTCATTGTTGTATCGATTCATTAATATTCTCTCCCACTGTCTTCAAGTAGGTGAAAGAAATGAAAAGAAGTATGATAACAAAGCCAGCAAAGCAAACATTTCTGGTTAGTTTCCACTGTGACTAGAGAAATGCTTCTCGCCTGCTTCTTCTTGCTGGGCAGAGCAAGTCAGCTTCACCGTGGTCCCTTTTTTGGCCTTCCGAAAAGCAAGTCTTAACATGGAATGGCCATGAGAACAGCGAACGTGTGTGTCCCAGGGGAGGCCGGGGTCTGCAGCAGGTGCCCGCCTGCATCCATCTGGAGAAGCGTCTGCAGGAAATGGATGAGGGGGAAGGTCTTAATAAACAGATGATGTCAGGGTCGCTGTTTTTGATGTTAATTAGCAGAATTGTATCCCGGATTTCAAGAAAATGCTTAGTTTTTGCCTGATTTCTGGCCCACCTTTCCAAGCATTTGACAGCTGTTCATGCTGCATTTACATGGTATTAGTGTTGGTTGTGGGGCTTCCCTGGTGACTCAGCGGTAAAGAACTGCCTGCAGTGTAGGAGACGCAGGAGATACGGGTTTGATGCCTGGTTCAGGAAGGTCCCCTGTAGGAGGGCGTAGCAATCCACTCCCGTTCTTGCCTCGAGAATCTCATGGACAGAGGAGTCTGCTGGGCTACAATCCACAGGGTTGCAAAGGATCAGACAGGGACTAGAGGGACTGAGCATGCACAGTGTTGGTTATGGTTAGTCTTAGTTGAGTTTTAGCTCCTCGGAAGAGGTGCTGGATTTGAGGATCTGTTTGGATCGATCATTGTGTTATGTTGTGTCACTGATTCTCTACAGCCAGTGGAGGTAAAAATAATGGCAGGAAATACAGAGGATCTTTATTTGTCTTTATAATGGAGCCCTTTGCTGACCATGGCATTGACTATCTTAGTACCCTGAAATTCTAATGAAACTCCATTCTTGTCCTTAAGCGATGTCCTATCTCAATATCTAGTCTGTTATTCAGATTTGCTGCAGTCATTCACACAGTGATCATTCATTTATGGAGTTTATACTATGTGCCGGGTCATATGGGAGACACAATTGTGAGGACTTGATTCCACCTTCGAAGAGTTTCCAGCCTGACTGGGGAGGCAGAGGGATGCAGAGATAGATTTAGAGTTTTATAGCATCTGCTACAATAAACAGGGATGGACTGACCTGTGAATGTAGGAAAAGTGACTCACTTGGGGTATAGAGTTAGGAAGTGCTTCACAAAATGAGTGACATACAGCCTAGGTATAGAAAAATCAAGAAGCATTTTAAATTTAGTAATGGTAAACATATGGGCTTCTCTGGTGGTTCAGAAGGTAAAGAAGCTGCCTGCAATGCAGGAAACCCAGTTCTATCCCTGGGTTGGAAAGATCTCCTGGAGATGGAAATGGCTACCCACTCCAGTATCCTTACCTGGAGAATTCCATGGACAGAGGAGCCCAGAGGGCTACAGTCCATGGGGTTTCAAAGAGTTGGACATGACTGAGTGACTAACACTACACTCCTAAAGACATATCAATATTTTTGCACAGTGTCACTTTCCTTGGGTTTTCATTCATGGTGTGTTTTCTTAGGACTCACTAATAAGTCTCCCAGTGGAACTACAGTTTTTATGGAATATTTTGTATTTCTCTACTTCATACATCATATTGCTTGTGTCTGGACAATAGCTAAAAGTTAGGAGTGGTTTAAAGCAAAATTTCATTTATGATCTCAATATCTCCCTACTGACTATCCTTGCCATATTGATTGCCAGCAGCTTTCTTCTAGTTTAAAAAACTTACCATCTGCTGATGGTTTTTATTTCCTTCTTCCCCTACAATAAAATTCATTAGTAGTTAATGAGTTCCTAACTGTTAAGTAGGACTTTGACCTTGCCTCAAAGATCTGTAAGATAGGACATACCTAAGATAGTGTTTTACTTTTAAGAATGCTTATAGTTAATCAGTTTTAGCTATAGGAACTTTGACAGAGACTTTTGTTTAAAAAAATAAAGAAAATGAGTAAAACCAGAAGGAGATTAGAGAATGTTTTAAAACATCCTTCCCCCTGCCTTTTTTTTTTTTTTGAGAATTACAGGAAAAAAGTGTGGTACTTTAAAAAAATATATAGCACTTTTTAAGAATAAAGACTGTCACCATTTATTGCTAACTGACAGTCTAGACAAAGTCAACAAAGGAAAAAGATTATATTAAAGAACAGGAAAATTTGCCCAAGTGAGCTTTTTGCTGTCTCAGAATTCTTGGCTACAAATTAGGCATTGGGTGAGGTCACAAAAAATTTAAGTGTCACTGATAAGAGATGTCATAACTATGGTATATGTCAAATAAAGTGCGAAGGTAGAACATCCTTATGCAAGTCGAGAAAGTGGTGAGAGTGAATCCCAGGACTGTATTTTTGAACCGACACATACTCTGTTCCCATCCAGAATCCTGCCGTTCTGACATCAATAAAGACATCTGAACATCTGAAGAAGCTGATAGAAAATGCTTGATAAATGTCAGTCGCTGTTCACTTATTAAGTTAGACTGATATAATTAAAACACTATTTTTAAACACAAAACCAGAAACTTGGCATCAGATTTTTACATGTGCCAGACACAGTTCTTCTAGGGATTGGAGACGCAGCATTGAATGAGAAACAGTGCTTCTTATCCTGTAGCACTTAAGACCCAGACAGGGAGACAGATACTCATCCGGTGTGAAGCATGGGACAACACGTGCAGTAGAGGCTACATGGCTGCAACGATGGAGAAAATATATACAGGTCTTGGGGTGTCTGTAAGAGTTTCCACAGGAAGTAAGGTTTTAGTTTGGAGTTCTAATACAATTGAAGCTAGAGGCTAGATTGGGTGAAATATGGAGTCTAGGGATAGGATGGAGTGGGGGAAAATGTTGAGCAAATATGAGAGATAGGAATGGATTTCCTAATAGAGTAGATTCTATAAATTCCAGAATATAAGCATTAGAATATAGATTGGGTAGCTTTGATGAGCAGGAAGACCAATTACCAGAAGATGAAAGACCTAATGTCAACTTGCATGCTTACCAAAAGTCAGCTTAGAGATATCTGTATCTCATAACAGATTCTTCAAGCAAGAATACTAGAGTGGGTTGTCACACCCTCCTCCCAGGATACTTCCCAACCCAGGGATCGAACCCAGGTCTCCTTCATTGCAGACAATTTCTTTACCAACTGAGCCACCAGGGAAGCCCGACTTCTTGTCTTTCATCTGTAAAATGGTGGAAATTATATGGACCTTGCCTAGCTTATGGGATGACTGTGTGGATCATATTAATAATATGAAAATTCTTCATAAGCAGTGAAGATATTTGATGATGAATCTTGTTGATTAGTACTTTACATGGAAAAGGAAACTACTTGGGAAAAATTGTTCTAAAACATAAATCCATTTTGTAAGATCTAAATCTAAGATTTATGAATTCCAATGAGCCAACCCATCACGTTAATAGTGAAGGGAACTCATGGCAATGATATGAATAGTGGGGACTGTGGCAAAATGGAAAAGGCATGGCCTGTGTGAAAACCAAGACAATGCATTGTTATATAAAAATATGGCAATGACAAATCTTGTGATTTTAACGTTTAAAGACCTTCTGATGATAAAGTTGGAAATTCAGATGTTTCTGTGAAACTAGTTGGTGACTGGTTCAAATATTCAACAATGATCCTTTGTGTAACAACCCTGTCCCTCTAACACACACACACACACAGAGCTGTGAATTCTGACCTATGGATTCCGACATCAGGTTTAAGTGAATAGTGAAGAGTAAATATATCTCTAATCATTTGAAACTAATGTCAATGGCATATAAATTAGCTCCAATTTTGGTGCACAGGGCAGAATGTGTGTGTGTGTGTGTGTGTGTGTGTGTGTGTGTGTGTGTGTGTGTGTGTGAGTCGCTCATTTGTGTCTGACTCTCTGTGACCCCATGGACCCCACCAGCCTTCTCTGAATTCTCCAGGCAAGAATATTGGACTGGGTTGCCATTCCCTTCTCTAGGGCATTGAACCCAGATTTCCTCATTGCAGGCAGATTCTTTACCATCTGAACTACCAGGGAAGCCCACAAGGGCAGAATACTAGGGTAGAACATGAAATGATGTAAATGGCAGTCTTTGTGTTGCTTGTCACTAGATTCCTAGATGTTTTGCTTTTACCCTTTCATTTTTTTCCTGTCTGTAAAAGCCATTGCAGCCTTCAGAGTCATATTTGCTTACTCTTAGGTTGAATATGTCACTCCCTTGCTCAAGATCTTTTAAGTATTTCCCATCACAGACATCAAACTCAAAACCTTCTTTCTCTTTCTCTTGCTTTGTGTTCCTTTTCACTAATACCACCTGATCCCTTCTTTCTGTTCTACTCTTTGCTCTCTACATCTTACTAAGAGCCAGCTCTCAATGTACAGCTCTCCATGTACATTGAGCCTTCTGAACCCATTTTATTAACTGTCACCTCTCAGAGTTTTTTAAGAACCACAAATACGCAATTGCAGAACTTATAGTTATTTTTAATGAACTTCCAGAAATTTTCTTAAGCTGAGCAAGAAATCTGTGTCTTGTTAATCATTTATTAGTATGGCCCTGTCTTACTAAACTATATTGTCTAAAGCCCAATGGAAATAGACGCCAATACCTGATTAAGAATGCACACACACACTCACTTAAATGACTAGGTTTGTTCCAAATTTCAATGGCTGCATTTCCTAAAATATACTTATATTATCATTATTAAAATATTGTCCTAAAAGTATTATTAGCACAATAACTTTCATGTGTAATGGATGTAATATCATAAAACCCCAGCTTTTATTTTTGGCTTTTGTATTCCCATAAAAGGACTCTGAGTATTATTGTGTGTGTCATTTTAGAAATATGAAGAAAAAGTTCTTAGACAATTATATTTGTCAAAAGTGGTCAGTTTTATTTATTCTTATATTTATTTTCACCATATCTTCAAAGTGGCTTTCCAGGTGGTGCTAGTGGTAAAGAACCTGCCTGCCAGTGCCAAAGACCCAAGAGACCTGGGTTGTATTCTTGGGTCCGGAAGATCCCCTGGAGGAGGAAATGGCAACCCACTCCAGTATTCTTGCCTAGAGAATCCCATGGACAGAGGAGCCTGGCAGGCTACAGTCCATGGTGTCACACAGTGTCAGACACAACTGAACATGCACACACACACATATTTTGGATACCCTAATACATATGGCTTCAGACTTCAGTTTGTTTTCTATCTGGGAAATGAAGGTAGGGAAAGTAAGAGCTTCTCTTTCACTTACTACTATACTGAATTCTGTCCTTTGAAAACATGGCAAATGACCCTCGGACTGACTTACCAAGATTAGAGAAGGAAACGGTAAAGGAAGTAGTATAAGAAGGATTACCTTCTTGGAAACCTTGGCCACCTCTGTTGGGAGAGCCTCTCATTCTGATCTTTATGTTATGTTCGCTCACTGTTATTTCACTTTGCTGTTGATGGCTTGTGAAAGATTTTAATTGAAAAATCTTAGGTTCTCATTGTCTCTCTGAAATTTATACTTTCAAATAGGCGAAATCTGTCAGGTATGTGCAAATTATTTATAGGTGTCTAAAGCAAAATCAATCAAGGTAATGGTTTTCCTTAAGATACAAAGTGATTAGGAAAATATTAATACTTAACTCCTATTATTATGCTTATAGAATCACAGGTTAGGGTAGAAACAGTTCTGACTTAACACATAATGAGTGAGAACGCAAATCTTCTCAAATGAATGACTGCTTGCCAAGAATTCAGGCTTTGTCAAAAGTTTAAAGAAAAGTTGACAGTTACATAGGATAGTGTTTAGATTTCTTCTACTGTAATACAGCAAATGCTTGGATATGACAATAAAGACTGAAAAGGTTTATAGTAGAAACTGAGATTTTCAACACATGTCTTCTGCAGTAGTGACTATTTCAGGCTTTTTACTGTGACTGCAGATGGTTCCTTTTGTGAAAACCATAACAATATATGGTAACAGTGCCATGTATTACTAACTCTCATTATTTTGACCCATCAACTAACAAAATGTACACAGTTGCTGTTGCATATTGATAATGGGTGGGTAATACACAGGTGGCTTCTGTTTTACTAAAATCACTTTTCCTTCTAGAGATTTCAGTATAATACAAAGAAAAATTTCAGAATTGGGCTTAAGTTTTGAGATTACTACCATGACAGTTTTAAAAGTGAATTTAAGGAATATTCTACTTATACTGATCTTATTGCCAAAAAAAGTTAAAAGTTTGATTTGTAAATTTTCTGATAGGACAGAAAGAAAGTATGGTCAGATCTGGGTACCTGAAAAGCAGTTTATTTTCTTATGCATTGTCAAGAGGATAAATACATAATGAACTTTATATATGAAGGTATGAATCATTTAAAACACTTATTGACTTCTGTATGAAGTCATTTTAATATTAAAAATTTATTTTAATAAAAAAGGCTATTGTAGCTATTGTAAATACATTTGATGGTAAGTTGTATTCTCAATATATATAAATTAGACAAGTAGACTGAAAAATATAAACATATATGACTATATAGGATTTTTGACAGTAATGTATTTGTTATCAAGCAGTATTAATTGCACAAATATGCCCAATAAATATAGTTTATAAATGACTTAAAAATCTACTGTCTTTATGACATATTTACCTAATATATAAAAATAATGTTTGTTTTTAACCTGGTAGACTTATTGAAATGAAAATAATGGTGAATTTCTTTACCTTACTGAATTCCCATCATTAATTTTCAGTGATTAATGTAAAATATGTATGCATCAAAAATGTATTAATTTGATATTTACTGACTTCTTTCTACAACCAAGGCACTCTGCTAAAGCTCTGAAGATACAGAGATGAGTGAGATAAATTCTCTGTCCTAAAGGACTTCATTGTCAAATCAGAATGACAGAAAATGCATACATTGCCACAAAAAGTTAGAGAAGGTTTATTGATTTCAGTAACTCTATGGGTAACTGAAAAATGTTTTACCTAGAAAGATGAAATTCAAGCTGTTTACTAAAAGATACAGAATGAATACATAATGAGAAAAGCATTCTAGGCAGAGGAAAAAGTAATACCTACAAGAGAACCTCACAGTTCTCTTGATGAAGCTTGGAGTATATGTGGATATGAAGGAAGAGAGGTAATGAATTAGAAAGATGTGATGAGGCCAGATAGCAGTGAGCTTTGAATGCAAAGGAAAGGAATCTAAAATTTCTAATCTTGTAGAAAATAGTCAACCAAGGTATATGATTATATTTTTGTTTCTTAAACAGTCTTGTGGTTTGAAATGTTTCATTGTTATTATTTATAAGATGATTTACTCTGTCACCATGGAAAATATATATTTACTGGCTAAAAGGAAAAACAAGAGGGAACATTAAGGAAGATTTTATAAGTTTCTGGTGGTGGTTTAGTTGCTAAGTCATACCCAATTCTTGCAGCCCATGGAGTGTAGCCTGCCAGGCTCCTCAGACCATGAGATATTCCAAGCAAGAACAGTGGAGTGGGTTGCCATTTCCTTCTCCAATAATTTTCTAGCCTCCCCAAATAGTAAAAAACACCCAGATTTTAAGCATAATGATAAAATGAAGAAAAAAAGATTAGATATAATAAATATTTCTGAGTTAGTATTAATAAATGTTAATGAGTTATTGAATGTGGTAAGACAGAGAGAGGGAACCTTTAATGGTGGCACTGAATCTTCAAGTTTAGAAGATTGGATGGATGATAATGCCGTTATGGTTAATACTGGATATAGGAAAATGTACTGGGGATAGGGAGGGAAATAAATGCTAAATTTGAAATATTTGAAAGGAACCCTAGTAGAGATCTCCAGAGATTAGCATTGTGAGTGTGGAACTCAAAAGAGTTGTGACTGTTCACTATTATTTGTGCCTTTTGAGGCAGGCACCTCTACTAGAGGACATAATATTTATTTAGCAGTTGAGCACTTTCCCCCAAACTCCCAATCGAAGGGAAGGGATGAAAGTATGGAAGAGTCCTGCAGCTAGAAACTTGGCAAACTAGCTCACATTTTAATGATGAGTAGAATGGAAATCTTCCCTGGTGGTTTGGTGGCAAAGAACCTGCCTGTCAATGCAGGAGATGCGGCTTCTATCCCTGGGTCAGGAAAATCCCCTGGAAAAATAAATGGCAACCCACTCCAGTATTCTTATTTGGGAAATCCCATGGACAGAGGAGCCTGGCAGACTACACCATGGAGTCGCAAGAGTCAAACACAGCTTATCAACTAAATAACAATAATGACAGAATGGAAGGGTCTGTCAAGGGAGACTGAATGAATCCAGAGAAGACTTAGAGGAAGAACGGATTTTGAGCAGAAGAGAATCTTATTGATGCCAGATTCCACTAAGCTGCCAATCAGTATGGAGATTAAGCATCAGCCTTTGATTTGGAATAATGAAGTTTATGGTCATCTCAAAAGATTGAATTAGCAGGAATGTAAGTCATATTATAAGGGGTGGAATAATAAATATAACTTGAGAAAGTGAGTCAGTAAAGGCAGGCCACCTACATTTTCTACACATTTGGTATTTAATGAAAGGAGGCAAATAGAATGGTAGCTACCAGTACTGGTGGGATCAAAGGAAGACTCTTGAAAAGGTAAGTGATTTGAGAACATTTTGTTGGGAGTAATGTTTGTAAGGAAAGAGAAACAGAACAGAAGCAGATTACCTAATGGAGCAACTCCTGGTGGAGATTGACGAGGATACAGTCCACCTGGAAGAGGGATTTTGGAAAAAGAACCTCTCTCCTCCCAGAGAGGAAGGAAGAAGCTTAAGACAATTGTCAGATGGTAAAAGGAAGAGGTTTCTACCTCTTTGGCTCTTTCATTCTTTAGAAGGTAGGGAGCAAGGTAGTCAGCTGGCAGTTGACAAGAGAGGAAGAGTAGTAAAGATATTTAACAGCCTGCCTGGAGAACTAGGATTGAGAGCTGAATAAGCCTAAGTGAAGGAGTTTTAAAGTTATCCCTTTGTAGAGGCATCAACCTGCCCAGTAGTGTAAGTTTTTTGAGTATCATTGAATAACATTGGAGCAGGAATAGAGTAGAGCTAGTAGTTAAATTATCCTAAGTTGGAAATTGATCCAGGGGTATGAGAAGGACAGTAGGGCAAAATATTGAAGTCTGAAAGTGGTCATGTAGTTATATAAGGGAGAGAGAGACTAAATAATCAAGATTTGTAACATTGTTTCTATTTTGCTTCCATCTTGGCGGTTTTAGGCAGACAAACTTAATTTATTCTAAGTCAGCTCTAAAAGAAGACAAATATTTAGACAGGAATCAGCTTGCCTTCCCTTCTAGTTTCATCATTGTGTAAGGCAGCATAAGGGGAGGAAATCTACACTCATTGGCTTAATTCTCTTGAGTTTTTGTAGTAAAATGGGTTCTCAGAAGGTTCATCATTTGAATAGGATTTTAACCAGGAGACCCTCATTACTTTGTCTCAACAGCTATCTTTGTAATTGCCTGAATTCTGGTTGCTGCTGCTGCTGCTGCTAAGTCGCTTCAGTCATGTCCGACTCTGTGCGACCCCATAGAGGGCAGCCCACCAGGCTCCCCCCATCCCTGAGATTCTCCAGGTAAGAAAGGAGTGGGTTGCCATTTCCTTCTCCAATGCATGAAAGTGAAGTCGCTAGTCCTGTCCGACTCTGTGCGACTCCATAGACGGCAGCCCACCAGGCTCCTCTGTCCATGGGATTTTCCAGGCAAGAGTACTGGAGTGGGGTGCCATTGCCTAAGGGATAATAAACATACACCTTTAAGAAGGGATAATTGTAAATTTATTTAGAATAATTGCATTGTAGGAATACAGCTTTTATAGGAATAGAGTTGTAGGAATTGTAGGAATAGAGTTTTCTTCTGTTGGCAGTCTTATGTCAAACCTGTAATTTCCTGTCTCAGAAATTTGTTGAAGTCTGCCTTCAAATAGAAAAAGCTTTGTCATTAATACATTCTCTGGGGTGTGACAAAGTGGACTACATACCGGACTTGCTGGTCTGATTCTGCTCTCAACCACTTAAATCCAAATATGTCACTTTCTATCTTAGGGCTACAATGTAATCAGCATAAAAATAACTGCTTTCCTCCAGGTTCAGGCTGAGAGTCCGCAATTTAGGAGAAACCACCTTAAAATAAAATCCTCGTAGATAGACAATTAAGATGGTTTTACTGTCTCTCAGTACCTTTCCCTTTCTCCTGCCTCCTCCTTTACTGAATGAGGTCTGAATATTCCAGAAGCAAATACAGGTTGAATCAAACAACTCTTCCTTACCCATCACTCCAATCCCCAGCACAAGTAAGTGCCCAGGCTTGATGGAGGTGCCTCTCCTCTTTGCTCTTAGGGTGATGGATTCATTCACTTGTTCCTTTAGTCAACAGATATCTATTAGAGTACCTACTGTGTGATAGTCATGTTTCTGGGTACCGATGACATCTGTGAACATAAATGATTCTCTGTAATGCTATTTTTACCCCCACTGTGATGAAAGTTTGCGTTCATATGTCTTACCCACTAGACTGAACCTACCTGAAGGGAAGGGATTAAATCTTATTTCTTCAAATCCCCACAATCTAGCACAGTGTTTGACACTTAGTGGGTGACCAGAGCTCTGTTGAGTACATTAATTATATTGCAAATATCTCAGCTGACATGAGCTTATTTACACTGTGAGACTTATAATGGAGGAAGCATATTTATAGAAGACAGATTAATTGTCTAGCAAGACAGTGATCTGCCATGTTAGAATCAAAGACATACATTTAATTAATTTGATTTGTTTAGTGGTGTTAGAAATGAAGCAACTTCATAATTTTGATGAAAGTTACAGTTGAACTATGAGAAATATTTTCTGAGAGTGAAAACAAAATATGAAAGCATTAGACAATGCTATTCATGAAGACCAGAGAGGGGAACGTTAAACTCTGAGAGAAAATAAAACCTTTGATTTTCATCATTGCCATCTAGTAGATGATTTATGTGAGTCACTTATTCATTTTGTAATTGAAAAAGTCATAAATATGAATTGAATATCCACAAAATCTGTTGGAAATGAAGATGAAGCCATCATGTACTTTCATTTTCTAAGAAATTGAATTTTCAAGATAGTTGAAAGGCTTGGTATATTGTACGGTCATGATGCCATGAGTCAAACAAGTGATTTTCTAGTTTGTCTCAGTAAAGTCCTAGCCTATTTAAGGAGAATATTTTTACTAAATTGACATTGTTTGAATTATTTGGTCAAAATCACCTTGATCTTTTGTTACTTCGGGAGTTACCAAAAACCTGGTAAATGATGAAAACTTTTGTCATGCATGTTTACTCTATGTGACACCCACCAAAATGGTCAATTTAAAAAAAAAAATCAATTTATTGCTAGCTTATCGTGGATTATTCCCACCAAACAAGTAGATGTGCTGAATTTTTTATGCACATGTTTTTATGTTGAATTTAGTAGTTGATTTGTGATTGCACAAACAGTATTTATTCACATGGAGTCCATGACTGGGATCTTGTTTCTCCTCTTGTACACTTTTTTTCCTGCTTTCTACCTCTGTCAACTTCTTCAGTCACAAAGACTGAAAATTCAAATTCTGACATAAATGTCAAATTTGAAATTTCTTTTATTATTTTGATCTCTAACTAAAACTCTAGAGCAGAAGGAAAGTTATCTTAATAAGAGTTGTTTTCTGCTGAGAACATATAATAAACTTTTTGGCAAATCATACTTCTCACTATCAGGAATATACAAATTATTCTAGAAGATCTCTCTTTAGAAACCCGTTGCCATTTTTCCCTTTCATATTCTTTCAATTTTCCAAAGAAGGAGAGCATGAAATAGTGAAAAACATATCGGACTTGGCCCAGAGGTACCTGAATTTGAATCTCACCCTGTAATTTTCTTATAGTGTAAGCTAGGGCAAGTTGCCTTAGTTGTCTCAGGTAGAAAATTATGAGTGTCATTTTGAAAAGTAAATGTAATAAGTAATTATAGCAGGGCTAAAAGTGGGATGAGTAACCTATAACAGGGGTCTTCCCCATGGCTCAGCGGTAAAGAATCGTCTGTGATGTGGGAGGCCTGGGTTCGATCCCTGGGTTGGGAAGATCCTCTGGAGGAGGGCATGGCAACCCACTCCAGTATTCTTGCCTGGAGAATCCCATGGACAGAGGAGCCTGGCAGGCTACAGTCCATGGGGTAGCAAAGAGTCAGACACAACTGAGAGACTAAGCACAGCATATTTATAAATTGGAGTATCTCAGAAGACAATGCCATGCATTTTTCTGTAACCATATGTATGGCAAATGGTGTGCTAGGAGAAATGGATGAAGAAAATAGATAATATCCAAAGAAGAAACAGGTCAAAAGCAGTGACGGGTGACCTTAAGTATTTAGGAGGTTGATTCAAGGGATAGGCAACAGACTGACTTTACACTGTTCTGAATATGGGACTAGATGGGAGATTGGAATTGATAGGTACACACTACTATATATATATATAAAATAGATAACTAATAAGAACCTGCTGTATAGCATAAGGAACTCCACTCAAGATTCTATAATGATCAACTGGAAACAGAATCTAAAAAAGAATGAATATATATATATATATATAACTGATTCACTTTGCTGTACAGCAAAAACTAATCAACATTGTAAATCTACTAAAAAAAATGGAAATAGAAGCAGGAGTGACAGCTTTTTAAAAAGGAAATTTCAGCTTAAGACAGGGAATGAACTGAAAGCCTATGTATATATATATGAAGCCTAGAAAAATGGTGCAGATGAACCTATATGCTGGACAACAATAGAGAAGCAGACACAGGGAACAGACTTGTGGACACGGTGGGGGAAGGAGAGGGTGGGATGAATTGGGAGAGTAGCGTTGAAACATAAACATTATCATATGTAAAATAGATAGCTAGTGAATATTGGTTGAATGACACCTGGTGCTCTGTGGAACCTCCGTACACATTCTGCTGCACAGCAAAATGTATCATTATATATATACATATACATCTATACATGTGCATGTATATGAATATACATGTATTTGTGTACATGTATCAGGTCGTTTCAGTCAAGTCTGACTCTTTGCAACCTTATGGACTGTAGCCCGCTGGGCTCCGCTGTCCATGGGATTCTCCAGGCAAGAATACTGGAGTGGATGCCATGCCCTTCTCCAGGGAATCTCTCTGACCCAGGGATCAAACCCACATCTCTTATGCCTCCTGCATTGGCACGCAAGTTCTTTACCACTAGTGCCACATGGAAAGCCCCTACATATACATATATTCCCTCTCCTGAACTTCCTTCCTGTTCAAGTCACCACAGTACATTAAGTAGAGTTCCTTGCCACTATACAGTATGTTCTCAGTTATCTATGTTATACATATATGCTATACTTAAACTTTTTAAAAAGCCCCAGAGCCAGTGTATTTCCAATGAGAGTATATCTATAGGTTTCTTGTCTTTATGGTTTCATACAATTTTGCAACTCTAGAAGTACCTGGTAAATTTTATAGGTAAAGAGAAAGAAACTTTTCTTATTTATCAACCATGTTCAAGAAATGTTTTCCTGGTTTGTGATTTCACTTTTTAAAAAAAAAAAAATGGCAACCCCTTGGAGATTCGCCTGTCTAAATCCATTTTCTTGTCAGGATTGGAGATGACAGGTTATTCTAATACCTAAATATTAATTTCTATGGCATATCTATGTATTTCATGGGCTAATCTTCTATGAATTTTCTGGATTTTGATTAGCTTGTCCTAAACTCATGGCAAGCTAAATTTCTCTAACAGTTTTCAATTCGTTGCATTAAATGCCTATTCAGCCTTGGAAGATATATTGATTTTTTTTTCTCAGCAAAGTGACAAATACCATTTTCATGACTATAATAGAGATTGATTACATTTTATGGCACGCGGAGAGAATGCTGATCTTAGTGAGACAACCTTGGGGCTTACAAAAATGAAAAAATCATTTGAATTAATAATGAAGTTAATGAATTCATTGGTTGCAGATGAAGCAGAAGTATTTGGTGAAAAAAAAAAACGAAAAGTTCTGCAGCTGCACAAATGCTAAGAAGAATTAAGACCAATTTCAATACTTTGGAAGTGCTGGTTTTGTGAAACCTTTTTAAAAATTTGATAGTAATGGTTCTTAAATCCAAAGCTATGACATTAACTCCCAGCATACCTGAGCAGATTGTTTCTGATATGATTTATGTGACCTAAATTTAAAATAGAACCAGTTTCCTTTTTATCCTAATTTCCTCAATGGTTAGGCTTAAACTAGGACAAGTGTTATTATTATTATTATTATTTTGCCTTTCTGTATATAACGTAAAAGATATTTAAAAACAAACAAAAACTATGCACGTCATAAGCTTAATGCATCTAAAGGGTGTGTACTGTGTTTGTTGAGAACAAATAGACATAGAGAACAAAGGTATGTATTTTAAGGTGTTGAAATAAGCCATGGTGGACCTGGAAAACACTGCTAAGAAAAGATTATAGAATTATTTTCTCTGAAAGAATCTTTAAAAAACAAGGACATCACATCCTGTTTTTTGGGGGACTATATCCGTTTATTCACCTTCTGTCCCCCCTCAGCTAGCATTGTACCAACCATCCTACCTAGCACATAGGAGGAGCGGAATAGTATTTGTTAAATAAATAAACAAGTTACCCCAATAGCTACTGCTGCTGCTGCAGCTGCTTAATGGCTAAATTGTGTCCAAATCTTTGCAACTGTAGTCCACCAGGCTCCTCTGTCCATAGGATTTCCCAGCAGGAATACTGGAATGGGTCGTCATTTCCTCTCTAGGGGATCCTCGCGATCCAGGGATCAAACCCAGGTCTCCTGCTTGGCAGACGTCTCTTGCTTGGCAGGCGGATTCTTTACCACTAATCCACCTGGGAAGCCCTCCCTGATAGCATAAATAAAAATCATCATAGCAAACAATGTTTATTGAGCTGCCAATATGTGCCTTTGGAGCTTTACCTATTTTATTCCCAACTTTTTCAGTTCTTCCGTTACTACAGGGTGATAAGTCTTAGGGCAGGAGTGGGGCCTCTAGCATTGATAAAACTGAAGAAGGCATATTCAAAGAGATGTGCTTATATGTTTGTTATAGTTATGAGGAAATATGGCCAAATCTGAATATTTGAGAAACACCAGAGAAATTATTATGAGTATTTTTGTGGCCTGACCTTTTATTCTATGATTGTACTATGCATAGTGACACTATTATTTTTAAAAGATATTTTCTTATTGTTTCTTAGGTATGTGTTTTGTCTCATCTATAAGCTTTTTGTTGATAAATAATTTTTGGTTCATCCTAGATGTTCTCTGGATGAGCCTGATTGTAATCTTGGATTCCAAGGGTTCAAAACTCTTCAGTCAGTAAGAGATGAAATCTCCAGTTTTACTGTATCAATGTCAAAATAATGCAGAAACTACTCTAGCAATAGCTGATCATTTAGCTAGAGAAAACCTTTTATATAATTTTTTATTTTATTGAAATTTTCAGTTTTACACTTATATAAAGGATACTTTTGTTTAAGAACTCAATGTTTCCTTAAGTATTCTCACAGTTTATAAAGCTTGACTTTAAAAGTAATTTAAGTAAAATAACAGCTGTAATACTTGCTAATTGCCATCAAATTCTATGAAAACTCTGAAGTAAATAGTTTTCTCCTTATTATTTCCTATCTGAACAAGCTTTGTAAAGCTGTTCCTTTTACTGTAACGTAACAGCTGGCAAAGATAAGAAGTGTATCATTAGTACTATTAAATATATGAAAACATGATTTTTACACTATAACTATTTTATATTTTACTTTCTCCCTCATGTTTCTTAAAATTAGTTGGGATTCAGATTAAAGCCAGTTGCATAAAATTGGAAAATTAAACCTGAGAAATGCATAAATTACCTAACTGTAAATACATAAATTACCTAACTATATTTCATGATGAAATTATATTTTTTAATAATGTGTAAGAGTTGAAAGATATTTTATAACTTTTAAAAAGTTGTATAAATTTCTTGATTTTTAATCGCTTTGTTGGTATAAGAAAAACCCCTCTTTAGTATAAGATTAGTGATTTAAATAGCATCTATTGAATGAAATTATGAGAACAAATTGCTGTTACACTTAAATGTAAAGTAAATGTTCATATTTAACATTCCCATAGGGGTTTCCCTCAGCTCAGCCAGTAAAGAATCTGCCAGCAGTGCAAGAGAAATGGGTTCAATTCCTGGGTCGGGAAGATGCCCTGGAGAAGGAAATGGCTACCCACTCCAATATTCTTGCCTGGAAAATCCCATAGACGGGAGCCTGGTGCGCTGCAGTCCATGGGGTCGCAGAGTCGGGCACAACTAAGCGACACTTCACTTCTCTTCAACATTCCCATAAATTACGTTAGGATATTTTATGGGAACTAAGCACTTAATAGTATTAAATCAGGGAATGAGTGAAGGTGGTCTTATGAAAAGTGTCTAATGAATGATTGAAAGTGAAAGTCGCTCAGTCATGTCCGACTCTTTGAGACCCCGTGGACTATACAGTCCATGGAACTCTCCAGGCCAGAATATTGGAGTGGGTAGCCGATCCCTTCTCCAATGGATCTTCCTGACCCGTGAATCTAACCGGAATTGAACCGGGATCTCCTACATTGCAGGAGGATTCTTTACCAACTGAGCTATCAGGGAAGTCCTAGTGAATGATTACATAGCATAATTACATACTTTAGTCTATAAACTTTAATATTAAGGGTATATATTTATTTCATACAATTTAGAAATGTAAATATAGTGTTTCCTCAATCAAGTGGAAAGACTGATAGATAATTAAAAAGGAAATGTTTTAGTAAAGTAGAAGTCAGTATGTGCATTGATAACTTTTCTAATGATTTTAAAAGCCTGCAATTCTATTAAATTTAATAATTCTATCAAATTTTGAGAACTAATTAATTAAAATGAAAGGAAGCCAGTTGCCCCTCCACAGCATCTTCAAAAGTCATGGTATTTTCAGAAGTTATTTAAAATCTTTAACAAGCATTTATATAGACTGGAAATACTATGTTTTTAGCTACTTAAAAGTTAAAATTTTAAGTTACTTAAAAGTGTGTTTTCTCATTGCTATAAAATCCTAAGTGATATAGACACATGTAAATTAAAACGTGAAAACCCTACCCTTCACTTCCATTCTCCAGTTCCATCAATGTTAACAGAACTTTTTATGTAAACAAAGAAAAATATGAATACACATTTTTCCATCAAAAATTGAACTATTATGTACATTTTAAAAAATAATTTGTACTTAAAATTATGCACCTTGAATATTGTTCTACAGTAACATAAATTTTTGGAATTTATGACTATACTGAGTCGTTTTCTGTGACTCTT
Source organism: Antilocapra americana (assembly GCA_007570785.1). NCBI lineage: Eukaryota > Metazoa > Chordata > Mammalia > Artiodactyla > Antilocapridae > Antilocapra > Antilocapra americana. The sequence continues at coordinate 35,156,244 of ML663562.1, read as the reverse complement.
ATTTAACCTGATGTAATTCTTTTAATGTTCATGTTAATTAACCTCCCTTTTTTTCTGAATATCAGTGGTTATATGAGCATCTGTGTGTGTGTGCATGTGTGTGCTTTATCTGCCCTCACGCATCTCTGTGGTTGCTTTTCTAAAGCTAGACTACTAGAAGCACTATTTGTTTTGTTTGAAGTGTGGCCATTTAAAATTTTGTTAAGTTTTACCAGTTGCCCCTGGAAATGGTGTGCCAATTTAAACTCTCAAAATATATATTAATAGTCTTTTTTCCTTTCATTAAGCACTATGATAGTATTTATGGATGATTTTCTAATCTCTCTAGTGAGTAAACAAACTAATATCTAACTGAAGGATTAGAATTGTGTGAGACCTTCTGAAAATGGGCACTTTAGACAGAATTATCAGAAGTAAAATAGTGTACTTTAAAAAAGTTTTTCTTTAAGAAATAGTAATGTCTTATGAAAATCAGTTGAACTTCAAAGTCAGTCTTAAAACATATTGGAATATTGATAGGAAGGAATTTCTGATGAGATTTTGGATTAAAGCCTTTTGAGAGAAATGAAAATACTAATTTTTATTTGGAGCAAAGGTGATTATTATCACCACACATGCAGTTAAAATAAGAAATTCTGGGTTGGGCTACTTGCCCAGACTTTCTTTTTGTCTCCATGTTCTCCATTCCTCAAATTCTTTAAAATATCCTTCAGTTCACATCTCCCTGACTTTAAAGATTCCCTGTTACCTCTAAAAGATGAAAAATAATATCATAACTTGCAAACTTGTTCAAAAATCCAGTTTCTCAGGTCTCAACCCTGAAGATTCTGATTCACAAAATTTGGAGTGGGTCAGATCATCTGGATATTTCAACAGAAATGCCAGGTGATTCTCCAGACTACATCTAGAGGAAGACTGGAGTAAACTAGTAACTAGTTTAGTACTATCAAAGTCTTCTAATAATTACCTGTTAAACCTCTTCAGGCAAGCTTCTTGGGTGTCTCAGTTGGTAAAGAATCTGCCTGCAATGCGCGAGACCCTGGTTTGATCGCTGGATTGGGAAGATCCCCTAAAGAAGGGAATGGCTACACACTCCAGTATTCTTGTCTGGAGAATCCTATGGACAGAGGACCCTGGCGAGTCAGAACTGACTGAGCCACTAGCACTTTCACTTTTTTCAAGCTTTTTAAGCTTACATTTAATGTCTGTCTAGCCAATGGAATGGCGTGCTGTCTCTCAAACTGGATTCTAGGTTCTTATATCTGTACTTTCCCCTTGGAAAACCAATCCCCCTCTCCCCTTCACTTCTCTCTTTACCTTATCCCTCATGTTCTAATCGAACTTCACCTGCTAAACAAAGACTTCTACTTCCTCATCCCCCAATGATCCACTTCTTGCAAGAAGTTATTCCCATCACGCATTTGGTGTTGTGGTGTAGTATTGTTACTTATGGTTCATGTGTAATTCTCTGTATCTCTCATTGTGCCTTACACATAATCAACACTAAAAATGTGTCGGTTGGCTGGTTGAGTGAGTGAGTGATAATGTAATTAGACTAATAGGGAGCAGGTCAGAGATTGCACTTCAACCCCATGAAGCCACTTCTTGACATTTTGCAACTTGTTCTGCTCCTGAGAGACTTCCTTGCTCTCACTTCAAATTGGATTGCTTGTTTTTGTGAATAAAACAAAAGCTAATGCTTACCATTTATTTAGGTCTGTTAATTACATATTTAAATCACCCTATGTGAAGTGCTTGAGAACATTAATCCATGGCAGAGCCAGAATTTAAAAATTAAATGTGAAATCTGCTGTTACAAGTCTGGACAATTTTTATCCCAGCAGGTCTGGGTTGCTAAAGGCCTGGATGTCTTAACTTACTTAAAGTAGGTTAGCTCTTTTAACAGAAAATTATTTTTGTGTTTCGAATAATTTCTTATCAGAAGCTACAAAATAACACTGCGGTGAGATCTTTAAAATAAATGTATCATTTGTCACAGGCACAGCGCTTGAAGTGCATTTGGCTTCTGTGCTGTATTCTTGCTATTTAGAACCAAATTACCCAAGTTAGCATAGCTATGAGTATAGCCCAGAACTGTGTTCATAAAAACATGGGATATATTTATAAAAAGATAATTTCCTGAGAATGGAAAATGCAACTAGCATTTATTTACTAATATTATTCAAGATTGTCTCGAGAAACACTGTTCATTTGAAAAAACTTAATCATGAGGTAGGCATTATCCTAATACTGTTTAATGAAATAGGAAAATTCACACTATATTTTTTTTTTCAGTTTTGAAAAGCAAGCACTTGGTAAGTCACCTTGGAAAAATGGAGGTGATTTATTAATTTGTCATTTTCTGGGGCTGAAAACAACATCTTGACAAATAAAAAGACGTCCATTGGACATATATTCTTTTCTCTTCAGACTAGCGGTTTAGTACTTTAGTGGAACGTCTTGGCCAGGCTGGTCTCCTGTAGGTTTGACTGTGGAGGAGCAGGTGTGCGCTTCCAAAGTGTCTTTACAAGTGTCTCAGTGGGGCTTCCCTCCCGCGCCTCTGCAGGAGACAGCTCATCTGTTTAATCCTTATGTTTTAGTCAACCTTTCTTATTATGCAGACAAGGCTCCGAGGCTCAGCTGGATCTTGACTCCGAATGAGTTGATGGAGCTCTTTGATCTTAACTGTGTATTGCATCTGTTTCATCTTTCCTCTTCATGCGTAGTCTTCCAAACTCCAGTTCTAGCTGGTGCTCTTTAAATAAATGGATGATTACAGAAACAAATAAAAAATTGCCATTTAAATCTCAGGTACAAACATGGCCACTTTTCGTGTTGGACGTTTTTGTCATTGTTGTCCTGATAAACTTTCTTGAAAAAAAAAATTCCCAAAGCAATTAAATGATTTGACTCTGGAAGGGACCACCAGAGCTAAGAGTATTTCACTGAGTGTTTGAGTGTGCATACACAGTGCTTTGTAGGACCAGACTTGCATGGAAAGTAAGAATGACTGATCTTTGCAATTTAGTTTATTGTTGTGTTAGTGTGATATCTTATTGACGGACCATGTTGAAGTAAGAGGCATAGCGCTAGCTTAGAAAAATCTATCATAGAACTACAAAGACCCTGCTAGGCAATATTCCTCTTTTTGATTGGACTGAAAAAAAAAGCTGGGTTGCAGGGGAAATCACTTAGAATCAGAACTAATCCATATGGAAAGATCATTCTAGGGTATAGGATGCTAAAATAACAGTTCCTTAAAAAATTCTAAAATGAAATACGGATGTAGCAACTTGTGTGAGGTGGGAATGGAGGGATGTTGAGGGAACAGCATGGACTGTTTGCTTCTCGCATTAAAGCGCATAAAGTTATGATTAATTGAACCAGAAAATATCAAGTTTTTATCAGAGTAACCTTTGATATTCTCATCTGGTATTTTGCAGACTTGTGTTAATTCTTTTTATTTTTAATTCCCTGTGAATCTTCATCTAAGTGTATCACAGTCTTGTGATGATAATGTAATGTCAAAGCTGTCAGAATAATTCAGCTGAGCAAAAAACTGATGTTTCCAGAAGCCCTTGAGAGGGTTATGAAAAAGTTTCTCTCTGAGAGGAAGAATTTTGTGGTATGACCTGCTAGTGTATTAAACATATACTTTATCCTGACATGCATACACTAAATATACTAATAACTACTGGTGAATTATCAGAATAAATACTTTCTTTCGAACCATTTAGAGATAAAAATTACAAGGAATTTAATCCCTGCTCGTAAGCCTGTCATATTGCTGTTTTAAAAATATTCAGCTAACTTCCTTATACTCAAGGTAACCCTCAAGCCCCTACATGGTATTCAGCACTGCACTGGGGATTCTTTCATCACTATTCTTGTATTTCCCATATGGAATCTGAGAAGAACTGTACAGGAAAGAATAGGAATGTTACTCAAGCCTTCAAGTAGAACTACTCTGGACTACCCACTCAGTAGTGTTAATCTCCTCTAAACAGTTTGTCTTACTACCATCTGGAATGTGCTTTCCATGTATTTATGTACTTATTTACTTACTTCTTTCCTACCTACTTACTTATTACTTAATGCTTCCATTGGAAAAAAAAAAAAAGACCTAGCAACCAACTAAACAAAGATATGTGGTTTCAGTGAACTTCATTTAGGTTTCCTGATTTTATTTCCTTTAATTTCTTATCTCTCATGCTTGACTGCTCTGTTTCTTCTGTATAATTGAGACAAAAGTGCCTACACTCTTCTTAGTCTGGAATGATTCTGTGCTGCTTAAACTTCTGAAAGGTTTGGCCCTGCCCACATGAAGTGAGTCAACACAAGCCAAAATCTTATTTTATTTCTATGATTGTCTGTGATTTACAAGTCCCAAAGAGTTCCAGTTTATGTTAGAATAGTGTTCGTTTGGTTCACCAATGTAGCTCCCAGGTCAATGCGGTTTAGTGTATTAGAATTTATTTGAAAGACTCTACATTGCTACCTACACACTTCCTTATGTTCAATAATTCTGACCCATGTTAATTCTTAATTTGCTTCTTAAATAGTAATTGGGTCATTTGACCTCCCTTAATCCTACCTAAGTGTGAAAGGTGATTTTCTTACATTATCCTCCAAAGAAGGAAGGGGAGAAAACATTTATATTAAGTATGTTGGTGAAGATGTGGTTTCTAATTTTTAGCTGCCATTGAAATGCCCTTGTATGGTCTCTCTGACTTGTATTTTGGTCTATGACCATCATACATGTCTTCAATTCTTGAATATCTGTTGCATCTATAAATTTCCAGAGAACCAGAAGTTACCCAAGGATGCATTATTGTCAACTCAGAAGTTTGAATAACTAATTAGTGGGCCATAAAATCAACTTGAGTACATAAAGCATGAGCAGCATTAAAAGAAAAAGGTAAAAGAAAAAATAGAAATATCAGAGTGTGTTGTATATAATAAAAGTAAGTACTGTTTCATGAGCAATTTTTTTCAAAAATATTTTGAGTATGTTTGTGGTACTTGGTTGTGCTATGAATATTAACATTTTCCTACCATGAATCTCAGTGTTTTTTTTTTTTCAAGCCTAAAATCCAAACCAAAATTGAGCTGGATCATATAGCTTCTAGGAACGTTTTTGCCTGTGTGCTGAGTTTTAGAATTTAGAGTATTATTTTACCATATTTGAATTATATTTTTTACCAGTTAACCTCAAGCAAATCAAAGGAATTCTCTCATAGCAATTGAAATAATAATGACAGCTTAGCAGATGTTTCCAGAATTCTTAAGAGCTAGGCTGTATCAGCATACTGAGCATACAGTGTTCTTACCGATCAAACTATTTAGTTTTCAGCAGTTGTTTTAGAAACATGAATATTTAGTTACACCAGAAAAAGGATTTTGTTAATAGCTTGTTTTGTCATTGGGCCAGAGTGAATATAAACTATGGCTGTATACTTCTATTATGACAAGAAAGGAAATGACAATTATCAGTCTTTTGAACTATCTCAAGGTTAAAATCTTTACCTTTTCACTTAAAAAGCCATTGTAAATGTGATCCTTTCATTATGAAAGATATCATTGGGGTTTCCCCCTTGCCTTTATATCCACTAGGAATTAACATAGGGAGGAAGTTCTACTTGTCCTTCCATTGTGCACTTGCATTTACTTCAGCATTGAGAAATGTATGTGAGTGCTGCTCCATGAGGTAAGCATGAGAGAAAAAGAAAATTATGATTTGGTTGCACACATGTGTATGTGGTTTAAGATTCATTGCCATGTCATTCTCACCCTTTGTGAAGTCCATGGTGGTATGAGATTGGTACTCTGCAACTAGTAGCAGCAGAGTCACTTCAGAGCTTGTCAGAAATGTAGGGTTTCGGGCTCCAGTCCAGACCTACCAAATCAAAATCTGCATTTTAACAAGATCACCAAGTGTATCACATGATCATGAAAGTTTGAAAAGTGCTGGTATGTCGGCTGAGTATTACCAATTACTATATGGACCCAATGGCATTGTGGCCCAGATTATATAGAGTCCGCCTGCAATGCAGGAGACTGGGTTCAATCCCTGGGTCGGGAAGATTCCCCTAGAGGAGGGCATGGCAATCCATTCCAGTATTCTTGCCTGGGAAATCCCATGGACAGAGAACCCTGGTGGGCTACAGTCCTTGGGGTCGCATAGAATCAGACACGACTCAGTGACTATCACATACACATACACACACACGCACATATGTACCCATAGCCATTTCATGGGTAACATTTTCGCTGGAAAAGGAAAATCGATGAATGAAAAGAACCAGCAGTTTTTCATATCCTAGATTACTGTGGACCATCTAACGGTGTTTAAAATTAATGACAACAGTGCCGCTGTTGCTCATCAGAGCACCCATTATCAAGTGCTCCCATGCCTTGGCCATTGTGTCTGCTACATCAAGTTACCCATTCAAGCATCTTCTCTGCCCACCAGTTGGATGCTGTTTTACAGATGATGTAGTAGAGGCCAAAGATTGCCTGTTATGAATCCAAGCATTTTGATGGCTAACATCTGTGATTGGTAGTCTGACTTTTTAAAAGTAAAAAAGCTTTATTTGTTTCAAATAGGGATAACATTTGAAAGATTCCTAGTTGAAAGATTCCTATGAAGGTAACTATTGACACTTGTTTAGATAATATTTTTGATTAATAATGAGGTCTCAAATTTGCATGTTTGAAAAGACAAGAAAAGTCTTAAATTTTAATCCCACATCAAGTTGTAGGGTTACCTACCAGTTCACATCTATTATATACTAGGCTTCACTGCTGTTGCAACTTGTGTCTCGTTGGCTCTAGATAATCTGCTGGCATTGAGGGAACTTAGCCTTGAGAGTGAACTGCCTGTCAGAGGACAAACAATCGCACCTTTGTAACATGATAAAAGATGCCTTACTTGAAACAACTCTGGAATTGTTCAGAATGTAATAATGCAGTTTGTCTCTCATGTACTGAATTAAATCCTTTATAAGGAAGAAAGACATCCTTTGAGAAAGGAGGTGCTGTAGTAATGTCAACATTTTGGCATTTACTGTATGAGGAAAATCAACTTACGTAACAAATGCTATTAAAAATGTTATTGTTGTTCAGTCGCTAAGTTCTGTCCAGCTCTTTGCGACCCTGTGGACTGCAGCACTCCAGGCTTTCCTGTCCTGCACTGTCTCCCGGAGTTTGCTCAAACTCACCATGTCCATTGAGTCAGTGATGCCATCCAAACATCTCATCCCCGGTTGCCTGCTTATCCTCCTGCCCTCAATCTTTCCCAGCATCAGGATCTTTTCCAGTGAGTTGGGTCTTCACATCAGGTGGCCAAAGTATTGGAGCTTCAGCTTCAGCATCAGTCCTTCCAATGAATATTCAGGGTTGATTTCCTTTAGGATTGACTGGTTTGATCTCCTTGCAGTCCAAGAGACTCTAGCATGATTTTTTTTTTCTTTTCCTTTGTATCTATATGAGATGAAGGATGTCACTAAACTTATTGTGGCAATCATTTCATGATGTATGTAAGCCAGACCATTTATACTCTATATGAATAATTATATCAGTTTTTATAGTGCTATATGCAATTATTAATAAAACTGGAAGAAAAAAATGAATTATTTAGAACTGGAAAAAATAGCATTGAAATGAGAGCTGGAAGCAAAAGTTGCCAAGGTCATGTTATGGCACAAAAAACAGTGCTGTGTCCTTCAGGTAAACTGGGCAAACATAAGCAGGTGACCCATGTCTAGTAACATGGAGAAATAGAGGGTGTCTGGGTTTTTTTGTAAAGAAACAAAAATATACTGATTGCACATTCAAGTAGGGATGATGAAAAAAATTTTAAGTGTTAAATTTGTTAATGTTTTAAATAAATAAATAACACATAAATTTATACAATAGCAAAGAATATACTGTGAAAAGTAGTTCTCCCTCACTTCTATTCCCCAAGCACCAGTTTCCATACTAAAGCAACCATTGTTGGCAGTTTCTTTCATATTTTTCAGAAATATTTTCTATATACAGGCATTTTGTATAAAATCCTTATTAAATTGGTAACATACAATAACATAGTTCTGTACCATTCTTCTTTTGCTTAAAACGATCCCAGAAATAATTTAATTATCAGTACTTTGTTCATTTTAATGCCATATAACATTCTAAAGTATGGATGTAATAAAACTTATTTAACCAGTTACCTTTGGTGATTTTTTTTAGATCATTCTCAGTTTTTTCTCTTACAAATAGTATTGCAACTAGGATTATTGTCCGTATAATGTCAAGCATATGAATATATGTATTCTTAGGTTTTCAGGTACAGTAATCAATGTATGTACAATTCCTCTGCTTTTTTTCAGTCAGCATAGTCATAAGAATTGGTTTTCTCAGTCATCCTTATTATCACTTCATGATTGCATACAAATAATTGCCACAAATGATTTAATAATATCCATTTTGGGGTACATTAGTTTCTTTCTATTTTTCCATATTTACTACTGCAATGAAAAACTTTGTGCACATTTTAATCTCTTGGAATTTCATGGGGAAAAGTTTCTCTTTTCTTTCAAATAGTAAAGAGCTTTTTGACTCATTTTGACTTTCTGATTCAGAATTATATTCAAGGGAACTAATAGCATTAGGGAAACACTTATTTAGGAATCTTATGAGAAATGTCTATTTTGAACTCTTTTTAAGTATGAACTCTTTTTCAGTATTTTAAAGATATAGTTTTGAGTGAATATATGCCCTAGTTAATAGGCAGCCATAAACATAGCCATCAGCATAGGGCGGCTGGCTGGTTGGTCTACAGGGTACAGTTCTAACCTTGGCGTGAGACGTACCAGGTTCAAGACCCAGATGAGCTTTTTTTTTTGGAATTCCCAGGTGGCACTAGTGGTAAAGAACCCGCCTGCCAATGCAGGAGACTAAGAGACATGGGTTCGATCCCTGGGTTCGGAAGATCCCCTGGACAAGGGCACAGCAACCTGCTCCACTATTCTTGCCTGGAGAATCCCGTGGACAGAGGAGTCTGGAAGGTTACAGTCCACAGGGTCGCAAAGAATTGGACACGACTGAAGTGACCTAGCACACATCAACATGAGTCCAAGAGAATAATTTCTTTTGCATTATTAATTTTCAAAACATGTAAATTAGGCCTTGAAGAGGATGTTGTTGCAACAGTGTTCATTCTTGATAGCCATGTATTTGTCTAGAAACTGCTATGTGCCAGACCCCATGATGTTTACCAAGGCTATGGCAATGAATGGGATGGGCACCGCTTACTTCCTAACAGCATCTCTAAAACCGTATCTAAGATGCTTTGTTCTTGACATTGTGTTACAACACATTCTTGTCCTCCAACAATTCCAATTTCTTTGTTCTTTTGCTTTTAGGGCATCTAGCCCATTCCTTAATATCAGCCCAACATGTGAAGAGTAAACAATATCTTATGCTCAAAAAGATACATATATATCTTAGAATACACATATATGTATACATATGTATTATATATAGTTTAAGAATCCCTGAAATCATATTTCTCTCTCCCTTTCCAAGATTTAAGGAGCATTTTGTCTTCCTAGGATGAAAGTATCTTTCTTTGTAGTTTGAGGGCTCTCTAAATCATCTTATCCTCATTGTATTTATTTCAGATTGCCTCTAAATACATTTATCTTTTCAGCAATTTAGCCTAAATAAACCAAGTGCAGGGACTTTGGGCTGCGCACCACAATTGATTAACACAGTGCCTGATAACCGCAATTTTCATGGGTAGAGATAACCATTTTGGTCCCTTTTAGGGAGCCAGATACAAAGAATCCTTATGTAAAATTGCACCTCAAAATTGCATTTTAACTTTTCACCAAATTCTTCCATCCCAGACCTACTAATTTCTTAATAAATATAACTTTTATTATCATAGTGTATTTTATTCTTTTGGCTTTGCAGTGCAGACTTTTTACTTCATTGATGCTTAAATATTTCAATGGCAAAAATAATTCATTAGTAAATATTACATCAGTTTAATGGCTTAACAAGCAGATCAAACTCTTCACTGACCAAGTGAATGTTTCACTTTCAAAGATACTGCCGTATCATTTTAAGGAATTTTATGTTAGCTAATATGCATCTAAATTTTACTAAATTCTCTATATGTACATTTGTGTGTATCTACACATTTCTATGGGCTTCCCTGGTAGCTCAGAGGGTAAAGAATTTGCCTGCTATGCAAACCCAGGTTTGATCCCTCGGTCAGGAAGATACCTTGGAGAAGGGAATGGCTACCCACTCCAAATATTCTTGCCTGGAGAACTGCATAGACAGAAGAGTCTGGTGGGCTATAGTCCATGGGGTCTCAAAGAGTCAGACACTACTTAATAACTGTCACATACACACACACACACACATTTCTGTATTATTCAATAGGCTGACTTTTAGATGGGAAAATGTATATTAGGATGTAATGATAACTATCTCTGAATCTAAAGTTGTATAAGTTATTCTTGGCAGAGACACCCAAATTAGTTTCTCATTATTTTGCCTAAACAGAATTTGCACTTTTATGTGAGGATACATTCCCATAATCAGAATTTATAGACTACTCTTCTTGATGAAAAACAGAAGAGTAGAGACTTCTTAATGTCAGCATACCACTTCCAAGAGTTTACTTAAAGCTATTTAGCCATTAAGCTGGCTCCTCCTGCTAATAACCTGATCATAAGACATCACCAAGGTAGCCCAAAGATGGAAAAGTAAAGACAAAGGCATCTGAAAATGGAACTCGGATAGCTTTAAAAAGTGTTCTCCTTACTCTCATATTCCATACCCTTAACATTGAGGTTGGAGTCCTCCTGATTGCAACTTTGCACATATCCTTCTGTTGAACTAAAAACCCCAGGAACTACCTGTCTGAAATCTGAATGTATCCTTGGTCCCAAATCAATCTTGTCACTTCTCAGGAAAGCAACAGAAGATAATAAGTAGTATTCACCTGATTGCTTTCCTGCTTCGAGACAGCTGGTGACGCGTGTCTTCCTGATAACCAGGAGTTTCAGATCTGAGGCAGGGATAAAGAGAAGCTCAGAGCTGGCAGAATCTAAATTTGACAGGCGATGGCTGAGGAGAGGGTCAGAAGGGATGGAATCTGTGACACGTATGAGAAAGGAACAAAATTTATCTGCTCTGGTTGCAATGATTAGATGTCTCTTTGTCTGGCTCTCCTACAGGGGTTGACTGATTGTACCTGCCAGCTGGCTAATATCATAATTAACAAAGTTGCTACTACGTCTGCAAAGTTTAATCGAAAAATTTGCCAGTGATATGATGGCATTGTCACAAAGATCACAAGGGACTCTGAGTCGACTTTCGCTCAAGGTGGAACGGCAGAGCTGTGGAGGCAAAATGAGAAATCTCGAACTTGTTCAGCCAAAGGTAGGTTCAGCCCAACATCCTGGGCTCTCTTATTAAGATTTTTATTTGATGGTTAGTGAGCTTTTTTTGGTTGTGTGGCTAGGACGATTCAGAGAAAGATCCATATGCTTCTTGAGCACTTATAGCACATTCTCAGAAAGCTTTGAGTTTTTTCCAAATATAGAAATTCAGAAATAAAATGAAATAGCTTTTGATGCTGAGAATGGAATATAAAGCAATATATTTGCCTGTTCTTGTATCTAGCTAATCTTTATCAGTTTACAGAATTACTGTTTGGTAACAAATATCAACTGAACAATTATATTGTATAGCACTTGGATTTATTTTGTTCAACAACGTAAAAGCTATTACTCCTCTTTATTCTATTGTGTCAACCTAGTTATAAGAGTGAATAAAAGCAATCGTAGTTATAGAATGTGTAGAAGTTCTATTTCAGTTTCCAGAAATGCTCACAGTGGAGGGGGAGGAGGTCTAAGGTCTTAAGTCAAGCAAGAGACTGGGGCTTTTTCTTTATAACTCTCAGAAAAGCCGCTGCTTTTTGAGATCATGCGCTATTCCTCAATGCCACTCTGGCCATTGACTGTTGTACCTGTATTTTCTTTTCACCATGATTTGCTTTGCTTGATTGAATATTCATGCTCTGGGGAGTTTCCCAAATGATAGCCTTCACATATTGCTGATTAATGCATGTGAATATTGATGAGGAGGGGCGTGCGCCTCTGTGTCTATGCTTGTGTGCTTCCTATGAGTACAAACAGAGAGGAAAGTATCTCAAAAAATCATGCGGGAGGCAAAGTTTGGGTTATTTATGCTGTGTCACAGCCCCACTATAATTCCAAGGCAGTCAATTTGCGGTGTAATTGGGAACAAATGTTAAGGGTCTTTTACTTTCCCTCCATGGTCATCTAGGTACTATGTCATGGCAGAAAAAAGCGCAATATTTTTTTTGTGTGTCCATTGCTATTTATCTTTGGTGTTAATAGCAGTTTTAAAACATCATGAAATAACATTTCAGAAACAAATGAATGCACAGCACGTATATTTTTTAATAAGTCCATAAACTTTCTTGTGGTTTTATTCCTAGCCCTAGGAGACTAGACATTCTGAATATACTCATTTTTAAACTTGACAGATTTCATATTCTCTAATTTAAAAAAATGAATCTTTTTTATGGGATTATAAATTGTAAAGCCTTTAAGAGTCTGGATAGTTTACAAAACTGTTTATTGAAATTTTGGTTAAATTTTGACTTCATGCATTTCCAGTCTTCACTAAAATTTAATGACATTGATAAGAAAAGCTAGAAGTGGTGTTTTAAATCATGATTTTATTATATTCTGGACATCGTTTTTGGAAGAGAATGCTCTTCTCCTGATGAAGTCTTTCTTTTTTTTTTTGACTTCACTCTCTCTCTTGGTAGCATGTGGCACATTATAGGCACTCGATGCATATTTATTGAGTGAATGAATTAATGAATTTGAGTCTTTCCACTGCTATTCAAATATTGTTAGCATCTGCTGCCTCCAAATCGATAACATTTGTACGCGGTAAACATTATGGACAGAAACAAGTAGATGAATGGCACAGTTACAGACAATAGGGAGGATTAAGTTCCTAAAATAATATAATGTTGTTTTAACCTAAACCTCCATAATATTTTGTGTAATTGAGATTTGCTATTGTAGGAACTCAGTTGGAGGAGCAAAGGTCTATGAGGATTAGAAAGGGCCAGAAAAGTAGTTCACAGCTGATGCACCCATTCTTTTAAACAGGATTATCTCCTGAGATGTGTAGAAATGAACTCTTGTCAGAGTTTCAAAGGAATTAATATTTTTGGTAAAATGTGCTAATGTAAAGAGTTAGAAGATTAGTGATGCATAATGAAAGCAATGCATTCTTTCACATGGAAATAGGAATATAATAGATGTCCTGCAGGTGATTGGGGCTGTAGCAATTTTATTCAAGATTAAAGTTTGATTGACCTTTGTTAGGGTGATTAACCCTTCTGAAATTGAAAGCCAGAGCTGAATTATGCTGGCCCATTTAAATGCAAACATTGAGCAGATCATATGTCATTCAAATAATAATAATAAAAAACCCTCCTATTTTAATTTTCATTTTTGCACATCTGAATGAGATGCTGCTTTGGAAGGATTATAGTTCAGGCAAAAGCATGCTGGTGGCAGAGCATACAGAATAACGTACAGATAATTGGAGGCACGTGGGAAGAGTCCCAGGCTTTACCCCCTCCCCATTCAAAGTATCAAAACCACCACCCCAGCAAAAGCAGGGAACCTGAAGACAGTCTTAACACATAGAATGTGTGTTCTCAATCGAAAAAGAGTACATAAATAGCTGGAAAAGGGTCAGAATAAGTAACAGTGACATCTCTATTCTTACCCAGGGCTAACCACTAAACTGCATATTAGATCCATATTAAATCCATATGACGCCTCCTGAAAAACGGGGGCTTTTGGATATGGTTGCTTATGAAGCTATTCACAAAAGTTGATTGTTTCCGATAACTGGAATTTTATTCCCCATGGTCTCCCATAGTCTATGGATAGCATAGGTCTTTTCAAAAACGTTGTGTGAGGAGGAAACTAGTTCTTTACAAAGCTTTTCAATGGGTGGGTTTTATTTCTCTTTGTTAAATTTTCTTGAAGCCTTGTAAAGAGTTGCGTATTCACGATGCTTCAAAAAACTGAGTCCATTTTTCACACTATATCAAATATTTTTATCCGTAAGTCAGTGAATAATTTTAGCTTTAGTTTCCACCACACAATGAACGCATCTTCCTTTTATGTATCTGTGGACTATTAAAATGATAATAAAGGTTCTCTTCCTTCCATATGTAATTTATTTCTCTCTAGTCATCAAAGAAGTTAGTCTGAATGTTTCAAGGTAGAAAAGTCCAAGGTATTATAGTGTAAAAATGAAGAAGCCCGAGGTACTATAGTTTATTTTTATATAAGCTTTTCATGTGCTCTTTTAACATCCTTCGTAATGATAGGCTTCTACTCCAGGCCTATGAAGAAAGTCAAAGATGAAAAACTTGTGATAGACTGCCTGAGATTATTCAGCTAACAAAGTGACTCTCACATCCTCCAGAGAGTGGGATAATACCATGCAGCACAGACTAATAACATGCTTAACTAAGATCTGTTTGCTATAAGGATAATTTCCTAATTCTTAATCATGGGGTTAGTATTCAACTATAAAGGGTAAACAAATACTTTCTGTACCTTGCCTGATAAAGTGTAGATTATCAGCTTTAGTTTTGGTACATTGAATTGTCAAACTTAAAAAAAAAATCCAGCTGTTACCTGATAACATTTTCACTAAAAAATAAATAAACCCTGTCTCTAAATCAAATCCCTAAAATAAACACTACTGATTCTTCAGACATATCAACAGTCTTCTCTAATTTGATTATTCTTGTTTCACCTCTTACCAGAACTGAATGAAGATAATTTGGGACATTCTAATTTATTGTAAATATACCATTTTCTAAACATAAAGAACTAATGTGCCAGACTACTGATAAGATCTCTCTGTGTTGCCGTTAATTGTCAGGAGTCTTTTCCATAACACAAAATCATAGATCAGAGAAGAGAAATTCCTATCATCTTAGGGTAGAAAAAAGAATTGGTGAAAGAGCAAAGGCAAATAAGATTATATTTTGTTAAATCCAAAATCCAATCATTTGTTTTGCTTCAGTGTGTTTAGAAGACGTTTTATTTCTTTGTTGCCTTTGTTTCTGACAATCCATTCCCTTCTAATCCATCCAGTCCCAGACCTGACATTTTCACTTTTAGTTGTGAAATAATATTCTTTGCCATTAACAGGCTGAAATTAATTCGTTTGACATTTTCATGGGCCACGTATTCTAGTTGGAGTTCTATTCAATAAAACATACAGTTTAAAAAGTGACCAATGGTATTATTTTACACGTCTTGTATTATTTGTGAGTCAGCAATTTAATTTCACAAAAATTTAGAGTAGGGTCACCATGAGCAATTTTATTGTTCTGGGCTGAAGAGGGAGAACAAATGGGGAACTTGAGGATTTTCAGGGTTTTAAAAATCAATAATAGTGAAAAAATAAGTCACGAATTTTTCAAGATGTTATTCTCTTTAGCAGACACTCATTCTGGAAAAAAATATTCGTGGGTTATGTCAGTCCAGTGAATTATTTTTTGTAATCTGTTTAACAAAATAATATGCTCTCAGACAATAAATGCTCTAATGTTGACTTTACAACTAATTGGGAAGGTTAATTCCCTAGCTTTAGTTTTCAAGTGAACGGGAAGGTGCCCTAATACAGAGCAATGGCCTGTGGCCTATTGATGCATTACCGGCTATTTGTATTAAAATGATCACACCACCTCTACAGAGTCCCTTGAAAACTGGAAAACTGCTTAATATAATAACTTTGACTAAAATGCTTTTAGCGTTTCTGGAGCTATCACTGTCTGACCTTTATTCCATTTCAACAGTTACTGAGCACCTCCTATATTCCAGGTACCCCTTCAACCAAGGGAGGTGGATCTTAGAACCGCATTTTATGAACCAGAAACTGAGACTCAAGGGTGGAGAGTGATTTGCCTAACGTCACTTAGCAAGTCAATGGCACAGCCTGGGTTGGAAGCCAGTGCTGTATTTCAAGGTCCTTGAGACTGGAGCTGCCCTTGCATTGTCTGTAGCCTTCCACTTCGCCAAAACTTGCTACGAGAATGTTTAGCACTTTACCCAGATGAAGGAATTTCCTGAATTACAGGATCTTCAATGAAAGAATGAATTCTCTCCTGATTCACTCCCAAGGAAGGAAGAGAAGAGGTGCTTTAGAACAGTTCAGGTTATTCCAGGCAATGAACATCACTTATTGGCTCATTTCATGGAGACCAGAAATTGTCCTCAACTATTGGCCATTTAGTTCAGAAAAAAACAACCTTTAGGCTCATTTAAAAAATATGTTTGAAATGTGTTTGCTTACCTATCTTTTATTTAAGATTCATAAATAATTGGGTCTAATAGAGTCCAGGTAAGAGGTACCTTCATCCCCCCTCATCTACTTTGGCTGGTTGAATAGTTAGACAATCACTGATAAATGTGCCTCCAAGTTTTATAATTCCCTTTGACACTGGATTTGAGAACAGTCTGTTAGATTTCTGTTCCATAGGGGGTTGTCCAGTTGTTTATGCCTATTGAGTTTAAAGGAATATATGGGGAAATTTTTTTTTGATAAGTATTTTAAAGATACAAGATCTATGGAGTGACTGCAATATGAAAAAAATACACCATACTATTTAATGAAACAATTTTGACTTTCATTTCCTGATTTATTATGAGAATAAAGGAATTATCATGGATGAGTTAGACAAAAAAGTAAACCTCTAAAAAATTAGCCTCAGAGGTCCCCAAATTTGGGATTGACAGATACATTTTCCCTTGGAAATTTGTTCCACCTTTTGAAAACTGGCTCTTTTGGTCTATAAATTCTCAGAGTGTGGCTCACAGAATTGCAATAGGTCCAAGTATATCGCTATATCTACCCACAGGGCCTAGAAAAGTGCCTGATACAGATAGGTACTGAGGAAATGTTTGTTAAATTCAACTGAAAGTGACTATTACCATTAAATAAAGCTTGGGATGCTAACTAAACCCAATGCTTCATTTAAAGGCCTGGGGTCTGCACTAAGAAATAATGTTTTAGACTTTCTAACTTCAGAGTTCGAAAAGAGAAAGGAGAAGTTGAGAGAGAGGAATAGAGGTGTAGAGATAGTTATATTTTCCCATATGCATGTTAGGAGTTTTTGTTAAATGGTCCACTTTTTTCCTTTTCATAGCTTTACGTATAGGCTTATCAACCTTGCCCAATCCTGACTTGTTAGTCTCTAGTCAGTTAAAACCTACCAACAGGGAACCTAGCTGTTCTGAACTGATTAGAACATTTAATCAAAATGATGCAATTGGATTATGTCTATAGGAATACAGGGAAAATAATTCACAATATTCATTTTGAAAATGTATGGAAAAGCAACTTAAGGGCACTACACAGAACCAGGAAAGTTTAAAAGTGTTTGCACAAAAATAAGAAATTCTATTGTGATTCTAACTACAAATGAAAGTACTTGGCAGCTGAGAAAATTAAAGTGTGTGATAAGATGAGATATACTGAGAGCATCTCTCCTAAGAGATGCTACACAAGACAGGAGAGCAAGTTTGACCAACACCTCTTCAAATGAGATAAATACTTGAGCATTCATTAACCATTTGAGTCCTGTTTGATGATGATTAAACCCTTAGGCAGATGTGGATCAACTTTACTATGTGGAAACATTGAGGAAAAATATTTATGAAAAATATGATCCAATTTCTGAAAATACAGGCCAATTAAAGTTTGAGATTTTTTTTTATGCTCTCTGCATGATGTATGTATTAATAAGGATGTCTGTCCTCTCCTTCTTCTTAAGCAAAAGCGGATTTTTACTTATTGACATAATACTGAAGAATCTAGTTTTTCTCCAAAATTATACATTTTTTTGCATAAATGTGCCTAATTACCTGAATTCAGTTTTGATTAGCAGTGTTAATTGATGCAGCTGTGGATGGTATCTGTTTACCTAAATTACCATGTGCAAACAGCAATATGTCTGGAAGTGAATATGCTAAACTGAAAATACTAATTAGCTAAGACAGATTGTTATTCAAGTCACATCGTAGGGCTTTCTAATGAAAGCCTGGCTGTGTCAGGGCTTTATGATATTCAGACAGAAATGTCTATATTACATATGATTTCTAAATTTAATTCATAAGAACAGATGGGATGTCAGCCAGGGTTCTTCTGCCTTATTCCAGTATTAATGTGAATATTTTACTCAACTGGAGATACATTCATATGTTTTTTGTAAGAAACTGGTTGTGTGCCTTTGTAAGAAACCGGTTGTGAGTTTTGACTATGTGCCAGCTTTGCACATTCAGAAACATCTATTTCTTGACCAATATTTTCCTAGATGTTATCCACCTACTGTCCCAAAGAGGAAGATAAACAAAACATCTTGCAAATTTAATCACATCAATTGGCTAATTTAATGAAATCAAATAGCAGAAAGTTTAGTTAGAAAGACAGCTTGCATTGAGTAATAATTTATGTGTGTTTTCTTGCATTCCAAATTAATAAATTAATAGTAATAATAATAAAATGTTTGCTCATAGGGATCTTAAGAATCAGCAAGCAGTTTGCAGGGCTGAAAGGTGATTTCTCATTGTCTTGAGACTTTCTTGCATCTTTAATCGTTTAAAAATGAACAGAAGAGCAGTGCTTATTTTCAGCTGCCAAGTTTTGAAGTATTACAGCTTTTTCTGTGTCTGTGGTTCCCATTCCCTTTGTCCTGAAGCATGATCTGCTTTGCGTAAGGATTCTCTCCAAAGAAAGCATTCATCTTTTACTGTCTGCTAAGGTACTCAGCGCTCATTAATTGCAGTGTAACTTAGATGTACCCAAAGATTATAGTACAAATCCTGCACATCATGTAGTGAAGAAATAATGGACCTATATTCCTTTTCCCAAAAGGCAAAATAACTATGCTTAATGCATAATAAATCTCTTCTTCCCAAAGGCTGTGAAAATAAGGCCTTTTGACTCAAACTTAAGAGTTTAAGATCCCTTATTAGATGTTTTAAGATGCCATGAGCAAAATGGGGAT
The DNA here is from genome assembly GCA_007570785.1 of Antilocapra americana. Classification (NCBI taxonomy): domain Eukaryota; kingdom Metazoa; phylum Chordata; class Mammalia; order Artiodactyla; family Antilocapridae; genus Antilocapra; species Antilocapra americana. The sequence continues at coordinate 35,137,094 of ML663562.1, read as the reverse complement.
AATTTTCATGATGCAAATTTGAACATAATTATAGTTTGGCATATTTAATTTAGGTTTAAGTGAGAATTATAATTACCAAAAATTGAATTATTTCAATTATGCTAATTTCTATCCCCAAAGTTTTGTGTAATGTGGGTTCTCTAGGATAGGTTTAGATCCAGCAAAATTACAATGGCATCTACTACTAAAAATAAAGAATTTGTGAAAATGACTCTGCTGCAGTTACATTTTAACTGCAAAATGTTAAAGTACTGCTAACTGGCCCAGGAGAACACGAAGTGCTTGAAATAGCTTAAATCAAAGTACAGAAAAGGAACATAATGCACTGCTTGGATCCTTTGCATTCCATTTTCTGTATCACTACCAGTTGTAGCAAAATATTGCTATTTGTTGTCTAATCAATAAAGCTAATCCCAGTATTTTTAAAATAAAATTCATGGATGTGAAAGTTATGATTATTTAATAGTACGCCTTGAAAAGTCACCTTCAGAATTGCCTTGCCTTAGATAACCATTTGACATTAGGCTTTTCAAAGAGGCTTAAGGTAAGAACCCTCTATTCTCCTAATTTCTTTATTCTTAAAGGCTCAAGGAGGAAGGTTTTCTTTCCCAGTGGCTAATTGTAGTTTGCCATATTGTTCTGTGGACAGTCCAAGAAAGTTCACTGCTATAAAACCAAAGTGTGTTTGTGTATGTGTGTGTGTATACACATTCATCATACCACCTAAGTGAAGAGTTGAGTTCAATCACTAGAGCCAGTCAACCAGTTTGATTGTCAGGTGTGTTTACTTTCTGTGCTGCTGGATTCACTAAAGAACTGCTGAATTAATGTAAGTTTGCTTTCCAAGCATAGATAAAATAAGAAAAATCCTCTCTAGAAAGTTCAGCCATCTATTTTATTCAAAGCAGTGTTTAGGGAACTCTGCTCACCATGAGATTCTGTAAATATTGTAGTAAACGCGTTTTTGTTTGTTAGTTTGTTTCCATGTATAGACATGAACTTGTTCTGTGTCATCATCTTTCCTAGAATCTTTGTTGACCCATGTGAGCATATCTACATAAGACCTTAAAATAGGAAAACAGATCAGTGATATGAAAGGTAGAATGGAGTTAAGGCATCTTATCAGACATTTCAATGAATTGTCTTTAGGCAAATCACTTAACTTCAGGGTGCAAATTAGTTAATTTTAAGAATAAATATAGCTCTCTTTCTGACTTATTAAGGATTTATCACTTGTGCCCAAGGTTCATTGGATCTATAAATGAAATGTGTGAATCTTTTCTTTGAACTTTAATTGGCATGTGGGGGAAGCAGGTCAGACTGAGTTAAAGGCTGAAGGACTTAATCCTTTGAAGAAATTTTTATTTAGTTTTATTGCTTCTAAGTATTGCTAATATATTCTAAGATGAATTTGACACTTTGCTTCATATATGCTGGTTTATTTTCAAAAAGGCAGACTGTGGGCTCCCTGAGGGATATATTTGACTTCTTTGTTAGATCTTCCCTCTGTCTTCATGCAGCTTTATCACAGGAGAAGTGTTACGTACAAGGGTTCTCCCCGGGCAACCTGTGGCCACCAGTGAGTAAAAATCATGGCCATTAACCTCATTTATAAATCTCAGGAACTTATGTTACAGGAAACCATGTATTGTCTAACCTGGAAACCCTCTGAAGACATTTAAAAAATTTTAAGCTCCTGTTCATTTTGAAAAAGGTGCATATTTTTTATTAGTTTATGTTCTGGTCAGAGGAGCCCTAACAATTCACAAAGGACAGAATTCATCTGAACTTACTCCCTGAGGAGTATAACATAGGCTACATTTGAATTAATGGAAGTTTCAAATGAATGGGATTTGAATTGGTAAACAAAACTTGATAGATGGACAGACCTAAATGCATATTTTGCCTGTCATGTGTCAGCAGTGTGATCTTGGGGCATTTTCTCGGTTCTTCTGGGCCTTAGTTTACCCTTGTCACAGAGAATCATACATACTTATAGGAGTGTTATGATGAGCAAATTATATAATGTATGCAAACACCTTAACCTGATGCTTGTCATCAAGTTGACAATAAATAATAAATATAATTACCTCATACAATACAGTAGTTCTATATTAAAAACCAACAGAGGCAATTAGAGAAATGCTTTTAATGTGGTATTCATTAACTCTTAAAAATGTTATCCATTAAAGTGATTAAAATTTCCCACCAATATATAAGTACAAGCCCATTTTATCACAGGCATATACTTGTACATAAACATATGTGTATACACATACACGTATAATTTGTATAAGAATGAAATTAAACATCTGGCTTCCCAAGGTATATTATGGTACATGAGTTTTCTTTTCCAGTAGTTTCTTGCAACTACCTAACGCTTCATAGCTCAAAGATTATTCTGTGCACATTATCATATGTAATTTTCACAGTAACAAGATAAAGCAAATGGCATTTCATTCTTTATAAATAATTTATACAAAGATGCTAAGTGACTTAACCAGTGCCTCTTACTATATTGAGGGGTGGGGTGGATAGGGGATGAGGCAAGGAAAATGCACTCGGAGTCTTTATCTTAACTGTTTGAAAAAAGAAGCTAATGATGCTCTTTCTCCATGCAATATTGGTAGCTGCTGCTGCTACTAAGTCGCTTCAGTCAGTCTTGTCCGACTCTGTGCGACCCCATGGACGGCAGCCCACCAGGCTCCCCCGTTCCTGGGATTCTCCAGGCAAGAACACTGGAGTGGGCTTCCGTTTCCTTCTCCAATGCATGAAAGTGAAAAGTGAAAGTGAAGTCGCTCAGTCGTGTCTGACTCTTAGCAACATGGACTGCAGCCTACCAGGCTCCTCTGTTCATGGGATTCTCCAGGCAAGAGTACTGGAGAGGGTTGCCATTGCCTTCTCTGGCAATATCGGTAGAGGAGTGTCCTAAGAGAATATTACTACCTATACATATAGGAACCAAGGATGAATATATTATGAAATCTAGGACATTATCCAGATTTTGACAGGTGGAATGGAATTTGTTTCTCCTCAACAAACTTGTATTAAGATATTCTGACTCATTGCACTGTTCGCACTTGTTAGGCATTATCTTTTCCACAGTTATTACTAGGGCTTATGTGGGTCTTATTTGCAAAAGCTAGGATCAGAAACTTAGGTCCCAGGCCTCGAAAAAGGCCCAGAGATCCACACCTGAGTGCACATCTAGGGATTTCCTAAGAAATTAGCACCTGAAGTCAGATTTTCAGAAAAATGTAATCTTCCTTCATGTAAGGAGCTAGCATAGGAGAGGAGAAAGACCCGCAAATGCCATCTCACCCATTTATAATTTGTTATGCTAAGTTAAGTTATTTCATTGATTCAACAAATATCTTACAAATACCTTGCATGTGTGAGATATTGCAGAAGGCACTGTAGGTATATAGAACTGGAATTTAGAAAGATTCAATGCCTTCAAGAATTTTAAATAACCATCCTATCATTGTATACCTATTAATGCAACAGTGATATACTTTGGGTGGTAAATTTTTTTCCTCCTTTAATTCTAAAGATATTAAATAATTCATTTGTCCATTCATGTATTCATTCATTTAGGATTTATTCTTTCCTGCACTGAGTAGTGGAATATGAGTGTGGTTTTTGAAACTGAGTGGCCTGGGTATATATAGATCATTGTGCTGTCTTAGTCACTCAGTCATGTCTGACTCTTTGACCCCATGGACTGTAGCCTGACAGGCTCCTCTGTCCATGGAGATTCTTTGGTAAGAATACTGGAGTGAATTTCCATGCCCTTCTCCAGGGGATCTTTCCAACCCAGGGATCAAAGCCAGGTGTCCCACATTGCAGGTGAATTTTTTACTATCTGAAGTACCAGGGAAGCCATTTAATTCTCCTCTAATTATAGGTGGGGGAAATTATTTGAATCTTCAGCTTGCTTATCTATAGAATTAGGTTGATCATAAAAAGATTGATTTGGAAGTTTATAACATGTAGAAGGCACTTCCCATGTTGCAGGGCACACCTGAGTGCTATGATTTCTTGAACGTGAATGCTCTTCCACTCAAGGGACATTAAAGTAGTTGGGACGGATATACACATACCTAGAGCAACTAGAGAATTCTAACAGGTAAGTATAATCTAACAGGGTCCATCCCCCATAGGTGCTGACAAAATTTAGAAACAGGGAAGATCTTTTTATTAGAAAAAAGGAAACAGTAACAAAAGTGCTTTCTGAATGGTGTGGCTCGAGATTCTAGCCATGCCTTTTTCAGTATATGCATGCAGCCTGATGACCATCTCCCTGGAGACCACTGTTAATTTAGGAACCTACAACATCTGTGCAGTTTAAATAGGCCCAGAGCCCAAACCCCAAAACACACAGAGCATGATTTCTTATTCAGAGCGATTGAATAGGACAACATCCATACCCGGGCTTTGATTCATAAACTATATGGACCTAATTGACACCACGTTGTTGCCTTTTCAGATAGCATGCATGGTAGACTTCCAGTGTATTTGGACTTCTTCAAGGTTCATATCCAGAAATTTCAAATTAGATTTTTGTCATTAGCTTGTCAAGCTTGTCTTAAGCCCACTTAATGAGGTCTGCCAGTGGAATGCCTTTTATGTTCTGTGGCCTTTATGCTTAGCCTCAGCCACTCTCAACTGTGGCTGAGAAGTTAATGGAATTACCACAGTGCTCGCTTGTCTGCTGCTTTTGAAAACACACCTCGTATGTGTTTGGGTATTTAAATTCTGTTTTCTAGCTTTTAGGGTTTATATTCTCATAGTGCATTCAAGTGCTATGGAAATAAGACCAGATGGATGTGACAACCAGCCATTCGGGAAATTACATACACATTACATTTTTGAAAACCAGTGTACATATGTCTTTCTGGATGCATTCATATGCTGGATTATTTTTGTTGCATCCAAATGGTTGGGATTTCAATGAACCAGTTACCTAGAATGTCAACTGGAGAATTCCTTTCAGAGGAGAAGCGTGGCCTGCAGTGAGCCATTTTGTCAAACACAGCTGAATATGGAAACAGAGTAAAGGTCACTCTGAATTTCTCTGTCTTCGTTTAGTTTTCTCCTGAGTAATCTTCACTACAGACATTATACTATAAATTTGTTTGTCTATCATCCCCCTAGAATGTGAACTGTATAAGGACAGGAAATGTTAATACTGTATGTAGTATTTAATACTGTACTGCTCTATATATCCTAAGCATGCTGTACGTGATAGTGAGTAAGTTGGCTGTGACTGAGATAATGATGTGGCATTTAATTCCCCCTTGTACTAAAACCAGTATAACATGCAGGTTTCCTTTTGTCTCTTCAATGAGGAACATATGGTTGTGAATAATTATGAATACCTAAATGCATAATGTTCACTGTGTATCAGGCACTGTTCTAAGCACTCACAAGAACCTTTAGTGTCAGTTCAGTTCAGTTCTGCCACTCAGTTGTGTCTGACTCTTTGCATCCCCATGGATTGCAGCACGCTAGGCCTGCCTGTCCATCACCAACTCCTGGAGTTTACTCAAACTCCTGTCCACTGAGTCAGTGATGCCATCCAACCATCTCATCCTCTGTCATCCCCTTCTCCTCCCACCTTCAATCTTTCCCAGCATCAGGGTCTTTTCCAATGAGTCATTTCTTGGCATCAGGTGGCCAAAGTATTGGAGTTTCAGCTTCAGCATCAGTCCTTCCAATGAATATTCAGGACTGATTTCCTTTAGGATGGACTGGTTGGATCTCCTTGCAGCCCAAGGGACTCTCAAGAGTCTTCTCCAACACCACAGTTCAAAAGTGTCAATTCTTCAGCGCTCAGCTTTCTTTATAGTTCTTGCCTTGAGAACCCCATGAAATTTTTTGGAGAAAGGAATAGCAAGCCACTTCAGTATTCTTGACTTGAGAACCTTCAGTGTGGGGGCTGTTATTCTCTCTATTTTATAGATTGGGATTCAAACTTATCAGCCTGCCCTTATATGTTTCATGTACTATTAAATGTGGCTTCCAGGGTTTGAAAATAAGTCATCTCAGGAATTTATCCACTTTTTTCCATTAGCAAAATCATCACATAACCATGATTTATTAGTTCAGTGCTGTTCTTAAATATGTTCTTCAGTTCAACCCAGTGGTGCAAGGAGAATGACTCATAATTTGCTCTAAGAAGTGCGAATCTGTAGAGGCAATCGCTTTTCTTATTTTGCCTTACCCTCCTCATTGATTTGCTTCCTTATGTGCTCCTACATGGAAACTAGATGATAAAAGCTATAAATAAATATTTCAAGTTTCTGTGCTCGTTAAGATATTATGTTAACAAGCCCAATGCATATTGTCAAGCTAAATGGAACTGTTGGTATTGGGCATTCTATCTCAGCTCACTCATGGTTAGTCACGTTTCATTCTTACTGACACAAATAGTGATGGAATAATCAAATTTAGATTTGAGATTAAAAACATAGAGCTTCAATCAACAAATGTGTCTGCCCAATTGGTTTTATTTAGGTTGATGAAAGATAAGTTTCTATACTTCAGCAAAGACCTCTCCTGGTGATATAGGCTTTGTCTCAGGTGAATGCCAGAATAGAATTGTTAATTCCCTACTCTTTGGCAAAAATCACCTCCAGACACAGGTATTCAGGGTGTGGACAGTATATAGAATGAAATGGCTAAAAGATATTTAGAATAGCAGTTTTCAGGGAGATGCTTTTGTGTATTGAGAGAACCATGTTCCATAACCCTAAGGACCATATTTACACTTGAACTGGGGATTGTGTTCACAACCTGTGTATTTCCCTGCAACCTTTCTTATTACCTATCCACAGGGCAGTATTTTACCAATTCATTTCCCTGACACATTCTGACATTTGTTCAGGTGTTCAAATCAAATTTCCTCCATTCCTTCTTTTCCTGAGTCCATAAATTCCATGAAATCCCATTCAAAAATGAAATGCCTTTATTTGGGGTTTGAAAGTGAAGTCACTCAGTCATGTCCAACTCTTTGCCACCCCATGGACTGTAGCCCAACAGGCTCCTCCATCCATGGAATTTTCTAGGCAAGAGTACTGGAGTGGGTTGCCATTTCTTTCTCCAGGGGATCTTCCTAATTCAAGGATCGAATTCGGGTCTCCCTCGCTGCGGGCAGATGCTTTATGGTCTGAGCCACCAGCAAATCCTGGTAGGGTTTACATAGTCCACTTATTTCTTTTCTGTAATCTGCATTTATGTGGTAAGCAGTTTTAGTATTATTTAATATGGTAGGTCATACCTGAATGGTCTAGTGGTCTTCCCGACTTTCTTCAATTTAAGTCTGAATTTGGCAATAAGGAGTTCATGACCTGAGCCACACTGGGAGTTAGAAATAGATTTAAGGGACTAGATCTGATAGACAGAGTGCCTGATGAGCTGTGGATGGAGGTTTGTGACATTGTACAGGAGACAGGGAGCAAGACCATCCCCAAGAAAAAGAAATGCAAAAAAGCAAAATTGCTGTCTGAGGAGGCCTTACAAATAGCTATGAAAAGAAGAGAAGTGAAAAGCAAAGGAGAAAAGGAAAGATATACCCGTTTGAATGCAGAGTTCCAAAGAATAGCAAGGAGAGATAAGAAAGTCTTCCTCAGTGATCAGTGCAAAGAAATAGAGGAAAACAATAGAATGGGAAAGACTAGAGATCTCTTCAAGAAAACTAGAGATACCAAGGGAACATTTAATGCAAAGGTGGGCTCAGTAAAGGACAGAAATGGTAGAGACCTAACAGAAGCAGGAGATATTAAGAAGAGGTGGCAAGAATACACAGAAGAACTGTAGAAAAAAGATCTTCATGACCCAGCTAATCATGAGAGTGTAACCACTCACATAGAGCCAGATTCCTGGAATGTGAAGTCAAGTGGGCCTTAGAAAGCATCACTATGAACAAAGCTAGTGAAGTTGGAATTCCAATTGAGCTATTTCGAATCCTAAACGATGATGCTGTGAAAGTGCTGCACTCAATATGCCAGCAAATTTGGAAAACTCAGCAGTGGCCACAGGACTGGAAAAGGTCAGTTTTCACTCCAACCCCAAAGAAAGGAAATGCCAAAGAATGCTCGAACTACCACACAATTGCACTCATCTCACATGCTAGCAAAGTAATGCTCAAAATTCTCCAAGCCAGACTTCAACAGTACGTGAACCATGAACTTCCACATGTTCAAGCTGAATTTAGAAAAGGCAGAGGAACCAGAGATCAAATTTCCAACATCCACTCGATCATCAAAAAAGCAAGAGAGCTCCAGAAAACATCTATTTCTGCTTTATTGACTATGCCAAAGCCTTTGACTGTGTGGATCACAACAAACTGTAGAAAATCCTGAAAGAGATGGGAATACCAGACCACCTGACCTGCCTCTTGAGAAATCTGTATGCAGGTCAGGAAGCACAGTTAGTAGTGGACATGGAACAATAGACTGGTTCAAAATAGGAAAAGGAGTACATCAAGGCTGTATATTGTCACCCTGCTTATTTAACTTATATGCAGAATACATCATGAGAAACGCTGGGCTGGAAGAAGCACAAGCTGGAGTCAAGATTGCTGGGAGAAATATTAATAACATCAGATATGCAGATGACACCACTCTTATGGCAGAAGATGAAGAACTAAAGAGCCTCTTGATGAAAGTGAAAGAGGAGAGTGAAAAAGTTGGCTTAAAGCTCAACATTAAGAAAACTAAGATCTTGGCATCCAGTCCCAACACTTCATGGCAAATAGATGGGGGAACAATGGAAACAGTGGCTAACTTTATTTTGTGAGGCTCCAAAATCACTGCAGATGGTGACTGCAGCCATGAAATTAAAAGGCACTCCTGGAAGGAAGGTTATGACCAACCTAGATAGCATATTAAAAAGCAGAGACATTACTTTGCCAACAAAGGTCCATCTAGTCAAGGCTATGGTTTTTACAGTAGTCATGTATGGATGTGAGAGTTGGGCTGTAAAGAAAGCTGAGCACTGAAGAATTGATGCTTTTATACTGTGGTGTTGGTGAAGACTCTTGAGATTCTGTTGGACTGTAAGGAGATCCAACCAGTCCATCCTAAAGGAGATCAGTCCTAGGTGTTCACTGGAAAGAATGATGTTCAAGCTGAAACTCCAATACTTTGGCCACCTGATGTGAAGAGCTGACTCATTTGAAAAGACCCTGATGCTGGGAAAGATTAAGGGCAGGAGGAGAAGGGAACAACAGAGGATGAGATGGTTGGATGACATCACCAACTCAATGGACAGGAATTTGAGTAAACTCTAGGACTTGGTGATGGACAGAGAGGCCTGGAGTGCTGCAGTCTATGGGGGTCACAAACAGTCAGACACACTGATTGACTGAACTGAACTGAATATGGTAGATTATCAATTTTTGCCCCTACTAACTGAGACAATTTATGTAAAATTGCTTAAAACCTGATAAATGACATCTGTTGTTATGCATCTATGCCTTATAAACATCCTAAAATACACTGGAAGAGAATTTAAAAAATCCATTTTACACAAGAACTTTTGGATGAACCCATGATTTTTCCCATTCAGTGTCAGATAACCAAAATCATATGTTTATGATTTAAGTTACACTCTTGAACTTTGATATCATACTCAATCTAGTCTGCTTCCTCAAATCTTTCCTTTATATATTATGAAATTAATATATAATTTCATATATATTAATATATATATTCCTTTATATATTATGAAATTAACAGTCAGGTGTCCCGGGTGGCACTAGTGGTGAAGAACTCACCTGCCAATGCAGGAGACATAAGAGACACAGGTTTGATCCCTGTGTCTCCAGAGGTTGGGAAGATCCTCTGGAGGAGGGTGTGGCAACTCACTCCAGTATTCTTGTGTGGAGAATCCCATGGACAGAGGAACCTGGCAGGCTACAGTCCATGGCATCGCAAAGAGCTAGACATGACAGAAGCAATTTATCACGCACATATAATGATATACACCCATCACTACAATATGGCACAGAATATTTTTATTGCCCTAAAATCCCTGCTCTGCTTATTCATTTCTCACCTTCCCAACCTCAACCTTAGCAACCACTGATCTTTTCTGTGTGTCCATAGTTTTGCCTTTTCCAGAACTTCACATAATATTGGCTTGTTTCATTTCGTAATGTGTATTTGAGGTTCCTCCCGGTCATTTCTGGCTTGATAGTGCATTTCTTTTTTAGTGTGAATAATATTCCACTATCTGAATATACCACAGCTTATTTATCCATTTGCCTACTTAATGACATCTTAGTTGCTCAGGTCATGGAATTTGATGAGGAAAAAATCCTAGGGATATAAAAGTTCTATTCATTAATGTTTCTAATATTGCAGTAATGTTACTATGACTCCACACAAATATGTCTAACAGCTTTAGCACTGAAGAGATGAATGGGGCGTGGTTTTTATAAATTATATGTGTTGTTGGGTGGAATGAGAAATAAGAATGGCCCAGTTCTTATTTAAACAGCAGTATACCAGGCGACAAAACATTTAAGATAACACCTAGGCCATATCTGTGGGTGTAACGTTGAAGCTTAGTCATTGCAGGCGCAAGAGGAAGTGGGAAATGGAAGAGGTTGGTTTAGGAGAACTGAAGAGATATACTTCAATCATTATTATGACCAACTAACTATTGTTCTTTTTCTATCATATATCATACATCCCAAATTTAGATGTGATCTTCATCCTCCAAGTGCTTGTATCATAGAAGGATATCAATATTTTTGTTAACTTATTTTTTCTTATCACTGAGAATATTTGTATATATATATATATATATTATATTTATATATACACACATATATATATTTGATGATAAAGATTTAGTCTTTTCACACCTATGGTTTTTATCAAGGAAATGTTAGTGCCAGAGTAAATTTTTGTGGCTTTGACTATTTTGTTGTTGTGAGAGTGAAGAAAAAATATTTTGATCCTATAAAGAGCAAATGAAAAAAAATTCTACTAACTGAATATTAAAAATAACCAGTGGAGGTTGACTCGAAAGGTTTACATTTATTTGACCAAACTCTAACTGACTGTAAGTTCTGAAAGCAGAAACTTTGGAGGAAAAATGATAGAATGATTTGGGAACATCAACTGAAGGGGAAAAAGATATTACAATCTGCAGAAATAGAGGGCTGCTCATTGCCTGCTACTCACCTCTGAAAATGATGCTAGAACAAACACATATGTACATCATTAGCTTTAAAACCAGGCCCTGTAACAAGTCAAAATATCCTTATGGGAAGAAATTGGTAGACCCTCAAATCCTTTTTGGATTTCAGAAGAGAACATGTTTTACCTTATCGTATGACTGGTAGAGTATTGAGAATACCTGTTGGATACACGTGTTTTTATTTGATTTGTGAAACAGGCCCTTTCCCTTTATAGCCACAGGAACAATTCTCAGAAGGCACACAGGCAATCAAAATATTTTCAAATCCTGAGAGCCACAGAAACACTAGCTTTCGATTTATTCACTGGGCTGTGCCTTTCTAAACATTTTCTTTCTTAAACTGGCTCTAAAGGGCAATAAAACTAGGCCTCCACTAAGCCTGAGCAAATAGAAAAGATGAGGATTAAGTGGAATGTCATGCAAGAATGTCATGCAGATGGGGTCTGTCTCAAGACTCATGGCCCATAAGGTAAGTTTAAACAGGACCGTTGCTCTGTGTTCATACCAATCAGCCGAAAGTAACTCAGCAACGTGTTTATTACAGACTCAAGTAGGCATCATACTTGTTAACAAAACATACATATGAGGGGTTTTCTTTGTCAGTTCCCTGCTCCAGCCTCATTACTATGGGCAGCAGTGTGCTGTGTCTTAATAAAGCAATATAAACGTTGAAGAAATTGATGGGTACTTTTCTTTTTAAACTGAAAATGTAACTGTTGACTTAGAAGCAGGCATTGATAACAAAGGATAGTTTCAAGACCAGTGCTCTGCAAAAAGAGAATGAAAATGACATAAGCCAAGTTGGAATTTCAAATCTCTGCAGAAGTCAGTATTTTGTAATGAATGTTTCCTTTGCTGTTTTGTATTCCAAGAGACCAGGTTAAGTAATTAGCATCCATTAAAAGTTCAAAGTTGAAAACAAATTGAGAAAATCAAATGGTATTATGGGCAAAAGAGCCTTTCCTAAAGTTCTAAATGCTTAATTGAGAGCCATTAAAAGTAATGAAATATTATAAGAATTGAAATAATGCAGATAGTGTCCAAATATGGGGACATTGGCTATATTTTGACACCCCGGCATGGAACTTGTTCAGGGAATTCACCTGTGTCAGATAATTTAAGACGTAGTTGACAAATATTGACTTCCTTCAAATTATAGAAAATATTTGTTCACTGCTGTAAGTTGCTGCAAAGTTAAATTTAAACACACACACTTGGCTTTGTGAAGTGAAATTTATCTGCAGGATCTTTATTTTCTTGCCTTTATTATTTCCAGTGCAACTTATACTGTCACCTTCATAATCCCCTGCCACCAGGGATCCAAGACAAAACATACTTTTGTAGTATCTCTCCTTAATCAATGTCTTTTGGCCATATGTTCACCCACATATCAGCCAAGTAGGATTGGGGAAGTGCAGTTGATAAGCAGGCTTACCAAATCCCAGAAACCCTTGGGAGTTTCTGGGATTGAAAAAATTATTGAGTTTTCACTTAAGTTGCTGAGGAAAATAAGTTGAACTACCTTTATTGAGCACCTGTTATATTCCAGCTTATATATACAGTTTTGCAGTCACTCAGTCGTGTCTGACTGACTCCTTGCGACCCCATGGACTGCAGTATGCCAGGCTTCCCTATCCATCACCAACTCCTGGAACTTACTCAAACTCATGTCCATTGAGTCAGTGATGCCATCCAACCATCTCATCCTCTGTCGTTCCCTTCTCCTCCCGCCTTCAATCATTCCCAGTATCAGGGACTTTTCAAATGAGTCAGTTCTTCACATCAGGTGGCTAAATATTGGAGTTTCAGCTTCAACATGAGTCCTTCCAATGAAGATTCAGGACTGATCTTCTTTAGGATGGACTGTTTGGATCTCCTTGCAGTCCAACAGACTCTCAAGAGTCTTCTCCAACACCACAGTTCAAAAGCATCAATTCTTAAGTGCTCAGCTTTCTTTATTTTTGTTTATTTATTTATTTTTTAAATTTTCTTTACTTTATTGTGTTGGTTTTGCCATACATTGACATGAATCCGCCATGGGTATACATATGTTCCCCCTCCAGAACCCCCCTCCCTCCTCCCTCCAGATTCCCTCCCCCCTCCAGATTCCCTCTCCCTGGGTCATCTCGGTGCACCAGCCCCGAGCATCAAACCTGGGCTGGCGATTGATTTCACATATGATAATTAACATGTTTCAATGCCATTCTCCCATATCATCCCATCCTTGTCCTCTTCCACAGAGTCCACGAGACTGTTCTATACATCTGCGTTTCTTTTGCTGTCTCGCATGCAGGGTTCTCGTTACCATCTTTCTAAATTCCATATATATGCGTTAGTATACTGTATTTTTGTTTTTCCTTCTGGCTTACTTCACTCTGGATAATAGGCTCCAGTTCCGTCCACCTGAGTAGAACTGATTCAAATGAATTTTTTTTTTTTAATGCTGAGTAATATTCCGTTGTGTATATGTACCACAGCTTTCTTATCCATTTGTCAGTTGATGGGTATCTAGGTTGCTTCCATGTCCTGGCTATTGTAAACAATGCGGCGATGAACATTGGGGTGCACGTGGCTCTTTCAATTCTGGTTTCCTCGGTGTGTATGCCCAGCAGTGGGATTGCCGGGTCATATGGCAGGTCTATTTGCAGCTTTTTAAGGAATCTCCACACTGTTCTCCATAGTGGCTATACTAGTTTGCATTCCCACCAACAGTGTAAGAGGGTTCCCTTTTCTCCACATCCTCTCCAGCATTTATTGCTTGTAGACTTTTGGATGGCAGCCATTCTGACTGGTGTAAAGTGGTACCTCATTATGGTTTTGATTTGCATTTCTCTGATAATGAGTGATGTTGAGCATCTTTTCATGTGTTTGTTAGCCATTTTATGTCTTCTTTGGAGAAATGTATGCTAAGTTCTTTGGCCCACTTTTTGATTGGGTCGTTTATTTTTCTAGAATGGAGCTGCAGGAGTTGCTTGTATATTTTTGAGATTAATTGTTTGTCCGTTGCTTCATTTGCTATTATTTTCTCCCATGTGTATCAAACTCAAAGAGCAAATATTAAAAGCAGCAAGGGAGAAACAATAAATAACTCACAAGGGGAATCCCATAAGGATAACAGCTCATCTCTCAATGGGAACACTTCAGGTCAGCTTTCTTTATAGTCCAACTCTCTCACATCAATAGGTAACCACTGGAAAAACCAACCGCTGCTACCCAAAAAGTAGAGCATCTCATGCCATAAACAAAGAAGCAGTTACCTGGGACACATCTTGGTAACTGATGCACAGAATAAATCGAGATACAACAGATGCTCACAGACAAGGTTCAGAGGTATGGAGCATGGATGCAGAGACATAGAACAGAGGGAAAGAACTGGGCAGGACTGATCTCAATGCAGGTATACACTGCCTCTAGAACAGCTCACTGCAAAACAAACAGCTAATACTCTTTTTGCTTTTCCCCTTTCTCCATAAGAGCAAAAATCCCCTTCGCATTTCTAAAACAGATACTAATATAGGTCTTTCATAAAAGTGAATTGGCCTAAACTTTCAAAAATCAGAGGCTGCCTGTATAACCTCTGATTGATACACAACAACCCAGAAAAGTAGACCATACCATCACTATTTTATAGATGAGAAAACTGAAAAAGTGTGTTTAATGTGCTTTTCCAAAGTTACCCAGATCAGATTTTTAAATAAGGATTGACTCTAAAGACCATATTCTTCCTTTCACAACACAGCATGCTTTCTTACTACCTTGAGAGGCTGTACCAATTCAAAGTATAAAAAGAATCAGTGGTATTCATTGTTCACTGTTAACAAACACAAAACCTTGTCCTGCTGGCCCCTGAGTCGTCCTGGTAATTGAAATGACCAAGGCTGGCATTTCTTATGCCATCTTGGGGAAGAGATAATGTTAGCTAAAGGAGGGGAAAAATTGGAAAAAGAGAATATTAGCTCTGTCTACTTGGTGATGGCTCTTAGAGGAAATAAATGGAAGATACATGTTTTCCTGTTAATTTTTTCTGTTTAAAAGAGAACGAGGGGACTGGGGTGAAGAGCAAGTAGAGAATACTGATGCTGTAATAATGAGCCAAGGAGCCTTGGTCTGGAGCTTATTTCTCTATTTCCCTGGTCATTTCATCCTTCACAGAATGAAAATATCCTGTTCAGCTTTCAGGCTGGGGTTGTCATGCGAGAAGTATACGATAATTTCATCCTTTTTTGTAACTTTCTTTTAGGGATAAGCATTTTGTTTTTTTACTGTTTATTATTTCAAAGGCGTCTATATGCTAATATGTTTTATGCTAATTATTTTCATGTTTCCCCCCTAGGTTGTGCTTCATATCACCCACCAGGGAGGATCATCTCTCATGAAAACTTTCAAATTTGATTTTGAAAATTATTCAGAAAAATTTAAGCCATGATGTCTCCCAGGATAGGAAAGAATATGCTCTAGAGACTTCTATAATTCAAAGGCAATGGACTGGGATAACATTTAAGTTATCAGGCTGCCAAAATCCTCTTGAGAACAGCCAGGTACACAAAACATTTAACACTGTGACATTAAAATGTGGAAAGAATAATTAAACTAAAAATCTAGTAACAGGTTTTCAGAAATCACTAAAGTACTGTTTGATCCAGAGAGGAGAAAGGAAAGGCTGTTTTCATTCTCCACCACATCTCAGGTGTGCTAACTGCTTCTATTACTATGAGTATCATATTTTAATTGTATGTTAGCATTCCTTAGTGTCATTTCTAGAAATTTAATTGTAGTGATATTAATGCCTGAAACTGAGTTTGTGCTTACAGGGAGAATAAGGTGAGAGAGGATTTCATATAATGAGCTAGCTTGATGTTTTCTCCCAGGGTTTTTTTTTTTTTTTTTTTTAATTGTATTACAGAGATTTTTGTTTACTGAAGTTTCAATTTAGAAAGTAGATTACAATTTTGGAGGGAAAAAACCTAGAAGTCAGTCAGTTAACCTGTCTTTAAAAACCTATTTGCAGGCATCTTCTTTTGAAGATAGCCAAGCCTTAAAAACTGATTCCTCAATATGAGATATTAAAACTTTATTTTTAAAGTTTTTTATATTACAACTTTACATTTTTTCTTTGGTTAGGAAACGGACTTGTTTTGTTCCCAAGCATTTCAGGGATGCAAAGAAAAGGTCCCCATTTCCCACTCCTCTGCATTGTTCTCCGCCTTGCTCTGTGTATAAGAAAAGAAAGGATTCAGAAGTGCTGAGGGAGTCACAGTCCAGATTTCAATTCATTTTGTGGGCTGTCTCTTTTGCACCTATTCCTCTCTCCACCTTTGATAGCTGCACCCCATTTCATTTCTCTTTTTTAAATACTTTCACTTTTAGACCTCAACAGTGTCTTCATCCTGCAAGAAGCACAGCCCAGCTGCTGCTCTTTCTTCTCTTGATTCATTCTAATACCTCTCGAGCTCTAAGATAGCCTTGTCAGTAGGAGAATTCACTTTCAGGCTTGGAAGGAAGGTCTCCTTCTGGAAGGGGCCCTGGCAACTAAGCTAGACTCTCCCCCAGAGAGAAAGGGCTCAGAGTCAGCCTCCAAAAGGCAGATGAAGACAGATACCTGGACCATCTGTTCTGGGACTGCCAACCAGCATTTCAACATATAATTGTCATCACCTCCCTCCAAACAGGAAGAATCATTGCTAGGGATATGTTTGGTAAATTGGTTAGAATAAATTATTGTCATTTAAAGGTAAAATAACATTTTCTTGCAACTTGGCTGTGTTTGGTACATTCTGTTGAAATAAAAGACCTGCAGTAGTTTATGTGCTAAACCCTGGTGACCCATCATTATTTTCCTTTCATTCCATTTATCTGTCAGTGACAATAACAAAATAGCTACACATTTTTCCCTTTTAAAGTTGTGTTTAGAGAAGCATCCCTTGAGCTAACTATATTCGATCTTAATGCAGCCCCAGCTGAGAAAAAAACTTTCTCTTCTTGCTCTTCTCTGAACGTAATTCAAAGGTAGTTCAAATAGAAAAGCAATTTACGTACAATTAGGCTCCAAATTTATGAGGTATAGGTGAACCATGCAGTTTGATTAAGGAGGCTGCTATGAGTGTATTATTCCCTTCGAGAACTAAATTCCATGAGGACAGAAAGGATATCTATCAACAACTGTTAGCCTGTAGTAGCTCCAGAGGGGCTTCTCGGGTGTCACCAGTGGTAAAGAATCAGCCTGCCAATGCAGGGGACATAAGGGATGCTGGGTTGGGACGATCCTCTGGAGGAGAGCATAGCGACCCCCTCCAGTATTGCCTGGAAAATCCCATGGACAGCGAAGCCTGGTGGGCTACAGTCCATGGGGTCTCACAGAGTCAGACACGACTGAAGTGACTGAGCATGCACACACACAGCTCTAGAAGGTGGCTGTGGTTGGTGGACTTGATGCAAATATTTGGTGGGCTTGACTCCGTCTATCTGAACAGTGAGATCAGCTCAACATGGCTCCAGAAATGCTGTATGATCTGAGAAGAGTAGCACAACTGGGTTAACATGACTTTGAAATGATAGGGACTAGAATCAGAGAAACTGAATTTGCACCCCGTATCAATACCTTAGAGTCATCTGACCTGGGTGAGTTTCTTGGCCTCATTCTCCCCATAGATAATACAAAAGTAAGATACATCCTGGCACAGTGTGTGTGTGTGTGTGTGTGTGTGTGTGTGTGTGTGTATGTTAGTTATTCAGTCATGTCCAACTCTTTGCCACCCCATAGACTAGAGCTCCCCAGGCTTCTCTGTCCATGAAATTTTCTAAGCAAGAATACTGGAGTGGGTAGCCATTCCTTTCTCCAGGGAATCTTTCCCAACCGAGGGACTGAACCCACATCTCTTGTGTCTCCTGCATTGACAGATGAATATTTTACCACCTTGCCACCTGGGAAACCCATATGGATAATATGGGAGGAAAAAAACCATACTTACTGTTTTAAGTGGGATGTGAGGATTAAATGAGATGACGTGTTTTCATGGTGCCCACAGCTCAGACATCCTCAATGATTGTTACTTCTATTATTATCATTATTCTTACTTGTAAATGATACTTTTAGGATTTTTATGATCATTATAATCATTAGTGGTATCAAAAGCAATGTGAAAGATTCAAATTTTTTCCTTATGGAGAACTTGGCTGAAATTCAAAGATGCACACACTGGGTACTTTTTTCACTAGTAATGTTTCCTGTGAAATGAAGATGTGGACAGGCTTAAGCTTTAAATGATTCACTGGAATCCTTTATATCAGAATGCCAGTGATTCACTGGAAGTCTTTATACCATCGAAAGCTTTTGGTAAAACTTTTTTCACAGTCAAATCTAAGATTTTGCACAAGTTGAAAAAATGTTTTAAGTCTACTAAATGTTATTGCTTGTATTAACCAATGCCAAATATTCAGTAATATAGGGGAAAAAGTCACTTGCTCAATATTTTTACATTCACTGCCAAGAATTCAGCTATCTAGATAATGAGCTATCTTTTTCACTTATCTTTTCCATACCTGAGATTATGAAAACTTCTAGTGTTGCTGGTATGAGTGGTCTTGTTGATTGCAGAGTACAGTTTGAAATTCCTGAATCTCATGAGATGTGGGATTGCTTAGAATAAAAGTCTTCTAGAGGAAAAGCCATCTTGCTGGTAGAAAAGCTCCCTCAGTAGTGAGCTGCCAGGTCATATTCACGGAGCCAGAACATCTTATTAAAGCATTTAGTCAGGTCTTAAGGTCATTAGACATTTCACTTGCTTGCAAAATGGGAGAAGAGGAAATAGGTTTGCGCTTGCCTCCAAACAGGTGGCTGTTCCCATACAGAGAAGTCAGATGTTAATTAAACCATTGTAGGGTTAGAATAGATCGTGCCACTCTGGTTTGAAAAGTCAGCATTGACTTCTAATTGGAATTTCCCCCCGCAAAAAACCAAAATCCATAAATGAATTTGTTTACAAAGGTTTTTATCAAATGCAAGTCACATTTAAAGTAAAAATAAAAATATTTTTTCGTTGTCTGTAGAACGACTTTAGTCACAACAGAGACTTCATTAAAATATCTTGAGTATATGTTTTAATTGTCATCCTTGGGACTTAATTTTTTATTTAATTTTCAGCCTGTGCTTTCTCTCTTTCATGAAGCCAGCCCTCAGAGTAAATGCTTACAGTAAATTAACTCTGGTGTATTTTAAGGTGTTTCATTTTAAATATTCACACTTGGATTAAAGCACAGAATCATTTACCTTTCACAATGCTTAGCATGTAATAGAAGCTAAATAAATAGCAATTACCAATAATATAGCATTTCTAGAGCTATAGAGATACTGTCCTCGATTTCCTTTCCATTCTGTCATTCTGTAGTGTAGATGGTGTAATTTCCCCTTGAACGGGCAAGATTTCGGATTGTTCACAGTCACAAGTAAGAGAACAAAGTAAGAGAGATTTTCATTTATAAGATTGCCTTTCTCTTATCTACTAGTCTTGCCTCCCAGACTGTCTGTCTGTCTCTGGAAAGCAAAGTCAATAAAAATGATTAGAGCTGACATCTCACAAATGTACACCCTTAAACCATGAAGCAGTAATGCTGTGCAGGAAATATTTTTCTGACCTTTTCAAATTACATCCAACTGTCTCGGGAATTTCTCAGTGACTAGAGGTAATAAGGTTCAATCCGTTTTACTGGCTGACTTCAAATTTAGTTCCCCTGAATCTCTAACTTATCTATTCTTTGCATCTTGGCTCTGGCTTCCATTCAGCATAGAAATACATGCATTTCATCTTTTTTTCCCCTCCTCAAGTTTCACAAAAAGATCACAGTGTGGAATCTACAACCATGCCAACTCTCCATTTATTGCCCCTTCAAAAACAAAGTATGACCATGGGGGAGGTTAGTGGGCAAAATGTCTCTTCAGTAACCCTTACTGAATTTAATGAGCTTGTAGATTTCATCTCCGTCTTACATCTCAGTTTTTACCTCAGTAATCTTCATATAAAACTTTCCAACTTAACCATACCACAGGCAATCTATAGAATATTAAAGAAGCAAAATTACATGAATTTCTTTTGTGTTGAATTGATCTTGGTTTTTCTTCTGTGAGTGCAAATGCTATGAACACACTCCTCGAGTAAGGATGGGAGTCATCCAAGTGTGACTTGCTAAAAGGCAGCTGGACAGCCCCATTCTTCACTGTGTTCCCTGAAGGAGAACAGAAAACAGAAGCTGGGGACACATTTCATGACCTCACCAAAGTACTGGATGTCAGGAAGCCTTGACAAGGAGTTAAGAAGCTTGTCTTACTTTTCGTATTTAGAGCATCTCTGTGCTGAATGTAATGTGGGGGAGATATCAATGTTTTCTTATTTGTAGGAAACACCAAATTGGACACATTTTGTTGCTCCCATCCATCGCCTTTATACTGCCTTCTTCAGCAGTGATTAGAATCTTGGCTGAAAGCTCCTGTGGTCAGTGGAGTTTGAACTCTCTTTCTGCTGCCTCTCTTGCAACGGGCGAATGGCCATCAGGAGGAGGACACCTTTTTGAAGTTGTCCTTCCAAGAGTGTGTATTTGTTTGTACAGTAATTGTCAAGTTTGATCATCACAAGATATTTGGCTTTATAAAAATGAGATTATTTCAAATAATCCTTTTCAGAAAATAGATTTAGAGAGAAGAGGATAAAGAGAAGACATTTTAAAATATTCATAGTGATGCATGTTTTTTTCTTGAAAGAAAGAGTTCATCTTCATAATATAGCTTAACTTTACCATTTTAGAAAATGGAAATAATGATGTTGATGAAAGTTAAAAGGTAACTTACAAAGTATGTTTAAGGATATGGTGTTTTCTTGAAGTTACTATTTTGTCGCTTGAAATTCAATGTGTGCTGCTATGTGTGTGGAATGCACAATAATTTGAATTTGGGGTCAGAAGGCAACAACTCCAAAACTGGCTGGATTCTAGTTTCTCCCTGGAGATGTCATCTTAGTAAACTGGAAACTTGGCTATACCTACGGACTCTTTCAAAACAAAGTAGCTTAGTCAACTAGCTCTGATCATTACACATTTGGTGCCGTCTGTTTCCTATTTCTAAATAGGCCATATTCCCTACCCTTCAGGACCTGGAGGTTAAACAAAACCAGTGATCAGCACTTCCACTGAAAGGATAAACTGATCTGAATCTGCCAGAAGAAAGGAGTGAGGTGGTGCCAGGTTCCATTTATCATGAGTTACTTTGCTTTGGTGGGGTTCTTAGAGATTGGGGAATGGTATGGCAACTTGTCAGGAGCCTCCAGGTGACGAGGCACAAGAGGAATGAGTAGTCTAGTTAACAGTGCCATGAACAGTAATAATTGCTCCTTATTGACTGCCATCTACCAGGTAGATGTTACCATCAGTTACCAATTACCATCAGTAACTCATGTAGCCTCCCTTATCCTTCATAGGAGCCCCATAAGACAGGTATAACCATCTTCGATTTACAGGGGCTGAAAGTGAGGTTTAAAACGCCTAAAACTGAGTTTGCTTGTATGTGGCAGAGGTAATGTATGAAGAGAATTACTTTTATATGGAAAGGAAAGAAATAATTGATTTACTGAACTTGGTGAGTTTTTGACATTTTCTCCTCTTTTTTCTTCTCCTCCACTACCTCCTTTCTTCTTCTTTGCTTTTCCTTCTATTCTTTTCTCAAAGAAAGAATGAAATGATGCCAAAATGGTAAAGCACTCTCTCCCACTGTGTCTTCAGCAAGACACCATTCTTCCTTGCATCCTCACAGAGTTGCTGTCACTAGAGCTACATATAGCATTATTTTGGAAGTTTAATAAGTACTGAGCATTCTGGCTAGTGGTTTATGTTATCTTCACATAAAGTAATGTTTATTACCTTAAATAATACTATAGAAGATGGTGATTATATGCTGTCCTCACAAGCTCACATTCAGCCCTGTCTAATCTGTCTTTCATCTGATTAATGGTTAACCAGGATGCAAGAATGGATGTAGAACACAGAAGTTGAAAAGTATTTTTGTGAGTAATCTGGTAAAACCTACTTCTGCAAATGTAATGTTTCTAAACCAGGATATCTAGAAAACTAAATTCCTTCACATATACAACTAGGATCCTTTTTCTTCTTCTATCTGCTTCCCATCTCCATATTACAAAAATACGCATTCTTGATTACCAAAGCAGGCTTGTTATTGTGGCCTTAGCTCAGTGAAGATATCAACTCATAAGGATCAGATTTCACTCTTACAGGGATGCCTGATATACTTCCATATGTCTCCTGGTGAAGGGGCTTGGCTATTTATTCTGGGTAAACTGGGTTTATGTTGCCTCGGCTCCGTCTGCTCCCTTATGCCAAGGCCAGCGACCTGACGGGGCCGCCTGTGTCCTTGGCATATCAGACAGAAAACTAATTCAAATCTAAGCCGAGTGGTGGAATCTCTGTCACCACTGTTCACAGCAAATCTATTTCTTCCTAGAGTGGGTGTTCTGAAATTTTGATCTGCATCTCACTTGAGATAAATAACCCGCTTGAAAAAATTTCAAAGAGAACTACACAGGAAAGGCAGTAAAGCCTTAGACGGAAATATAATTTCAAGATCCCTCTCTCCCTGTGAGGTCTCTGGAATATGCATGTGATCCCAGTACAGAGTTCCTTCATGAAACGCTTTCTGTTTTGCACAAGGACCCTCCGAGTCCCACTATCACCTTTATTGGAAATAAACTCAAAATAATATAAACAAACAAGAATATAGATTGTTCTGAAATGATCCGCTGCACACAGTTCATCCTTCCATTACTGCTGAAGGAAGAGAAATGGCAGCATCGGCTTTAAATCTGTAGACTGAGTGGTGGGCCCCTATCTGTCCTGTGATATAAAGGCAATCTCCCCTTATTGTTGGGATTCAGCAATACTTCTTATTACTTAATTGGAACCCCACTGATGCCCTGTGGGATTTCCTCTCCTTGGCAAGGCAATATATTCATATAGACATAGAACATAACCACCATGGCCTACTGTAATATTATAGTCAGAAATATCAACATTGGGATCAAAATTAAACCAACACCTAGGCTAATAGAGTTTCTAGATCATCTTTTGATATTATTAGGAGCTCACCATTTTTCTGTGTTTATCTTTGGATTTAGAGTGAGGCCAGCAGAAATTCAAATTGAATACCTTTTATCACAGTGTTTCCTTTTCTGTTTTAATTCCTCTTTGCATTGCTTCCAGAAGTGAAGGGAGAACTGGTAAAATTACTGACAATTATACTTTATGAGCAAGGACACAACATGAGAGGTCTGGGCACTCTGTATAGAAATGGTACTCTTTTATTCTATCCTTATTCTACCTTCTCTCTTTTTAGGTGAATAAATATAAGGTCAACTTTATGAAAATGCCTAGAAAGCCTTAATTTTACTAAAATTAGTTAATGAAATTGACAAGTAAATCCATTTCATCTTAACTCTCAGTGCCCAAACAGTATTCCTTACCCTGGACATCAGAGGGCCACTTCATTGTCTTTATTTATGGTCACAGCATTTGCATTCATTTCTCTCGTGCTATTTTTATTTTTGTCATTGGAGTCCATGAAGACTTAATCATCAGCTTTCTAATTTTCCAGAAAAAAAAAAAAAGTTGATTTATCAAACTGGCGGCAGAAAAGGAAGAAGATCAATCTGACACTGTAGGTTAATAGTAGGGAACAAAACACATTCATAATTAGAAGAGAAAAGGACTTTCCTTGTTCATTCCAGTTTATAATAAAAAGCTCCTCGCCAAAGCGTCTTAGAAAATAATGCATTCAGACTGCGTCGAATTACCGCCTAGCAGATTCTATTTATCTGTAGCTTAAAAAGCAGCTGCGTTTTTGTAAAAAGCAATGAATGTGGCAGTCCTACTTAAAGGTAGAAGAAAAAGAACACCCCTTGTTTTGTAATAAGGGGATTTTCCATTTAAAAGCCAGAACGCGCCTGTTGTGTGAAGTACGATTATTACATTCACTGTGTTCTATCTCACCCACCAGGAGGCTAATAATGAAGGGGCCAGAGAAGGAGGTCGGTGCTACCAGGGTTATCTCGCAGCCTCAGATGTTGGATAAGTCGAAGGAGGCAGGATCGCTTCAGGATGACATTCAGAAAGGCTGCCGTGATTACTCGGAAGAGAAAAGCCTACGTATTCTTTTCTAAGGTAAACAGTTCATTTCATCTGTCAGCAGCATGTTTTATTATAAAAACATGTTTACATAAAGATAGCTCTAAAGTTTACCTTTAAAAATTATTTTAGGTGCCTGAATATTCCCCTGGCCTACCCGTCCATGCGCTGATGCATTGTTAGCAACCTGCCTTAGACAAAGGAGGCACTCGGAGCCCCACCACACCTCAAACCACGCTTTGAAGGATCTGCCAAGCTCACTTTTAATCATGAGGAAGGAATTACCCACATGGAGTCAGCAGAAAATGAGAAAGTGGAGCTCGTGCTGCGAATAATTCCAGCAAGTGCCAAGGGGCTAGTTGAGGAATGGCTTCATGAGGTGAATATCTTTAGCTTGTACTTAGGGTTTGGGTAGCGTATAATCCTTTTCTCTTTTAGGGGCGATGACTATCCGAAGTGTCCTTCCCAACTCAAGAGCGCTCAGAGCATTTGTCAGGCTGTTGACAGATGTGCTATCAGTCTTGTCCTATTGTTATTTACTCTGACTCATTTTACATTTGCAAATATGCAGCAGTCCACTGAGCTGCTGAGCCTGCAGCTGTTAATAGCTGTGTGTATCTATGTGAGTGCGTGTCCGGTAATCCGTCTCTGTGTGTGTGTGTGCCCTTGTGCTTGTCTTCTCTCTGTTGTGCACGTAGGTGGGGAGGACGGGCCAGCCAGCGGGTTCTCAGGTGTGGTCCGAGGCTTTTATTTGATTTTGGGGCCAAGAAAAAAAGAACATGCCACATCATGATGAACGGTCAATCTGAATTTTCAATTCATACAGAAGGAGAAGCGGGGAGGAGGCTATGAGCCCAGTGATGAGACTAACCTTTTCCCTTTGGGAAGAGCTTGATTCAAATTAAACATCACTTTCAGTGTGAAATTAGTTTGAAGGTCTCTCTCTCTCTTTTTTCTTTTTTTTTTTTGGTGCCTGGTTTAACTCCTTGATGGGCTGCTCTTTCAGGGAGGAACCCTTCTGTCCACCTTTGTGCTGTGTCTGTTCCCAGCAGCAGCCCATAGTTCTTTGTCCTTTGTTCTGTTTTTCTAAAGATCAGGTCCAAAAAAAATTTTTTTACTATTTTCAAAACTCCCATTATTCACAAGATAACATTCTCCCTAAAACATGTTATTTCTTGATGTCCCAAACTCATATCTGAAATAAGTAACATTCTGCTTCAAAGGATAATCTTGCTGGGGAGGAGGGAGAGGGAAAATCTGGGATCCTTTCCAAAGAACCTTCCAGGGTCCCTGCTTTAGGCCAGTGTCTACTGGTCAAGGGAGTCACAGAGGAGGAGTAGCAACCCCAAAGCCCAAGTATGCTCTCATTTCCCTAGTTCCCCAAATAAATAATGAGTCACGGGATCACCCAGGCCAGGATGCTGCAACTCTGGCCTCAAACATGCAGGTGCCAGGAGGGTTTTGAAACCTCCATTCAGTCCTCTCTGGTCCAAGGACTAAGGCCCAAACATGTAGAAAGAACCACTGCCCATGGACACACAAGGCTGCTTGCCCACCTGGGCACACCCTTGCTGCTTTGGTTAGGTACCCACAAGACTAAATATGTGATTGATTCTCTTTCTGGAATTTAGTGGCTTGTGGGAAAAGGGGTAGTATGGAAAAGACTAAGAGACAAGGGTATTCTTCCAGTGAATCTTCAGAAGGAAAATATTCAGGTGTTTGAATTCATAAAGTGGAGTGTGGCGGTCAGGCAGCTGGGTTTGGAGTGAGGTTGGGGAGGTAAGGCAGCTGGGGGTGGAGGTCGAGGTGGAGTGGGGAGTGAGACGTGGAGGCAGAGGAGCAGCTGTGTTTATTTTAATCCATCTCATTTAACCCTCACCTAAAAACAAATTGGAGAGGTTTGGGAGTGCATTAATCTGGACCCAATTAGCATGTCTTTCTCCTTCAAAAGTGCAACCTGAGATTAATGAATATAAACTAGAGTTTCAGATGCAGTGCTTAAATCATTTGCATGTTTCATGCATGATAATTGAATTTATGTCTGCACTTCTTTTCACTTAACTATTTCCAGTCTCCTTCCTGTGAGTCACATAAAGCAAGATTTCATTCTCCTAACCTTTTGATGGAGTTTGCCTAGCTCTTGCGCCTAATGAGAAACTCAAGTGTGTGTTCCTTTTATTTGAATTTGAATAATACAATATTTTCCACAAAGCAGAGGGCAGGGCTTAATAGACTGGGATGCTGTTTCAGGAACTGGTAAACAGGCACTCCAGGTTTATTTTTGAAAGACCAGAAAACCCATGGGAACTGAAGGCATTGAGTTTTCAGTGGTCCCAGAGAACTGGGTTTTAGTGTGACCACTTTTAAGTGTATTAATCATGCCAAGAAGAAGGTCACTTTAATGCAACATAAAGAATGTTCTCAGGCTCTGGACAGAGTTACTTATCACACAGGATTAGCGCACAGTACTTTTCTGGCATAGTTAGATATATGCTTCTGTGGAAGGGGGCGGTGGGTAGTGTCAGCCTTCATGGAGGTGTATAGATGAGCAGTTAGCATTTGTGATTGCTTAGCATGCTGTAGCTTTCCCCCTTCTTTCTTTCTTTCTTTTTTGTTGTTTAGGTGTAGAAGCCTTAATGCTGACTTAGTGCAAGCAGGTGTTAAGGTCCCCCTCCCCACCTGCTCCAACCTGAAAAGCCTAAAAGCTGTCAGTAAGCATGAAAGAATGCTTCCTAGGGAAAACGCTGAGGCCAGAGGCTTGAAATAACCCACCCTGGTTTCAGTTTGTATCAGTGATTTGTCTGTCTTCTGTCTTTCCTCATGTGTTTCCAAGTCCATTGTCCAAGTGATGAGCTTTTCTCCAAAGAATTGTCCCTGATGTCCTTTGTTTTTGGTGCATTCAGTGGTTGAGTGTTGCTGAGTGTCTTCTGGTCTTGTTTCTTGGTCCTTGTAGCCAAGCATGTTGCTGAAGGATAAAATCTTGTTAATCTGTGATGTCACTGTTTAAGTGTGCTTCCTGTCACTTATGTGTAGTTTAAAATGCTCCTAAATGTAGCATGAAATGATTGGTTAGCTTTGCAATGGTTGTGAAGTCATGTGAAGAAAATAAGTTTTGCATCCGACCAAGATAAATTCACTCTAGTGCTTTATGGCTTTTTATTCCTATGTGATAGTAATAAAGTCTCATGTAGGGATGGAAGCCATGAAATACATTGTGAAAAATCATCAACTAAGAAGGGGCCATCAGTATAGAAAACGTTAGTCTATGTGAACATGCTGGAGAAATGATTTGGCGTGTAACTTTGCTACATTCATGGTGTTTCTTTGAGCTTCTTTATCCTGGTATTTTGAGAGCTAAGGAATCTAGGTTACAAGAGTTGATTCATCTCTGTAATCATTGATTTACATGCTCATTTGGGTTTGAACCTTTCTGTTTATCATACATTTTTCTCCATTGTCTCTTAATGAAACTTCTCTAGAAACTGTTGGTAGCCTGCCCCTCTGGAGGCTGCATTTAGTGTCCCTAAGCCTCCTTCCTCCTCTTGTGACCTCTCCTCTGAAACAAAGAAAAAACAGTCCAATCAGACTTGCCGTCTTGGAAATGTGGTCCAGATTGCTCTACTCCCAAGCTCCAAAGAAGTTAGACCTTGGGTGGGCTCGATCTACACCTTCTCAGATTCATGGAGCCACTGAGAGTTGTTTCAGCTTTGCAAGTGTAGCATAGTTGAGAAAGTCTGGGTGTCAGAGGAAATGGGGGGCTTTGGAGAACTGGGTTCTAACCTCTCTGCCACTTCAATTTGGGGACCTGGGGCAAGTTGTTTAAGCTCTGTGAGCCTCTTTATCTTTAAAATGAGGAGAAGAAATACATCTTGGGAGGTTATTGTGAGGACTGAGTGAGTGTTAGGCCTATCTACAAAGCATTTAGCATGTTAAAAAAAGTTCATGAATATTGCTTTTTCCCTGTCCTCGCTTTTCCCTCTTCTGTTCCCATTTTTCCCCACTCCCTTCAGTGGAAAACCAGCCCCTTTGAGAGTGAAAAAATAGAATGCCTAATAAAATACAAACAAACAACTGTTTTAGAAAAAGAATGTTTAGTTGTCTTCTTCCCATATGTGACTAAAATCCCTCAGTTGGATCAATAGCTTTTTTCCCTTGAACTGCTTTAAAAATGATTGACCTATTTCACTTCTACTGTCTTCTGTATGTTTATTTTTGCTTGACTGTTTTAATACTGACTATTGACCTCTACTCATTTTTACTGGTTTTCTGTTACTTTTTTCAATGAGAATTCCAATAAAGCTTATTTTTGTTATCTTTTGTCTCTCCATTTCCTCTGTAGCCTATGACTCTGAAATGTCTGGACTGATCCAGAAAGATAAATGATGCCTTTCCTTAGAAACTACCCGCTCCTGCTACCCAGAGAACGCTACCCTCCCAACATTTGCATACCAATGTCTTTGGGGAAACTGGTCAATTTAGTTGTAACTTTGATGCAGTTTAATTTTTAAACATATAGAAATTACAACTAACTTTATCACTAAAGTCTATAAGATAATTGTGGATAAGGAAAAAGACTTCACAAATACATAAATGCTGAAATATTAAAAAATTACAGACTAAGTGTATTGCTATAAAAATTAGAGTATAGTGAAAAATCTGTGACACCATATTTGTATCCAGAGTTCTTTTATTATCATTGAAAGTGTCCTTTAAACCTCATTCTCACCCCTATATGTCCAGATCTTACTAATATCCTTAATCCTTAGTGAGTATTCAGATATTAAGTGCTGGTCGCTCAGTTGTGCCTGACTCTTTGTGACCCCATGGACTGTGGCCCGCCAGGCTCCTCCGTCCATGGGATTCTCCAGGCAACAATGCTGGAGTGGGTTGCTATTCCCTTCTCCAGGGATCTTCCTGACCCAGGAATTGAACCCCGGTCTCCTGCATTGCAGAAAGATTCTTTACCATCTGAACCATCAGGATATTAGTGGAGAACTTAATGGGAAAGGAAGGAAGGAAGAAAATGATGGGGGAAGGAAATAAAGAAGTAAAAGGCCATATCACCATAATAACTCAATTGTATGGTTAAGAAGGCCATCTAGAACATTTAAGATAAAATGTAACAAATGACGTATACAAAATCACTCTGGGGATTCAGAGCAAGGAAAATTCCCTAGGATCAAGGATAAGACCTATGTCAGGATTTAGAGCATCAGCCAAATTTCCATGGGCAAGAGTCGGGATTTAAAAATTAATTTATCAAGGAATTTATGAAAAGCTTAGGTAAAGTAGTTCTTGAAAATCTTGTATCAAGTATTCAACCCTGAAACACATATTTACTTCTAAATATCTTCACAAGTGCCATTAGATATAGGTAGTAGATCTTAATGGACACACTTACGTAGATTAATTAATTACTGCTGAATCTCAGTGGACTGCAATTAGCTCTTACCCCTGTGGGATAGGACAAGTCTGCTGCCAGCATGCCTGTGATTTCAGGGATAGCCATGTGTTTGCCCAACCTTTCCCCTCTTTTATTTTTGTATGGTTGTCTTTAAATTCCAATACTTGCTATAACCATGAGGCAACTTGTGCAAAAGTGGTTGCCTTCAAGAAAGACTCAACATCCCCCAACCACTCTGGATACTGAATTTGTCACTAGACACCAGCCTTTCAGAGTGATTTATTGGCAATAAATCCCATGGTATATTCCTATGTAAATGCCTATAAATTTGTTGGCCAGTGGAACAAAATGCTGCAATAAAAAGTGATTTCACTCAACAAGTGAATGAGCAAAATTGTGTTTCAGCAAAGGATGAGAGTGTGACTATGAGGCAGAGCAATCCTTCTCACTCTGTGTCCTTCCCACATTCTTATCAGAAGTTTCACTTCATCAGAATTTCCACCAATATTATGTTAATCAATATAATATAATATCTCACTATAATATCTGTGAGATCTGGGTTTGGGCAGCTTATGAAAAGCTACACATTGTCCAATACATTCAAGTCCCAAAATGATGCTGTGGAATTATGAGGCTTCCTATTTGGTGAAATAAGGAGTGCAGAATTCTTCTCTCATTCTTTGGATGGTCCCAGGAACTCTGAAGTTATGTTTCAAATAGCAAAACCTAATCATTTTGGTCACAATTTGGACCTTACCAAGTAGGCAAATACTCTGAGTTGTCTTTGCTTGAGTAAGAATGGGCTTATGCTGGCCTGTACTCTCACCTGCCTACCTTCATGACTTTAAAGTCACCCAGTCTGATGTCAGGCATGGCTGGGGGTTCATCATCAGCTCCAGATCAGAAAGAGGTCTGCACAAGAGAACAGAGCCCAGGAGCTCAGTGAGCACCAAATAACACAACCCTCTTGGTCATGAGCTTCAGGTCTTCCATCCCTAAATCATTCTTGGAACCAGATCTTCCAAAGATAGCTACTCCAGAAAGAGTTGGCTCAGATCCTGTATTTATAGACTGTCCTTGGATTTGAAACACTGATGGGCAGCGGGTGGAGTGGGATGGGGGTTTGAAGAAATCATTCAGACACTATTGGATGTCTCCTCTCTTCACTACCATCCATGAAAGAGACCCCTAGACATGTGACAATCTGCTAATGCCAGACCTCCTCACATTTATTTTCACCTTTAGTCCTTATCAAGATAAATGTAGAATGTATTGATTTATTTTAAGTAATAATACTAGCAGCCCTGGAGTTTCATTCTTTCATTCCATTACTCTTTTCTCTTTCATATGTTTAATGAGGCATGATGAAATAAACTTTCTAGCCAAAAGATGTAAAAATATTCTGGGAGTATGTTTTAACTGGGAAGATATAAGCAACTGACTGGTAATCCAAAATCAGGTTACACAAAGAGGGCTCAATAAATACTGATGACTTAACTGCTTGTTGAATTAAGTTCGAAGTGTTTCTAGCAACCCACAGCGCCTCACCAGGCATTTGTCCCCTCTTTCTGACCTCATCTCATGCCCCCTCATTCAACCAGTCCAGGCTTGTGAATTTGGTCTTATTCCCTGAATATACTAGTTACACTTCTACTGCAGAGCCTTTGAAATTGCCGCCCCCCTCTCCCCCATCACCACCTAAAATACTCTTCATGAAAATCTACAGGTCTCACTCTCTCATTGCCTCAAGTCTCCGCTCAAAAGTCTCCTTCTTACAGTGAGATCTGTCACGTGACTATTCTCTATAAAATAATAAGTACTTGGCTATACAACCGAAACTAAAACAACATTATAAATTAACTCCACCTCAATAAAATAATAATTATACCCCTCCTCTTTCATACTCCCAGCACCTTGCATGCTGTGTGTGCTCAATCGCTTCAGTCATGTCTGACTCTTTGCGACTCTATGGAGCAGCCCACCAGGCTCCCCTGTCCATAGAATTCTCCAGGCAAGAACACTGGAGTGGGTTGCCATGCTCTCCTCCAGGGGATCTTCCCAATCTGAAGACTGAACCCTTGTTTCCTGCATTTCAGGCAGATTCTTTACTCACCAAGCCATGTGGGATGCCCTCCCAGCACCTTACCTTGATTCATTTTTCTCCATGCATAACACTTTTCATTATCTAATATACTACATATTTACCTGATTTTTTAAAAAATGATTGATTGATTACCTTTCCTCACACAACATCGGCTCCAGGAATCCAAGGGATGTATCTGTCTGTTTTATTTACTGGTTTATCTTTAGAGTCTAGAATCATGTCTGTACATAGTAGATGCTCAAATATTTGTTTGAAGTAATATTCATCGGGTGCTTCCTGGACTCTATGTGTCCAGATACTGACAATATGTATCCTAACAGCAAAGACTCTTTGAATTTCTCATCATTTGAATTAACCATGCTTTAAGCTTTGTCTTCTCATAAGATAAAAATCTTTACTTTTCCTGTTTCCCTTCTTATAAGTAATAGCATGATGTGCATCTTTGTCCAAATTTAATCCAAATTCTTCCCTAGGAAAAATTCTGAGTTGTGGAATTACTGAGTCACAAGTTAATGGTTGTTTTTATGGCTCTTTATTTATATTCCCAAATTGCTTTCCAGGCATGTTGTACCAATCCACACTCCACGAAGAGGAAAATGTAAGAAAATTTTTGTTTGCCTTTTTGAGTAGCATCACACTGATTTCTACCATGTTCACTAGATTTCCTTGCTCTCTTGGTTCATTAAATTGATTCCACCTGAGAATATCAACTTGTGCCATTTTAAATTTATGTTTTGAACTTTGATTCTGGATTGAAAATAAAAGAAATTGCTTTAGAAATGGCAAGAAGTCAGAAATTATATTTTCCAGTTCCTCTGTTACGTGTGTCAGGCAGTGAAGTTCCAAGACCATCCTCTTAGTTGGAAGAAAGGCTGGGACTGAGGGTCTCAGGTCAGCACCTGAAAAAATTCGGAAACAGTGAGTCAGCTCACAGGAATGAGAGTACACCGTGCTACTTCTGAACTATCAGGGTCTCCCTGTTCCTCATTAAAATTAATGTCAAAACGTCCACAGGAGTATCTTTTGATGTCTTAAGAGATTGGTGGTATTTATGGCAAGTAGGATATAACTTTTAAGTTGAACTACCTGTTCTACTGGCTGTGTTAACTTGTTCTGAAGTCTTTTATCTCACTCTCTCTTGCACAACCTGGCCCCTTCACATTTTTCTTTCTGAATTTCATACAATTACAAAACAACCAAGAAATGAGTAGCATTTGTTGCATTTCTTTGAATATAAGTAAAACAATTAGATAACTGGCCTTTTGTGCTTCTCTGAGCTACCACAAAATTGTCACTTGGACACTTTGGGAATGACTATTCAAACAAGCTCATACTTTGATAAAACCTTTATATGTCTATCTCACATATAAAAACACATAATCTCCCATTTCCCTCAAAGAAATGTACAGTAACGAAAAACTTGGAATTTTATTTTGCCTTTCCTTTAAAATTCTCAAAATCCGTCCTGTATTTTTTTTCTCACATGTATATGCCTTTATAAGATCTCTTGTCAGATAAGGTGTTCTTACCTTATTCATGGATGGAACTGTTACAAAAAATGCCAGAGGTAAAGATCAAACACTGCTTAACATCAGTGAAAAACAAGAATAATTAACAGAATTCTGTTCACTTCCAGAAAGATCTTGAGAGAGGAATCAGTTGATGGTTTACATAGGACACTGTGTCCTGATAAAAGGCACTACTGTATGAATATGTGTCTTAACCCAGGTGTCTCCTCTAAATGCAGGAAGACTG
This sequence comes from Antilocapra americana, assembly GCA_007570785.1. Taxonomy (NCBI): domain Eukaryota; kingdom Metazoa; phylum Chordata; class Mammalia; order Artiodactyla; family Antilocapridae; genus Antilocapra; species Antilocapra americana. Next base: position 35,103,441 of record ML663562.1, on the reverse strand, counting down.
AAATTCCAAACTTTCTATGGAGAATCCACTACTATTTACTGACAGGCATTAATATTTCTTAAGAAATTTACCTAGGTGCCCAGGTAAAATAAACAAATAGCTCAAATTGATAGGAAACCTCCAAAGGGAACCAGAATGTCATTCACCATAGCCACATAGGCTATATGTGTATTGTGGGCATATTCATTTGTTTCAGGAGCACAAATTTATCTTCAATTCAAGGGCAGAAAACTATGAGGTCCTCCTGAAAGAAACCAGACTCTGTGCAAATAAAACTCATGATTTTTAAAATTTCATTTTTACTTTAAATATCTGTTTCTTGGTTATGGCCTCATGTGTCCGACTCTTTGCAGCCCCATGGACTATACAGTCCATGGAATTCTCCAGGCCAGAATACAGGAGTGGGTAGCCTTTCCCTTCTCCAGGATACCTTCCCAACCCAGGGATCAAACCCAGGTTCCCACATTGCAGGTGGATTCTTTACCAGCTGAGCCTCGAAGGAAGCCCAAGAATACTGGGGTGGCTAGCCTATTCCTTCTCCAGGGGATCTTCCCAACTCAGGAATCGAACCAGGATCTCCTGCAGTATTCTTTACCAACTGAGCTATCAGGGAAGTCTCTCATCTTACTTAGATTGTAGGAAATAATTTCAATAAATATTTCCCTCAGTTTTATCAAAACCAAATCTTTAAAACCAAGGGACCCCCAATGTCTATCAACAGCTATGCCCTCTCAAGTCTAGAAAATAAACTTTTCTTCAGATATTCAAAGCCTCATTTCCTCTCACTCCATTTCTACACTGTCTTCCTCCTCCAAGATGCTCAGAAAGTAAAAAAACAATAATTCACCACCAGCCTGTTCCAGGCCGTGTCATTTACATACATCATTTTGATTAATCTTCTGAGCATCTCACCAGGAAGTTATTGTCCTTATTTTTTTTTTCTTTTCAAATTTAGAAACTGAGGGGCTGAGACACAGTGATTCACCAGCTGCTTTTCACATATTCTCATTACATCCCTAGTGTCCAAACTCCGGACATGACTCATACCAGGTGTGCCAGCTGTTGAGATATTGTGTCTCAGCTCCAACCCCGCCCCCTCTATGTCTTGTATATGGTGATACTAGGGCTTCCCACACACACACCCTTTCTCATTTCTTCTAATGAGTGAACCTGTCCAGGAAAGAGGAATTGTGACCCTCAGTCACTCCATACCCCCTGGCACCCCAGCTGCTGTTTTCTGTATATTGTTGCCAACATATTCCCATAATTCTGGCTAAAGGTCAGAATAATGCTAGAAAAGGCAGAAGTGGCCTTATGGGGAAAAAATGTCTCTGAATACCTGAGCAGTAAGTGTCCTGCTACCCCTTAGGGAAATCACTGGGTCAATGGGGAGGCTTTCCAGACCTTCCCCTACTTCCTTGTGTAAACAGTGCAGTTGAGGAAAGTGAAAGTGAAAGTCTCTCAGTCATGTCCTACTCTTTACAACCCCATGGGCTGTAGCCTGCCAGGCTCCTCTGTCCATGGAATTCTCCAGGCCAGAATACTGGAATGGGTAGCTTTTCGCTTCTCCAGGGGATCTTCCTGACCCAGGAATCAAAGCAAGGTCTTCTGCATTGCAGGTGAATTCTTTATCCACTGTGCTACCAGGGAATCAGGTCCAAATCTTAATTCTACTAGGGCAGGTGACATCAAGACTAAAGGTGAGTGGTGGAGTAGATATTTTAGAAGGACTCAGCTCTCCTTCGGCAATCCAAGAGAAGCTTTCTGTATTTGAAGAGTGCATTGTCTGATGATGGCTAGTGAACATGACAGTAGAATTACAGTCGGAGGGCTCAACTCTGCCCCTGGCTAGATGTATGAGCATGTGAAGGTCACTTGTTCTCTTGACCCAAGTTCCTCATCTGCAATCTGGGATAATTTCCATCCTTACTTCAGGTGATTCTGAGGCTCAAGTGATACATAAACAAAAATGCTTCAATGAAACATAGGACTTTGGAGATGTAGCATCTAGAGGGTTATCATGTTGGAAACTGACACAAAATGACAAAAATTTAATTTCACTTGAAATTTAACTTGGTGATGTTAAGTGCATTCACTGGTTCATGAGTCAAGCCCTGTGTCAGGGGATGAGGTGATGCCAAGAGCAAAGTAGGTGCAATCCACAGTGGGGATTATGGCAGTGGTGGAAGCTATAGACAGAACCAGAGGTCAAGGTAGAATAAGGCTTATGAAAAGGGATGCCTGGGGTTCAGTGAATGTATGGAAGGCTCCCTCTGGCAGTAAGAAAAGTCATCTTAGAGGCTTGACATTTAATCCTGGTTTCAGAGGTGGAAGCCACAACTTCCTGAAAACCTTAAAAAACTCTCCCACTCTCTGATTTCCACACCATCTATTGATACTATGTATAAAATACATTCCTAATGAGAACCTACTGTATAGCTCATGGAACTCTTCTCAGCGCTCTATGGTGACCTAAATATGAAGGAAATCCAAAAAAAGAGGGGATATATGTATACGTATACCAGACTCACTTTGCTGTATGGTAGAAACTAATACAACATTGTAAAGAACTATACTTCAATAAAAATTAATTTTTAAAAAATGTCCATTCATTCCTTCTACTGTCACACAGATATAAAAGGAATTCTTGGTCTAAGGATGATAACTATTTGTACAAAGCATTTTCCATTCTGCTCCTCTTTGGCTAGCTAAGCAGGGCTCAGTATCTACTGACCCATGTTTGGGACATGCACCTCCATTCTCCTGGAGGGTATAAAATGGGAGCCGTATCTCCATTTCTTTGGCAGGATAAAAATATGTTTTCCTGCCAAAAAAGAAATAAACCAGGGGCTTCCCTCTAAGCTGTTTTTAAAGTCAACCTCTCCAGCTACTTTCCTCAATAGATCTCTTTCATGGACAAAAGTTTTCAGAGAATTGTCATTGTGTATGACCTTGGACAAGTTACTTAACCTCTCCATGAAGGAATAATTAAAACCATAGGGTGCTTCTTATAGGAATGTTGTAAGTTATGAACTAAAATAGTGCCTGAAGGACTTCCCTGGTGGTCCAGAGCTTAAGACACCAAGCTTTCATTGCAGGGGGCTCAGCTTCAGTCTGTGGCTGGGGAGCTAAAGATCCCACGTGCTGTGGATTCACAGCCAGAAGAAAGATAATTGAATTTGAAAGTAGCGGCAGGAATATTTGTTGTTGTTCAGTTGCCAAGTTGTGTCCGACTCTTTGCGACCTTGTAGACTGCAGCGCACCAGGCCTCTGATGAGCATAAGCCAATATTATAATGATTATAATCACCATCTCTTTTTTCCTAACTCTTACTTACTTTCGGTTCACTCAGTTCAGTTCAGTCACTCAGTCGTGTCTGACTCTTTGCAACCCCATGAATTGCAGCGTGCCAGGCCTCCCTGTTCATCCCCAACTCCCAGAGTTCACCCAAACTCATGTCCGTCGAGTCAGTGATGTCATCCAACCATCTCATCCTCTGTCATCCCCTTCTCCTCCTGCCCCCAGTCCTTCCCAGCATTAGGGTCTTTTCCAGTGAGTCAACACTTTGCATGAGGTGGCCAAAGCATTGGAGTTTCAGCTTCAACATCAGTCCTTCCAATGAACACCCAGGACTGATCTCCTTTAGGATGGACTGGTTGGATCTCCTTGCAGTCCAAGGGACTCTCAAGAGTCTTCTCCAACACCACAGTTCAAAAGCATCAATTCTTCAGCACTCAGCTTTCTTCATAGTCCAACTCTCACATCCATACATGACCACTGGAAAAACCATAGCCCTGACTAGACGGACCTTTGTTGGCCCAGTAACGTCTTTGCTTTTAAATATGCTATCCAGGTTGGTCATAACTTTCCTTCCAAGGAGTAAGTGTCTTTTAATTCCATGGTAGCAATCACCATCTGCAGTGATTTTGGAGACCCCAAAAATGAAGTCTGACACTGTTTCCACTCTTTCCCCCTCTATTTGCCAAGAAGTGATGGGACCAGATATCATGATCTTAGTTTTCTGAATGTTGAGCTTTAAGCCAACTTTTTCACTCTCCTCTTTCACTTTCATCAAGAGGCTGTTTGGTTCCTCTTCACTTTCTGCCATAAGGGTGGTGTCATCTGCATATCTGAGGTTATTTATATTTCTCCCAGCAATCTTGATTCCAGCTTGTGCTTCTTCCAGCCCAGCGTTTCTCATGATGTATTCTGCATATAAGTTAAATAAGCAGGGTGACAATATACAGCCTTGCTGTACTCCTTTTCCTATTTGGAACCAGTCAGTCTCTTGTGCCATGTCCAGTTCTAACTGTTGCTTCCTGACCTGCATACAGGTTTCTCAAGAGACAGGTCAGATGGTCTGGTATTCCCATCTCTTTAAGAATTTCCCACAGTTTGTTGTGATCCACACAGTCAAAGGCTTTGGCATAGTCAATAAAGCAGAAATAGATGTTTTTCTGGAACTCTCTTGCTTTTTCAAAGATCCATCAGATGTTGGCAATTTGATCTCTGGTTCCTCTGCCTTTTCTAAAACCAGCTTGAACCAGCTATGTCTCACAGCACAGCCAGACATAGCTCTTCAAATTCAAAACTGACACATCAACTTTCATCTCCTTCTTAAAATTATTTTAGTGTTTTCCAAAGCTGTTAGAAAGAGACTGAAGTCGCCACCATGCCTTCCAAGAAACTACAGGATCTGGTCCCTGTCTACCTCCTTGTCCCCATTGCTCAGTGCAATCCATTCTCCTTTGTGACCACTGGTCCTTTAAACATGTTTGTCGTCACCACCTCTTTACACTTACATCCTCCTCTGTCTGGAAGGCTCTCCAATTAACCGCTCTACCTTGTCTTTCTGGAAGGGACAGCTACTCAAACTTCACACTCTCCTCCTGCCATAGGCCGCCTCTCAGTTTCGCAGGCTAGATCTGGTCCATCTGTACCTATCCCCATAGTAGTGAGGGTCTTTTTTTAGGAATTTTGATTCTGTTTGTAATTAATATTTGTTGTGTACTTAATTAGTGTTTCCATTCCCAAATAAACTTAGGCTCTGTGAAAGAAAGAACTATTTCTCTTGCTCCTGTTTTCCTCAAGCACTTACCAGAGGGTCTATTTTATAAGAAGGAACTCAACATTGGTTGAATAGTTGAATGAGTAACTTCCCCTTCCTGGGTTATCAGAGTATTTCATGTTTCTTTTCAAAACTCTCACATCTCTTCCAAAGCTTGGCTGTATCACATTGTAAGAAAGATTTGAAAATTATAATTAAATTTAGGGCTAAAACATAGTGAGGGTTTCTTTCTAATAGATGAGGTTTCCCTATAAAAGTGAGGTTCATTAGAGCACAAGCTGAAAGAATATGTGTAAACAGCCTCCAATCAAGTACACCAGATTCAAATAGAAGAGAAGCCACAATTAATTTGAAACCTAAACTGTATTTTTGCATCAACAAAGTTATAGAAAAACAAGCCATTAAGTAATTGCTATTGTGACATAGATTCATGCTACAGTTGAAGTACTTTGCACAGCTGTAATCTCAAACTACCTTGAGGCTTGTCGCATTCTTTAATTTTCTGATTGATTAAATGGATTATTTGACATTTTGGCAGATCATAGAAACTATGGAATAACAAAGACTTCTTTCATTCCTCATTATTTGCTTTTTCTGAGCTTAATGCAAATTCTTTAGAAACTAAAGTGTGATATTTCCTTTTCTATAATTTTATTTCAGTGTTGCAGTTTTACTGATAATAGTAGCAGTTCCTACACAAAAATTTGCATAATTAACTTAGCATTCTTTCTAATTAAAATGTAACGCAAAATAAGATATGAACTTCATATCACATTCAGACTTTTATCTTCTTGTCATTTGTACAGAGAATTGTGTACTTTTATATTCTTGTCATTGGAATAGAGGATTAAAAAAAAAAAGAACCCTCACTGATGATGGAAAGTTCAGTTTTGGCAGCCAATTCATCCTTTGAAAGACTAGGTATTTCCAGGTGGCTGGCTAGGGATGGTTTGTTTGGACAGTTTTACATTGACTAGACTGGCCAGAGAAGGGCTTTTTGATTCCAAGCTCATTTTCTCTAATCTATTCAGTTAGTACTGATTATATAAATATTACATAGTTGTCACTCATCCACTGGGACACCCACAGACTTCCATTTACAACTTTCATCCAACTGCTAACTCAGGTAAAGTTTTCTTAGGTAGACTCTCTAATCGGGTTCTCATGCTCACTCGAGGAGAGGGGGGTATGTGTTTGGGGGTTGACTGCCTTTCTAGGCAACCCCAATATATAAATATATATATACACTGAGTTTCTACTAAGTGACAGGAGCTGGACTAGACATTAGAAATAGACACTGAAAAGACACCAAGTTCTCTTTAGCACAAGATCCTCAGACTTAATTGGGAAAATAATCATGACGTAGTAGAATAACTGCTATTTTGACAATTTAATCATCCCCTACCCAACTTGGCAAGCAGAGAAGGCTTGTCAAGGAACTAACATCTAGATTTGAAGAAGTATGAGAAAATCCAGGAAAGAAGGGGAAAGTAGAGGGGGGAAATGCAGAACTTGGAATGAAGGGGAAGCCTCTGTTAAGCTTGGAAACATCACCAGCCATGACAAGATTCAAGATATGCAAGCAATTTCAATTCAATACATCCCCAAACAGAGGCTAGAAGAGGGGCAGCTTAAAAAGAGGTGATTCAAGCAGAGACCTGAAGGGTGTGTCAATAAGGAGTTGGATTTTATCTCTGTATGTGATGGAAAACCACTCAAGAATTTGAGACAGGAACACTGCACTCAGCTTTGCTCCTCAGGAAGATCTCTGTGATTGCAGGGATGAAAGGAAAAGATAAGGCGGAGAAAGGAGACCCATTTGGAAGCCAACGCCATCATACAGTACTATGCAAATCAAACTACTGTGATAGCAGTGAGGCTGGACATTTCAGCAGATGAACCGGAAAGCTATTTAGGAGGGACATTAGGTAGGAATCTGCGACCACTAAATGCACACAGGGAAGGAGGGGTGGAGCTGAGAGCGATGCTCAGGCTTCCTTGAGCTCCTGTGTGGAAGGCATCACAGTCCATGATGTAACACAGGCGTCCTACTGGCAGTGCTAATTACATACAGGTAGAGATACATTCTTGGATCCTGGAAGATGTAAGCAAAGAGGATCCAAAGCATCCCTTAACCCATTACTTTCTGGGCGAGAGATTTGAGGCTGTGGCCTTTTCCCTCCAAGAGAGTCTTCAGTTGGGTGGCTTCTTGTGTTCTCAGGTCACCCTCCCTCCTGGATTTCCTTCTTAGCCCAAATCGGATTGTGCTGTAGTTGTCCGTTGCCTTAACTGTTTTCTTCAGCCGAATACATTTCAGCAGAGAACTGTGTCTTATGACTCAGACATTCATGAACTCAATGAGGGTCTCAACACCGATGGTGTCTACTAGGCATCAGGCGCTCATTATGCACAGGACCTTACACAATGCCTGTTATTTCAGTGGTAAAGAATCTGCCTGTGATGAAGGGGACTCAGGTTCAGTCCCTGGGTCAGTAAGATCCCTTGCAGAAGGGAATGGCAACCCACTCCAGCATTTTTGCCTGGAGAATTCCATGGACCAAGGAGCCTGGAGGGCTACATTCTATGAGTTGAACACGACTTAGCAACTTAACAACAACATGTTGATCCCAAACTTTCCTGTCTTGTTCTATCACTCTCCTACCCTTCCGACCAGGCTGCATGATGGTAATACCCAATACAGAGAGCAATAATATCTGCTGTTTTCTCAGGATAATAGTGATGAATGGTTGGTGCTTTGTAATCGTTCTATCAATGTTCAAATCCTAACTCTGTCACTCATTAGTGGGATGTCCCAGCTGCTTTCTTTTGTTTCCTGAGCATGCATTATCTCATTAGTAAAATGGGGCTAATAATAGCATCTGCATCATAGGATCATGGTGAGGAATAAATGAGGTATTAAGTGTCTAATTCAGTAATTGACACATAGAACTCATTCAATTTGTCTACAACAATTTCATTTATGGAAATCCTTTTTAACTTTCCAGCAGTTATTTAATAACACTTATTAAAGATTTATGGTACATAAAACCTAAAGCATAGAGGATGCAAAGATGCGTACCTTAAGTTTAGTGAAGGAGATAAAAAAACAAACAAGTAGACCATGTATTGTACTTATTGTACGAAAGAGAGAACATCTAATAAGTGCCACAAGTATGAGCTGTTGTTACAGGTCTGTGGGTTTTAATGTGGCTTTTATGAAATATGGATAACAGACCCTATGCCCAGATATTTTGATTCACTTGGATTGAGCAGCTGGTATTTTTTTAAATGCAACCTAGATGGTCTTATGTATAGCAGGTTTCAGATCCTATATGTAAAAAATCCAAAGAGGGAGAAATTATTTAAGGATGAGATTCCTGAAGAAGTCTTCAAGTAGAAAGGGAGGAATATGATAATTTTTAAACTTAGTCATACATTTTATTATAAAAATTAAAATGGTAAAAGACCATTTAAAAAATACATAAACCCTTCCCCAAATCTCATCATTCTTTTATTTCTATATTGTTTATTTTTTCCTTTTTTGGTCTCTGGGTATACATATTTGTCATGCTAAAGCACAACTATTCAATAGAAATATATTGTGAGCCACAAACTCAAGCCAGACATTTAATTTTAAATTTCTCAAGATCTACACTATAAAAATGTAAAGGTACAGATGAAAGTAAATTTTAAAATGTATTTCATTTAACCTATTATATAAAAATAGTGTCAATACAAAATTAATGACATAAACTCATATCTAAATACATTCTTTTGCATGTTAGTTCTTCAAAATCCAGGGTGTATTTTGCACTTAACACAAATCTTAATTCAGACTAGCCTCATTACAAGTACTTAAAAGCCACATATGGATGGTGGCTATCATGTGTGTGCTTAGTCACTCAGTTGTGTCCAACTCTTTGCAATCCCATGGACTGTAGTCCACCAGGCTCCTTTGTCCATGGGGATCTCCAGGCAAGAATACTGGAGTGGGTTGCCATGCCCTCCTCCAGGGGATCTTCCCAACCCAGAAATCGAACCCAGGACTCCTGCATTGCAGGTGGATTCTTTACCAATTGAGCTATTGGACAATGTAGTTTTAGAAGGCATGAGCTATACAAGACATTTAAGGGATTCCAAAATAGTGACTAGATTTTAACTATTATTATTATTGTGTTTGTTCTTGTTATTGATATAGAGATCTGATTAAGACAAATACCATAGAATGAGACCACAATGTGGAGTACTGAGTTAAGGGATTTGAATTTTATTTAGTCAAGGCTATGGTTTTTCCAGTAGTCATGTATGGATGTGAGAGTTGGATGGTGAAGAAACCTGAGCATTGAAGAAATGATGTTTTTGAACTGTGGTGTTGGAGAAGACTCTTGAGAGTCCCTTGGACTGCAAGGAGATCCAACTACTCCATCCTAAGGGAGATCAGTCCTGGGTGTTCATTGGAAGGACTGATGTTGAAACTGAAACTCCAATACTTTGGCCACCTCATGAGAAGAGTTGACTCATTGGAAAAGACCCTGATGCTGGGAAGGATTGGGGGCAGGAGGAGAAGGGGACGACAGAGGATGAGATGGCTGGATGGCATCACCAACTCAATGGACATGGTTTTGGGTGGACTCCTGAGTTGGTGATGAACAGGGAGGCCTGGCGTGCTGTGATTCATGGGGTCACAAAGAGTCAGACACGACTGAGTGACTGAACTGAACTAATGGCCATGAGAAAGCACTGGAGATTTTGAGTAAAAATACTAACTTAACTGGACTATGTTAGATGAAATGGAAGAAAGGGCAGTTGGAGGTGAAAAGATCAATTAGAAGTCCAAGGGAGAGATAATTATGGTGTGGATTCCAGCCAAGGCAGGAAATGGGAGGAAAGGAACAAATGGGATAATGTTCACAAAGACATGGTGATTGATTTCATTTGGGATCATGGGTATTGAAACAACAGAGGCAAAGATGACTCCATGGCAGATGGGAAAGTCAGGGGAGGAGTTTGTCTAAGGGGTACAGAGTGAATCTATTCAGATTTATATATTTTGAAGTTGAGATCTAAGCAAGATGAGGACCTGATCCAAATATCTAGCAGGTAATGATTGGTATATGGACTTGGATTTTATATACAGTGATAATTAAGCCAAAGAAGAGTATAGAGAATGTAACAAGGAAGATCTGTAGGGGAATATGAAAACTGTCTTTAAATACCTAAAGAACTGATATTTGGGGAAATTAACAGTTTGCCAGTGCAGCTCAGCAAAGCAAAAAAAAAAAAAAAAAGTGGGATTAGTCAGAAAGTCACAGTGAAGCAGAGTTTAGCTTCATATGTAAATAAATTATGTAACATTTAGATAATTGTCCATTTATAGAATAAGTGGCCTCAAAATTCCTTGAACCTTTTCAGAGCAAACATTTAGAAATAAAAGCACATGTAAATACAAATCAGATGTCTTTGTTGCTCTCAGGCTAGAATTTGCATCATTTCTGTAAGAGCTTATCAATCTTAAACACATAACCAGAATAGACTGTTAACCTCTATTAAACTCCTTTATTCATTGGTGGCTGGGCTTTTGCCATCCCCATTCATAGCTTAACCACTCGCAGACAGGTTTGATTGGCCTACCTGGAGCCATCCTTCCTCTGCTTGTTTCGGATCCTTTCTAACAAAATTCTCTCATCACATGGCTCTTCTGTTCTCCAGCCAGGGACCCATCCTCTTTTGATTTTCTTTTCTCTATTCTACCAGTGGCGTCTATTACAAGGGCATGAATGTGTTGGCTTCTAGGAAGATTTTATTATTTCCTTTCCTCCTCCTCCCTCTCCTTGAATTGAATCAGAATCAATAAAAAGAACATTCATCAATTATGGGGTTAAGCTGTGGTATGAGCTGGGTATGATGTGAAAAGAAGTAAAATGTGAACCTGCTTCACACTGCATGGTCTCTCTCTCTCTTCCCTCTCCCTCCCTCCCTGTCTCTTTCTTTCCTCTCTCTTCCTTTCCTTCCTCCCTCCTTTCCTCTTGGATCTTTTTCTTACTTTGGTCTGATAACTGGAAATAGTGGTAGTTAGAAATAAGCCCAATATCCCACTTAGGATAAGAACTCTTTTCCTTCAGTCCTCATCTTTTTAGAAAACAATCAGATTCTGGGAGGATTTGGAACATGCCAGATGACACTAGAGTGTGTGTGTGCATTTTAGTTTTAGGCACAAATCCTGAAAGTAAATGTTTTGGGGATCCACAGGGCCCAGGTTGTTTAAAAAAAAACCCTCCTCCATTAGAGAGAGTACAGCATAGTCGGTAAAGCACAGACTCTGGAATCAGGCTGCCAGGTTCCGTCCTGGCTCTTCCATTCACTAGCCGTGTGTCCTGGGTCAGATTGCTAACCTATGAGTTTCTCCCATTCCTAATCTGTACAACAGGGGTGTGATATTTCTACAGTTGTGCGGCAGGCACTGAGAATAAACCAGTAACAAAACAGGTAACATTCCTGTTGGGATAGTTTCCATTCTAGCAAAGAAGACAAAACACACACAAAATAAATGTATGACTTTTTTGCATAGTGATCAGAACAAAGATGAAAAGCCATACAAGGTAAAGGGATAGAGAGTGTTGGAAGAGTACTAGTGTAGGGAACAATCAGGTGAAGCCTTTGTGAGGAGTGTTTCAACCAAGACCTTGTATATACCTGGGAGACAAATGTCCAAACTGAGGGAACATCAGGTGTAAGGTCCCAATGAGAGAAACTTCCCTAAGTGTTCAAGGAGTGGCAAGGAGACCAGCAGAAACTGGAGTAAAGTGAGGGAGGAGAAGGTGGCAGGAGATGAAGCCAGGAAGTAGAGAGAGCACAGATCATTCTGGCCATAGGCATGGTACAGACATCAGATGGTCTTCTAAGTGAAACAGAAATCCCCTGGAGAGGAGTTAGAGGTGACTGCGAAGTATTTTGCTTGTGCAATTACAGTTCTGCATAAAGTTGTCATTTATTGAGGGAGAATCAGAATGGGGAGATCAAGAGTTTATAACCAGACACATCAAATTTGAGGTGCCTATTAAATTTTTAATTGGAAAAGTCAAGTAGAAAATTTAATATATATATTCGGAGTTCAAAGGCTGCTGTGAGTTCATAGGAAATGAGAATTAAACATTGATGATTGAGTTTGATAACAAAGAGGTCACTAGTGACCTGGACAGGAATATTTCAATGTTTTAATATTTCAATATTTCAATGGGAGGATGAAAGCCTGACAGCAGGGAGTTAGAGAGAGAATAGAAACAGTCTGCTTCTGGCTATGATGATTGAGCTTGTATCAAACCAGCCTCCTGCTGAAATGACTAGAAAAGCTGGATTAAAAAAGTCTTTTTGAAGATATTTGCAATATACTAAGACCGACAGCATGTGAAAAGCCATGATGCAGAGAGAAGGGAAGTGCATGGATGGAAGTTCAATATTTGATGCTGGTTCTTCCCCTCCCCCCACCCCCATTTAAGGCATTTGCCTATTAGTAAGTTGTAAGAGTAGAGGCTAGGAGACAAGAAGAACTTGACAGTCAAGGAATTAAGAAGCTTACCTGATCCATGGACAGTCTAATGGAGTTACAGAGAAAAAAACAGAGGAGAGGGGGTTGGTGAATAACTCAGGATTTCATTTGGAGACCCTCGAGGGGCTTCATCTAAGAACAAGAGCAATCAGATATAGACCAAATTTCCGAAAGAGTAAAGCTCAGCTTCTACTCACTTCAATAACAGCCTGGAGTAACAGTTTTCCAGAAGCAATAATAAATCCTCTGGAGCAGAGCTGTCCAAGACAACCTTCCATGATGATGTAAATGTTCTAAATCTGTGGTTCTAATGGGGTTTCCCCAGTGGCTCAGCAGTAAAGAATCTGCATGCAATGCAGGAAACACAGGAGATGGGGGTTTGATCCCTGGGTGACAAAAATCACCTGGAGGAGGGCGTGGCAACCCACTTCAGTGTTCTTGCCTGGAGAATCCCCTAGACAGAGGAGCCTGGTGGATTATAGTCCATCGGGTCGCAAAGAGCCGGACACGGCTGAAGCAACTTAGCACGCACGCTTCTAAGGAGATAGCCACTAGGCACATGTGGTTACTGAGCACCTGGAATGAGACTAGTATGACTAAAGAAAAAAGTAATTTTATTAATTTTAATTTGAATGAATTTAAGTTTAGAAGGCCACATGTGCTATTGGACAGTGTGGTTCTGGAGGAAGATATGTATTTAGTGACTTAAATTATCTCTATAATTCTTCACACAGCATGTCTACTTTCAATCAAAATTGCCAGGCATGTCAGAATGTAAGAGTAAATGAACAAAAGACAAGAGAAAGAAATTATTAGCTTAAAATATATTGTAAAAACTTAATGAAAAGATGGGGAATTTCAGCATAACACTGGTACTAGACAAATAGGAATAAAAGGAAATTATTATTATTATTCCTTATTAATTATTTAGAATCAAGAATATGAAAACTCAGCAGATAAGTTTGATTATAGAATAGAAACAACTTATGACAAAATTAGAGAACTGGAAGATAGGTAATTTGAAAATGTCTGGATAGAAGTACAGAGAAAGAAGAATGGAAAATACAGAAAAATATCTATATGTCATATGAAACACAGTGAAAAGATCTGACATACATGTAATTGAAGTACCAGAAGAGAAGAGAAAGAATGGGGTATAAAAAGTCATTCAAGGCATAAAAAGTTTCCAAAACTGATGAGAGACTTCAGACTGTAATCAGGGGGTTGGGTTATAATTATATAAATTTCAGAGTCATGGGTTCAAATTAATCTTACAATTCCCTTTCACATATCTTATATCAGTTCTTAGCCTAAATGAATCAAAGCACTGTATCTTTTACGTAACCAACAGAAGCTGACACAAAACTATGCCCAGTGCTAGATTAGTTACCAGGTTACCCCTATAAACCTAAGTAGTTGAGCTTATTAGAATAACCACAGTTAAAATAAACACAACAGAACAATGCATTGAAGAAAAGAAATGAAAGTAATGATTTTGTGTTGAACACCTGACTGCTCTCCCTACCACACTGGAAACTGCCAACGTAAAAAAGATGTGCCAATTTTAAACTCATATTCACCTCCATTTTGGGTTGTTTTTTTTTTTTTTTTTTTGGTTTGGTTTGTTTTTGTGGGTTTGTTTTTTAATATGTTTTGATGTGGACCATTTTTAAAGTATTAATTAAATTTGTTATAGTATTGCTTCTGTTTTATGTTTTGTATTCTTTGGCCCCAGGGCACATAGGATCTTAGCTCCCTGACCGGTGATCAAACCCGTACCCCCTGCATTGGAAGTCAGAGTCTTAACCACCGGAACACCAGGGAAGCCCCTCCATTTTGTTTTAAGAAAATAGACTGGATGATATACTTTAGAGTAATCTGACTCCTACTTTTGTTTTTCATGTTAATCAGAAGTACCTCACTTTCTTTAACTTCTATTTTAGGAAAGGATTGCAGAGAATAAAAGTACTAACAAAGAATCAGATACTTAGAATGGAAAGCTAACTTTGAAGTAAAGTAATGGAAGGAGAAAACATCTAAAGGCTATTTAGTTTGGGATGTCTTGGAGGTTTGAAAGAAAGATGAGATAAGGCAGGGTTGGACAAAAGGTCCATAGGGGATCTTCTGGTTTCCTTCTTCAGCCACCGCTGTGCTGAGTGCTCGATTATGGTTTTATTTGAAGAAATGTTTCTACTGATTCCATGAAGGTAAAATAAAAAAAAGATCTTTACAAATTAAATGGCAGACACTGGTCTAGTCCAACTCACTCAGTGAAGAAACTGCCTCAGAGAAGAGAACAGCAAAAGTTTAGGTTACAATTTTGTGAAGCTTCAAAGCAAACTTTTTTTTTTTTGCTACAAAACAACCTCCCAAGCTTTATCTGGCAGGAGTGCTCATGTGTGAAACCTTACATTAGTCAGGTTGAGAAAATTACCTGGATAATTTTACTAGCAAATAAATCAGTCATCTGAAATGATTTAGCATGGGACTAATGACACTTTATATCATTTTAAGTACAATTGAACTTCTTAATTACAGACACTCTAGAGACTTAGAAAAATGGCTACAATAATAGCATGTCATTAATTCTAAGGAAACACAGCTTCCTAGGCAACACCTGCTAGGTACATGTAATTGCCAGGTTAATATGAACTTTTAGAAATTAATAGTTTCCTTGCACGTAAGCCAAAGTGAATTCCTGAAATCTCTACCCAGCTAGGCCAATGTCCACATTGATTTATTTCAATATTTTGTGTTGATATGCTTACATTTCATAATTTTCCAAGGTTGGAAAACTTCAGGACAAGTATTGAATAAGTAGAGACTGACTTCTCAGAACTGCAGAACCTAAACATGAATATTTTAAGAGGAGTAATATGTGCTTAGTGCAAAAGTATAGAAGAGAAGATAAAAGATGACACCCTTCACATAACTGTTTCATTTCCAACTACAAAGTTGAATAAACTGTAATGCACTTATTTTTTATCTTTTCATATGTGTCCAATGGGCTAAGAAACATATTTATGTTCATTTTCTTCAGCCTTGATCAAACGATCCTTCTGCTTTAACCATGAAAGCTTTCAGATCTTCCAGTCCTTAAATTTCAGGCGGGATTTTGCCTTCACTGGCCGCAAGTATTATGGAATTGTAAGAAGTTAACTGCAGCCACGTGACAAGTCCATGTTTTTTCATATCGGGGTTGGGGGGTGATAATAACAGCTAACATTGAATACCAGCTGCATGCCCAGTCATGGCTTTTCACGCATTATCTCAATACCATCCATCCAACAACACGATAAATATTGTGTTTATACATGTCTTATAGATTCAAAAAAAAAAAAGTTACTCAATATCACAGAGTTCACAGAAACTAAGCTGAGCCTGGTAACCTGCTTCTTACTCCGAAATGCCTGCCCAAATGACTATGTTGGCTAACTCTGTTTGTAACACTATAACTAGACAAAAATGCCATCTCATACAATTAATATTGCTTTGTTTTTATAA
This sequence comes from Antilocapra americana, assembly GCA_007570785.1. Taxonomy (NCBI): domain Eukaryota; kingdom Metazoa; phylum Chordata; class Mammalia; order Artiodactyla; family Antilocapridae; genus Antilocapra; species Antilocapra americana. The sequence goes on along the minus strand of ML663562.1, from coordinate 35,087,323 downwards.
AATTCTTCATATCTCTTTGTCTACTTGATCTATTAAACAAAATTCTGCATGTAAGATAGGAAATTGAAGAACCTAATACATAAAAAGACTGTGATGTACATTATCCTATGTATTATTTTTGCTCCAGAGCCCAAATTCTTCCCACTACACCACACCTCCCATGCAGTAAAATACTGAATAAGAATAATAAAATAACGCAAGTGTGTGTGTGAAATGCCTACCTTGTGCCAAGAGGCATTTATCCTCTCTGCCATTATTTGTATTTGAAAATCTCCACATTTCTTTAACAGCTTTATGTCTACAGTGATGTTAAAGGCCCCACAATTGTTTTGGGCCTCAGTTTTCAGTTTGGATTTATCTTTCCATTATGTGCTGTCTCATGTATCTGCACACATTACTCAGGAGCCCTGTGGATCATTCTCCTATACATTTCTTGCTGTTCCTAATATCACTAATCTAGTGCAAGATCTCTTCATTTCACACTTAAATTACTACAGCTTCCAAATCTTCTTTTTAAAAAATCCTTCATTTATAGAGTAGTTGTTGGTTTATAGCAAAATTGGGAGGAAAGTGAAGAGATTTCCCATTTATCCCCTGCCCCAACACAGGCATAGCTTCCTCTATAACAAACATCACTCCCCAGATGGTGCTTTTTTTTTTTTTTTTTACCAAGGATAAGCCTACATTGACATGTCATAATCTCTTGAAGTCCATAGTATACTTTAGGGTTCACTATTAACGGTGTACATTGTGTAGGCTTGGATGAATATATGACATACAGCCATCATTATAACATCACAGAGTATTTTCATTGCCTTAAAATTCTCTGTGCTCTGCTTTTTTCTATTCTGTCCCCAATCTCCATTCCTACTACCACTGATCTTTCTACTGTGCCCATAGTTTTGGTTTTTCCAAAATCTCAGATAGCCTTTCCAGGTTGGCTTCTTTCACTTAACAATATCCATGTAAGTTTTCTCCATGTCTTTTCATGGCTTGATAGCTCATTCCTTTTTAACACTTAATAATATTTCATTGGCTGGATATACAAGAGCCTATTTATCCTATTTATCTTGATTGCTTCCAAATTTTGGCAATTATAAATAAAACTGCTATTAACATCCATGTACAGATTTTTGTGTGGACATAAGCCTTCAAGTTTGGGCAAATATGAATTAATTTTCCCAATTACTGGATTGTATAAATTGCTGGACTGTATAGAGTATACTTAATTTTTTAAGAAACCACCAAATGGTCTCCCAAAGTGGCTGCACCATTTGGCATTTGTACCAGCAATATATGAAAATGCCTGATCATCTATATACTCATCAGTATTTGGTATCGTCAGTGTTTCAGGTTTTGGCCATTCCAATAGGTGTGTAGCAGTGTCTGACTGTTTGTTTTAAATTTTGGCCATACACGCTGCAGCATGTGTGATCTTAGTTCCTCAACCAGGGATCAATCTTGTATCCCTTGTATTGGAAATCAAGCTTAACCACTGGACTGCTAGAAAAGTCCCATCTCACTGTTATTACATTTTTCTGATGACACAATGATGTAGAGCATCTTTTATGTATTTATTTGCTATCTCTATATCTTCTTTGGTGAAGTGTCTGTTAAGATCTTTGATTCATTTTTTTAATCAAATTGTTTTCTTATTGTTGAGTCTTAAGAGTTTTTTGTACATTTGGGGTAACACTTCTTTATCAAATGTATCTTTTGCAATATTTTCTCTTAGTGTGTGGCTTGTTTCTCATTCTCTCAACATTGTCTATCACAGAGCAAATTTCTTAAATTTTAGTGAAGTCAGATTTGTCAATTCTTTCTTTCATGGATCATGTCTTTGATGTTGTATCTAAAAAAGCATCACTAAACCCAAGGTAATGTAGGTTTTCTTCTATATTGAGTTAATCTTGGCCAAGGGTGTAAGGTCTGTATCTTGATTTTTTTTTTTTTTTTTGGCATATGAATATATTGTTTCAGCACATTTGTTGAAGAAACTATCTTTGCTCCATTTTATTGCTTTTCGCCTTTGTCAAAGATCAGTTGACTAAATTTATTTTTGGGTACTCTATTCTGTTGTGTTGATCAACTGTTAGTTTATTCTTCCACCAAAACTACCCTGTCTTGATTACTATCACTCTATCTATAGTAAGTTTTAAAGTCAGCTCTTTTCAATCCCCTAACTTTTTTCTTCTTCTTGTGTTGGCTATTTTAGGTCTTCCAATCCATCTTCCTGCCTCCTCCAATTTTGCTTATCATCTTGCTTCTATAAAATATTTTCCCTTAGCTCTATGCTCTTAAGCAAAGTAAATTATCGCACAAATTCTCTTTCTCCATAATTAAAACACTTGTACTAGAAAAAATTATCAAAAAAATAAAAAAATTTGATATACCTTGACTCCCAAATCTTTCTTTTATCAGATCACCTTTCTGTTTAACCTTTCATGGCTTCTTATTTATCTACATTGTAAACTACAGTATTTTTTAACTTAAGAAAAAATTTTTTTAAATTGGGTCCCAACTAAACTTTACAGCCTCCTGTCCTTTTGTTTTAATCATGATTTATTCCTTGGATGTTGGTTGGTGCCAGGCTATATTCAGTGTTCTTCCTAGTTCCATAATTTTTCTCTTTAAGCCATATAATTTTCCCCACAGAGAGCTCCAGAAGACTACTACAAATAAAAGAATATAATCTGAGACAATAAAATAAAATGCTTAACATATTTTAAGAGATAAAGGAAAGAGCAAAATCAATAGTGAATAAAGAATCTTATGAAGTATAAAAAATATTTGAAAAAGAATCAAATGAGTTTCCATAATGAAAAACTAGATGGCAGACTAAAGCATGAATTAAATATAGCTATGAAGAGAATCCAGAGAAGGCTATGACACCCCACTCCAGTACTCTTGCCTGGAAACTCTCATAGACGGAGGAGCTTGGTAGGCTGCAGTCCATGGGGTCACAAAGAGTCGTACACGACTGAGTGACTTCACTTTCACAGAGGCATTATACTCCAATATATTTAACAGAATAGAATATATTTACTACAAACAGTAGCAAAGGAATACATATTGTCTTTCTTTTCTGTCCCAAGTGCTATGGGTTGACCTAGGCAGGGTGCAATTTTTGACCAGTTGGTTTCAGAAAAATGTGCCTCTTTAACACAGTTGTAATTTAAAAGTGAAGCAGTCAACTGCAGGCTTTATTGGTTCATATTTATCTTTGGAATTATGATTATTCATACCAAGACTACAACAATTCATAGGATTCTCATCATAAGTGTGAACAACTCAGTTGAATATTTGCATTTTAGGAATCCCCTGAGCAGGTCAAGCACTGGCCGTATTACAGGAGTTACGAAGATGAATATAACAGTCACCTACTTGGAGGACCTCAGAATCTACAAAGAAGAGAATCTAGGTGAATTAATTTAAATTCATGATCATTAGTTTCAAGTGATTGTCTATTAATAAGACATTGCAGGCAAAGTCTAGAGGTTAATCTTGGATACTTACTATAAGTCATTTAAAGAACAAAGCCAAGATGCCTCTGCCATACAAAAAAAAAATATCTAGTTATTTCATGATTTTGTTTTCTTTGAGTTATAATTTATTACCTACAAACAAATTTTAAAATGTTTGTATTTCCAGGTGGCTCTAGTGGTAAAGAACCCGCCTATCAATGCAGGAGATGTAAAATATGCAGGTTTGGAAAGATCCCCTGGAGGAGGGCATGGCAACCCACTCCAGTATTCTCGCTTGGAGAATCCCATGGACAGAGGAGACTGGTGGGCTATAGTCCATGGGGTCGCAAACAGTTAGACCTGACTGAAACAACTTAGCAACCACACATACTCATTTGTTCAGATACATTTTGTCCTCTTGGTATCAACCACTAAACTAAGAGAACATGATAACCAACACGATAATGTTAAAAAAAAATGTTAAAATAAATTTTTTTTAAAAAAAATACTATTTTAAAGCTTTCTTTCTTTCTGCAGAAATTGTGGCTGTCTGTAGTACATGTGTGTGTTTGTGTGTAACGGTGGAGGGTTAGGGGAATGTATATTGCTGTTGGTAGAGAAACGGGAAGATCTCCTTCAAAAAACAAAGAAATGGCTTTGCTTTCTTGATGTTTTAAAGACCGAAAATCCTTTTGACTTCTGCTCCCAATCATCAGTTACATCACTCAATCAACCTGTGCCACTCCAGTGCCATTACCTCCCAGCTCCCCACATAGCTAGTTCTACACAATATGACTCTAGCCATCCCAATGCCGAGGCCCCAGTATTAACAGAATGTATCAAGTTGCTTGTGATGCACAGTAATCAGGAAAAGAAGTCAAGTAGACACATTTATCATGGTGACCTCAGAGTCTGCAGGTGAGGTGCTCCAAAGGGAGAAGATACCTTTGATTAAGTTAAGACAAACTATAATGGATGAGAGTTCTGCTCAAGTCCAATAAATCACCAGAGCCTTCCCAGGCTAGCAGGGATAGGAATCATTGGTAAATTAAAACTTGCTGCAATGGCTATGCTGATGCCTTTAGTGTGGGCTCTGCCTGGACAACTCTGCAAAGGAAAGCTGGAAAAGGAAGTCTAAATAGTCTTGAGAGGATCTCTGTGATTGATGACTCTAAAATGTATTACCCAGTGGACTTTTTCAGGGCTATACTTTAATAAACCTCTGTCCCTTTTAAGTGTGGGATGTGGTGGAAGGTCGCTGGGCTTAATTTTAGCAATCAAACTGGTAGGCTGAAATAGAAGTGGTGCTGGGACCATTTGTGAATGTGGATCAGTCTCTCCTCTGAGGGTCAGAGAGTCAGAAGGTGCCATTGGAAATAAGAAAGCGTGAGTCTTTTTGTTTTGGATGTCTCCATGCCTATAAATTTTTGAACTTTTTTCCCTGGGATTCTGAGGCCATGAATAAAATATGAGTATGTTCTATTTCTTTTTTCCTTAATGAGAGATTGCCTCGGATGGTAGGCCAGTCCCTGCACAGAGAAAGCCACACGCTGGATTTATTAACTCTTAGGAAATGTTTGTTCGATGCTGGATAATGAGGAGGTTTGCCAGGGCGGCAAGATAAAAGGCTTCCCCACTTTGTGTTTATCCTCTGGGTAATGAAAAAACAAATGGGTGATTTTGTATTTTTCCTGTTGGAAATTCGTAAGGTCACCGGAGGAAAACAGAGAAGGTTAACTGGCATGAACATTTGCCTGTAAGCATGGTGTCAGGAAAGAAAGGTCACAAATGGATGAAATGCCCCAAACCACAACCAGTGCCACTGCAAATGCAGAGCCTTAGGACAAGAAATTTCATTCAATGAAAGTAGAATCTTGGGAATAGCACTGACTGGTATGCAAGGAATCCTTCATTTTCAGCATGCATGCACTGAAAAAACAAAACAAAACAAAAAAACCCCTTTTGTAAACCAGTAGGATAATATCTCCCTTTCAAAAGTTTTTCACTTTTTGCCACTTTCCATTATCTTCTTCTCTGTTGGCATTTTTTTCCTTCCTGCCTCTGTGTCCTGTTCCTTTACTCCTTGTGCTTTTATATCTCTCACTGCAGAGAAAAGCTACATGTTGACAATCAAAGGGAGGAGAGGCTGGTAAAACTGAAGCTGATAATCTAGGCAGAGTTCAGGACATTCAGACCTGCCTTAAGCTTCACCTGATAACTTTTCTTAACATGGAGCAAGATAAGTCCTTTGTTTCCTTTGTGAGACTCATGAGGAACCAGAGAAATGCAGGTGCTGGCATGTTTGCAGAGAATCTCAGTTGAATATCTTGCTGCAAAGTTACATCTGTCATTCCCTTTGGATGAATATACCAGTTTGGCTAAGGGTTCTGTTCAGTTAGAAGACAAAGGCCACGGTCATTTCTTACCAGCCACTTTATTCTAGCCCTTGAGGAATCCCTAGTCGGTTTTATGGCAATCTAAATGAGGTGAAGAATGGAAAGAAGAAAGCTCTTCTGGCTGACTCTTCCCCAGAGTATGAAATAATCCCAGTCCTTGATGCGGACCTGTCACCAGAATAAGAAAACTGAAAGAAGAATGAGCAACAGAAAGTAAGACAATGGAAGATGGAAGAGGGGAAAACTGGCAGGAGGAATGGAAAGATGAGAGGAATAAAGGACCAGTCTTCAAAAATTAGGAAAATTACAGAAAAGAGGAAGTAACTAGGAAAAACCGGACTAGAAAGTAAAGTCGGTAAAAGCCAGGGTAGACAAACGTCTTGGGAAGTAAATTCGTTCAGAAAACAATAACGTTGGATTTCAGTTACCCCCTTAGTTTCTTCTGTCTTTCCCAAGTGGAAAATTGCAGGGTTCTGACTGGAAAAATAACACCTCTTCATTCCCTATAGGAAGGATAAGAAGACCAGGAAGTACTCAGAGGAAAAGGTCTGTGCACATGTTAACTCTCAGCTTTAAAGCTTTGAAGAAAACGATAGGGTCACAGAATCATTGGTTCAAGAGGACCATTGACATCTATCTAATCTAACCCGATCATTTTGCAGATGAGAAAGGCAAGATTCAGATTATGGGGAGGGTTTATCCCACATGGAGATCGTTGGTTTTAGTGATACTGTTGGGAGCTGAACCCAGATTGTCTGCCTCCAGGTCATGTGATCTCAATAACTGCTGTTAGAGCTGACCGTTTATGTCTCATTGTTGCTGCCTGGTCCATGATAGGGCCCTGGGCTCCTGCCAGCTGCTCACCCCTCACAGCCCTGACACCAGAAGCAATAGGGGATGGTAAGGTTTCCAAGCTAGGGAGGGATATGATGAATGGGTTGGCAGAGAATCATTCTAGCAGCAGAGTGTGGTGAGCAGGTGGGAGAAAGAAATCCCATGGTAAAGCCCTGATAAAGTACCTGTGCGACCTTGAACCAACCCGTTAATCCCTGAACTCAATTTTCTCACATATAAAATAATGGCATTGGATGGTCCCACACACCTGTGACGTTTTATGATTCTGAACCACCCCTTCCTGCAGTCATGGCCGTTAATGTTACTTAATTACAACAGCTGATAGGCTGTGCCACGCCTGTCATTTATTTCCCTTGATGTTGGCCACCCAGGCCCTGAGGTAAATTGGCCACTCCACAAACAAATCCCTGAGAAATGGCAGCTCTAGTGACTTGCCAGAGGCTATGCCATGCCATCCAAATGGGGAAAAGACAGGCGCACACAAATATTTGTTCAACACTCCTCTCTGTGATTAACGAATATTACCCATGGTAATAGCCATAAAATACAAAGAATTTGCACAGCAAGAGACTCCACCAGTTTCCCCAACCAGCTAATAGGAATAGAATCCCAGGGGTTCTGACTGAAATGGTTCAGTGTCTAACTGAGGGTAAAGGAATAACAGTCAGCTAATTCTGTCACTGGTAACATCGTCATCATGAAGAAAACCCAACTCCTCGATTGTTTCAAACCAGTTACTCTCTTATTTTACATTTTAAAAGTTGTCATTTCAAAGAAAAGGCTGTCTCCTGTCAGAGTTTACCCTGTAGAATCAGGTTGATAATAGCCCATTAAATGGAGAAAGAGGTCATTAATAAGAGTTCTGAAAAAATAGTAAGCTCTTGTCATGTAAAGATGGAAATTTTTTTTCCAAAAGAGAAAAATGTTACAGAGAGAATATTGTTCTAATAGTTTCAGAAATCTTGTGTGGGTTGCTCATTAAACATTCTCTAAAGTTTGGGAAAAATTAAAGTTACAAATGCTAGATTAACAAACAGCTTTGGGATATTTGATAAACATGGGAAACTAAACTAGAATTTATTATTGGATAATCAGACTTTACACCCACAACAAGTAGGAGGAGCAAAAATGATGTCCGGGGCAATGGATTGGTCTGGAGGAAGTGCAAGGTAAGCCTTGAATGTCCACCTACTCAGAAATAAAATGGTGTGTGAGTCTAACTCACTGAGCAGACTGAAGAAAGACCTTGGATTAAGAAGAGGCATCTCATTCTTCACTGGATTTTTTTTTTCCTTAAAAGGAATTCACAGGTCAAATAAAAGATTAGCCATTGCCTAACTTTTGTTGTTGTTCAGCCTCTAAGTTGTGTCCAACTCTGTGACCCCATTGACTGCAGCCTGCCAGGTTCCTCTGTCCATGGGATTTCCCAGGCAAGAATACTGGAGTGGGTTGCCATTTCCTCCTCCAAGGGATCTTCCCTACCCAGGGATTGAAGGAACTCACATCTCCTGCATTGGCAGGTGGATTCTTTATCACTGAGCCACCAAGGCCTTTATTTTCACAGTAACCATTTGTTACAGGTTTTCATTTATCTTAATTGAGAAAACTTTTGTTTGATTTCCTGGTTATAGATTTTTCTTGGGTGCTATGCAGTGATATTCAGATGAGTCTAACAATCCCAATAAATGTCAATAGTATGGGCACCAACTCTGTCAAGAATAGCAGCCTGAGATGGGAAATGAAAGAACAGAGTTAATTCTCCTAACAAAACATCATAGGGCTTCTATATGCCAGGCACTGTCCTATGAACATATAGATCTCTGACTTCTCAGAAGTTTCCTTTGAATATTGTGTTGAATGACTGTTATCTAACAAATGCTTTTAATCATAACTTATTGGAAGCCAAATATTGGATTAATAAAAAGAAAAGACCCTGATGCTGGGAAGAAGGCAGAAGGAGAAGGGGACAACAGAGGAGGAGATGGCTGGAAGGCATCACTGACTCAATCACATGAGTCTGAGCAAGCTCCAGGAGTTATTGATGGACAGGGAAGCCTGGCGTGCTGCAGTCCATGGGGTTGCAGAGTCAGACACGACTGAGCGACTGAATTGAACTGAACAGAAAAAGAAGTACTGCCACTGTCAGTTCTAATACCTGATAGTCTTGTAACTATAGATAAATTGATGAATTTCTCAGCACAATTTTAAAAACTATCTCATGGTTGTGAAATTTTAAATGAGGGTAATACCAACAATACCCTTATGTCACCTCTCTCTCCTTGCTTCTTCCTTTCCCCAATTTTTTCAGATGTCGAATATAAAAGTCCTTTTACTTTTATATTATCAAGGGTGATAGCATTTACATTTTGTTCCCCAATTATAATGGAGCCTTTATTGCTTTACCTAAATGCTGAAAGCATTTAAAAGCATTTCCATTATTATGACTGTAAATGTATTTCACTGCAGAGCCCATGTGTACTCAGATTCCATCTCTTTATGTATCTCTCTGCCACTTAAAAATACAATGTTTTCAGAACCAAGGTCAAAAGATTTCTTTATTTCTACACTTCATTAAAGCCTAATTTGTTTTATTTGGGGAACATAATATTCTTGTTTGTTTTCTGAGTTTTTGATCATCTCTTATCCTGAGGGGGAGGAAATGTTATTGATGTAGCTTGGCTCTTCATCGTTGCAACTAGTCTTTGAGATCCATTCCTTTCTACCTAAAGCCATGCTTGTTGTATGGCAGTAACTTTTTGTTCTATAATTAGCTTTTTTTGTCCTGTTTTACAGCTGTCATCTTATCATGATTATCCTTGGACTCTTGGTTTAGCTCCTCTATCTCATATATCCGACATCTTCATTTTGTTGTTCTTAATACCTGTTTTGCCTAAGTACATCCTTAAAGAAGACTTTGAAATAAGGAGATAAACTTGAAGAGTTCTCATGTGCCTGAAAATGACTTGATTTTGCTCACATCTGATTACTAGTTTGATTAGTTGTAGAATTCTAGAATCAATATAATTTTCTATGAATTTTGAAGACTCTATTTTATTGTTTTCTAGCATTTATTACTGATGTTGACCTACTTTTTATTCCTTTGTAGGTTATCTTTATTTCTCTTTGGTAACTTTTGAGGTATCTGTTTTTGGTGTTCAGAAATTATAGAAATTATGCAATGTTTTTGCTGTGAATTTTTTTGGCACTTGAAACACTATTTTGTTTGCTGGAAAATTTTTTTCATTTTCTTTTATTAAAATTTTCTTATTTATATAATCTACTTAGACAGAAATGCACAAGTCATAAGAGTACACAATTATTTTTTACGAGCTGAAAACATCTTTGTAACTATCACTAAGAATGAGGAATGGAAGAATTCCAGCAACCCAGAAGTCTTCCTTATGCCCTCTTCTAATCATTCTGTCAACATAACCACTATCCTAATGTCCAACAGCAAGTTTCATTCTGCCTGTTTTACCTTTTATATAAATATGCTCAACATATTACTTCTTTCTTAATTTCCTTCTACACAACTTTTCCATTCTTTCTCTGAAACTGCTAGTAGTCAGGTTTTGAACTTTTTGGACTGATACTTTGTATCTATTAGGTGTTCTCTTATATTTTCCATATTTTTGCTCTTAGTAGTGAAACATATTCTTAGCTTATCTTCTAATATTTTACTTTTGGATCACTTTTTTTTCCTCTGTTACTTTTTCATATTATGTAGGCTATTGATGTAAATCTGGGTTGGTATTACAGTAGGCCCCCAAATATAGTAACTTAAATAATATAGTGATTTAAATAATATAGAACTTTATTTCAGGCACATGTAACTGACATGTGCAAGATGGATGGAAAGGCTATACTATCTGAAGACTTTCAGGAGTCCAAGCTCCCTCTATCATGTCACTCTGGATGTATACATGCATTAAAACATTAAATTTGCACATATGAATTTGAAAAAAAGACCTTACTCTCCTTCAAGATACTGACATCCTTTTGTCTTCTCTTAGGTTTTTAGAGAACTATGACACTAAGGGAAATCTTTCTGCTACCAGAGGTTTGAGGGTACATAGTTTGGTTCTTGACTTCCCAGGTGGCGCTAGTTGTAAAGAATTGCCTGCCAATGTAGGAGAAGTGGGTTCAGTCTCTGGGTCAGGAAGATCCCCTGGAGGAGGAAATGACAAACCACTCCAGTATTTTTTGCCCGGAGAATCCCATGGACAGAGGAGGCTGCCAGGCTACTGTCCATAAGGTCTCAAAGAGTTGGACACGACTGAGTGACTGAACACACACATATTTTGGTTCTTACCTTCTGTTCTTATATATATATATTTTTTGTATTTCATTATATTTACATAATATGCTTTATGATTTTTCCCCCTTGGAGTCATGTTATTTTCTTTTCTAAATTGACTATGAATTTTTCCACTTATTTTGTACTGTTCTTGTTTGATTTGAAGGAAGTTGAAGAGAAAAAGTACAGTAAGGTGATCATAAGCAACATGTGCCCACCATCTTGAAACATTTTTTCTGGAAGGAATATCTGTAAGACATACTCAAGCCTTGAGAAATGATGCGATTCATATTAGACCCACTGGGTAAAAATTATTACCATAAAAGAACCTAGATCTGTCCAACAGTGTTACTGGAATATAGCAGAGCAACCGGGCAAAGCTATATTTTTTTCATGTGTAGTTGAAAGGAAAAAAAATTGTATCATAATATTTTTGAAATGTGGATCTTCTTTTTTGCCCTGAAAATAAAATTTCAAGAAAAATACTTGATCTACTTGATTGCTTATAAGTTTAGCAACGATTCCAATTGGGCATAAACTTGATATGAATCATCAATATTGTGCTATTATGAAAAGCTTCCATTATTCTGGGTCATGTTAAGTAAGTATGAGGCAGAAGAAATCAGAATCAATACTTCTTCTAGTAGTCTTTGTCAGACCTTTATAAAAAAGTATCTAGTTTTGTTCATAAATATTTATTATGCATCTTTTATCGATCCCAGGCTCTGTGCTGGGCATTGGTGATGTAATGGGGAAAAGCTTTATCCCCCCACCTCCGTGCTTTGAAGTTACCTGTGTGAGTCCCAATCACCAAAAGCACTTTTCTCAAAATTTCCCAGGGGAAATTGGGCCAGCCTCATTTAAGGGCCTGGGTACAATAAGGACCAGGTGGTAGATGATTTCCAAAATTATATTGGAGTGTTTTAACAAAGAAGAAGGAAAATGAGCTGGACAAGAAAAATAAGCAAACAGCAACAAAACGAAACAACTCTCCCACACACGTACATGTGTACATATATATGTTCTCACTATCATTTAAACACTCTTTAAAGTCAGTGTTTACCGAGCTTCATACCTTAAGAATATGAATGCAGTGAAAAGCCTTCCTAGACTTACTAAATTATACTCTGTGATCAGTAATGCTTTTGCTATCACACTCCACAAACTTGTTTTGCTTCCATCCAGCAGACTTTACAGTGAAAGCCAAAGCAGAACGAAACTAACTTCTTGGCTGTGGGTCACCCAATAAAATGTGTTCCCGTATATGCTTTGGACTGGCAACACCTCTTGGCAAGAAAATAATGGAACTAGCTTCCTGCACCATGAGGGAGAAGAGCCATGTGTAGCTTATGTCTGGAATAAAAAACCCAGTGTACAACTTTCAAACAACAGATTGTCCCCAGCAGTAGTGAGCCATGGGCAGTGACAAATGAAGCCTTCCCAGGCTGTCCTCTGTGCTTCAGTTGAGTCCTGAACTGAGCAGAGGCCCAAGCTGAGAGTGGTTGAGGCACTGTGCCCAGTTAATCCTTAGCGCTCATGCCAAGACTGCCAACAAAAGGTTTCATTGTCACGTCACAGTGGGGCTATGGTACCAATGCACTAGGAACTGGATGGGTGCTACCAACTCATTGACTGAATGCTGTCTCCTACTCCCTTCCCCAAATGGAAATCAATGGTTGGCACTTAGCATTCATGAGCTGTCTGACAGCACCATTCTCAATGTGCTCATGCTCGTGAGTAAAAGGAACTGGATAAGCTAAAAGCAGCCTCCACTTCCAAACCTCCAAGGGACTGCACACATCATTGAGAAAAATTGATTTAGCAAAATTATGACTGGCCCTGACTGCCTTTTTAATTGCATGCTGAGTTCAGTGATGGTGTGTCTGATTTTCCTCATGCATAACAAAAATAAAAGAAGGAATAGGAAGGAAAAACATGGAAATCAAGAGTCTCTGAAATTTCCTTTTAAATTCTCAGTCTCAGCACTTACTTTGCTGGCTCTTTCTCTTTATTCCTTGCTAAAAATGATCTCACTTTCAGTGTTGGAGGTTATTCTCTTGAACCGTTTCAGACAGTTTTCTGTTATTACTTTAATTCTCAGTAAGCTCTTGGCAATTGCTATCAAATTGCTTCATGGATCAATTCTTCCCTCATAGCCCATTAAATTTTGCTTTCTCGTCCTGAGTAAGAAGTCACAAACACATTTGGTTACATTTGGTCAGTGGGCCATAAGCCCTTAACTCCTCTTTAGAACTCACTGTAATAGACTCCCATTAGAATTTCTGAATGTCCTGTATTTATGGGGCTTTACATATTCAGCACCATATCTTGCTATCATGGAAAGGGCTATTGAGATTCAGTGTTATTTGCTTGGATATGTAATCAGGAAGGGGTGTGAGTATACTGGATGTAGTTATTAGCTAAATCCCAATAGTCTTGCAGTTTGCAAAAATGACCACAGATTAGCCCTTTCACCTCATCAAGGCCACTTGGCAATGTGACTTTGCAACTCCTTTTGCCAGTCAGTGTCGCTTTCCCCACCTCGCAAATGGGAGCTGGTTCTGTGACTTGCTTTGATCAACAGCACTGGCAGGAGTCGTCATGTGTTTGTTCCAGACCATACTTCAAGGGGCTGTGCACGCTTCTGCTTCCTCTCCCAGAAGCCTGCCTACCCCAGGGGAGCAAGCCTAGAAGAGCTTTCTGGAAGATGCAAAGCCACTGGGAGGAGAGCCACGGAGTCCCGACCTGCAATAAACCAGACCTCAAATGACTCCAGACATGGCCCAAATGACAGACCACCCTGCTAAATTAATGGTTATTGTTTTAATCCATTGACCCCGTAGTTTATTATGCTATAAAAATAAATTGATAAAATCCTTATCTTAGTGGATTTAGTAGTTCTTGCCATTCGTAGCCTGTATATACCACCTTCTAGCTTCAGTCCTAAACTAAGAAATCCTTGCTGTATGCATAACGATGATAAGGATCTATGACGATAACATTTATATCTATGATGGTATCTGCCCTCTGCTAAAAGACTATAAACAGTTGGTTTTTGCCTTTTGAATAATGTTTAAGCCTATCAACCCAACATTTAAGGCCCTTCACGATTTGGTTTTAGCTTGCCCTTTCAGCCTTGTATCTAACTTTGCTTTTTTTTTTTTTTTTGGTCTGGACTATCCAGATAACTCTAATAAATCCCCCAAATTTCGATGCTTCCCCACCTCCCTCTTTGTTTCCATTTCTACCGCCTGGAATGCCCTTCTCCTCCTCTCTGTGCTGAAAAATTATACATAACAATCAAGGTCCTTTTCAAATGTTACCTCTTCTGTGGTGCTTTTCCAAAATATCCTGATCAGAAATGATCATTTTTTCCTCCCTTGGATTACTGAAAGGCCTGGCTTCTAGCCCTTAGGAGTCACCAAAGAGTTTGGGGTTCTTATTGCTTTAACCCCTGTGTTGCCCCGGTATAGAACATCACTTCTACCACTGTCATCATCGAAACTACTGCATGCTCATCTGAAGCCAGACTCTCACATATTATTAATAGGTCATTTAGTGCTCTTAATTACCCTGTCTTGTAAGTTCTATTGCTTTCATGTGTGATCAGAGTGAGGCTCAAAAACCTAAGTGATTGGTGCTTATGTTTGTGTGCATGTTTAGCCGCTCAGTCACGTCCAACTCTTTGTGACCCTTTGGACTGTAGCCTGCCAGGCTCCTCTGTCCATGGCGTTTCCCAGGCAAGAGTACTGGAGTGGGTTTCCATTTCCTCCTCCAGGGGATCTTCCTGACCCAGAAATTGAACCCCTGTCGCCTGCATTGCAGGTGGATTCTTCACCCTCTGAGCTGTCAGGGATGCCCAAATAATTGACTCAAGGTAGAGCAGCTTCTTGGGTGGCAGGTGGAGCATAAAGCCTGAGCTTTCACTCTGTCCCTTAGGTCTCCCTCACAGCCCCTCACAGCCCTTTGTGCAGGGACACACAGCAGTTGCTAAGTCAACTGGAGAGAGTATAGCCAGAGCTTTGACCACATGTATTGACCAAAATGAACCTCTGTATGGAGTTTGAGAGTAAATGAAGGGAAGAAGTTGCTGAAAAGAGTCAATGCAGGTAGCTGGTCAGGAATACTGGGCTCTATCAAAACTTATTTCTTCAACTTCCTTTGGCTCACATAGAATGTTCTAAAATGTTTTATGAGTAATTATTGCCAAACTGTGGCTCACCTCTAGAGACAGTTAATAAGTTTCCTGTTGTTTGCTGCTACGTGGGAACTAATAACTTCCCCCACCTCCACCCCTTCTGGTCATAGTGAGTTTCTGTTTGTGGAGTCTAGCTTGTCTGTAAGGTGGCTATGTGACATCCATGAGATTGGCCCTGAAAGTGAAAGTGAAAGACCCTCAGTCGTGTCCAACTCTTTGCGACCCCATGGACTATACAATCCATGGAATTCTCCAGGCCAGAATACTGGATTGGGTAGCCTTTCCCTTCTCCAAGGGATCTTCCCAACCCAGGGATCAAACCCAGGTCTCCCACATTGCAGATGGATTCTTTACCAGCTGAGCCACAAAGGAAGCCTAAGAATATTGGAGTGAGTAACCTATCCCTTCTCCAGAGAATCTGTCCAACCCAGGAATCGAACCAGGATCTCCTGCATTGCAGGCAGATTTTTTATCAACTGAGCTCTCAGGGAAATCGAGTGGATCAGGTTTCAGCACGGCAGCTGCCTTTTGGTCCAAGTACTGGAAGTACGTCAACAGCTGAGATGCAAGACAAGAGGTGAAAAGTTTGGCTTTGCCACTGTGGCGATACAGGCGAGCCTCTTTCCTTTAACAAGGATTTTACTGGGGCTTAGTTTGTTAGTTTGTTTGTTTGGATAGGCACAGATTATTCTCTCACACGCATCCAAAAAGCGGGACAATTTCCCTATACCTGTGAGTGATTTCTTCATAAAACAGATAAAAAAGAAATAAAGAAACTCAAAAGGCATCATGCTTGGGGCTTCCCTGATGATCCAGTGGCTAAACTCCACACTCCCAATGCAGGGGGCCTGGGTTCAACCCCCGGTAAGGGAGCTAGATCCTACATGCCACAATTATGAATTCACAAGCTGCAACGATGATAGAAAATCCCGAGTGACCTGGTAAAGCCAAATATATAAATCAATCATTTGTTTAAAGCATCCTGTTTTGGCTATGGAAAGGTGTTCTTGTAGACAGAAGTGTCTGGATTCTTACTTTACATGGCAGGAATGATGAGGCTGACTTCATGCCTTGCAGTCCAGCCATGGCCTTGGGCACAAAGACCAGTTTGGGAAACTTTGGTTGGGTCAGGAGGTGGCATCTGCTTGACAGGGGGAGCCACACCTGGAGTCCTGCATTTGGAGAAGTTTGTCCTTGAACCTGGGTTCTATGGGAGGCAGGCTTCCTGACAAAACCTGTGCTCCCATCAAGTAGTTTCCTGGGTCTCAGCCTGAAATGGTCCTCCCCCATCCCAGTACCTTGGGTACGGCTGCCTCAGAACACGGCGAATGAGCCTTGAGGACTACGGCTGGATTCCACGTCCCATGAGGAAACAGCCACTCTCTGCAGAAGGCTCTGGCTGTGTGTGGATTTTGTTACCGTGCAAGCAGTACCTAATTTGCAAGAAGGCGATTTGTGCCAAGTTCCCTCCTTGGCTCCTGAAAAGTCTCGACCGCAGGGGAGCTGCAGCGGGCTGGTGCCAGAACTGATCTCAGTTCCATTCGATATAGCAAATATCTGTAGACATGAGGAAGGCCTGGCAGCATGCTTGGCCCAGTGAGGGAATTGACTTGGTGTCTAGTCTCCAAAATCCCTTCCAGGCTATGATATAAATACATGGCTTGGAGAGAAAATACAGACAGAGTTTGTAGTACAAACTGCTTCTTGTTGCGTTTTCCATGCTCTTACTCCATTGGGTTTCATTTGCTTCCTCATTCATGAAGTCACTTTCTCATATTCCCCGAACAGCAGCGACAATAGCTGAGCCATGTTTCTTTAGCATCTTCTTGCCAATTACTGTGCTTCACTCTGAATAACCTGCCAGTTTCAAAAAGCCATTGTTGGAGGTTCATGATCGGACTCTTGCACATAATCAGTGCGCAGAAAATGCTTACTGAGTGGAAACATTGCTCAGCAATCTAGGAAAGATAGTCAAGTGGTTGGAGTGTCTTTCTTTAATTTCAATATGCCTGAGTTGGAAGTGTGGCCCTGCCACTACCTATGCTGACACTATGGGCAAATATCTTTGTCTCTCCGAGTCTCTTAGTGTC
Source organism: Antilocapra americana (assembly GCA_007570785.1). NCBI lineage: Eukaryota > Metazoa > Chordata > Mammalia > Artiodactyla > Antilocapridae > Antilocapra > Antilocapra americana. The sequence continues at coordinate 35,070,023 of ML663562.1, read as the reverse complement.
TTTGTCAAATTGGGATAATAATAACTGTACCTAAACTGAGAGTTGTTATAGGGTTGAAGCACTTAATAAATATTATTGGTATTATTATGATGATGATTTTTTCTTTGCCAAGCATTCCACAATGTGTTTAATCTTCATTTTTCCACTAAATGTTCATAATGTACACTTTGAAACAGTATACACACACACACACACACACACACACACACACATACATACATATATCCCAATGGAAAATCAAGCCTCAGAGAGATAATAAACTTATCCAGGGCCAGAGATCTATTCTCTCAATCCCCTGCAGCCTCAGAAGGTGAAGGTGTGAGAAAAGAAAGGATCTTTATGAACTTAAAAAAATTTTTTTTTAACACAATGTAAAGTTTGTGGGGGGCTTATTATTCCAGAACTGATGAAGGTTATTCTACACAGCTTTGTTGGTTAATAAGCCTGGCTGCCCTTGAAGCAAGATAATTCAATTCAGAGCTAAGTTTTCTCTGAAATCTTTTGGCAGAATGCTGCCATTATTTCCCATCAAATAGAACATCTGGGCTCTCATCTCCTTTATTAGTGAAACCTTTTCTTTTCCAGGCCACTTTTTATACCAAGAATGTGCAGCCAGGTTATCGTTTGGCATCTCTTCAACAGCTTCAGGTCCCATCCAAATTTGTGTCTTCAGAAAAGAAAACTACCAATGAACATCTCAGGCAGATCCAGGCATACATTCACTCACCGTGACTCTTGGGACCAACAGGGTCATTAGCAGGGAGGATGGAGCATACTAATATCTCTTCAGCATTCAAATCTAGAATTTGGTCCCTCCTGGTCAGTATGACCTTGGACTTCTCTGCAATTGCTTCTTTTCCTATAAAGCAGATTAATGGCAGCTCCCAACAGCAAGGTCTTCCAAGAACTATTACTTGAACACATGGACCTTCTGTGGGCGATACAGTGCTTGCCCTTGGGGAACCCCCAGGGAGCCTGGGACTCCTGGAAGCAGCATCTCTCAGTGATAGCAGCTGTTGGCTTCCTGTCCTCACGGCCATGGACCATTCTCCTGGCAACTGTACTAACCTCCAAACCTCTCAGGTTCTCTGGGGTCTGAGAGAACCTTCAGCCCAGAAGGCAGCCTCCAGGTGGGCCTCTGCAGAGCCCTCTACTGGCAGCAATGAGGAACAAACTCTCGAAGAACCACCTCAGCCTTCAGAACTGCTGAAGTAGTAACCATCGCTACTACTAATGATAATAAATTTGTATTAACAATAGCTAGTAATTCCATTGCTACACACTTCCTGCATACATGCACTGTATTAATATATTTTATCTTCATCACAGTTTTTTGAGGTAAATACCCCAATACTCATTTAAGACATGAGGAAATTGAGGACCAGAGAAGCTCAAGGACTTACTCAAGGTTAGTAGTTGGTAGGTGTCAGAGTCAGCATTTTGAACTCAGATTTGTCTGACTTAGCATCTTTTACTTTCAGCCTCAAAATTCCGTTTGTCGAGTGACGGGTACCATTCTGAGAGCTGTGTACAACGTTGCTTCACATGAAGAACGTGTGGGGACTTCCCTGGTGGTCCAGCGGTTAACACTCTGCCTTCCAGTACATGGGGTACAGAGTCCATCCCTGGGGCCTCCTGGCCAAAAAACCAAAGCAGAAAGCAGAAACAATATTGTAACAAATTCACTAAAGACTTTAAAAGTGGACCATACCAAATAAATCTCTAAAAAGAAACGACCGGCAGACAGTGGGTGCTGCCCCAACCACCAACCCTTCTGATATGGCCCAAGGATCCATCAAGTTCAGGTGAGGCCCTCAGGATTCTGAGGAGGCATCCCTGCCCCCTGGAAGCAGAGTCACTTCAGGACTCTGCTCACTCAGTCGTGTCTGACTCTTTGCAACTGTATGGACTGTGCGTTGTCAGGCTCCTCTCTCCATGGAATTTTCCAGGCAAAAATACTGGACTGGGTTGCCATTTTCTACTCCAGGAGATCTTCCCAACCCAGGGATTGAACCCACATCTCTTGCGTTTCCTGCCTTGGCAGGTGGATACTTTACCATTAGTGCCACCTGGGAATACACTAAAGTATATTTACACAGTAGAGTATTACACAGCAGTTAAAATTAATGACTCATGGCTACAAGACGAAATATCAAAACAAAATACACCAAAAGAAACAAGTTGTAGAAGACAAAAACAGTATGATACTCTTTGTATATGTTGTGAAATTTGTAAGCAATATATTGTTTACAAACATACATTCTATGTTCTATAATGTGGATGGGAAAGATTGTAACTTCCAAACAAAAATTATTTCTAGATAGAAGAGAAGAGAGGTAAATGGGATTAGGGAGAACACACAGGTTGATTCAACTATAACTATAATGTTTTGCAATGTGAGCTCAGTTGTGTCCGACTCTTTGCAACCCGGTGGACTGTAGCCCACCAGACTCCTTTGCCCATGGGACTTTACAGGTAAGAATACTGGAGTGGGCTGCCATTTGCTCCTCCAGGGGATCTTCCTAACCCAGGGATCAAATCCAAGTTTCCTGTATCTCCTGCATTGCAGGCAAACTCTTAAACACTGCACCACCTGGGACACTGGCCACAGCTGAAATTCATCGCATCTCTGTCTTCTCCACTACCTCCTCTTGCTCCCACTTCTACAAAGCAAATCTCTAAGACATGCAAACCAGATTCCCAATTTTGGCTGATCTATGTTCCCTGATAATCAGTGGTAATGAATGCACCATACATGAAATAAAGTGATTTGTGGGTCTCCCAGAAAGCAAGCTGAAGTCAAGTTTAATAACTAGCATACAACTGCAACTTTGATTATCCATGAGTGTAATATTCATGGCAAATGTTTAATCCCACATGAGGTTACATATGCAAAATGGCTTTGGAAGGTATAAAATATTCTGCAAACGCCAAGTATGATTGTTCCTGCCAATGCCACACTCACCCTCCCAGCAGGTATGTGCTGAGGGAATATACTTGCTGGAGCTAAGTATGTTGAGAATGTAGAGTGTGACACAAAGGCCTAGTGATGTCGGGGTAAGAGCCCTCATATAACAGTCAGGAAATCTGGATCTGAACTCTGACCCTGCCATTAACAAGCTGGGGAAACTTTGACAAGTCTTTCTTGTCTTTCTCTGACCTTCAGTAATAATTCAATAGCAATAACAATGACATTCATAAAACAGCAATTGCAACTATTATCATTTAAAGTCCTGTACTTGTCTAAGAACCTTGCATACAACAGTTTGTTTGGTTCTCATGACAATCTGCTGTACTGTTAACATACCATTTTACGGATGCATAAACAGAGGCTCAGAGATGCTAAATGACTTAAACTGGCTTTGTATCAAGTACGGAAGCATATTTGGAGCTAAGCCAAATTCCATTTTGCTATTCATTGCAAAATCAAGTGATTGGGAGGTTATTTATGCTCTGTTTCTATTTCACTAATAGGAAAATTAGCTATGGTTAGATTGAGAATTTGTTACAATTCCAGAGGGAATATATAGACTCCTAATAAATGAAACAGGCAAGTGATTGATTATGACATTTTCCTAATACATGAGCTATGCCTGCTCTCTCTTTGGAAAATGCTTTTCAGACTGAGGGCACTGCTCCCACAAGAGGCTACCTTGCGAGAAAATGGAATATTGTACTTAACACCTCATGTCCCAACTATTGATTGAGCCTTCTCTCTTGCTGCTTCTGGGCTGTGACTTTTTTTTTTATGGAAAGTGCTAGAACTTGTCTACATCCCCAGCACCTACTTCAGTGCTTGTCACATGGTAGATGAACGTTCAATGGCAGGATAAATAGACATGTTTGCAGGATGAAAGTGGGAGTGTTAGTCGCTCAGTCATGTCTGACTCTTTGCAAATCCTATGGACTTGCCAGACTCCTCTGTCCATGGAATTCTCCAGGCAAGAATACTGAATTGGGTCACCATTCCCTTCTCCAGGGAATCTTCCCGACCCAGAGATCAAACCCGGGTCTCCTGTGTTGCAGGCAGATTCTTTACCATCTTAGTACCAGCAAAAGTATGAATGAATGAATGTCTGACTCCTTGCTCCTGTGGTTCTTTGTTCTTTTCTAGAAAACCTAATTGACTTCTTACTAGAGCAAAATGACTAATCTTGTCCTTTGACACTTGAAGTCTAAGAAACCTTGTTCAGAAGCTCACGTATTAGGTCAGCCTTGGCCCTCCTGTTTCTCTGCTGTTGTAAGTCTCTGTCTGAGTTATAAAAACATAGTGTACATTTGTTGTTTGTGAGTACCTAGAACCCATTTTATCTTCTTTCAGCAACACCTACTCCTTCCTGTTGTTTTATACGACTGATTGGGCTGACACTGCTTCCTTCCCTCCACTCCTTCCTTAGTGAGCCCAGGGTCCAGGTATGAACAGCTGAGCCCCCTGGTGGCTCAGTGGTAAAGAATTCGCCTTCAGTGTAGGAGTTGCAGGAGAGGAGGGTTCAATCCCTGGGTCAGGAAGATACCCTGGAGGAGGGCATGGCAACCCATTCCAGTATTCTTGCCCGGAGAATCCCATGGACAGAGGAGTCCATGGGGTCGCAGAGTCAGACATGACTGAAGCAGCTTAGAAGAGTACACGTCTTCAGGCCAGAGTAATTGCTTGGCTTATAAAAGAGCACATCACTTGTGCTGCTCCCAGGAATCACAGGACTTCTGTTGAGCCGATAAGGAAAAAGCACCTCTTTCCACTAGTGACACTAGGCTAGTTCACCAAAGCCTACAGCTGCCAGTGACCATCTTGCTGCTAGCAAGAGACTAGCCTGTGTGAGAATGAAGCCAAATTAGGAAGACTCGTGTTAAGAGTTGAAGAAAGAGGTATTCTTGATGACACAGTGTATGCACTATTTAAGAATTTATCCATGCTTGGAAGCAATTCTGCTAGTAAGTGAGTCCAAACAACCTGAAACATCAAAGTCTGGAGCAGAGGAAGATTTACTACAGGGCCAGGCAAGCAGATGAAGTGGCTCACGGCCTAAAAAACCTCAAACTCCCAGAAGAATTACAGCAAAGCATTTTTAAAGGTCAGGTGAGGCAGGCAAGAGTTGGGTCACAGGCTATGTGATCAGATGAAGCACAGTTCTCTGACTGACTGATAGCGAGGGGACAGAGCAGTGTTACAGGGGTTAACTTTATCAGTCCTTGGGGCTATGTGCTCAAGGTCACCAAGAAGTAGTTGACTTTTTCCTTTTGGTGTGGAGTTTTCACACTGCAAAACAACTTGGGAAAATTGGCATCAAATATTATTATCTAAGTACTTCAGAGACAAGATGAAGCAGAGGATGTGGGAGAAGGCCTGTCCTGGAAAGGCCCCATATCGGCCTGCTTAGTTACATTAGTAGACTTTCAATTATGTAATCCAATAAACCCAGCCCCTTTGTGTGCGTGCATGCGTGCATGCTTGCGTGCGTGTGTTTGTATCTAAACACGAGCTTGGACTGCCATATACCATCATTGTTGAGTACTATACTTTAAGGACCTAACCTAACTTGTTCCCACTACAGAATATTCTTCCTGGGTGGCTCAGATGGTAAAGAATCTGCCTGCAGAGCAGGAGACCTGGGTTTAATCCCTGAATTGGGACCACCTCCTGGAGAAGGGAATGGCTACCCACTCCAGTATTCTTGCCTGGAGAATCCCCGTGGACAGAGGAGCCTGGTGGGTCACAAAGAGTTGGACATGACCAAGCAGCTAACATTTTCCTGATGAGAGTCTGCTGCAGGCTGGGGGCTGTGTGTAGTCTCTAAGTTCTTTAAGTGTGGAACTGTTCTGTCACTGACAGAAGCCTGAAGCTGCTGTTTCGACACATGTTCGTGGGGAAAACTGGTGGTTTTCAGTTAAAGGTACAGTAGCATGGCTTAATAGGTAAGGGCCTTCAGTCTTAGATAAACAGAGTTCAAGTTTCACTTTATTCAGAAACAGTGTAACCTTAGAAAATTACTTCATCTCCATGCAAGTAAGCTTTTTTGACCATAAAATTGGGATAAAAGTATCCTGATTGCAAGGAATTAGAGAAGTTATGTAAAGTGTCTAAAACTTAGCCATACATAGTAAATGATCTTTAAACGGTATCTATTACATTACTTTTAAATAAGCCTTAAAGATAATCTACCAAAAAAATTTTCTTTGGTACCCTTAAAGCGCTATACTGACTTAAAGTTGTAACTGTATGAAAAACAGATGCGTGTGTAGTTGGAAAGAAAAAAAACTATCTTAAAGAATGATCATTATAGGACTTCCCTTGTGATACAGTGGATTGGAGTCTGCCTGCCAATGCAGGAGGCAGGGGTTCCATCCCTGGTCCAGGAGGATCCTTCGTGCCACGGGCATCTAAAGCCATGCTCTACAACTACTGAGCCCTGTGCCAACCACTTATTCTGTGGGCTGCAACCACTGAAGCCCGAGTGACCTAGAGCCTGTGCTCAACAAGAGGAGACACTTCGGTGAGATGCCCACGCCCCTACTTGCCACAACCAGAGAAAGCCCACAGGCAGCAATGAAGACCCAGTGCAACCAAAAATAAATAAAATTAAAAGATTTCAAAAAATGCTTAAAAAACAACAAAGAATGACCATGGTAACACATTGTGTCATTCTAAAATCTTCTGAAACTGGAGGTGGTCAGACATAAGTAGTTGTGCCCTGTGGTCTTTGGAAGGAAAACAAAAGACTCTGAGGGTTATTTTTTTTAATTGAGAGGTCTTGGTCAGAAAATAAAGATATTCCATTTTATAAGGCAACAAATAATTTACATAAACACAAAAAATATGAAAAGTCATTTTAGATTTAATTTAAGAGGATTAGAGAAATATGGGTAGGACTTTTTGATATGAAACCAGCTAAATCAAATATCACAAGTAAACAAATATGTGGAGGGGTTTATTCCAATAATTTATTTATACATATGCCATATGATACTATGAAATTTTTAAAAGGCAGGCATATAATGGAGAAGGAGACAAAAATAGTCTGTAATTTTTCTGAGTGTAAAAAAGTAAAGATAAAATATGGCACTCCAAGTTTTAAAAAGCAAAATTTTGTGGCAGAAAAGAAATATTAAGGGAAACATAATGATACATTGAGAGAGCAATATTTCTAAAGATGTGACAGTGCTTAGGAAAAGAATAATGTGTGGTTGGCAGAGGCAGTAAAATGTGATGTCCAGGAGGGGAAAATTTCAGCCTCTACCCCCTTAGAGTTCTTGTGGCTGGACTAATAATAAAATTGACACAATACATATTAACAGAAGAAAAAGAAATACATTTAATTTGTGTGCAAAATGGTCTTGTAGAAATGGGAGCTAAAGAAGTGGCCAAAGCAGGCAGCTTTTATACTTTTTAGACAAAGGAACAATGGATTTGAGAGGAATTGACAGGACAAAGAAACTTAAGCTTGGCTGCTTCATTAGTAAGGAATTCAAGGGAGGTTTGGGCTTGGATAGTAAATTAGTAGAGAATAGCAAGGTTTCTTTTATACTGTCTGTTTTCTCAGTCTTGAATTCTCTGTCTCTGGCGCCAAGGATGTCTTTCTACCTCCCAGTACAAGGAAGGCCATTTCCCAGGGGAGATTTGCTTCCTGCTTCAGAAAGACAGAGGAGGGACGGAGCATCCCCCTTGCAGTTGCTGTTTCTTATGTAACATTTAATTCAAACTGATCAGTGTGCCATTGGGGCATATTTTTTGCTTTCCCAGGTGGCTCAGTGCTAAAGAATACACCTGCCAATGCAGGAGACTCAGGTTAAATCCCTGGGTCTGGAAGATCCCTGGAGTAGGAAATGGCAACCCACTCCAGTATTCTTGCCTGTAAAATCCCATGGACAGAGAAACCTGGCAGGCTACAGTCCATGCGGTTGCAAAAAGCCGGACACAACTGAGTGATTGACCACAAACATACATACACACTTTTTTTTTTAATTGAAGTACAGCTGATTAACAATGTTGTGATTGTTTCAGGTGACTGAAAAAAAAAAGGGACTTCACCATACATACACCATTGAGGCATATTGAGGCAACATGCCCTTTACCTCCATGTTACTGAGCAAAGGACTCAGTGCCAGACAAGTATAAACTAGTCCTATGGCACCAGCTATTGAGCAAAGGAAAAGTGCTATTTTGAGGTCCCACAAATCCTAGCAAGGAGGCAGGAGGCTTGGCTCAAATCTGTTTCCTTGATTCGGTGTTCAGTTTTATGAGTTAGGAGAGGAGGATTGGTGTTCAGATGTACTGGTGGGGTAAGTTTTGATTAAAAGAACTTATTTACAACACAGAAATAGACCCACAAACAGACAACAAATTTATGGTAACCAAAGAGGAAAGGGGAGGAGGGATAAATTAGGAGTTCAACATTATCATATATATGTTTTAAATATATATAATATGAATATTATATTATAATATTATGTTATATATAATTATACATTATATATTAACATACTTATATATTATATAATATTATATATATAATATATATATTAACATACTTATATATTATATAATATTATATTATATATATAATATATATATTACTCAGACAGCAAAGAATTTGCCCACAATGTAGGAAACCCAGATCCCTGGACCAGGAAGATTCTCTGGAAAAGGGAACGGTACCCACTCCAGTGTTCTCACCTGGAGAGTTCCATGAACATAGGACCCTGACAGGCTATAGTCCATTGAGTTGCAAAGAGTCGGACATGATTGAATGACTAACACTTTCATATATAAAAACATATATATGCTATATATAACATATATATACTACTTTATATAATACATTTATATATATATATATATATATGTATGTATGTATGTATGTATGTATAATAGATAACCAACAAGTACCTGCTGTATAGCATGAGGAACTCTACTCAACACTTTGTAATAACCTATAAGGGAAAAAAATCTGAGAAAGAATATATACATATTTCAGCCCAGCATTTATTTACCCTAGGAAGCACTTAAATGTATTAATAAATTTTAACTAATGGGTCTAAATTTATGCCATATATATATATATATATACATATTTATAACTGAATCATTTTGCTGTACACTCAAAACTAACACAACATTTTAAATCATCTATATTTCAATTAAAAAAAGAACTTGTCTGTTCACAGTAAGATCTAGAAAAGGGATGTCACCAAGACTTCCTGGACGTGAGCCCTCTGCTTCTGAAAGGATCCTGGCCTTCAGGTTCCTGTTCCTGTCCCTTGGTTTCATGTGAAGTCACTCAGTCGTGTCCAACTCTTTGCTACCCCGTGGACTGTAGCCCACCAGGCTCCTCTGTCCATGGGATTTTCCAGGCAAGAATGCTGGAATGGGTTGCATTTTTGGCTTTTCATGGGAGGAGTGGAATTTTGGTTTCAGGTATTATTTGAGAGCAAAATTTTCTCCTCTGCATGCACTTTGGCTGCATGACTTGCAATTTTATTCTGTTGTCTCTGAAAACTAACTCAGTATCTTATTAGAACAGGATAATGCCCATTTGGGGTTGGTTCTGAGACTACATTTCTATACACCATCCATACTGAGTTCTTTCCTTGTCAATACATTTCTATTTTGTTACACTCCCCTCTACAGTCAGCATTTATTTACCCTAGGAAGAACTTAAATGTATTAATAAACTTTAACTAATGGGTCTAAATTCAGACCTCATTCTTGAACAGCATCACCAACAAAAGTCCTCCTTCTAGTTTCTCAGAGCTGGCTGTTACCCCCAAACTGATTGCCTTGGGAAGAACAGGAATGAGATGTGGGTGCCCTCCTAGAAGCTCCTCTGATGAAGAGATGAGGGCTCTGCAATTGAAACGGATTTTCTTTTCGAGATGAAGTTGAATTCCATCTCCATTGCCTTTGGCCCTCTCCATCGTCCCTTTAAATGTCACATCTGCCTGCATCACTCAACATGTTTTGCATAGGTCAGAATGCTTCCCTGTCTCAGCCGAGATGACGTCTTGGGCACCAAGGATTCATCATCTTTATAGATGTTGAATCTGCTCAGTGCTAGAAAGAGCCGCAGAGCAAAGCCTTTAGAGCAAGGTCTGTGAAATCCCTGAAAATCATGAATTTAGTCCAAGGAAATATTTCAAATGTCATTCTGGTGCTTCTTGAGTGGCATAAGAGAAGAGTGACTCCTGACGGGTTGGTAAAAACCACTTGCTAATGGTTATATGGCTTCTGTGTGGTTATTATTATCTTTTCATTCCTGAGTGTAAATGTCCATCAGGGATGCACAGCCAATGCTGTGGATGCTGGCAGCAGATCCATCCACATTATTGGATGGGAGGTCCTGCCTCTTAGCCCCCTGATGAGTATTGTAGGATCCAGGTGATGCTTCCTGTCTAGTATACATTGTTTCCACAGGAAAGTTACCCTTGAATCTTTTCCTACTCCCCCCTGAAACTTGTAATTGGTGTGTTGTGTTTAAATCATAGTCTAAGTTGTGTTTGCTGTTAACTCTCCCAGGATATCTATTTTAAACAGAATAGCAAGAATAGGAGGCAAGTGCTTTGCCTTGAGAATTAATCTAAGAACCCAAACAGAATCCTTTCCAGAGGCAAGAAAATTGACAGAAAATGATAGGTGAGGCACAGCTTGCTGTCAGAGTAATCATCTTTAGTTGTGGGAAGGAGGGGGTAGAGGGTGAGAATGATCACCATTAAATGAAACAGGTATCATGGAGGACGCATTTCTGGGAGCACATTTTTGATGGAGATGCCTCATCAGCTGCCAAATCTCTCAGCAGCTCAGCCAGGATCATTCCGCAAATGGCCATTGCGGCCTGGGTTTCATCGCTTCACATTTGCACCTTGCAGCTTTTAAGGGCCATTAGAAGCTAAATACTGCCCCATCAAAGCTCTATCTGAAAGGAGTTGTTGCTGGCAGCCAGATAGCCCGTGGAATCTCAGCCTTCGACAGTTCTTAATAAGTAAATATCTTTGCTTATGAGACAGAATGATGATCTGGAAAGGGGGATGCTCTAAAACACAGACGGTGTCCATGAGCAGCTGGAAATTTGACATCAACACCCATCACAATCAGGCTCCCATCCCTGTCGCTCAGAGTAGGCTGGAATGTCAGAGATTTTGCCTTTTGAAAATGTTGCATAATTTGAGACATTAAAATTAAAGGTGATGTTTACTGTTCACTTCTTATATAGATATTTCCAGATTCACAGTGGGATCTTGAAAATGCTTTGTGTCTCTGCCAGTTACTGAATGCAATCAGATAGCTTTGCGTGGGCTGGCATACCAATTAGAGGCCTTGTCTGGGTTACGTGTGATGTCTTCCCTCTTAAACTCAATAGCACGTCTGCACATAAATAGATTCAGAGAGAAAGCCCAATTGCCAGAAAAATCTAAGGACTCTTTCTGCTCTTAACATTACATGTGTTCATACACAGTCTCAAGGTGGAAGGCGAAACAGCCATAAAGCACGGTGAATAAAAGAAGATTAATGAGGGAAAGAATCTGACAAAAATATTTAATTAGAATGCAATGGCTTGGCCCTATTATCTTGTATTATTATACATCTTGTCATTAACCAAATCTGTGTCTAAACTGTGGGCATTTGTCTTCATTATGTAATAAAACGATATAATGAGCAGGTTCCAAACAACCAACAACTACTCTGAAATGCTCACAAATGTGGAGAATGGTAAATGTTTCTATTTTGATTCCATGGGTTCCAGTAGCTAAAGCTCAGCCCTGCTTTGAGAGAGGAAGAAATGCTCTTGTGTTTAAAATTGTGGGTAGATAAATCAAATCAAGGTGTCTTTTAGCCTGACATCCAACCATCTTGGCGTTCAGAGGCCTCTCTCTGCTGAACACTCACCAGGAGACTTTTTCTGGATTATAGTTTCCTTATCTGTCAGACATGATGGATCTGTATCTTCTTGAAGGTCCCTTCTGGTATGAATACTGTGTGTTCAAGAAAATGGTATGAATTGTTAATTCTCATTTGGGGTCTAGCTTAACTGATATGCAAGAAGCCATTCTTCATTCATTCATTTGTTCATTCACTAAGCATTTATTAGAATGTTAATAGAGTGCCAGCTGCTACTTCATGTATGAATGGTCCAGAGATGAAATGTCTGCCCCTAAGCTAGTTCTGTGGTTTCCAGTCCTAAATGCACGTTGGACCAACTGGGGAGGTACTTTAAAACCCTGATGCCTGGGCCCTAGCCCCAGAGATTTTAATAAATTGACTTGCAATAGGATGCCTTTCTAAAGCATAATCTGGCTTGAGAAATTCTAAAAGAAGATGCAGAAACTGCAATATATTATACTGTAGTGTTGGGCTTCCCAGGTTGTGGTGCTAGTGTTAAAAAACCTGACTGCCAATTCAGGAGACTTAAGAGACCTGGGTTCCATGGTCTCTTAGGAGAGATCTTAGAAGATCCCCTGGAGGACGGCATGGCAATCCACTCTAATACTCTTGCCTGGAGAATCCCATGATCAGGGGAGCCTGGCTGGCTTACAGACCACAGGGTTGCGCAGAGTCGGACATGACTGAAGTAACTTAGCACACACAGACACATGTACTGTAGTATATAGTATGTGTCTCTGAAAGACACACTTTCTACTCACTGAGAGAACTAACGGTGCAGAGGAAGTTCTCCTGTAGGAATTAACATCCGAGATCAATTTTAAAAGATGAGCAAGAATGAAGCTGGCTGAGAAGTGTTGGGATTCAGGTGGGCGGCCCCCAAATATATTAATACTACAATAACGTATTTTGAATTGGAGTTACTTACAACATGGCTAATGCAAGAGGGCCACTCTGACCCTCCTCTGTCTCTCAGAAAGCAGGAAATGAATCTTTCATGTGGAAGGTACACTCCCAGCCTTTGGAGGTAGAAGGACACCGTCACTGGCAGAGACAGGATACACAGAGCAAGAAGCCTGTATAAACAAACCTGTCACTTCTTTAAGGCACTATCCTAAGACCTGACTCAACAAATTCTTTCTTTTTTAAAACTTTTTATTTTGTATTGATGTATAGCTGATTAACAGATAGTTTCAGGTGAACAGTGAAGGGACTCAACCATACATGTATATGTATCCCTTCTCCCCCAGACTCCCCTCCCATCCAGGCTTCCATGTAATATTGAGCAGAGTTCCATGTGCTATACAGTAGGTCCTTGTTGGTTATCCATTTTAAATAGGGCAATGTGTTCATGTCCATCCCAAACTCCCTAACTATCCCTTCCTCCTCTTCTTTCCCCTTCCACCTCTCCAGCAACCATAAGTTCATTCTCTAAGTCTGTGAGTCTCTTTCTGTTTTGTAAGTTCATTTGTATCATTTCTTCTTTGATTCCACAAATAAGGGATGTCATACGATATTTCCCCTTCTCTGTTGGACTAACTTCACTCAGTGTGACAAACAAATGCTTTCTAATTGACCACCTGAAACCTAGGTTTCTTTGTCCTGTCAATTCCTCACAAATGTATTGTTTTTTTTTTTTTGTCTAAAAATATAAAATCTACCTGCTTTGACCACTTCTGATGTCTAATTTCTATGAGACCTCCGAGCACAAGAATTAAAACTTATTTCTTTTCCTCCTGCTGATCTGTCTTGTGTATTAGTCTGGTCGCATGAATTCAAGTTGGAGGGAATTTCTCCTCCCCACCAAGGAAAAACAAATGGAGCTACAGAGATCGAGTGGCCCAGAGATGCCTGTAATCACAAGAAGTTCGTATGGCCAGAGCCAAGAGGGCAAGGCTGCTCAGATGAGGCTTAGGAATAAAGCACTTTGGTAGAAACTGCCAGTTATTCCCTGAGAACCCTTCATTTTATGGGGCCCATAGCTACCCGATAAGCATCCACATTCCCCAGCTCTCTGGACTCTAGGTATGGCCACAGAACTAAGTGCTGGCCAACAGGAATGTGAAAAGGAATAATGTGAATAACCTCGAGGTCTCATCCTCAGGGAAAAAAAGTCTGCTTACCACCAGGTCCTCCTTCTCTCTGTGCATGAGCTGAAACACAAAAATAGTGCTTCAACCATGCTGGTCAATAGCATCCAAGAGAATGACAGAGAACAGATGGGAAGAAATTCTCTAAATGATACTCAGATCATTCACTAGCTTGGACTTATACCCTAAGTGAGAAATAAAGCTTTTATTTTGCTTGACAGACTGTTTGATATTCTTTGTTTCAATAGTAAATGTGTGTGTGTGTGTGTGTGTGTGTGTGTGAGTCGCTCAGTCATGTCCAACTCTTTGCGACCCCATGTACTATAGCCCGCCAGGCTCCTCTGTCCATGGAATTTTCCAGGCAAGAATACTGGAGTGGGTTGCATGCCCTTCTCCAGGTGATCTTCCTGACCCAGAGATCAAATCTGGGTCTCCTGCATTGCAGGAGAATACTTTACTCTCTGAGCCACCAAAGAAGCCCCCCCTTCTCTGATGTATATCCCACCAGAAAATTACTTTCTGGTGAGGAGAGAAATCACTGCTTTCAGAGGGGTGGCTTTTCTAAACATCTACTTTTGTGAAGTTCTGTTGTAGAATGTGTATCACAGGTTCTTTACAAAAGCCTAGTAAAGGAAGAAATTTCCTGAATCATAATTTTTCACAAAAATTTTAGTGTCTTTGACTTAGGCTAGTGTTTCTAAATCTCTCAGGATTGTAGATAAATACTCTTCATTTTCAAGACTAAATCTTTCTTTGGCTAAGGAGGGCCCAGTGGTAATTCCAAAAGATTGTTAGAATGGGCCTGAAGCTGGCCTTTTGTTTCATATTCTGGAATACGATTTTTGTGTACAATTCCCAGGCTTCAGGGTAGAATAAGCTCTCAGACACTTTATTGGGTTTTGATTGAGAATATTTGCGGGAGCAATTTCCAGGGGAACACTTAGGTGATCAGCCTCAGGAGCCTGCAATCTCAGGCCCCAAGGGGACAGAAATCACCAGTGGAAACATGACTATTACTGGGGAAATCGATCTTCTTGACAGAACATAAATCAGAAGCGCCGACCAGACACGGCAATGAAAATGCCCTCGGTCGTCCTATCAGAGCAGAGGTGTTAACATCGTCAGGGCGGGAGAGCAAAGGAAACCAGTCTGAATGCCAGAGACTTCCCCCCTGCTTCATTCTGTGTGGTTCACAGACCTGCCTGCAAACACTGGGCAGTTGGGGGAAGTCCAGTCCTGTGGGTCATGAGGCCTGTCCCCACAACGGGTGGCGGTTTCCACGTTCATTCTCGGGGGCCGAGCACCCTCGTTCAGTCTTGCCCCTAAGACTGTATCCAGGCTGAAGACCCTCACTCTACCATCTCTGAGGCTCCAGTTCTCTCCATCTCTCTTGCTGCTGGCTTGGTTCACGTTCCCACCGTCTTTCGTCTGAGCTGCTGCTGCAGTGTCTCCTAACAGCTCTTCTGCACACTAACCTCTCACTGTAGCCACAGACTCTTCAAGAGCACAAATCCAACCATGCTACTTTCGCCTGCTCCAGCCCTCCCATGTCTTCCTTGTGCCCACCAGGTTCTTTCTTTGCTTTCTTTCTTTCTTCGTTCTTTGGCTTCGTGGGGTCTCGTGGGAGGCCCCGTGGGATCTTCATTGCGGTGTGTGGTTTTCTATAGCTGTGGTGTTCAGGCTCAGTAGTTGCGGTTAGCGGGCTTACTTAGTTTCTGGACCAGGGATTGAACCCATGTCCCTGCACTGGAAGGCAGGTTCTTAACCAGTGGACCACAGCGAAGTCTTGCCCACACATCGGCCAACTTCCTATAGCTCCCTCAATCTTACTCCCCATTTTTCTTCCCTAGATTGGCAGATGCGTTGCTTCTCTTGCCTTTGGGAGGGGGTGATGCCATTTTCATTGCATGGAGTCAGGGAGACACTCTGGCCCCTAAGAGCATCTCTGAGCCAGAGTTCTCACTCTGCTTCTGTTTGGCTTAGCTCTTGGGGAGCAGCATTTCATGGTGGGAGCAGCCAAAGAGTCCACTTGCTGTTAACATGCCTGTAACTGGCTTCTCACTATTCACAGTGCTTCTTCTCTCAGGAAAAGAGAGCAGATCAGCTGTGCCTGTTTCAATAATATAACTAGCAAGTGGTGGTAGATACTACCTTTTATTTTTAAACTGAAGTATACTTTTTGGCAGCAAAAAAGTATACTTCTTTGGAGATTTAATGTTTTAGATAAATATTGTACTTTCCATTTCACTGTGGTGCCCACCATTAAATGTTTTTAAAATTTATTTTGGAGTAGAGTTGATTTCCAATGTTGTGTTAGTTTCAGATGTACAGCAAAGTGGTTTGGTGTTATATATATAAGTATGTGTATGTATGTGCTCACTAATTCACTTCAGTCATTTCTGACTCTTTTCAACGCTATGAACTGTAGTCCACCAGACTCCTCTGTCAGTGGCATTCTCCAGGCAAGAATACTGGAGTGGATTGCCATGTCCTCTTCCAGGTGATCTTCCCACCCCGGGAATGAACCCTTGTATCTTATGTCTCCTATATTGGCAGGCAGACTCTTTACCACTAGCACTACCTGGGTAGTGCGCATATATATGTATTTGTGTATATAAATGTACATATATTCTTCCAAACTTTTTCCCCTCATCAGTTCAGTTCAGTTGCCCAGTCGTGTCTGACTCTTTGCGACCCCATGAATTGCAGCACACCAGGCCTCCCTGTCCATCACCAACTCCGGGAGTCCATCCAAACCCATGTCCATCGAGTCAGTGATGTCATCCAGCCATCTCATCCTCTGTAGTACCCTTCTCCTCCTGCCCCCAATCCTTCCCAGGGTTAGGGTCTTTTCCAATGAGTCAACTCTTTGCATGAGGTGGCCAAAGTATTGGAGTTTCAGCTTCAACATCAGTCCTTCCAATGAATACCCAGGACTGATCTCCTTTAGGATGGACTGGTTGGATCTTCTTGCAGTCCAAGGGACTCTCAAGAGTCTTCTCCAACACCACAGTTCAAAAGCATCAATTCTTCAGCACTCAGCTTTCTTCATAGTCCAACTCTCACATCCATACATGACTACTGGGAAAACCATAGTCTTGACTAGACGGACCTTTGTTGGCAAAGTAATGTCTCCACTTTTTAATATGCTATCTAGGTTGGTTATAACTTTCCTTCCAAGGAGTAAGCATCTTTGGATTTCATGGCTGCAATCACCATCTGCAGTGATTTTGGAGACCCCAAAAATAAAGTCTTATATTGTTTCCACTGTTTCCCCATCTATTTCCCATGAAGTGATGGGACCGGATGCCATGATCTTAGTTTTCTGAACGTTGAGCTTTAAGCCAACTTTTTCACTCTCCTCTTTCACTTTCATCAAGAGGCTTTTTAATTCCTCTTCACTTTCTGCCATAAGGGTGGTGTCATCTGCATATCTGAGGTTATTGATATTTCTCCTGGCAGTCTTGATTCCAGTTTGTGCTTCTTCCAGCCCAGGGTTTCTCATGATGTACTCTGCATATAAGTTAAATAAGCAGAGTGACAATGTACAGCCTTGATGTACTCCTTTCCTGACTTGGAACTTGTCTGTTGTTCCATGTCCAGTTCTAATGGTAGCTTCCTGACCTGCATACAGGTTTCTCAAGAGACAGGTCAGATGGTCTGGTCTGGTTTTCCCATATCTTGAAGAATTTTCTACAGTTTATTGTGATCCACACAGTCAAAGGCTTTGCATAGTCAATAAAGCAGAAATAGATGTTTTTCTGGAACTGTCTTGCTTTTTGATAATCTCTCAAAAGTTGTTACAAAAAATTAGGTAGATGCTACTTTCACATGTAGTATGATTCTAAGGAGCATGAATAAGTTTCCTCCCAAAACATACACACACATACACCTGATTGCTAGGAATCAAAACATTATTTAAAAAAAGTGGGCCAAAGAACTAAACAGACATTTCTCCAAAGAAGACATAAAAATGGCTAACAAACACATGAAAAGATGTTCAACATCACTCATTATCAGAGAAATGCAAATCAAAACCACAATGAGGTATCACTTTACACCAGTCAGAATGGCTGTAATCCAAAAATCTACAAGTAATAAATGCTGGAGAGGATGTGGAGAAAAGGGAACTCTCTTACACTGTTGGTGGGAATGCAAACTAGTACAGCCACTATGGAAAACAGTGTGGAGGTTCCTTAAAAAGCTGCAAATAGTCCTGCCATATGACCCAGCAATCCCACTGCTGGGCATATACACCGAGGAAACCAGAATTGAAAGAGCCACGTGTACCCCAATGTTCATCGCTGCATTGTTTACAATAGCCAAGACATGGAAACAACCTAGATGCCCATCAACTGATGAATGGATAAGAAAGCTGTGGTACATATACACAATGGAATATTACTCAGCATTAAAAAAAAAATTCATTTGAAGCAATTCTACTCAGATGGACAAAACTGGAGTCCATTATCCAGAGTGAAGTAAGCCAGAAGCAAAAACAACAATACAGTATATTAACACATATATATGGAATTTAGAAAGACGGTAACGAGAACCCAACATGTGAGACAGCAAAAGGAACGCAGATGTATAGAATAGACTCGTGGACTCTGTGGATGATGGTAAGGGTGGGATGATATGGGAGAAGGGCATTGAAACAAGTTAATTATCATATGTCTAATCAATCGCCAGCCCAGGATTGATGCTTGGGGCTGGTGTAGCGAGATTTCCTTGGGGGGAGGGAGGAGGGAGGGGGGTTCTGGAGGGGGAGCAAATGTAAACCCATGGTGATATCATAACAATGTATGGCAAAAACAATAAAAAAAATAGGGAAGCAATAGAGAAGAAGATAATAGTAAATGGGGTGACAGAGTATCAAGAAAAGAAGTTGAGAGAGACAGCCTTGAAAGGGAATTAAGGAGACCTATTTGGAAACCTTGAGTATTTCTCACTTTTGTCAAATGACACCCCTGGGTGCAGGCATTGTAGTTTAAAACCAGAATTGATTTGGCCTAGGTGGCCTGTGGATTGATGATTGCAGAGATGCCTAACATTTGTAATAACCTATGTGAAAACCCTCTGAGGAGTTGGGATTCTGGATCACTAGTCTTCTTTCCCAGTCTCTCTTGAGAAATAAAGAAACAAGATATTAAAATGCAAGAAACACAAGCACTGAGGATAAGAAAGATTGGCTCTCTGTCCCACCCTTCCCATTTACTAGCTGGGTACCTTCAGATGAGTAGTTTAACCTCTCTGAGCTTTGGTTTACTTAATGGCAAATACAGGAGCACGAACACCTACACACCAGCCTACTGTGTCTGGATGAGATAAGGATGTTCAGCAACAGCACCAAAGCAACACATAAAAGTGATCGACAGATAGTTTATTTCATCTCTTCTGAGTATGAATCTCATCTATGTCAAAAGGTAGAAGGACTATTTGCCCTGTCTCTCACAGGGCTGTTAGGTTCTATCAGTAGATAATGCTCATGGAAAGACCATTGTACATCAGATAGTTGATTTGTTAATTATTGTTATAATTCCTGTAGTGATTATGTATAGAGACTGGAACTTAATATTCTGTTTTTAAAAGGTTGATGATTCTTAGTCTAAGAAACACAGATATCTGCAATACTTGTCACTCTTGACAGTTGCCCACTCGTACTGGAGAGAAGGAAGGAGACCAGTGTCAGAGAAAGGCTTGACAGCACCCTGGGAAGCTGAGTGAATGGAAACTTAGGCTGGGACCTGGTTTTTTCTCTCAGTTGACATGAGAAAGCTCAGAATTGCTTTGATGAAGCAAGGTGATGGTGAAGTTATGATATGGTGCAAATCTTATATGATGGTTGTCACTATCATGGTGAACTTCTACCCTATCTCAAAACTCCTCTCAGGCATCACTTATTTTGTATGGGCTTGAGTCCTTCTTCTCTATGCTCTCAAGGCACCCTACCTTTACCTCTGTTCATGCAGCTATCACACCACATTAAATGCTATCCATCCATCCATCCTTCAGTAAATATGTGTGTCTCTCATGGGCTGGATACTGTACAAAGTACTCAAGCCATACAGGTGATTCAGTCACCTATCTCTTCCACTAGAGTGAGAGTTCTATGACCTTTTTATTCATGCCTATGTTCTTGAGGCTTAACCCAGGGTTTGGTTCATAATAGACACACAGGAGATGGTTCAGTGTGGTGATTAAGAGCATGCCAGGTCCTGTGCAAGTTGCTTAAGCTTTAACTCTCATTTTTCTCATCTGTTATAATAATACCTACCTCTACATTTACCCTAAGGGTAAAAATAAGATACTCCCATAAAACACTTGGAAAGGTACTTAGCATCTGGTAAGTGCTGAATAAATACTAGCCACAGTCATAATAAATGACTCCAGCTTACACTCTCAGGCATAGGAGACCCACCTGTCACTATGGATGAGGGCAGCTCACACCTCCTGGTCTCCCTTTCTTTCATCTCTCCCCTCCTGCCCCTCATCACCAATGCCCCTGTGAGCACATACATATTTAGAAGCATCTTCTGGGTCCCTCTTGCTCTTGGAAGATCACCTGGGGTAAAGAATTTGCTAAGATCTCTGACAGCCCTTCCCAGTACCAGTTGTCATCTGTCCAGTTTTTAGCAACTCTGTGCCTCTCTCTGTTCTCACATCAAGAAGCATCTCAAGGGGCAAAACTCATATCCGAGCACAAAACACTTTGCTTTAGAAGCAATACCGAAACTGTCTGGCCACGAACAATGTCCTTTCCCCAGGATTAATGTTGCCTTTTCATAACTGCTGATCAAATTAAGACTACAATATGAGCAAAAGCAGAGGATGGCAGAAAGGAAACTACAGAGCACAGAGAATTCTTTCCACTCACCCCCACCCCCGATCCCCAGCCAATCACACAAGGCTCAAAGCTAAAATAAAATTAAAGGGAAAGAAAAAGAAACAGATCAAACTGATTAGGTGCTGGTATGCAGTTTAGAAAATCAGTTTAACTGAAGCTAAAAAAAAAAAGTGCTGTGATGTTTCCTGTGATTGGATTTAAAAATTCATCTCCTCAGTTAAAATCTACTTTGTCACTACACTGCCATCTGTCCTGCCTCCCAGTCATCCCAATGGAGAGTCAATAGTCTCTGAATCATGTTTCCTAGCTCCATGGCCAGTCACTAGGATGCTCAGCTAGTGACAGTCATCAGGAAGAATCTTAATCAAAACATGTGTCTGGGGTCAGTTAAAAGTTGGGCTCGTTTGCAGATCCATGCCTTTTGAGCTTGTAGCTTTGAGAAAGTTTTTGAGCTTCTCTGAGCATGTTTTCCCATCTGTAAAATGGGTAGTTAACACCTACCTTCCAAGGTAGCTATGATGATTGCATGGACGTATACATTTTTCAGCATACTGGAGGTGCTCCACAGTTTGGAGTCCCTTTCTTTTTGACACCTGGATGTGTTACTTTTATTTTTGTTTTGACCTCCTTTAAAATGTAAATCTCCATTAACAGTGTAACTCTTTAAGGCATTATCAATTATTTGTTTCCAAATGGGTTTCAAATTATTATTATTATTTTTTTTCTGAATACAGGTTGTTATAGAGGAGATGGATTGCAGACAGAATGTGATGGAAACAGAGTAACCATGCAATTCCTGGGAGAAGACAACTCTGGAGAGTGGAAGGATTACAGAACTATTATACCCAAGACAACCACATGTGTGCCAGCTCAGTTCCTTCAGTCATGTCGACTCTTTGCAGCACCATGGGCTGTAGCCTGCCAGGCTCCTCTATCCGGAAGATTCTCCAGGCAAGAATACTGGAGTAGGTTGCCATTTCCTTCTCCAGAGGATCTTCCCAACCCAAGGACTGAACTTGTATCTCCTACATTGGCAGGCAGATTCTTCACCAGTGCACCATCTGCAAAGCCTTAAGACAATCATACCTCCTTTAAGACTTACCTATTTCCTCCCTTCTTCTTTCCTTCCTTCCATCTACCTTCCTTCCTTCTCTTTCTTTTTAAATTTTGATGCAAATCACAATGGTCACCTTGTACAAAGAAGTGAATGAGAACTCCAAAAAAGTGGTCTATTCCCTAAACTAAGGATTGAAAGTGTCTTCACATTACCGGATTTTGTAGCTGTGGGCAGAGGCATGACTTGAAGCTTTGGCTATTTTTCTGTTTCTTGTCCCTTTAGGCAACTTTCACGTCCTAAACAGAGACACACACATATATATACACACACATGCATACAACACGATTCATTAAATTCTTACCGTAAGCCACATATTAAGTGTCTTATGGAAATTATAATTTAAGTCCCCAAACTCATGTATAAATTAAGTTTATTTTAAGTAAGATTTTTGGAAATCCAATTTAAGCAACCCAATACAAAAGGAAAATTTATTGTCTTACAGAACCCGCAAGTCTACAGACACAGCAGGACCTGAGGACTTAGCTCTGTCTTTCTCCATCTCCCATCTCTGACTCTCTCTGCCAAGATCTTGCTTGGACTGGCTTTTCCAAGACTTCCAGTAGCTTCTGATATAATTTCCACTGGCTTAGTTATTCCAGAACCCAGAGATCCTTTGTCTAATAATCCCCTAAAATATCTTCAGTGGGAGTCTCATTGTCCCCACTGTGTTGCTGTAGCAGAAACTAACTGAGGCACCCCATCATGTTAGCCCTTACCCAACCCTGTTCTCTCCACCTATCTAACCTACAGATGTCTGTCCTCCTCTTTCTTGCTCAATTGCACTCCGAATATGATTTCCCTCTAGCTATACCTGATGTTTACCCCTCCAAGACAAGATTCCTAACAGTGTTTTTTTCCTGGGAGTATTCTTTACTCCAGAAGGAATATCTCAGGAAGATGACCTGGAAAACCACCAGGAGCTGTCCTGTAATCTTGATCTCAATGGCCTTCTCAGGAGGAGGAGAAGAATGCAGGACCATATCAGCTCTAATCCTTAGCTTTAGCCCCATTTTCCATCTTAAAACTATAAGGCTTCTTCCAGCTTCCCAGGAAGAGGGTCATAGTCTTGAAGCATTAGCTTGTTTTGATCCTCTTTTGCCTAGCAAAGCAATAAAACTACTCCTTTCTATTCTTCCAAAACTTTGTCTCTGTATTTAAACCTGTCATTGGTGAACAGAGGCTGGTTTTGCAGCAACAGTGTCACATGCATGAACTTGAAACAGCCCATATGGCCAGTGGGCACAGTGCTCAGAAAGTCCAGTCTAGTGTTCCTCCCCCAAGAGCCGAAGGTGGGGCCATCCTCTTGAGAGTGCCTTGAGAGCGGAATGCGTACTCTTTCAGTGATAGCCAGACTCCTGTTCCTGAAAGCACAGGAAGAGTGAGAACTTGTCTTTGGTTTACAGATAATGAGGAACCTGCTCAAGGTCACAGAGCTGACAGATGATGGGGAGCTGGATTTTGAGGTGACATGGGCCCATTTCAGGGTTTTTATCCTTATCTGGGGCTGTGCTAGATAAACTAGGTTGATACTGAGTGAAGCAA
Source organism: Antilocapra americana (assembly GCA_007570785.1). Lineage (NCBI taxonomy): Eukaryota > Metazoa > Chordata > Mammalia > Artiodactyla > Antilocapridae > Antilocapra > Antilocapra americana. The sequence goes on along the minus strand of ML663562.1, from coordinate 35,046,555 downwards.
TTAAGTTGTAGATGGTCCCTAGATTGAGAAAACTCTTAAAAAAAAAAAAACTCAATATAGCATGAGTGTCCCCTTCCCTTTTCACTGGGTTCAACCTATCTCTCTCTCACTTCTTCCTCCTGGACACATAATGGCTCTCCCTTCCTCTCAGGCAGAACCTCTATGAAAATAAGTTCTTATTTGTAAATTTGGAGGCATATCTAATATGCACCCAGCATTTAAAAAAAAAAGGAAACAAGAAGTTCTCAGCAATGTCAGCCTTGTCAAGTTGAAATGTGTAGAAATCAAGTGTGGCAGCCAGGGGGTCCATGGTGAGGATAGATTTTTTTAAAAAAAAATTTATTTCTACATTTGTGTTAAGGTCAGTGTATTCATTTCACAGTAGGGAGGGATGAATTTTGACATTTTTATAAGGGTGATTGATTGGTTTGTGTCCATTTGTGAGACTCAACATGGCAAAAGGCCATGGCTAATGGAAGAGGAGGGGGGAAACTCAAAAACAACTAGTTTTGTCAGTAATCTGCCTATCACCAGATTGGAAGCTGCCCAGAAATGTGGACACAGATCTGAGCAGAAGATAGAAAAGTGTTCAACACACATTCATTAAAGTACAAATGGAAGGTTATTGACAAGGACTTCATTGAAATATGTGTCCCAGCTGCTGTGAGAGAGTCACCTGCTTTTTACTGACAAATGTCTTGTGTCCCTCACCCGGAAGATTTATGGAAGAATGTCATTTTCACAAATGGGATCTTTCATGGTCTCCATTGAAGGTCCAGCTTATATGGGCTTTTCTTGGGGGTGTTGGAGGCTTCCTCAGCCCCCAACTAACTCTATATATCCTGACCTTTGACTTCCACATTGTGAAATGAAAATATCTCCTATCATATCAATAATCAAGAAATGTCACAGCCATCAGCAATTTCCAGCCTCCAAATATGAATAAAAGTGAAAGTCGTGTCCAACTCCTTGCAACTCCATGGGTTGTAGACTCCCAGGCTCCTCTGCCCATGGAATTCTCCAGGCCAGAATACTGGAGTGGGTAGCCATTCTCTTCTCTGGGGGATATTCTGAACCCAAGGATCAAACCCAGGTCTCCCACATTGCAGGCGGATTCTTTACCATCTGAGCCACCAGGGCAGCCCAGGGCTCCCCAAACTGAGATCCAACAGATGCTGCCACCCACCCTGAGGTTATTGCTGAGGAACTGGGGGAATACAAGAAGCAACCATCTGCCACTCCTTAAGGTGGACAAGGAAACACCATTGGTTTCCTGTTTCCTTAGCTGAGGTGCATATGAAAGCAATAAATTCTATGAGCCCAGAGGCTTGCATCTTCCCATGCACAGGATGCTAAATTCCTTAACTTGATACCTGAACTTTGAAGTTCAGATTGCCTGCTTCCTTTGTTGCAAACTTGTATATAGGCTGACTTCCCCTCCTGCCTCCTTGGAGCAGTTTTCTCAGGGCTACTGAGATACTGAGCAGTTTTCTCTGGGCTCGGAGTTCTAAACATACTCACGAATCAAAACAACTCTCTGCTTTAAGATTGTGACAGCATTTTTTAGTTGACAACATGATTATAATCAGAACACCTTTAACTCCTCCCTCAATCATTGTCCTCCTGGTTAGACTGAGTTTCATGAGTTGATGAGACAAAGAGACATGTGTGTCTGCTCCTTGTTGTATCTCAAGTGCAAAGAAGAGGGCATAAAATTTGTAGTAAGCATTAGCAAATACTTGTTGAATGAATGAAAGGCTTTTAAACCATTTCAGTCTCTGCCTTTTGAGCTGTAGCATATTGCCATGCTCTCATTTGAGGGAGATATGCCCTGATTGATATTATTCAACCACATTCTGGCACCGTGGACAGAGAAGTGGACCTTTATCAAGCAGACTTAAATTTTGGAGAGCTATGAGTAAGTGGTAACGTGAATGCTTCTTATCTGACTAGATCATTGGTAAAGAATAGCAGAAGTAATGAGGATGCCAATATATGTTGTTATAATTACTTCTCTGAACACTAATTCCTTTCCTTCTCAGCAAGGATGAGACTAAAGCTTCATCTAAATTGTTATGCTTATAGATGATTGACAGGGAGTCATGAATATTTACCTGGAAAGCATTTCTCTATAAAAACAGAATGCCATTCCTTGGTGATTCATCACCTTTTTCTATGATGACCTCACTGTTTAAACACACTGAAGCTTCCATATTAACCCAGGACTGCTTATTCCTGTGATCTCATGTATATTAGGCTTTTTTTTTTTTTAGAGCATCTGAGGTCAGAGACCCCTGTGTAAATGTCAGTGTCAGTCACCCCAGAGTCCTACAGCTAATCCTTCTAATGGTGATGGCCTCAGATTTGAGCATTCACAATACTAGGGATATTTCCTCAAGATCTGGAGGTGGAAGTCACATGGTTCTGTTGACTACAGACAGGTCCCCAAATAGTTTGTAAGTTACACTGTTCAGGGATTCCCTGGAGTCAAGAATACCTAGAAGAGTAACCTCAAAGGTTTCATCTTCTGTTTTGGGATTTCATTTACCCGATATTATAAAGGGATGAAATTATTCACTCCTGGATGTTTCCCATCTGTTCCCTTTCCTCTCTCTTTCCTAAAAGAGTCGTGGTTTTATGGTCAGTTATTTCTCCTCCTTTGTTCTAAAAAATTGCCTGGGCAGTTCTTTGGAATTTCACATTGAAGAATCTGAAGGGTAGGGGAGAATATTGCTGTTGTTTAGACATCGAACCATGCCCTGCTCTTTGCAACCCCATGGACAGTAGCACACCAGGCTCCTCTGTCCATGGATTTCTCTCGGCAAGAACACTGGAGTGGGTTGCCATTTCCTTCTCCATGGGATCTGCCTGACCCAGGGATTGTACCCATGTCTCCTGCTTTGGCAGGCAGATTCTTTACCCTGAGCCACCAGGGAAGCCCAGCGGAGAGTAGAAAACACCTGACCCAGGAGGGCAGCAGAATGTGCCTGATCAAAGAGCACTCCTCAGAGGCCATGGAATAAGTTGAAGAGGAACAAGCATAATGAATAAGGAGCACACTTGTGCTTTTACACCTGCCTTACAGCCTGAGATGTAAGTACAAAGATAGATGAAACAGTATCATGAGGAAGTGAGCTGGAAACTACCAGATATTGCAAGATACTAGAAAAAGAGATGATGACTAAGGTCACTAATAAGAGTTTATATGAACTATGTACAGCACTCTGCTACATGATTTTCAAGAGACTTGAGGATGTTTGGAAATTCTATTTTGATCACCTTTCTTTGCTAAGACCTCTACAAGTAGGTCAGGGCTCAAATGAATAGACAGGGCCCAAGGCGTCTCTGTAAGTTTCCACATGTCATCAAAATAAATGGGCTTCCTCCACAACTTGTCTCAGGCCCCTTCCTAAAGATCCTTCCCCTGTTTTAATACTCTCTGATTCAAGTCCCTTCACATCTGAACCAACCTTGGAATTCACTTCCAGACTAAGCTGACTGTGGAATCTATGGTGGGAGTGAGTGTCCACCTGTGAACATTGTCTTATTCCTCCTTAGGGTATAATTAAGAACATGGAAACCCAGGTTTATCACACAGGGTCAGGCTGCTGCTCATTGGCCAAGGGATCTGTATCTGACATGGCCCTCAGAATTGAGTTGAAAAAGTGCATGGATCTTGTCCCTGATGGTTGCTTCAAATTAACCCCATGAGGTGGCCTCAATAACCATTTCCTGTACTGTCTCCTCTAACATAATGTAAACTTCTGAGGCTGTGTTCTATACTGCATCCTAAATCATCACTTAGAACAAAATGTGTTCCCAACGCACAACACATCTTGTGCCTTTTTCTAAATTTTCCCATTTCAATGGGAAAAGTATGTGTGCTAGCCACACACATACTTTACAAATGTTTAGCCAACCACACTCTTGTCTTCTTCAGTAGCACAGCTCTTCCCCCTTTCCCAAATCCTATTTATCGCTTCATTTTTTTCACCCATACATTTGGAATCTACCGTTCCACCTTCTTCCCAGAAGCACTTCCCTGGGCACAGGGAGAGCAAACCCACTGAGAAGTTTCTCTTTCTAAGGTTCAGCAGCTAGCTCAGTATTTGAGACAGAGTTGATGCCCAGTAATAGTCACTGAATGGATGGCTCTGCTTCAGAGATACCTGGGACTGTGCTCTCAAAGTGTCAGGAAGAGTGTAGAGTCAAGTTATCTAATTAACCTACTGTAAATCATTCAGTAGCATTGTATAAGGTTTTGTTCATTCAAAGAACTTATCTGCCTAGGCTTCAAGGCAACATCTGGGGCCATGGTCTGGTCTTTCTATCTTTTCAGATGGATAATGAACTTGAGTTTGGTTACCATCAAAGATTTTGATTCAAATCTGGTTCATCCCATTCTACTTGTGTGAATTGAGGTAAGTGATTCAACCTCACTGGCTCTCTTCTAGCCTGTCTGAAAAGTGGGGAAAATAATGTCTTCCTATCAGAAGAGAATGAAATAAGAATGCCTGGTGCAAGGTGAATATTCAATAAATGGCCCCAGTGGTATTGAATGATCCCCTGAAGAGGCTACTCTAGAAAGTTAAAAGTTTTGAGTAGGTAAGTTAGCATGGATTCACTTGAAGGAGAAACAAAAATTGATTTTTATTTTTATCACAGAATGTTGCTTCATTCTCACTCTGCAACTCATCTATTCTGTATCAGAAAAGTCTTACTATTAGAAAATTCAAGCTCACCTCACCTAGGCAATGAGCTACTTTCTTCTATAGAACATAATTTCTCATAATCCTGGGCATAACAACTCTTCTCACTCCTTGTCTGCATGGGGGCCATTAGTTGACATAAAGCTCCACAAAGTAAAATTTTCATTTAATTGAACGTGTTTGTTGTTTTCCCGGCATAACAGAGGTAGGTCTACGGTCACAAACCCTGCATCCTGGGCCATTGCCCAGAGAGGAAAACTATCACTAATTAGCACCTCTGTGGGGCTGGTGGAAGGGCTGCTTTTTTATTCTACTGCTTTCATCCCTTTTGGCAAACATCCCTGGAAAGCTAGCCATAAATGCTAATGAAATCGCAATTTCTGTTGGAAAATGCGATCCCAGAACATTTGAAAGCTCAAAACCTCACTTAACTGCGTGGTGCATTGTATGTACATTATATTCTTTTGAGACCTGCTTGTTTGTACAATCTAATATCTACTTAAAGAGCATTTGTCCAAAAGCGAGGCACTGGCTTATGAAGCTTCCCACCTCGCCACCATCAGCAGGGAGGGCTCATCCTAGTCACCTGGTGTGGATAAAATACATCCTCTCTCTCCTTTGAGTTTCAAGGTAATTTGATGATAAGAACTACATAACTATATAAGTGGGTGGGTAGATACAAACTGTCAGTCTCTTAAGAGGGATACACATATGAATCCCTAAAAGAATATGAAATGACTGTTTCAAGTGATGTGCTTTCTGAGAGCTCTGGCTTTGCCAGGATATAGCACCCATCAAAAGCAGAAAACTAGACTCCAGGAACCATCAGCAAAGCGACAGCAACATATTGCATTTCCTCTTCTCACTAAGCAAGGTAACCTATTTGATCCTAGCAATAATGTCACGGTATCAGCCCTAAAGGGGCTTCCCAGGTGGCCCTAGAGATAAAGAACCTGCCTGCCAATGCAGGAGACATAAAAGAGGCAGGTTCAATACCTGGGTAGAGAATATGTCCTGGAGGAGGGCATGGCAATCCCCTCCAATATTTCTGCCTGGGAAATCCCATGGGCAGAGGGGCATGGAGGGCTACAGTCCATAGGGTCACAAAGAGTCAGACATGACTGAAGTGACTTAGCAAGCAGGCAGGCATCAGCCCTAAAATCTAGGTAGCCACCTTAAGACATACAAGAACACACAGAAGAGAAAAGAAATATACACCCTAGTTAATAAGTGACTTAAACACTGACTGAGCACACTCTGGAGAGTGAGCCAGTACTGGTTCCTCTGCCATCATTTTTATTTCCAGCCTCCCGGTCTATTTTAATTTCCTTATTGCTGTTCTTGACTCACAGCCCTGTTCGCTGGCTTTATCTGCGATTACACACTGGTGTCTGGTGCTTCACTATAGAGTTTTGGGTCTTGACAGTGTTTCCCATCACAGTGTGAGAATTTTCTATTTTCCCAGGCCCTAGAGATCAACTCTGTCTTTTGTGAGAAGGAGGCTTTCAAAAGACGGCTGAAGTGGATAAGAGCGACGTCTGCGTTCGCCAAGAAGGAGGCCGCGCATGAGCTGCCAACCGCGGCGTTAGCCCTGCTCCAGTTCGGCCCTGGAATGGCTTGTTTTGAGGGGGTTGGCTTAAGCCTATGGAAATAAAAAGACTTTTCAATTTTACCTGTTCCCCGGGAAGCCCAGAGTTATCATTCAGCGAGCACAGCAGCCCCGGTGGAGAGGAAAGCCAACCAAACTCATTTTAATTGAGCAGCGAAGTCCCACAGCCATAAAGGCTCTCACAAGGTCAAATAGAGGTTTTGGTTTCCTGGCCTCGGCTGTTTCCTTGTTTATGTATATATTCAACACCTCCATTAGTGGGAACATGAACTATTCTGTCCTCAAATCTGCAATGCTAGGAGTAGGCGTCTGAGCAAGAGCTTTGACTGATCAGTCAACAAGATTGTTGTCCAGGTTAAGTACAGAGAATGTTGTCATGTGTGTAGTACAAGAGAAAACCATTATGCAAAATCAATAACTCCTTAAACACAAATTACTCTCATTAGGTTGGGACAATGGAGGGACTGATCTGTGAAGAAGCAAATAGGCTTATTGCAATAATTACTTATTCTTTCAAAATAACCTTTCATCAGGTGAGTCAAGACATTTGGAAGCTCTTCCTTACACCCCAGAGCTTACTTCCCTTGACTCCTCTGCTTTTTTGAGCTGCAACAGAAAATGAATGTATCATATAAAGAGTATTAGAGGTGGCCTAGGAATTGGAAACAGGCATTAATGTGAGCTCAGACTGGCCCTTAACATAGGCTATGAGGTGCATTTATTGTATGGTTCTGTGGGAAGCAATGCATGGAAAGAACATTAGTATTATTCTGGGCTTAGGTTTCAGTAAAATTAATTTTCATTTCATTGTGCTGAAAACAGCAAGCAAACACAAATGCTGCTATCAAAAACACTACTTTCTACACAATAACATCTTAGAATAAAATCTTGGTTTTGGTGAAGATATATTTTCACATACAGAATTTCTGAACTTTTTGCCATGAGTAATAAACAATCTGGTACATATAATTAAAAGGCAAAAAGATACACATAATAGAAGACAGTTACTATCTAGATTGGGCTCCCCTGGTGGCTCAGCAGTAAAGAATCTGCCTGCAATACAGGAGACTGCCTGCAATGCAGGAGGCATAGATTCATTCCCTGGGTTGGGAAGATCCCCTGGAGAAGGAGATGGCAACCCACTCCAGTATTTCTTGCCTGGGAAATCCCATGGACGGAGAGTTTGGCAGGCTACAGTCCATGTGATTTCAAGAGTTGGACATGACTTAAGAGACTAAACCACCACCACCACTACCTAGATCACAAAGAAAAACCTAATGAGAAGAATATTAATGTTGAAACCTGTATCTTAGCAGTGTTTGAAATTCTGTTCTCCAGTGGGAACAATAAATGTACTTTTATCAGGAGCCATATTATAGTCAAACATTTAAAGTTCTCCAAAATCTAAAGGAAAATAATACATGACAGCTCCTTGGCATGATGGTTTGGCTGATGCAATGAAATGTTAGCCTGACTATAGCTGGTGGAAGCAGAAGAGGTTTCAGCATGGATGTTAAAGTGCCATATTTACAGTTAAATGTTGGGTTTCCCAGGTGGTGCTAGTGTAAAGAACCCACTTGCCAATGCAGGAGACATAAGAGACATGAGTTCAATCCCTGAGTTGGGAAGATCCCCTGGAAAAGGACATAGCAACCCACTCCAGTATTCTTGCCTGGAGAATTCCATGGACAGAGGAGTGTGGTCGGCTACAGACTGTGTGGTCACAGAGTGAGACACAACTTGAGTGACTTAGCACACATGCATGCACATGACTATGTAAACAGCTTCTGAAGTGGCCCTTAATTGTGCCCACCTCCAAGGTTTCATGCCCTGGATAATCTCCTCCCCTTGAGTACAGTGACTTAATTATGACTAGACTATGGCAGAAAGGATGGAATGGAACTTCCAAGATTAGTTTGCAGAGATAGGGATATCTCTTATTCGTATGCTCTTTCTGGTACTGCTTGCTTGTTTGCTCTGGTGAAGCTAGCTTCCTTGTTGGGGATTGCTCTTTGGAGAGGCTCAAGTGACAGGGTCCTGAGAATGAGCTCCAGCCAATAGGGCAGAGGAACTGAGGCCATCAGTCCGGCAACCAGTGAGAAACTGGATCCTGCCAACAATCGAGCCTGGTTAGAAGCAGCTCCTTTCCCAGTGGAGCCTTGGGATAACTACAGCTCTGGCTGACGCCTCTGATTACTGCCAGTGAGAGGTCCTGAGCCAGAAAACCAGCTAAGCTGCACCTGGTTTCCTGACACACAGACTCTGTGAAATAATATACGTCGTTTTAAGCCACTGAGTTTGGGGGTAATTTTGTACACAGCAATGGATAATGAATGTAGTAAGAAACTGAAAGTTTTATCAAGTTTATAAAATCAGGCATCACTTCTGGAATGGTTCAAGCCTCATTATTCCTCTTTTCAAAGGATTCAAAAAAATAATCTCGTCTATGGCTTTTGCTCTTTTTCTAGCCACTCTCAAAATACTCTACTTGGTCAGGGTCTGGTTCTAGTTACTGTGATGCTGGATTTGATTCCTCAGATCCTCTGATTTAAGGATTTGATGGCTTTCTGATGACTGATAGGACCAGTGATCATAAGGGTTGTGATGATGGAGAACAGTTACGATAGATGGAAAAGCTGCTTGCTCCTAAAGTTCTCCAGAAGTTGACTGCAGTTCCATGGAGCTCCCTAGGGCTGCACCAGGGCTTCCCTGGTGGCTCAAATGGTAAAGAATCTGCCTGCAATGTGGGAGACGCGAATTTGATCCCTAGGTTGAGAAGGTCCCCTGGAGAAGGGAATGGCTACCCACTCCACTGTTCTTAGCTGGAGAATTTCATGGACAGAGGAACCTGACAGGCTACAGTCCATGAGGTCACGAGTTGGACATGACTGAGCAACTAACACTTTCATGGAGCTCAACAGTTTTCACCTCCTGTATTATTTTGTTGACAGCTGTGTATCTTGTGCATGGAAGGAACCATGCTAGATTTCTGAGGAATACCAAAATAAAGGAAACAGTTCCTGCCCTCTAAGAACGCCCAGTGTAATGATAGAGAGAGACACATCCATATGTAACCCTAACAAGAAGGTGAACAAACATTTGAGTGAAGTCCTCTCTGGCTGCTGCTGCTGCTGCTAAGTCTCTTCAGTCGTGTCCAACTCTGTACGACCCCATAGGCAGCAGCCCACCAGGCTCCTCTGTTCCTGGGATTCTCCAGGCAAAAATACTGGAGTGGGTTGCCATTTCCTCTGGCTTTTTCAATGTAAATGACTAAGAGAAGAGGAAATTTGGGGGAAGTTACTTTCTTCAGGACTATGTTAACCTGGAACAATTGAAAGAGATATTTTTCATTGATCAAACTTTTAAGTTTCCTGAGGGAAAATGAAATGAAAGTGGTTTGAACTTGAGAGATTTTCTTATTGCTGACATGGTATTGTTTGGGCCATGCTATCACGCTGATTACTATGTGAGTTCCAGAAAACCTGGTTAAAATCCAAGCTGATAGGTGATAAGGGTATCAAGACTTGGGAACTAGAATGGGAATTACATATTGCAATGGATATAGTGGGATCTTAGGGCTGACTTAATGTCTTCTTTCTTCTAGTTTTGACAATTTGTGAGAGCAACACCCAACTTCCTGGATATTACATTGTTTTCCTTCTCCAAGGCAGTCAGGACTCTCATGGACAATAGGCTTTAAAGACAATTTTTATTTATTTATTTACTTATTTTTGGCTACACTGAGTCTTAGTTGTGGCATACAGGTTCTTCATTGCTGTGCGCCAGCTTTTCTAGTTGTAGTGTGTGGACGTGGGCTCTGTAGTTGAGGCACTAGGATTCAGTTGTTCTGTGGCATGTGGGATCTTAGTTCCCTGACCAGAAATTGAACTCACATCCCTGCACTAGAAGGTGGATTCTTAACCACTGGACCACCAGTGAAATCCCTGGACAATAGGCTTTGGCTATAAATTCCCACAGCTTAACAGGATAAAAAGATGGAGAAGAGAGGAGCAAAAGTAAAGCATTTGCCCTTTTCCAAGGCTGTGTGTCCACCCATCTTTAATTCTCTCTAAAAAAGAGAACTACTGATCATATTGGTAGACTCACAGGGTGCTGGCTAGAACCCATGTAATAGATGGTAGGTTTGCCTTGTCAATAATATACCTCAGCATCTTCCATCTTTAGCTATGTGGCTGAGGGTTAGGTGGGGAGAGGTTTGGGCCAAGATCTGCCACAAGAAATCTCCACTGTCTTTGCTGCTGTTCTTTCATCTCATGACCTACTTTGGACTCCTACTGAGACCTAGTGAACAGAAGCCCCCCTTGGGTTCAGGTACTAAGCCACAAGCCCACGGTAGTATTACAGAAGCTCTGAACTGGGAGCATAAGGCTTTGGCCTGATACATGACAGGCACCTTCTTTCCTTTTTGGCTGTTGGTCCCTATGTACAAATGCATGTATGTTCCTTCAGGTTTTCAGATTTACTATCATAAATATGCACAATGCTGTGGTACTTTTAGGAATAAAGAAATTAATTTTGATGAAAAAAATCTAGGAAAACTTCATGAAGTGATTCTTGAAGAACAGGTACGAATTCAGTTAAGTAGACATGAAAGATCAGGGCATTCCAACCTGTTCCAAGCTTAGGAAGCTAGCTCTGCTGCTGGTCCTGTGAGGAGCATTAATGTTAGAGGCACTGAGAGGCATTGAGAGACAGTAGTAGCTTTGAGAGGAAGCTTACAAGATCCTATAAAGAATAATGCCATCTAGAGAGTGTGGTACCATCAGAAATGGTATGGAATGGGTCATTTTTTGATAGGAGACATCTTAAAAAACATCTCAGACAAACTTGTGATTTTTTAAGTTTATTTTTTTTAATGAAGATAATTGCTTTACAGAATTTTGTGGTTTTCTGCCAAACCCCAACATGAATCAGCCATAGTATACAAGATAGATCTTAGGGGACTTCCCTGGTGGTCCAGTGGCTGGGAGTCTGTATGCTGGTGCAGGGGACTTGGGCTGGAGCCCTGGTCCAGGAAGATTCCACATGCCATGGGGCAGCTGGGCTTGTGAGCCACAATTACTGAGCCCATGTGCCCTGGAGACCATGCTTGGCAACAATAGAAGCCACCGCAATGAGACGCCTGTGCACTGCAGCAGGAGAGTAGCCTTTGCTCACCACAACTAGAGACAGCCTGCATGCAGCAACAAAGATCCAGTGCAGTCATAAATAAATCAATATAATTTTTTAAATGATGTAAGGAAAGGAAAAGAAATGGTTTTTAAAAAGATAGACCTTAAGCTAGAACATGAACTATGTTTAAAGCATTATATCAGGCAAAGAAGTGTGATAAAAAGGAAACAAAATGCTTGGGATCCTTCTTTGTAGAGACCTGTAAATAACTTATTTTTATAGAAAATACCAAGATATTTGAAACGATTGAAAAACACTTCTGAAAAAATTTGCCCTCTAAGTGCAAATAGATGTTATTCCTCCATCACCAGTTTCGAATTGTGAAGAATAGCACTGAATAGAAATGGCGAGGCAAGGAGACCTGAGGATGAAAGAGCTGAGATGCCTGAACATGTTTAAGGATGTACAAGAGTACATTGAATTGGTGAGCGTTATTTATTTTCATTCCTGGGCATGGTGCTTCCTTGTGAAGATGCAAAGCTAAATAATAAATGGTTCTGACCATAAGAATCTTCCATCAAGTGCATGTCATCTTGAAGAAGTAAGTTCTCAACAGCTATAAGGAGAAGAGGTGCATCTGTTGATGGAAAGAAATGGGCTACTCATCCCAGTTAGAAGAAAATTGTTAGGTGGAGGGATGTAGAAGTGATTTAGTACCTTCCCTTAGTAGGAGAAGCCAACAGGCTTCCCCGATGACTAAGCAGATAAAGAATCTGCTGCAATGCAGGAGACTCAGGGGTAATGGGTTCCTAGGTCAGGAAGATACTGTGGAGGAGGACGTGGCAATCCACTCCAGTATTCTTGTCTGGAGAGTCCCACGGAAAGAGAAGCCTGGCAGTCTATACTTTGTGGGGTTATAAAGAGTCAGACATGACTAGAGCAACTGAACACAGCAGGAGATGAAATTTGGAAAAAAGTAGAGGCAGGGTTTGAGCTTCTTTGATGGCCAGCTTTGATCACCAGTCTTGGTGATGGGTAGCATTCTAATGAAATCTGAAGGATGATAAGAAGACTCATACTTGAACTAAGAGCATCCTCTTTGAAATGGACTCTTACTTTGCATAGGCAATAAACTCAAAGCACAACTACCTTAGAAAAGCTAACATATGAAGCTGATTTTCCATCACTCACACTTATATTCTTTGTGCCAAAGAATACTCAAACTACTGTACAATTGCACTCCTCTCACATGCTAGCAAAGTAATGCTCAAAATTCTCCAAGCCAGACTTCAACAGTACATGAACAGTGAACTTCCAGATGTTCAAGCTGGATTTAGAAAAGGCAGAGGAACCAGAGATCAAATTCCCAACATCCACTGGATCATCAAAAAAGCATGAGAATTCCAGAAAAACATCTACTTTTGCTTTATTGACTATGCCAAAGCCTTTGACTATGTGGATCACAATACACTGTGGAAAATTCTTAAAGAGATGGGAATACCAGACCACCTGACCTGCCTCTTGAGAAATTTGTATGCAGACCAAGAAGCAACAGTTAGAACTGGACATGGAACAACAGACTGGTTCCAAATAGGAAAAGGAGTATGTCAAGGCTGTATATTGTCACTCTGCTTATTTAACTTATATGTAGGGTACATCATGAGAAACACTGGGCTGGAAGAAGCACAAGCTGGAATCAAGATTGCCGGGAGAAATATCAATAACCTCAGATATGCAGATGATACCATTCTTATGGCAGAAGGTTAAGAAGAACTAAAGAGCCTCTTGATGAAAGTAAAAGAGGAGCGTGAAAAAGTTGGCTTAAAGCTCAACATTCAGAAAACTAAGATCATGGCATCTGGTCCCATCACTTCATGGCAAATAGATGGGGAAACAATGACAGACTTTATTGGGGGGGGGGTGCTCCAAAATCACTGCAGATGGTGACTGCAGCCATGAAATTAAAAGGTGCTTGCTCCTTGGAAGGAAAGTTATGACCAACTTAGATAGCATGTTAAAAAGCAAAGACATTACTTTGCCAACAAAGGTCTGTCTAGTCAAAGCTATGGTTTTTCCAGTGGTCATGTATGGATGTGAGAGTTGGACTATAAAGAAAGCTGAGTGCTGAAGAATTGATGCTTTTGAACTGTGGTGTTGGAGAAGACTCTTGAGAGTCCCTTGGACTGCAAGGAGATCCAACCAGTCCATCCTAAAGGAAATCAGTCCTGAAAATTTATTGGAAAAACTGATGCTGAAGCTGAAACTCCAATCCTTTGGCCACCTGATGCGAAGAACTGACTCATTTGAAAAGACCCTGATGCTGGGAAAGATTGAAGGCAGAGAAGGGGATGACAGAGGATGAGACAGTTGGATGGCATCACCGACTCAATGGACACAAGTGTGAATAAACTCTGGGAGTTGATGATGGACAGGGAGGCCTGGCATGCTGCAGTCCATGGGGTCTCAAAGAGTCAGACACAACTGAGCGGCTGTACTGAACTGAACTGACACTTATATTGATAATTTAAATAATATAATGTTTTCTTTTGAAATAAATTTCTCCAAAGTTAAAAGTTTTCAGAAACAAGGAAAGGACTCAGAAGACATTTAGAAGACCTAGGTGTTGCCCAAAGGGACATCTCAAGTTAAGTATCTCAGTAGGGTGTATTCTTAAAGAGAGAATAGGCTGATGAGAATAGACAGAGGTGGATTAGAAAGTTACAGAAAAATGGAAGTAGGAGCTAGACAGAAGTTTGCAGAAAATTCTCTGCAATAGCCAAGACGCCTCCCCTCTTTGAATCAGGGTCCTGAAAAAAGATCATCGTAGGTGTTCTAATTGGCCTCTGCCACTTGATAATCCATGATAAGTTGTTATCTTAGGATAGGGCAGGCCAAGAGAGTTGTTGATGGTCTTAGGTCTGGCTGGAAGGTCAGGATAGAGAAAGCATAAATATAACAAAATACCACATCTGGGGCTTCTGTTAGTATAGTACAATGGTCAGCAAAGTTTTACTTTAAAATTCCGTATAGTAAATAGTTTAAGTTTTGTGGGCCATATAGTCTGTGTTGCAAATAATACATTCTGTCATTATAGTGTGAATGCAACCACAGACAACAGAAAAATGAATGAGCATGCCTATATTCCAATAAAATTTAATTTACAAAAATAGGCTATAAGCCAGATTTGGCCTAGGCCATAGTTCACTCACACTGTATAAAACAAATATACTGCTGTTACCATGACTTTTAAAAAAATGGAACCAAGGCTAGATTTAGCATATCTCAGCCGGAAAGTAGCTATAGGTAAGGTCTAGAATTGGGATCTAGGAATCAGGATTGGGCAGGATGGCCCAGACTGCTACCATGTCTGTCTTTTGGTAGAACTCCTTGTTCAGAGTTCAGACAGGCCAAGAGAAGATGGGTCAGGGTTAGGGGGAGAGAGAGATGTTAATTCTTACTCTGGCTCTCTAGTAAGAATCTGATGAATCAACATATGCAAAAGTATATTGTAAAATTCTGTAAGAAGAGTAGGTATTACTATTCATCGAGCATTTATTTTATTCTTAATGTATACCAAGAACTGTGCAATAGATGAGAGTATAAAAATGAATAAAACTAGTTTCTTCTCTCTAAAAATGAACTATGTCAAATGGTTAATTACAACAGGTATCACTTTCATGGTATTCACTATGTTTTAAGCACTCTGTGTATGTTTAATTTAACCTTTACAGTAAAAGTACAATTATTATTTCCATTTTAAGATGAGAATATTAAAAGAGGGTCCACTTAACAAAGAGAGGTTAAGTAACTTGCCCAAAGTCACACAGCTTGAGCCAGAATTTCAATGTTGGATGTTTGATTTCACCATGCTTGTGCTTCATTGTCATGCTGTATTGAATATTAGGACCATACATACTTAATTGAAGGTGATTAGAAAGTCATTAGTGATTTTAGAAAGCAAATAATTAGGGAGAAATAAAAGTAGAGATGGCCAGAAGAAAGTAAACATTAGAAAAACTAATATATTAAGCTAATATATTTCTGTAAATGTTTTCCATGAAACCTAAGTCCCATAGATGCTCCGTGCAAAAAAGGATTTTGTAGTCAAATATTCAGGAAATATCTCGACTTTCCTCAGAGGCTTAATGTATAGTAACCTGCTAAAATTCTGCTAAAAAGCCTAGCAGAAAAGACCACTGTCTCCTTTTGGTGGGTCCAATGTTTCTCAAAAAGATTCGTGCTTAGGATATTTTTTCACTAATGTTGTTACATGATTTCTTCTGAGTATTGTGTCTCCCTGAGACAGTGGTGTTGGACTTACCTTTGAAGAAACTTGACCTGGAGTAGGGTGGTGATGTAAAACAGCTAAATGAGAATGAGAAAGGCTCTGGCCCGGTACAAAGGGAGGAACTGCTGAAGAGCTCGTGAGTGCAGCTGCCCTGAAAAACTAGCCAAGGGTGATCATGACAACTGGTGTAGTTATGGAGTTATCTGTAGCTACATTCAGTAGTTTTGGAATGTATGCATGCCAGCTTAGTCGTTCAGGCATGTCAGACTCTGTGACTCTATGGGTTGTGGAGTAGGGGCAGAGAAAGTGAGAGTTGGTCTAGGATAAAAGACCTGCTGCAAGGCAGATGAAGTAGAAGATAAGAAGGGAGGAACTGAATGTACTGTATTTTAAAAAACAGGGCAAAAACAATCTTGTGTTTCTTGTACATTGTACAATCTTACAATTGTAATAAACCTAGAGCCTTCAGAAATGTCACTGTATGAGTAACCTGACTAAAAAAAAAAAAAAAAAACAAAACAACAGAGTAACATGCTTTCATTATTTTGAAGGAGAGAGAACTCTCTGCCAAAGTTAATTTAACATCGTTTACTCATTCCTATTGGACTCCCCTGATGGTTTATATGGTAAAGAATCTGCCTGCAATGCAAGAGACCTAGGTTCACTCTCTGGGTTGGGAAGATCTCCTGGAGAAGGAAATGGTGACCCACTCCAGTATTCTTGCCTGGAGAATTACATTAACAGAGGAGCCTGGTGGGCCACAGTCCTTGGGGTCTCAGAGAGTTGGACATGACTGAGAAACTAACAACACAATTTCACTCATTCCTATTAAGGTTCTGATAAAGACTTTCAGAGCTCAAACACTTCTGCCATTATTCCCAGTACTTATAGTAAATTCAGAAGTCTCTGAGGCAAATGCATATCTTGATATAGAAAGGTTCCAGCCTACGGTGGTTAACTTAGATGCTGGTGGCTGGATAAATGGTCTCGCTCACTTGTGACTAATGCCATAGAAGCTGGCTAAAGAAGGCAATTCATATGGCATTGAAGAGTGTTGGAGGGTAGATTTCTTGAAAGAGAGAGAGAGCAGGTAGGGCTCAGAAAACAATGAGAAGGGATAGGTTCTCTCAGTTGTTCTTCCAGAAGTAGTGCCATCTTGCAGCAGATCTCAGTTGAGTTAGTAAGCACATCACTTTCTAGGGCGTTTAAGTCTTCAAGACTTTACCTCTTTACATTCTTAAAATTTATTAAGGTCCCCATAACTTTTGTTTCTGTGGGTTATATCTATCATTATGCTTTATACTGAACCAAAAATAGAAACATTTAAATATTTATCAGTTTATTTAAAAATAGAAATAATATGGGACTTGCCTGGCAGTACAGTGGTTAAGACTTTGCCTTCAAATGCAGGGGTGCAGGTTCAATTTCTGGTCAGAGACCTAAGGTCCCACATGCCTTGTGGCCAAAATCCAAAACATAAAACAGAAGTAATATTGCAAAAAATCCAATGAAGACTAAATGCAGTCCAAAAACTCTTAAAAAAACCAAATAAAAATAATAAATCCACTACATGTTAACATAAGTAAGATAAAAGTTCCTAAGAAGAGTGTCATTGGTTTGCATTTTTGCAGATCTTTTTAATGATTGGCTTAATAGGAGACAGAATCTCCTGTTTTTCTAATCAGTCTGTCATGATCGGTTGCCCATAAACATGTAATTGGAAAAGAGAGAAGCATTTGATTGCTTTTCCAGATAATTGTGAACATTCTTTGTGTTGTTATTCAGTTGTTATAAGCAAAAGTTGTAGTTTCATAATGGTTCATTGCAATGTAGAAGCTGAAACCATATTAATGAACTCCTGATACTCTGTTATATTAAAATTCATTGATCCATCTCAGACTTAAACAGATGTTTTATCCATGCAGGGCTTTTTAACATCATGCATGCATCATTTGGAAAATATTGGTTCACTAAGATATGCAGATCTTCAAACATTGATATATTTCATGAAACAATATAAAATATTACATTTATTATATCACATTCATCTTATCAGAAAAGTCTTTAAGTTTTGGAAAGCTGTCAAGTTCTTGGTTGCCAATACAAGCTTTCCAAAATACAAATTTCTCCTCAAAAGTTCAAATTTTATCATTGGCAACAAAATCTGTCAATGTTTTCTTCGAAGTGACAGGTTTATTTAGGGTGCCCAGCCATCCTGCTTTGTCCAAGTTTGAGGGGCTCCTGGAAGCGTACTAGAGTTTCAGTACTAAAATCAGAAAAGTCTCCCACAAACCTGGATGAGGCAACCTAGATTCATTCACTTTTAAGAAAATATTCATCAAAAACTCAAGTCAGAGTAACTATAGCTCTTCTGTCTGTCGTTCTTTCCAGCAAATGATGGTGTTCCAAACCAAACACAACTAGTTCAGTTTTTAAATCAAATAACCATACAAGTGCTTTTTCCTCAGATAATCATAATTCTTTAGTATACAGTAGATATTCTTTGTAGCTATTTCCCACTTTGTCATCCAGAATATTAACAATGTATGGAAGCAATTTAAATGTCCATGGAAGGAGGAATGGATAAAGAAGAGGTGGTACATATATACAGTGGAATATTACTCAGCCATTAAAATGAAATAACGCTCTTTGTAGCAACATGGAGGGACCTAGAGATTGAGTGAAGTAAGTCAGAGACAGAATAAGAAATATTGTATGACATCCCTAATATGTGGAATCTAAAAAGAAGTGATACAAATGATTTTGCTTACAAAACAGAAACAGTCTCACAGACTTAGAGAATGAACTTATTATTGCAGGAGCAGGGGATGATGGGGGGAAGGGATAGTTAGGGAGTTTTGGTTGGACACATACACACTGCTATATTTAAAGTGGATAACTGGCAAGGACCTACTGTATAGCACAGGGAACTCTGCTCAATGTTATGTGGCAGCCTGGATGGGAGGGGAGTTTGGGGGAGAATATATACATGTATATGTTTGGCTGAGTTGCTCTGCTGTGCACCTTCAACTATCACAAAGTTGTCAGCTATACAAAATAAAAATTAAAATAAAATCAAAGTAAAAACTAAAAAAAAATTAAAAAGACATAATCAAGGGTCAACATTTAATAAAGATATCAATTTCTACTGCTTCATTACATGCATTCTTAAATGCAACTAGCACTTTTTTAAACATAGGCTTGTGGCTGTGAAGTATGCTATAAGTAGAGTAGTTTGGTGCCCCTGCCTTAGCTCACACTTAGATAACAGCAGTTTGTCCCACCACAGCTTCTGCGACATGTGGATACCAGGTCAACAGTGAAAATAAAAAGGTAAATAATGTTGTACTATATCATGAAAAGAGCTTTGATCTCATGGACTGCCTATCTTCAAGTGTCTAAAAATCATCCTTTGAGAAGCCTTGTCCTGGGGCATAAGCCTTGCCAGGGGCTCTGTGTGAGAACTGGTTTAAGTATCTGCCCTTTTGTGAACCCAGAATCACCATCCTCTTTTCCTCCACTCCAAGGATCTTCCCAGGGCTTGGGGAGGTTTTCTTTTTAAATTTTTAAAGCACACAAGCTTTGAATACACCTTCTTTTTGATAACATTCAATAGAATTCTGACCCTATGCCTAGACTTCTGAATAAACTTACTTTCAGTGATTCGAAAGTGCTCTGTCTTCATCCTTCTAAGAGAATCTGCCTTCTATGATCCCAACATGTTTCTATGGCCCCATCCAAATAGAGAGTGAATACAAAACAAAAATTTAATCTCCACTAAATTGTAATGGAGAGATTAAATAATTAGAAATGAGTCACGCAGTACACTTTAGTACTCTGTTAGTCATAATCATTGCCAACATTTCCTGGATCATAAGAATTGCCAACACTCGCCGGATCATAGAGAAAGCACGGGAATTCTGGAAAAACATCTACCTCTGTTTCATCAACTACACTAAAGCCTTTGACTGTGTGGATCATAACAAACTGTGGAAAGCTCTTAAAGAGATGGGAATAGCAGACCATCTTATTTGTCTCCTGAGAAACCTGTATGTGGGTCAAGAAGCAACAGTTAGAACCCTGTGGGGAACAATTGATTGGTTCAGGATTGAAAAAGGAGCATGACAGGGCTATCTGTTGTCACCCTGTTTATTTAGCTTACATGCTGAACACATCATGAGAAATGCTGGGCTGGATGAGTTACAAGCTGGAATCAAGACTGGTGGGAGAAATAGCAACAATCTCAGATATGTGGATGATACCACTCTAGTGGCAGAAAGTGAAGGAGAATGAAGGAACCTCTTAATGAAGGTGAAGAAGCAAAGTGAAAAAACTGGCTTAAAACTAAAAGTCAAAAATTACTAAGATCATGGAATCTGGCCCCATTACTTCATGGCAAATAGAAGGGGAAAGGTAGAAACAGTGACAGATTTCCTCTTCTTGGTCACTAAAATCACTGTGGATGGTGACTGCAGCCATGAAATCAGAAGACAATTGCTTCTTTGCAGGAAAGCTATGACAAAACTAGACAGTGTGTTGAAAAGCAGAGACATCACTCTGCTGAGAAAGGTCCATATAGACAAGGCTCTGGTCTTCCCAGTGGTCATGTACTGTTAGAGCTCATATGTCCATGTGAGAGCTGGACTGTAAAGAAGGCAGAGCACCAAAGAACTGATGCCTTCAAACTGTGGTGCTGGAGAAGACTCCTGGGAGTTCCTTGGCCAGTAAGGAAATCAAACCAGTAAATCTTAAAGGAAATCAAAGCTGAATACTCATTGGAAGGAATGATGCTATAGCTGAAACTCTAGCATTTTGGTCAACTGATGCAAATAACTGACTCATTGGAAAAGTCCCTGATGCTGGGAAAGATTGAAAGCAGAAGAAGAAGAGGATGAGATGGCTGGATGGCATCATTAATGTAATGGACATGAACTTGGGCAAATTTTGGGAGATAGTGAAGGATGGGGAGGCCTGGTGTGCTGCAGTGCATGGCGTTGCAAAGAGTTAGACCCAACTGAGTGACTGAACAATAGTCATAATCAAGGTAGAAGACTAGCCTTGAAAAAAGAATGGGATGGTTTTCAAGTTAATTAATGTGCCAATTTTTATTTTTTGTTACACATATTCATAGATTTGGGGGGGTGAGACATGTACTTAGAACTCTATTTTTTTATTTTTATTATTTTTAAAAATGTATGTATTTATTTATTTTCTTTACATTATTGTCTTGATTTTGCCATACATTGACATGAATCCGCTATGGGTATACATGTGTTCCCCTTCCAGAAGCCCCCTCCCACCTCCCTCCTGACTCCATCCCTCTGGGTCATCCCAGTGCACCAGCCCTGAGCACCCTGTATCATGTATCAGTCCTGGGCTGGCGATTCCTTTCACATATGATAATTTACATGTTTCAATACTGTTCTCCCATATCATCCCACCTTGCCATTTTCCATAGAGTCCAAAAGACTATTCTATACATCTGCGTTTCTTTCGCTGTCTCACATACAGGGTTATTGTTACTATCTTTCTAAATTCCATACATATGCATTAATATACTGTATTGTTGTTTTTCCTTCTGGCCTACTTCACTCTGTATAATAGGCTCCAGTTTTGCCCAACTCAGTAGAACTGATTCAAATGTATTCTTTTTAATGGCTGAATGATATTCCATTGTGTATATGTACTACAGCTTTCTTATCCATTTGTCTGCTGATGGACATCTAGGTTGCTTCCATGTCCTGGCTATTGTAAACAGTGTGGCAATGAACACTGGGGTACACATGTCTCTTTCAATTCTGGTTTCCTTGGTGTATATGCCCAGCAGTGGGATTGCTGGGTCGTATGGCAGTTCTATTTGCAGTTTTTTAAGGAATCTCCACACTGTTTTCCATAGTGGCTGTACTAGTTTGCATTCCCACCAACAGTGTAAGAGGGTTCCCTTTTCTCCACATCCTCTCCAGCATTTATTGCTTGTAGACTTTTGGATGGCAGCCATTCCGACTGGTGTAAAGTGGTACCTCATTGTGGTTTTGATTTGCATTTCTCTGATAATGAGTGATGTTGAGCATCTTCTCATGTGTTTGATAGCCATTTGTATGTCTTCTTTGGAGAAATGTCTGTTTAGTTCTTTGGCCCACTTTTTGATTGGGTTGTTTATTTTTCTGGAATTGAGTTGCAGGAGTTGCTTGTATATTTTTGAGATTAATTGTTTGTCCATTGTTTCATTTGCTATTATTTTCTCCCATTCTGAAGGCTGCCTTTTCACCTTGCTTTTAGTTTCCTTTGTTGTGCAGAAGCTTTTAATTTTAATTAGGTCCCGTTTGTTTATTTTTGCTTTTATTTCCAATATTATGGGAGATGGGTCATAGAGGATCCTGCTTTGGTTTATGTCGGAGAGTGTTTTGCCTATGTTTTCCTCTAAGAGTTTTATAGTTTCCAGTCTTAAATTTAGATCTTTAATCCATTTTGAGTTTAATTTTGTGTATGGTGTTAGAACTTTACTTTTTTAAAACTTAATTTTTGGCTGCAATGCACAGCATGCAGGATCTTAGTTCCCCTATCATAAATCAAACCTGCACCCCTGCAGTGTGGAAGCATGGAGTTTTAACCACTGGACCACCAGAGAAGTCCTGGCTATAACATACACTTGAGATTTGAGTTTTCTATCATCAGTAAGAAACCTCAGTTGAATTTATAAAAATAAAAATTATATCCTATAACCTTGAGGCCTCTGCATAAAAATAAGACTTTGTAATAGAAAGTAGACTCTTCCTCAAGTCTTAGAGATGTCCAAGGTTCTCATTATCTGTCAGAACATTTGCCATAGGCTGATGAAGAATGAAATAAATGTAGTACAGTGGTGACATTTTGCTACATTTAGGGTTTGAAATAGCTTTTTATTTTTTTCTAAAAAAAAAAAAGACAGATGAAAAGAAGTTCGAGATAAGATTGACAGGTAGATATATTCCCTGGAGATGCACACTGCTACTCTTCGGAGTCAAAAACATAAGCCAGAATTAATTTAACTACATAATTCTGCTTTCATTTTATGTGGCATTAAACAGTTTATTAAACATTTAACATGCACTATCTTATTCCTCTGCACAGTAATCATAAAGTAGATAAATACTTTCTCCACTTAACCAGAGGAAGCTAAGGCTGATTGGTTTCCCCAAGACACACCAAAATAAGTATCCTACCTATGTCTGTGGACCCAAAGAGCAATGTTCATACAGTAAACAGCAGTGGCTTTATGGAAACCTTGATGGTGGAGAGGAAAAAGTGGGGGCTTAGAAGTTAAATATATCAGATTGAAGTCACCTCTTGATCTCTGCTAGCTTCGCTACACCACTGGGAACATAGCATCATTACCCTCTACCTCTCCCTAGGAAACATATTCCCTGTACCCCTTGTCAGAGTGTTTCCAGATTAGCTGGAAGGCAGAAGAGAACTGTTGTTCAGTTGCTAAGTCATGTCTGACTCTTTGTAACCCCATGGACTGCAGCACACCAGTCTTCCCTGTCCATCACTACCTCCCGGAGTTTGCTCAAAGTCATGTCCATTGAGTTGATGATGCCATCCAATCATCTCATCCTCTGTTGTCCTCTTCATCTCCTGCCCTCAATCTTTCCCATCAGGGTCTTTTCCAATGCGTTGGCTCTTCACATCAAATGGTCAAAGTGTTGGAGCTTCAGGCTTAGTTCTCCCAATGAACATTCAGGGTTGATTTCCTTTAGGATTGACTGGTTTGATTTCCTTGCTCAAGAGAACCCCATGAATAGTATGAGGAGAAGAGAGACAGGTATAATTTTATTGGTGCTTTAGCAGGAGTGTATGGAGATGTAGTCTCAACATGTCTGAGGTTTACTGTTGCCTCCCGGTTGTTTGTGGTCCACACTCAGGGTTGTAAACATCAGTGATCACTACAGGTTGTTTCTCACGGTTTCTGCAGCTTCCTGACTTTAGGAAAGCTAGCGGTGACCTGCAAACAAGCAAAGGCTTTGCTTGCTTGACCTTTGAAACATCGGTTCTTTCTAAACATCTATATTCCCTAAATTAAATTCCTGCCTGCTTGAAATACCTGAGAAGCTTATTATTTTCTGAAAAGTACCAACCCAAAAAAATGACCGCAAGATTTTTAAAAGAAGAAGTGTAAACCTTTAAGGACAATGAGAATGTGAGTTAGAACAACACAGAGATATCAACAATGGTTTTGGACAATAAAATTGAGATGAGTAGGTGGTAACTGACATATCAGAGAGGAGAAAACTAAAACTCAGCTACATGTAGTATTGAAATGTTGATAAAGAGTAAGCAGATGTACGCTATATTGATTCCTGGAAAGTTTCAGGTAATTATGAAGTTGATGGCACCGATGAGTTTGAAATAAGTGGATTGATTGAAAGTCTGTGTTAGTATAGTTTAGGAGCCGGAAAACTTTTTCCGTAAAGGGCCAGATAGTAAATCTCTTATGCCTATGTCTTAGAATTTATCTTTATGCCTCCTATGGCCTCTGTCAAAATTATTTAACTCTGCAGCTGCAGTGCAAAAGCAACCATGGGCAAGACTTAAACAATGGACACGACATGCCCCATTTTATTTACAAAAACAAGTGGCAGGTCAAATTTGGTGCATGAGTCGTAGTTTGCTGACAGACTCTTCCATTGGTTTGCATAGTTTTCCCCAATATGGATAATATAATAAGTTTACTCTCTGGAAAAGCTGAAATAAAGAGAGTCTATAGGTGGGGACACTAGACACAGAGAAGTGTGGATATGGATTGAAGAATCATACAGAAGATAGAGGTACTACATGCAAGCCTACAAACTGATCCATGGAAACTATAGAGACCTTACCTCCTAGCCTCATTTTTAAAAAGCATTTTTTTTGAAAAGTTGAAGTTAAATAATAAGGGAAAATTGAAAGTGGTTGCCTAAAGGGAATGAGAATCAAGTATGAGGTGTTCTTTCACTTTATAGTTATCATAGTGATTATTTGACCTTTAAAAACATAGCATATATTATTTAAATAAATTCAAAATTAAATTTAATAATTAAAGTAGAAGGATTCAAGGTATGTCATGTATGTTTCATGACCCATGGATCAGGCAGGGCAGGTATCCTGATTTTCCAAGTGAAGAGGCTGAGGGATTAAATTCTGAAGCTGAAATAACACAGAGAGAAAACTATTACATTGGAGAAAGGAAATATGTTGGGCTTAGCTGGTAAAAGCAGAAGAAATTATCAGTAAACTAATGGGAGGTATTGGTAGAAATGCACAAATATAGAAAGCACTACAGAGTGTTTAGGCTGTTGTAATAACAAGTGTGAGCCAAGAACATTGTTGGACACCAACAGCTCCAACTGAGTGGAAAATCTTGGCTAAGGCTGAGCAATGCTGGCATCACTCCTAGTTGCCCCAGCTATGAGTACCCTCCTCATGTTAATGATATAATGAAAAAAATGCAAATGAAGTAAACAATAATTAGGTGTAGCATATCAAATGGCCCAAATAACTCCATCTTGGAGGAAGTACTGGAATGGGATTTGGAGGATTGAGGTGTAGACAAACGATGAGCTTGTGAGGAGATGGACTTGGGTTATAAGTAAATGTGAGTTGGAGATTCTCTTGATTGATGCTGACCTGTTCCATCTCTTTCTGACATGAAGTAAGTATATGTCGAGTTGGAACCCTCACCTGTTCTGCAATGAGTCAGACACGACTGAGAGACTGAACTGAACCCAGGAAGGAGGAGTCCACGGGAAACTACATAGTTTTAGCAAACAATACTTAGATATCGTATCTTCCTCATATATCCTGGATGACATAAGGCAACTTCCATAGAACCTCAGCTTCCTCTTCTGTTAACAAATACTTGAGAGATTGTGATGGTTAATTGTATTTGTCAACTTGACTGGGTCATGAGGTACCCAGATGTTTGGTTAAACAATGTTCTGGGTGTTTCTACATGAGAGTAACATTTGAATTGGTAGATGAATAAAGCAGATTGCCCTCCCTAAAATGGATGGTCCTCATGTGATCTGGTGCAAGCCTGAATAGAATGAAAAACCTGAATAAAAAAAGAATTTGCTCCCTCTCTCTCTGTCTTCAAGCTGGGACATTATTCTCCTGCCTTCGGACTTGGACTGAAACTTACACCATTAGCTCTGCTGTGTCTCCTGTGACTGAAGATCTTAGGATTTCTCAGCCTCTATAATCATGTGAGCCAATTATATATATGCTTCCCTGGTGGCTCAGATGGTAAAGAATCCCCTTGCAATACAGGAGATGCAGGTTTGATCCCTGGGTTGGGAAGATCCTCTGGAGAAGGAAATGACAACCCACTCCAAGTATTCTTGCATGGGAAAGCCCATGGACAGAGGACCCTGGCAGGATATAGTCCATGGGTTTGCAAAGAGTCAGACACGACTGAGCAACTAACACAAAAACACACATATGAAAATGAAGTGAAAGTCACTCAGCCATGTCTGACTCTTTGTGATCCCATGGACTATACAGTCCAGGGAATTCTCTGGAATACTGGAATGGGTAGCTGTTCCCTTCACAGGATCTTCCCAAACCTGGGATCGAATCCAGATCTCTCACATTGCAGGCAGATTCTTAACCAGCTGGGCCACCAGGGAAACCCCCCAACAAAACACACACACACACACATATATATATATACTATTGGTTCTGATTATCTGGAGAACTCTGACCAACACAAATATACTAATACCTTACCTTTCTCATTTTCTGAGAAGTTTTATTTTGCACCAGTATGTGACCAATTGTAAGTATGTGCACACTCACAAAAAAATAGCTCTTATTATTATAACAATCTTCTTGGAACAAAAAACTAAAGAAAAATCTAGAGGTGCATATATTTGTTGATTATTCTTTGAGAACATACGGTAGAAGGTAGTAGATTAGAATATGGATTTTGGGGTTAGCTAGAAACCCTCCTGCCACATATTTGCTATAGGATTTTGGGCCAATTACCTAACTTTACATCATCTCAGTATATTCTGCTATAGAATGAAGTCAATAACAGTTGCTTTCTCCTGATTAGTCTGTTTTGAGGATAAAATGTGATAACATAGATAATATCTCTCATGCAGTACATGGTGGCTGATATTGTTAAAGGTTAAATGATTACCAAGTAATAAAGATGGGGCCCCAACCCAAACCTCCCACCCCTGGCTGCTTAGTCCCAGGACCTCCCACTTTATCAGCACTCTTATGGTTAGAGAGCCATCCTCTGATTTTTCTGGGTGAGAAAGAATTCCTCTGGTCTGTCTTGAAAGTGAATGGACACTTTCTACATGACCTTCCTTGACTATGCACATTTAATGAAAGAAGGGAACTTTCATCTGGCATGAACTATTCCTGTTTTTTCCTCTGCAAAGTGCTGAATTTGGGCTGTCCCCTAAATAGAGCCTGTGATCTCAAGTCTTGGGCTCCTTTTGATCAAACTGTGAATAGCTAATGACCAGCTTGCCAGAAGTGACAGTGGGGTGAGAGGCCAGATCCAAGGAAGTCCATAAAGAATAAGATACTTGTGGTTGTACAGACTATTGAATAGTCTGTACTAAGGCATCTAAGATAATTATTCATAATTGCTCAAAATGATTTCTCAGACTTGGCACATGTGTGCCTGATACACACCCACCAAATGCCCTCATCCATCTGAGGCAGCAATGGGGCACTTCCTTTTCAAAGGGGAAATACCTTTCAGGGCTGCATAACTGAAGACACTCAAATTCTGCAGGTCAGCAACAAATAATGATAATTCTTCTCTGGATAACATCCTGAGTCTGTCATCTTGTTCAGAGTATTGCACAATTCCTGGGAAGTAGGACACAGCTTATCACAGTCCTGAGCAGTTTTCAAGAGTGTGGATTGTATGTCCTGATACAGTGAGGGGCAACTCAGGATACTATTCCACTTCTGATACCGAGTCCCCGAGAGGCCTTGCCTATGGGTAGGTAAGTGCTTTGAAAACTGTAGAAGCATTTTAAAAGATTTTTATCTTTCCTCATTTTGTATTTATTTTATGAAAATTAAGCCATCTTGTATAATACAACAAACTATCTAGATCTGTGGTTCTTTTTAAAAATGTCTTTATTATTTTTGGCTGTGCTGGGTCTTTGTTGCCACATGTCAGCTTTCTCTAGTTGCTGCAAGCAGGGGCTGCGCTTTCTTGCTGTGCATGGGCTTTTCATTGCAGTGGCTTCTCTTGTTGTGGAGCACAGGATCTAGGCTCACAAGCTTCACTAGTTGCAGCACATGGATTCAGCAGTTGAGGCTTGAGGGCCCTAGAGGGCATGGGCTGAATAGTAGCAGTGCAAGGACTTAGTTGCTCCAGGGTATGTGGGATTTCCTGGGCCAGGGATCAAACACATGTCCCCTGCATCGGCAGGTGGATTCTTATCCACTCCAACACCAGGGAAGTCCCTGGATCTGTGGTTCTTAATTCCTTTAGGAGGTTTGAGGAAGCAGAACTCATAGACTACTTGGACCCTCTATCCACATAGATACCTACATACACACACACACACACACACACACACACACACACACACACACAAACACAATTTCATATTGGATTTTAAGGAATTCATGTTCTATGAACCATTGATTGGGAGAAGGGATGAAAACTAATTGAGGAATACAGTTAGTTCCCCACATACTTTTGAAGAGTGCATTCATAAGTTCAATCAGTTCTTAAGTCCAACAAAGTTAGCCTAGTCCAACTAATACAATTGGTTATATAGTACTGTATTGTAATAGGTTATAATACTTTTCACACAAATAATACATAAAAAACAAACACAAGCAAAAGAAAATATTTTAAATCTTACAGTACAGTATCTTGAAAAGCACAGTAGTATAGTACAACAGCTGGCATACAGGGGCTGACACGGAGTGAACACACAAGAAGAATTAATGACTGAGAGATGATGCTGCACTTTTTTATACAGTACTGTATAGTAAAATACACAAAAGCACAATCACTTGTAGATGATGCATGCACATGACGAAGTACTCCAGGCGTATGAACTAACCTACGTGACTGAACATGCGAAGGTGTGTTTGCATCTTTGAGTCTGCAACTTGAAGGTTTGTATGTAGCGGACTTACTGTGGTACATTCAAGGGCATAGGAGCAGGATTCTGGGGAAGGCATGCACTTTCATGAGTCAGCTTCTTGAAGAGCTCATTAAAAGGGTTTAGGTCCTAGAAGGAGAAGAGAAAGAAGGGAAACTTTATAGAAAGAAGAAAGGTGGGAGGGAGAGGGAGCGCGAGAGACATGGAGGGTGAAGAAGGCAGGTGGGCAGAGACAATCAGAGATGTTCAACCAGTGCCACCGACTGTTTCCTCTACACCAGGCACGGTCCCAGAAACAGGCTGGGCAGACATACATGAATGCTGTTTTGTCTGGAAGGAGTTCTTAGAACAGAAGGGAGCAAATGTGCCATCATTTAGCCCTGTAGAGGGGTACACACAGTACCTGGAGGGACAGAGGGGGACACTCACAGAAAGGCTTCAAGACAGAGAAGAGACTTGAGCTGGGCCCGAAATCTAACAGTGATTTCAGCAGGACACATCAGTTTAAATATTTTTAGACCTCTGGAATGCCTGGGAAATTATACTGGCAGAATGACTAATCTAATTGTTTGGAACTCTTATTTCAGCTGTACTCATTCAGCAAGTACGGGTGAGGCATCTGCTCTGAGGCATGGACTGAGGGAGAAAGAGAAGCAGCAGCATACAGGCCTGCAGGATGCAGAACTGAGGTTCCAGACAGGTGAAGGATGCTGGGAACACAGACGAGGGGGAGGCCAGGGGAGGCAGAGAACAGCAGGCTGGGGCGAAGCAGTCAGGACAACCTGAAGCAGGAAGATTCTTCTGGGTTCAAAGCTCCAAGTGCAGGAACTGACAGCTAAACCCAGAGAAGAGGGTTCTCCTGGCTCTGTCATGTCCAGCCCTCTGCAGCCCCATGGACTGTAGCCCATCAGGCTCCTCTGTCTATGGGAATCTCCAGGCAGGAGCACTGGAGTGGGTATTCCTCCTCCAGGGGATATTCCCGACCCATGGACTGAACCCATGTCTCTTGTGTCTCCTGCACTGGAGGCAGATTCTTGACCACTAGCACCACCTGGGGAGCCACACCCCACCCCCATCGCCCCACCCGCAAGGAGAACCTCCATTAATTAGATGCTGAGGACATGAGTCTGAAGTAGGCTCCAGGAGTTGGTGATGGACAGGGAAGCCTGGGGTGCTGCAGCCTATGGGATCACAAAGAGTCAGGCATGACTGAGTGACTGTACTGAGCTGAGGGTTTTCTTTTCTACCTCTTCCTCCCATTTTCTCAGCAGTGTCACTTTGTGAATGATGATTTTTAAAAGGTTATTCCTGGTTGTCTGTCTTTGTTTTTATATAATTCCTCGAAAACATAGGTATGCTCATCTGGAATAAGAAGATCCTAGGAGCCCAGACTGTTTGCGGCTAGGCTCGTAGACGAAATGGCAAGTATTTTAAAAATACAACTGTGGTGGTTTTCCATTTTTAAAAGTCTCTTTCAGCTGTGCATGGGAGGTAAACTATCTTTACCTTCTACCCTTCTGCGTTCTCAGCTGGGGCTCTGTAACAAAAGACAGATTAACAAGAGACAAGTATACAAACTTTTTTAATATCTATATTTTTATGACTGGGCCATCTTAAGGAGTGAACAGCCCAAGCCGTGGTTGACTCAGAGAGTCTCTCCAGCACCTTCTATTTCTCAATTCCTAATTGAATATTCCTTAAAATATTCAATATTCCAAAATGCCCTATTTGGAGGTTCTGTGTCTTGAATCCCATCACCTGCTCTCCCTGTCTTCTAACAGATTTTATTATACCTCACCTGATTCCCTATTCTTCTTAGTTCTTGGCTTAACTTCCTTAAAAGAGAAGGAAATAAATTCCATGTCATTAGAAGGGCAGCTAAGGAAGATGGAATAAGACATACTTGCCCCCCTTAGAGACCGTTTGAGTGTCTAGGGATATAGATACTCAATTCATCACTGTTTCGTCATTATAAACATATTTATCCTGAGCCTGCTGTATACTCGCCGTAGTCCCAGGAGCTGAGGACACAGCAAAGGAGGAAAGATAAGTAAAAATTCCTCCCCTCCTAGATCTTACATTCGAACAGCAGAGAGGCACTGAAAACAGGCCATTAAAATGTATAATATGTCAACTTGATAAAGACAAATAAATGAATTAAAGCAAGGAAGGGACATGGGAATGCTAAGGGAAAGGTGGGCACAGGTTAAAAAGAGGTCAGGAAAAACCCTACTGAGGGCAGTATCTGAGCCAGTGGCAAAGACTTCCATGAATCCATGAAGACTTGTTTTGCCTCTAGAGAAGTATTTTTTTGGAAAGATCTTTCTTTGGTGGTAAAATAGGTATAATAAAAATTTACCTTTTAAAACTATTTTAAATCTACAACTCAGTGCATTAAATGCATTCACTTTGTCGTGCAACCACCATCACTAATTGCAAAACTATAATTTCAGATGGAAACTCTGAAAACCACTGAACGATTAAGCAATAACTCCCCATTCCTCTTCCCCCTGGAGACCCTGGTAACTTTTAATCTACTTTCTGTCTCTATGGATTTGGCTATTCTAGATATTTCATGTAAGTGGAACCCCACAATATTCATGCTTTTATGTCTGGCTTATGTCATTAGCATAATGGCCTCAAAGTTCATACATGTTCCAGTGTACGTCATAGTTTTCTTGAGTTTATGGATAAGTAATATCCCATATGCTACATTTTGTTATCCATTAATCTGTTGACAGGCATTTCATTTGTTTCCACATTTTGGCTATTGTGGATAATGTTCCAGTGAACACTGGCATGTAAGTATCTGTTCAAGTCACTGTCTTCAGTTCTTCTGAACTTCTACTAAAACTGAAACTGTTGGATCATACGCTATTTCCATGTTTAGCTTTTTAAAGAAGACACTAAACTATTGCCCATGTGGTTTCACCTTGTATATTCCCACCAACAATGTAAAAGGATTCTGATTTTTCCATATCATTGCCAGTATATTTTGTTTTTGTGTGTTTTTTTGTTTTGTTTTGTTTTGTTTTAAAATTATACTTGTTAAGAAAGTGTTAAGCAAAAGTGTTAGTTGCTCAGTCATGTCTGACTCTTTGTGACCCCATGGACTGTAGCCCTGCCAGGCTCCTCTGTCCATGGGATTCTCCAGGCAGGAATATTAGGGTGGGTTGCCATGCCCTTCTCCAGTGGACCTTCCTGACCAAGGGCTCAAACCCAGATCTCCCTCATTGCAGGCAGATTCTATGCCATTGGAGCTACTATGAAGAAGTACTCTATGAAGAGTACCACCTACTCTTGTGGTACCAATTTGCATTTCCCTAATGACTAATGATGTCACCCATCTTTTCATGTGCTTATTAGCCGATCATATATTTTCTTTAGAAAATGTATATTTAAGTCCATTGCCCATTTTAAAATTGTGTTGCTTTGCCTTTTTGTTGTTGAATGTTAGGAGTTATCTATATGATTTGGATATTAAATCTGCCTTAGATGACTGGCAAACATTTTCTGTTTGGAGAGATCTTTTAAATAAAAATCATATTGTGTGTGTGTGTGTTAGTTGCTCAGGCATGTCTGCCTCTTTCTGACCCCATGGGCTGTAGCCCACCAGGCTCCTCTGTCCATGGGATTCTTCAGGCAAGAATACTGGAGTGGGTAGTCATTCCCTTTTCCAGGGGATCTTCCTGACCCAGGGATCAAACTAGGGTCTCCTAAATTTCAGGCAGATGCTTGACTATCTGAGCCATCATGAAGCCCCAAAATCATATTACAAAGCATTAGGGAATGTGGCAAAATAAAGAAGTGAAGGAAGCAGAGAGTAGACTACTCTTTCGGAATGAAGTGGTAAAGAGAAGGAGATAATTAGGGAAAAAGTGTGATAAAGCTGAGGGAGAGTTAAGTGTAGTAGAAGATAGAAAGGAAAGCAGGAGACAGTGAAAAATGATGTCTCGAAAGAGAAGATAGTTGATGGGAAGATGGTGAGGATTCCAGAGATGAGGGTGGATGAGCTGTGTGCTGTGCTTAGTTGCTCAGTCGTGTCCAACTCTTTGTGACCCCATGTACTGTAGCCTACCAGGTTCCTCTGTCCATGGGGATTTTCCAGGCAAGGATATTGGAGTGGGTTACCATGTCATCCTCCAGGGGACCTTCCCAACCTAGAGATCAAACCCAGGTCTCCCACAATGCAGGCAGATTCTTTACTGTCTCAGCCACCAGGGAAGCCCATGAACACTGGAGTGGGTAGCCTATTCCTTCTCCAGGGAATCGTCCTGTCCCAGGAATAGAACTGGGGTCTCCTGCATTGCAGGTGGATTCTTTACCAGCTGAGCCACCAGGGAAGCCCTAGTGGGTGGATACAATGCTCTAGAAATATGGAAGGAAATATGAGTCTGGCAAAGGATTGACAGTAAAGAATGACCTCTTTTTCCTGATTTAAGAACGAAAGTGACAAACCAGGGCTCCATGTCCTCCCTGCTGTCTTCATGGATGTGAAAAATCAAATAAAAAATAAATCAGGTCAGTATCATTTAGAATTTATAATTTCTCCCTCATAACTTCAATATGTTTCATGAACAAGTTATTCATCAAAAAATCCTCAAAGTTAAGCATAAAACCTATACCTATATGTGACAAACACAAGCTCAAGTGTCTTCCAAAAGCCCTACGTTTTCTGGGGCCCCCAATTTCCAGGCCAAAATGTTTTGCAAAGGCCTGCCTCCCATGTCATTATTAATGGTAGCTATGAGGGAACTCTTCATTTTGATCAGTCCATGCCTGTAATTAAAAATCTTGACCAGTTGTTCTTGCAAAACCAGCTTTGTATTGCCTCTGCTCTTGAAGTGATCCTCACCATATTAAAAGATCTGCATGTGTGCACGCTCAGTTTTGTCCAACTCTTTGCAACTCCATGGACTGTAGCCCACCAGACTGCTCTTGTCTATGGGATTTTCCAGGCAAGAATACTGGAGTGGGTTGCTATTTCCTTCTCCAGGTGATCTTCCTGACCCAGAGATTGACCCCATGTCTCTTGTATCTCCTGCATTGGCAGGCGGATTCTTTATCTGAGGAGAAATCAGTCCAACTTGGTGCTTTATGTTAGCAACTATTTACCTCCCAAGGACCAAAATTCTAGAAAATACACTTTGGGAAATGCTGACCCAGGTGGACAATTCCTTTCCTGGAATGTTCTGCCTCTCCTTAGTTTGATCTTACAAATCTCAGAAGAAAACCTGCTTTGTCTCCACCAGTGTTTTTCTTGCCTCTTCTGTAGTTTCTTTGATCTTGGCTTTTCTCTAGGAAGCATTAAAAATGTCAATAAATGACATTCTACAGAACTGAGTTTCATAATGAAAGTACTACTATAATGAAATATATAGTAGTAGTGTTAGTTACTCAGTCGTGTCTGACCCTTTGCGACTCCATGGACTATAGCCCGCCAGGCTCCTCTGTCCATGAAATTCTCCAGGCAGGAATACTGGAGTGTGTTGCCATTTCCTTCTCCAGGGGATTTTCCTGACTCAGGAATCAAACTGGGGTCCCCTGCACTGCAGGCAGATTCTTTACAGTCTGAGCCTCCCAGGAAGCCTATATATACATATATGCATTCAAAGCACAAAAACACTATATTGTTGTTATTATTATTGGTTCAAATTCTTTCTACTGTTCTAATCTTTGACACCCGTATGGCAGTTTTATGGACAATGGACCATCACATGGAATTTTTGAGCAGAGATATTAATAACTCAGTAGGGGTGTGGAAATGTGCCCATGGATGTTGTGAAGACTGAAAATTGAGCCCTGTCTGAACACACAGCAAGGTGGTGTGGCAGCTCATAACCATCCTGCCCATTTGTACTTAGACAGAAAGGGGCAGTTGCTTCATAATGAGCTGGGTCTACAAGCCTATAGCTTCTTTCCTGCTGCTGTGATCGTGAGCCCGTACTGTAATTATAACAAGTGATTCCATAAACATTATGACCATGTATTAAACATATGTGATAGCATCAGAGAGACACCATAATAACAGCAGAATGTTAACAAGCAAAAATGTGTTCGTGTCTGACAAAGCATAACATGAAACTTCCTTAAGCAGTGCTTTTCCTTTTAAAGAATGCCAGCAAATTTGGAACATAAGATTTACATCAGCTAAACAACCAAACAAGCAACAATACACTGGGAAAAAGAAACCCTACAAAATATGAATCCCAATTCAAAATTTCAGAGAACATATTGAGTTTCTTATCCTCAGCCTAGACTTAGAATGACAACGTTATTTAGGAATAAAAACTTGAAATTTAGTATAAGAAGGAAGTACCCTTGTTGGGTAAATAAGTTTTAATTGAGATATTTAGAGAACAAAGAGATATAGGACCAAATGCAGGTCAAGACAAAAATGACAAGCATCTATTCAAGCAGGGGTCCCCAACCTTTGGGGTCTAATGCTTGATGATATGAGGTGGACCTGATGTAATAATGACACAAATAAAGTGCACAATAGATGTCATGAGCTTGAATCATCCTGAAACCATCCCCTCTTTCTGGCCCAGGGAAAAACTGTTTTCTGTGAAACTGGTCCCTGGTGCCAAAAAGTTTGGGGACTGGTGTATTAAAGGACGTGGGTCACACTACACTGGTTGCAATGGTGGTAGACCTCCCTGAGGGTCAAGGCAAATGAAAAAGCATGAAGAGTGTAATCTCATTATGACAGTTACATTTGGAATACAGAGACATGTGCATCTGTGAAAAATACAGAACTTGTGGGAAATCAAATAATCAGAATTTGAGATGCGTGTTTTTGGGAATACCTTTGGACTCATTGTGCTGGAAAGTGGGAAAAATATGTACTGAACATTAGGAGAACATGTACTCAAACAGTAGTTTGAACTTCCCCAGGAAGGCTAACTCCTGTAAAAAACATCTCTCAAATAATACATGTATGTTTCTCTTTCTCACACGTTTCACAGAGCCATGTTGTCCAGTAGTGGGTTCTGCATCACTAAGGCATTCAGGGACCCAAGGTGCCTCGATTGGCTCTGTGATTCCTAGGGCTTCACAGTCTTTCAGACCATGTCTGATTAGGAGAAGAAAAAAGAAAGAGAGTAAGAGGGCTGCATGAAGAGTTTGGTATGCTTGGAACCTGAAAGGTGCAGGCATCACTCCTACCCAGAGTCCTCTGGCCACAACTCCACCATGTGGTCCCACCTATTTCCTGGGAAATGTAGTCTCCCTAGAGTCAAGGAGGAAAATGAAAGGGGTTTATCTCTGCCACATGAACCTACAAAGGAAAATTTTTTGTTTCACTTTTCTTATCAGTTGTCAGTCCTCAGATCAGACAGAACTGGGTTCAGCGTCAGGTTGCCCCATTTATCAATTATATATGGCCTTGGACAAGCTACACAAACTTTTGGAGTCTCATTCTTCTTCGCTCTTAAATTGGGTAGAAAGTGAAACTATTCCTCGTTCAGTCATGTCTGATTCTCTGCAGTTCCATGGACTGTAGCCTGACGGGCTCCTCTATCCATGGAATTCTCCAGGTGAGAATACTGGCATGGATAGCCATTTCCTTCTCTAGGGGATCTTCCCAACCTGGGGATCAAACGTGGGTCTCCTATGTTGCAGGCAGATTCTTTACTATCTGAGCTGCCATTGGATAATAATAGTATATTTATCATAGAGGATCCATGAGGTTTAAGCAATATGAATTATATAAAGAACTTAGCATAGTTTCTGGCATAAATAAGCATTCATGAAAGGTTAATCTACTGCAAGATTCATATCAGGTCTAAAGTTTGAGATTTTGTTTTTCTTATATTGGTTAATGACAAGTCAGCTCATAGCCATTGTCTTCAGAGAAGGTAACGTTTCCAGGGTTGACAAACATTTGACATCTGTGTCACTGCTCTCCTCTTTCATAAATATTGTGTGTGTGTGTGTTCAGTCACTCAGTCATTCCTAATTGATAGCTACCTTTTCCCTCTTTAAGTTTAACATGTCCTCAGAGTCCTTATAAACTCAGCATCAGAGTTGGCATGAGTGATGCAACCTATCTGCCACCTTGAACTTAATTTTTATCATAATAAAAAGTGAGACCAAATGCTCTGGGACCAGTTGCACCATACAGGTAACAGGTTTGGTTGCATGACAGATTTTGATTTCAAAGTTGAATTTAGTAAGACTCAGAGAGGAGAAGAATATAAAGTAACATCCAAGTATATGAAGTCTAGCTGGGAAGCACATGAGCCAGAAAAAAAGAATAAGGATAACTGAAGCTGATAAAGAATTTTAATGACCAATTGAATCCCCAAATCAGAAGCTAAATTAAATAAAATCAGGGCTGATGAAAACCTATTTGATTTGAGCACAATAAGAGGTTTTTCAGTGGGCCTCTGGATGCTATTTGTGTGCTGTGAGGAGCATAGGACTACAGGTGGAGGAGGTGCTGTAATTGTTTGTGTCTGCAAATAAAACAGGTTGAGCTCTCTTCTCAAGCAAATAGCCAAAAATACTAGTTGGTTCATGCTTAGGCAGGAGCTGATGATCAAGGAAGGATTTTTTAATAATAGGAATCACAAAAATATGCTTAAAATTGTATGGAAAGAATCCCAGAGACCAAAGTTCTCTTTCATAATCACAGCAGAAAAAAATGGAAACCCCCCAAAGAGAAAACCTGCAGAAGCACGGCCAAGTGACAAGAAGTCAGAGGAAATTAGTAAGAGGCCAGACACAGCCCTCACAAACCGAGGACTCCAAGTGGCAGGAGGAAGAATGGCAAACTTTCTGCAAGTTAGGAATGGTACAGAGAACCTGGCAAAACCAGGGCAAATGGATCTAAACTGAACGTTTTGAAGTAGGAACATAAATTCCATTTTAGATTAGGACAGGGCTGCAGCTGAGGAGTCTGTGAGTCATGGGGTGGGACTGCCCACACACAGTGGCTTTGCCAGGCCATGCTTTCATCTCCAGTTCCTTCTTTAGCCCTAAAATCTTCTTTCCTCTCTGACAGTCCCTCATGCACTGCCATCCTATCTTCGCATGCAACCCAAGTAGGGGAGAGGAACACAGTGGAATGAACCAGTGCAGTGTTAAATAGCTGAGGGTCTGAATCCTAACTCTGTGAAAGTCATTCAGTTGTGTCCGGCTCTTTGCGACCCTGTGGACTGTAGCCTGCTATAAGGCTCCTCCTATCCATGGAATAGGAGTGGGTAGCTTTTCCCTTCTCCGGGGATCTTCCCAACCCAGGGATGGAACATAGGTCTCCTGTATTGCAGGGGGATTCTTTACTGTCTGAGCCACCAGGGAAGCCCAAGAATACTGGAGTGGGTAGCCTATCTCTTCTCCAGGGGATCTTTCTGACCTGGGAATCACATTAGGGTCTCTTGCTTTGCAGGGAATTCTTTACCAGCTGAGCTTCCAGGGAAGCCCTCAGTGCTTACAACCACTATTTCCCTCACTTGTTAGGTAAGAATAATATTAATAATACATCTTTTAAAAGACTGTTACAAGGATAAAATAAGAAAATACATATAAAACATCTAGCATTGTTCCTCATGTTAATAGATTCTCAATAATGAATGACTGGCTGTAATTATTTAAAAGCAGAAGAATACACTCCATGGTTCTTCTATAGTTTGGTGTCCTAATTACTTTATTTGATCGCTTTGCACAGCATTAAAAAAATAAATTAAATAATTTCTGTTTCTGGCCATGAGAGACTCATAGGATCCAGACTTATCCTCCCACCCACCATAAATAACTAGAAAACTAGACAAAAATATGCAAAAAGCTGTTTTTAGACACTGAACCACCAATAGTAGAGGACAATGGTCTTTGATGAATAATGGAAACCAACAGAGGTAAGCCCTGTGATAGCCCTGGCTTTTTTCTTAAAGGCAATTTTTGGATCAATATGCAGAAAGGAGAACTCAAAATGAAGCCCTGCAGTCTCTCAAAGCTGAGGAAATTGAGATTGTACGTTGGGAAGGTGAGGGATCTAAAAATTTCAGGGAGAGTGTCAGAAACAATGGAGCCATAAGCAAAAGAGTTTCTGAAACCTATGGAGGGGTCACTTCTAGTCTTTGGTAAGTACTAACAGGTATGCAGTATGGCTGAATGCCTTAAGTAAGGTAAAACTTCCTGAAATCAAGTGAAGAATAACTTCCCAGGAAAGAAAACTTCTGAGAACTTATAAGCTAAAGTTCCCAGAGCTCATGCAGAGCTAGAACTCTTTATGTTTCCAGAAGCCAGAGTGGAAAGACCAAACTGAATACATGGGCATTCAGTAGAGACTTCAGAACACTCACAGCTTCCTAGTGGGACTAAAGTGGTCCTACACTTACTATAAATAAAGCTTAAAACCAAGTCTCAAAAGGATCAAAGTGACCCACAAGTAACTTCATGGCCACCAACACTTTCTAAAAGAAAAGAAAAAGAAAAAAGAAAAAAAGCAGCACTCAACATTATAAAATTCACAAAATTCATTCAATTAACTCCTTAAAATATATCAAAATATATCAAACTCCTTAAGCTATATCAAATAGTTGTGGAAGATGTGTAGAAATCACATTTTTTTTAACTATCTACTTAACAAGGATTTTTTTCTAAATAGTAATTAGGATAAAAATTTTTCCATCTAAAATAATCACTGATAGATATGCAAGGAAGTAGGAAGATGAGTCCTAAAAACAAAAAAGAAAGAAATCAATCAATATAAACAGATCCAGTCATGACAGGGAAAATAAAATTGCCAGACAAGGATGTTAAACATGCTCTGTGTGCTCAAAAATTTGAAAGGAAGTATAATGTAATAAGGATAAGAATAGAAAATATAAAAAAGAACCAAATGAAATTGAAATGAAAAATAAAACATATGAAATAAAAATTTTAGCAGACAAGATTTATAGCCATTAGACACTACAAAAAAATTCAGCAAAGTTGAAAAACCAATAAAAGAAACCACTCAAAACTTAAGCACATAGATTAAGAAACACTTAAAAAAATATCCAAAAGGAATCTAAAAGAAAATATCAAGTGGTCTAACAAGTACATATCATCAGAATGCAAGAAAAAGAGTTGGTGGGCCGAACAGAAAATAGAAGAAATAAGGGCCAAATAATTTCAAATTTTGATAAAAATAATAAATCTATAGATTCAAGAAAGAAACAGTATGCAGGAAAAAATCAAGATTCATTACAGTTGAATTATTAAAAAATAGAAATAAAGAGAAAATCTTAAACACAGCAAAGGAAAAAAGTCAAATAGGTATAGAAGAATAAGAATCACCTCAGACTTCATGGGAATTATGTAAACGAAAGGCAAAAAAACGATGGATTTAAAGTGTGGAAAGAAAAACAGCATTATCATTTTAGAATCTCAGCATTCATCTTAAAATATCCTCTAAAATTAAAGTGAAAACAAAAACTTTTTTAGACTCACCAAAACTGACAGAATTTATTGCTAGTAGACCTGAGCTATAAGAAATATCAACTTGAGTCAAAGAGAATAGTATTTTTTTTCCTCAGACACATAGCAGATCCAAAGGAATGTATCAGAGCATAGTAGAACTAGTAAATCATTTTAGCAAAATTGCTAAAATACACAGGTCAAAATACTAAAGCATGTGTTGCACCGTACTGGAAATTAGCAGTTGGAATATTAAATTTCAAAACTCTATACTATTTGGAGTCTTATTATGAAATTTCATATCAGTTGTATTTATAGTAGTAAAAATGGGAAATAATACGTAGGTACATGGAGAGATGAATAGAATTTTTAAAATGTGGCATATTCATACAATGGAAAACTACTCAGGAGAAAAAAAGTAAAAACATGTATGAATCTCAAAAACATATATGCTAAATAAAGGAGTTATTGACAGAACAGTCCCTTGTGTTCATTTCAATTTTTATGAAACTTTGGATAAGACAGATCAATATATATGAACAAAAGTTAATCAGTTGCTACCTGGGGTTTGAGGATGATGAGGATATTGGATGAAAAATGGAATGATTAAATCTTTTGTTCTGGTAAAATCATCATGATTTTATTAGTAATTATAGCTATTTATCAAAGCTTGAACTGTATTCTTAATTCCTTTAAGTAGACAACTGGCAAATATTTTTTTATTTTTTATCATATATTTTATATTTAAAAAAAATTTTTTTGTATTGCCATATAGCCAATTGACAATGTTGTAACAGTTTCAGGTGAGCAGTGAAGGGCCTCAGGCATACATGTATCCATTCTCCCCCAAACTCCCCTCCCATCCAAGGTGCCACATAACATTGAGCAGAGTTCCATGTGGTTTACAGTAGGTCCTTGCTCATCTGTATACTTTAAGTTACTGTATTTTGTGCATGCATACATCCTAAGTTGTTTCAGCCAAGACCAACTTTTTGCAACATTAAGGACGGTAGCCCACCAGGCTCCTCTGTTCATGGGATTTCTAGGCAAGAGTACTGGAGTGGGTTGCCATGCCCTTCTCCGAGAGATCTTTCTGACCCAGGGACCCACTCCAAGAGTCGTATGTCTCCCACATTTACAGGCAGATTCTTTACCACTAGTGCCACCTGGGAAACCCATTGTATTTTATGTTATCTAAATAATGTCACAATAGAGTGGGTTAAAAAATAAGTTGAGTCTGTCATTCTTACTCCATTAGGACCAGTCCCTATGACTCCCTACTGCCTCATGCCAAGCCCACTACATCCTATGAGAGGGACAACAGCAAAGTGAGGCAAGTAAAGAAAGTAGAAGGCAAAATTTAAGAATGCTCTCACTCTCAGTGTCATGCACAGCCCTGTTCTTTTGCATAAACTGACTTGCTCTGCAGCCAGGTTTCCCTTCTCACTATTCTTTCAAAGTTCACCAAAACAACAGATTTTCTGTGCTTCTACTTGCTGTCCATACAACTTTGAGCAATGTTTCCAATCCTAATCATCTGGAAATCTTTTATCCTTATTAGCTCCCAATTATAGGTATGCTCTGGCTTTCCATATACTCCTCATTAGCCTGTCCATCCAGTGCTGTGGTGGCAAATATTCTGCTCTTCAAAGGGCCTCTATATCATCCTTTGAGCTTTGCTGTCTATCTTGAGCTCCAGATCTGAATTTTCTCCAGTAACACAGGAAGTCTCATATTTATTTTATAATTCAACAGATAAATATAAAATCATCAACTTGGCTCCAAATTACCTTCTGACTTCCCTCTTCAGAAGTTCTTCCATCACACTGCTTCTTTCCATTGCCACATCCTGTCAACTTCATCTCTTATAAATGTTATCGCTTTCCTTATTGCTTCTACCATCTACCTCCCCTCAAACTTACAACTCAGTATCTTTTACAAGTGCTGCCTGAAGACTAGCTGCTGTATGCCTCTCAGTCTCTCCTATTCTAATCCACCCCACCCAATTCCTGAAAGTAGATCTAACAATTTTCTCTTGTTTTTCAAAATTCATTTTTTTATTGGAGTATAATTGGTTTACAGTGCTGTGCTAGTTTCTGCTGTATAACAAAGTGAGTCAGCTATATGCATACATATATCCCCTCCCTTCCACCCCATCTCACTCCTCTAGGTCATCACAGAGCACCGAGCTGAGCTCTCTCTGCTATACAATGGGTTTCCACTAGATATCTATTTCAAACGTGGTAGTGTATTCATGTCAAATTCAATCTCCAAAATCATCCTACCCTCTCCTCCTCCCTCCCGTGTCCACACATCCATTTTCTATGTCTGTCTCTCTATTCCTACCTTGGAACTAGGTTCATCTGTACTATTTTTCTAGGTTATATATATTTATTGAAATTGAAAGTTGCTCAGTCATGTCTGATTCTTTGTGACTCCATGGACTGTGAAGTCCATGGAATTCTCCAGGCCAGAATATTGGAGTGTATAGCCTTTCCCTTCTCCAGGGGATCTTCCCAACCCAGGGGTTGAATCCAGGTCTCTCTCATTGCAGGTGGATTCTTTACCAACTGAGCCACAAGGAAAGCCCAAGAATACTGGAGTAGGTAGCCTATGCCTATTCCAGGGGATCTTTCCAACGTAGGAGCCAAACCAGGGTCTGCTGCATTGCAGGCAGATTCTTAACCAACTGAGCTATCATGGAAGCCGATGTATAGAAGCCTGAAACAAAGAATTCTGCTGATACTTTGATTTCAGGCTTCTAGCCTCTGGAGTGGTGAGGAAATAAATTTCTGTTTTTTAAGACTCTTGATCTGTGGTACTTTGCTATGGCAGTCTTAGCAAACCAATATGATCACCAGCAACAAAGGTTAGACATGTAGTAGGTGGCATATTCAGGGAAAATGTAATTCTCTTCTAAGATGATTTGAGTAGAGGAGTAATGTGAGATAAGTGTGAAGGAGGGGTGTTTAAGATAAAGAATAGAGAACCTTGAACATAAACTAGGGATCTGTTATTCAGCATGTGAAGGAGAGTCAGTACAGGGCATATACCCTGAGAAAACCATAATTCAGAAAGACAATGCACCTCAATGTTTATTACAGCACTATTTACAATAGTCAGGAGGTGGGAAAAACCTAAGCATTCATCAACAGATGAATGGATAAAGATGTGGTACATGCGTGCAATGGAATATTACTCAGCCATAAAAAGGAATGAAAGTGGGTCACTTTTAGAGATGGGGATGGACCTGGAATTTGTCATACAGGGTGAAGTAACTCAGAAAGAGAAAAACAAATATTGCTCCATATGTACTGAAATTCACATAGTTTATGTTCAAGGT
Organism: Antilocapra americana; assembly: GCA_007570785.1. NCBI lineage: Eukaryota > Metazoa > Chordata > Mammalia > Artiodactyla > Antilocapridae > Antilocapra > Antilocapra americana. The sequence continues at coordinate 35,002,958 of ML663562.1, read as the reverse complement.
TCTCTATTCTTTATCTTAAACACCCCTCCTTCACACTTATCTCTCACTACTGCTCTACTCAAATCATCTTAGAGGAGAGTTGCACTTTTCCTGAATATACCACCCACTACATGTCTAACCTTCGTTGCTGGTGATCACATTGGGGGGACCCGGAGGGGAAGCATATGTAAACCCATGGTGATATCATGACAATGTATGGCAAAAACAATAATTAAAAAAAAAAAAAAGAGTCTTAAAAAACAGAAATTTATTTCCTCACCACTCCAGAGGCTAGAAGCCTGAAATCAAAGTATCAGCAGGATTGGTTTATTTTAAGAACTTTCTCCTTAGCTTATATATGGCCACCTTCTCCCTGTGTCTTCATATGGTCTTCCCTCTGCACGTGTCTCGGTTCTAATTTTCTTTTGTAAGGACATTAGTCATATTGGAATAAGGCCCATCCATGTGACCTTATATTAACTTAATTACCTCTTTAAAGACCCTATCTCCCAACAAGGCCATATTCTGAGGTATTCTGGATTAGACTTTAACTTACAAATTTTGAGGGAGACACAATTTAGCCCCAAACAATGACCATTGATTTAGTGTACCCTTGTTCTTTGTTACAACCCATCCAATCTCTATCCAGCCTCAAACATCAGATCAGATATTACCTTCATCTTGAAATTTTTCCATATGGGCAAACCAGACAGGCCCACTTACTATTCTGAGCCCTGGGAACATTTGGTTTGTACATCTGTCAGTATATGAATCATAGTTACTATGCATTAGAGTTACTAGTAAAATTTTCTTCTCTCTTCTATAATGTAAGTTCTGTGTAGCCAGAGAAGGTGTTATTTTCATTATCTTGATATTGTTCTGGCACAAACAAATATTTGTGATTGGATATGGTACTCCAAGATAGGCCAACCTTCAAGACAGGACTTTGGGAATGAAGAAAGGTTGCTTCCTTTACTTTGCTTTCCTTTTCCTCACATCCTGATATACTTCATTAGTTCACATATGGCATTACAATTGATTGTAGATGAAGTACAATATCTTGATAGGTATAATGATATTTTAGGCTTTTAGAGTAGATGTTAACGGCAAGAAAGCATGAAGACTATTGAGAGCTGGGCCAAGGAACAAGGTGAAAAAGGAGTATAAATATTTATTGAGGCTTTACTACCAGATAGGACTGTTAGTCCCAGTATTTTGATCACCTGATGCAAACTGCTGACTCACTGAAAAAGTCCCTGATGCCGGGAAAGATTGAGGGCAGAAGGAGAAGAGGGCATCAGATGATGAGATGGCTGGATGTATCACCGACTCAGTGGATATGAACTTGGGCAAACTTTGAGAGATAGTGAGGGACAGGGAGGCCTGGTGTGCTGCAGTCTATGGGGTCGCAAAAAGTCAGACATGACTGGGTGACTGAAAAACAACAAATACTTAGAAACATTTTGCTCATTTAATCCTTATGACAACGCTATGGAAAGAGGCTGTAGATTTTCACATTTTACAAAAGAGAAACCTGAGGCTCAGGGAAGCTAAGTGACATGTAGTTCCTAGCTATTGGTACTTCAGGACACAACCAGAATTCCAGTGTAGGTCCAGCATGTTTCCAACACTTGACCTCAACCTCTTTCTACCAAGTCCCACTCAATTGTAGCTCAGGTAGTTCTGATAGCAACACAGGATATGGAATTTCTTAGGTGGGAGGCACTAACCCAAGTGTCTTAGACACAGTTGTTGTTGTTTAGTCACTGAGTCCTATCCTATTCTTTGCGACCCCAAGGACTAAGCCCACCAGGTTCCTCTGTCCATGGGATTTCCCAGGTAAAAATACTGGAGTGGGTTGTAATTTCCTTCTCCAGGGGATCTTCCTGACCCAGGGATCAAACCCGTGTCTTCTGCATTGACAGGCTGATTCCTTACCACTGAACTGCCTAGGAAGCCCACTTAGATATAGTAATTCATTTCATTTTTAAAACTCAGTGAGGGAGGCCTTATATTATCACCATTTTACATAGGCAGAGACTGTGGCACAAGATATGAAGTAACTCCCCCAAGTAACAATAAGTGGAAGGTCCGAGATCTGACCTAAGCTGACTAAAGGCAGAGCTGCAGCCCTAAATACCGCCTCTCTTCATAAGAGGCCAACTTCCTGTGTGACCCTAGATTCATGTTCCCACTTGGAATCTCTGCTCACCAGCTGTATGATGAAAAGCTATCTGGAGCCTGGCCAGACATAGACACATGAGGCAGTTCAACCTTTTCCAGTTCATTTCTTTCTCGTACTTTTTGTAGTACAGTAACTACTGAAATAATAGGTACTAGACAGTCACTTTTCACCCTTTGGGAAACATGCTCCCTAGCCCACATGTCAGCGCACATACCATCCAGCCCAAGCTGGGAACTGAATTGTTTTTTGTTTGTTTGTTTGTTTTAGGAAAAGTGCATTTCCCACATTTAGTTGATCTCCATGCGTTGCTTTTTGGTTTTGGTTTTATTTTTACTTTTTAAAGAGGAATGTATAAAGTGGGAAGTTGTCCAAAAGTATATCAATTATTTACACACAGTGCTATATGTGCAGGCACTGTATTTGTGCAGACCCTGTCCCCAGCTGCTGCTAAAAGGCAAGAAGACATTTTGCTAAAGGTTTTACCTGTAGCAACTTGCTTCTATTTGTTGCCTTTGAAGGAGGAAATTGGATTTTAGCGAGAAGTAATGTGAGATGTGTTCTGAACATTGCAGCTCTCCTTCTGGTTTCCATGGTGGGGGGAGGATGCTTTCAGCTCCTTTCCTCACTTTGCCCCTATGGGGATGAAATAATTGATCTCACTGGTAAATACGGGGAGAATGGCTGGATAAAATTCTGGTCCTCTTTCACATTGCCTTGAACCGCCTTCATGGCTAAGACAGGGAATTCACCTTAAATTTGCATGGCAGCTTCATACTCCAAAAGACACCCCACAGGAATTCAAACTGACTTTAGATTTAATCATTACATTAAAAAGTAGACAGCTTCTTGGGAAGAAGTTCTCTCAGGTCTAAGAAATTCCAAGACAAGAATCAGTGTCAGCGGATACAGCAGCATACAATCAAAACACTCACAAGATCTGGTGGAGACCAAAATACTGAATAGAGGTCACAGTGTCTGGAGCTGCCGCCATCCGGATTGTAAAACATTGCTAGAAGGTAGGAAGCTCTCCAGGGACCTTCTGTGAGAATGAAGGCAATATGGAGATAAACGCTTTGTCTCTTGTACATAGTGAATGCAGCGTGCCAAAATTAAGCTCTTGTGGGAACATTTCTGTCAACAATGTTTAAGTTCATAGATGGTGACTTTGGAACAACTAGCACTACTAGATTTTATAGATATATATATATGTATCAGACGTCATTAATCAACATTTTTCTTCCTTCTCAACCCTGCAAAGTCCCTTTTACAATAGGCAGGTTCGTTCTGTTTTTTATATCTTTTTACAATACTTTTATTGGTGAGTAGATAAGATAAAATAAGCTATGACTTTTTAAAAAATATAATTGATATGGTGGGCTTAACATCAATGGAGTGTGTCTGTAGAGCTGTGTAACGCGGACTCTAGTTCCTTCCCATCGGAATGATGGGTCAGTGACAGGTATGACCATTAGCTGATGTCCTACCTGGACACATCAACCGTCACACATGACACCTGCCACAGGATTTGCTAAGCTGATTTGCCCACATTGAAAAGGTTACCAATTTGATTGCTTAAATATTAGTCCTCAGTCAGTTCTTTTCAGGCAAGCTGCATCACTGGGGCTTGGGAAGGAGAATGCATGAAAGTTTGAATTTCAGAAAGTATGTCAATTTTTCTTGAATCATGAAAGACTCTGAAAGGTTTTTTTTTGCAAGGCATTAACTCTCAGTAAATGTTTACCTTTAATTTTAACTTGAAACTAAGTTTGAGAAATTCCAGTCCACATGGATTTTGTTTTCACAAAACTCATCAAGAAGGCTTATAGAAGACCTCCTCTGATAAAAGATGATGAAACTGCTGCTTCACTTCCAAGAGAATCTGGAGTATTTTATTTATTATGACCTCATTTACAAAGTTCCAACTGATTGAAATCTAATTTAAATATCAGAAGTTTCTGTATTTCCAATACCAGGGGGTGGGGGCGGAAATAAAGGAAGGAAAGGAAGAAAGGAGAAAGAAGGAAAGAGGAGGGGAAGGATGAGAAATTGAAAGAGGTGAGAGGGAAAGGGAAAAAAAAAATTGTTACAGGAGGTTGGGCTGCAAACACACCACTGTAGATAAGAGAGGTGACTGATGGGGACCAACCATACAGCACAGGGAATTCTATCCAATATTCTGTGATAACCTATATGAGAAAAGAATCTAAAAAAGAATGATTATATGTCTATGTATACCTGAATCACTTTGCTGTACACCTAAGACTAACACAACATTATAAATCAATTATACTCTAATAACATTGAAATATTTTTGAAAAAGAAGATTGCTGCCGAGCTTCACTGACTTTCTGAACTGTACCCAAAATAAGCAATTAGAACAGGAAGGGCACTGAGTGGAGTCCCTGATATACGCCCAGAAGAAACTTCTCGATAATGGCTCACTCAGGACACCACCGCTAACCGCCCCCGAGCTTTCTCTCCACCTCTCCTCATTCCGTTCTGAACCCGAGCTTCCGTCCTGCTTCACCCTGGAAGGAAATGAGCCCCGCTGCTGAGAACAAATACAAACCATGCCTTCCAGTCTCTACCTACCTCTCTGTGGCTCCCTGGTCTCTGTTTTTCTTACAGTGAGGCCCTAACGCCCTCCACAGTTCCTTCAAGTGAATTCTGGAGGTCAGACTGGAGAGAAAGGACTCAGTTTCCAGTGAGACCTCAGGCTTATCTCGCTTGACCAGGCTGTCTTCCTTGGAAGCACTCTGCTGGTGGTACACTTGATCTGCAGGGGTCTGCCTGCTGTGAGGTCTGAGCTCAAAACCTAGCTCTTGACTTCAGTGGCTGAATGGCCCACACCACTGCCAGTGTTTTATTTTTTCCAAGATGCAGTTCTGCCCAGGTGCCTGCCCTCTGTAGAGCACCTCAGTGGGTCATCATGGCTTTTTTGCACAAAAGTCAAACCTTGCATTCTGTCTTATGGGCTCTGCAGATTCTGAGCCCTAACATCTGCCTTGAGTTTCTTCCCACACCACTCTTCCACTCACTCAAAACTTCAGCCCTTTGGCATCTTCTTCAGTACTGGGATCTCTTTTGTTTGACTCTAGAATAGGACACGAGACACTTTTCCTGTAAAGGGACAGATGGTCAATATTTTTTCAGGATCTGTCGGCCAAATGGTTGTTGTCAGAATGACTCACCTCTGCCATGGTGGTGCCAACATAGAGCCCCTGAAGGAGGGCATGACAACCCACTCCAGTATTCCTGCAGGTAAAATCCCATGGACAGAGGAGCCTGGTGGGATATAGCCCATAGAGTCTCAAAGAGTCAGACACGACTGAAGCGATTTAGCACACATGCACACAGGTATAATAGCCTGAGCACAGTCAGTGGGTCTCAGCCTTCATGAACACTGGCATCACCTGGGAGAGCTTTAAAAGTTACTGATGCTTAGATCCTACCTGTGGAGATTCTTCTTTAATTGTTCTGGGGTGCACTCTGGCATGAGAATCTTTACAGTCTCCTCGGGTTTATTAGTCCCCTTGGGCTGCCGTAACAAATTATTGTAAATCGGATGGCTTAGAGCAACAGAAATTTATTCTCTCAGAATTCTGAGCCCTGAATTCTGAAATTAAGTTATTGGAAGCTCTAGGGATGCCTGCCTACATTCCTTGGCATCTTGACTGGGCCAGGCGCCTCCAATCTCTGCTTCCCTCTTCCTATCCCTCTCTCCCTTCTCCTCTGTGCCAGTTCCCCTCTGTGTACCTCTTAAAAGGACACTCATCATTGGATTTAGGGCCCTCTTGGATAATCCAACGTGATCTCCTTGCAAGGCTTCAACTTAGTTATATCTGCAAGGATCTTTTTTTCCAGATAAGGTCATGTTCACAGATTCTGGGAATGAGAACATGCATCTATCTTTTGGGGAGCCTATGTTCAACCCCAAACACCAGGCAATTCTGATCTATAGCCTCTATCTAAGTAATGTGCACAAGTTTATCAGTGGGCTGTCACATTGGTGCCCAGGCTTGTGCGAGGACTGGTCACTTCTCCTGCCAAGTGAGAAGGGTCATTTTGGAGCATTCCTTACCCTGACAAAAGAGGAATAGAAGGTTAAGGATGGATGGAGAGGATGTGCCCAGCTAGTGAGACAGAGAGGATTCAAAGCATGGATTTAATAACCAACTTCCCTGTTCTTTGTTCTTCCCTATCCTCTCCATCAGAATCTGGATCTTAAATTATCTTTCCCTCTATAAAGGGATCTGAACTATCCAGACTTTTCTCTCTTTTATTTTCTTTCCACTTTCTCATTTGAAGAATTCCGTCTTAGACTGAATAACTACAATCTTATCATCTCATCTTGTTTCAAAGACAATCATGCCCTTACTGTGATCAGACTTGTAGACAAAATTGTGGGCAGGTTTTTTGTATATTTCTTTGAGTAACTGAGACATTCATAGTTATGATAAAGGAAATCCTGCTCTTCTTTCAGACTAATTGAGGATAGAAAGTCAGATGTGCCCCTACATTTCAATGAACCCAGAGCTTCTGTCTCACACTGAATCTGAATCTTTTGAACACTGAAAAAAAAAAAAAAGGAAAATAAATGAAATGGGTAATTCTCATGAAATTAGGACTCCTTCTTGCTTCTCTGTTTGCTGTTTAACTTTCAAAAGTCATTTTACTTTAGCTTTTATCAGAACCAAGTTTGAATACCTAACAGTGATGATTATATTCTGGAAGGAGGTCATGAGATTGGGGATGGAATGCTCAGCTGCTTTTAGGTTTTTCTTCTCTACCATCTTTATGGAACCAAATATCATCAGAAATTCCAACAATTGCAGTACAAACAGTACTTTCATGACAGTCCTTGGCAACCTCTTTGATAGGAAGTGTCTAGTCTTTATTTATAATAACATAATAATGTGATTTTGAAAGAGGCAGCATGAGTATGGATTTTTGGTTTTTTTTTTTTTTGGCTGACAGAAGAGAGGCAGCATTTTTTAAATGGGGGAATGGGAGGCTGTTGGATGCTGTTTAGATAAGAAGTAGCAGGAAGAGTGTACTCAGTAATGCATTCTATTACCGGGCTAATTCCAACTGCTGGCATCAACTTGCCTCTGCCATTTTGTTAAAGAGAAAAGAAAAAAAAAAGAAGAAGAAAATACCCATTCTGCCTGTTCTCACTTCATTGTCTCATTCTTATTCTAATCCTCTAATAAAGAGGGCAAAGTCCTTTCTGCTGATTCAAGACTTTTGGCAATTTGGAGGAAAATCCTATTTTTCTTTCTCCCCCCAATTTTGATGAAATGATGAGCTATCCTGGTAGACTAATTTAGGTAACTTTTCAGGTGTTTTTAACTGAAGTGAGAATTGCCAAAGAAATGCAAAAAATGCTAGCACTTATCAGAAATGCAAATGTGGCATTTGTTCAGCTTAATGTGAATAGCCCAGCCCAGGCAACAACAGAAGAGACAATTAGAATGCAGTCATGGTTCCCCAAATTCACTCTTCCTTCCAGCTAATATGACAGTCTTTCAAAAAGAAAAGAAAGAGAAAGAAAGAAAGAAAAAAGAGGAATGTGGTTTTGCTTCAGTTACCAACACAAAAAATTGTCAATTTGGTACGAGTTTTGTTTTAACTAAGAAAATCTGTTATTGTGCAAGAACTGTCAGAACAAAGTAGCAATGAAGGGATTTTATGTCTGTGCTGCATTCATTATGGCTGGGTTTTAAGAGCAATGGAACTCAGGTCAACCAATGTTAGGAGCAACGGTGGGAGTTATTTGCCACTGAGGACCGTGGTGGAATAGCCATGTTTATCGCCCATAATTTTTCAATGATTTTATGCCATCATTTGGGAGATGAATGAAATAACTCTGTGGCAGGCATGCATGTAAATAAATTAAGCATTAAGAACCAGCCAGTTGTAATCATCATTTTTTGAGAATGTACTAAATAGTTGCAATCAGTGAAATGGACGAGAAATTGCATTAAATTGCTGTTCCAGTTACACAGCATAGCAGCGAAAACAAGACTCTGGTTCAAGAGGATGTCTGAAGGGAGGGAAGAATGCAGTTGTCTTCTGGGTGTGTTTTAGATTACAAAACCACACTGGGTGAATAAGGCATGGGTCACTTAGCCTTCCTAAGTGAAATTATCTATTATTGATGAACAAACAGGAATGAATGAACTCTTTAGCTGTTCATTCCCTCATTTAAGCATCAAGACTTTGAGGCCTGAGAGCCATAGCAAATATAAAACCAATTGTCCCCTTGTATCATAATGCCTCTTCCACAATGCCCATTTTGATTATTCAGAGGATGCTTTTAAACATTAAGATTGATTGGGAATGAGAAGAAAGAGTTTGATGAAGAAATGTGGATTTTTTTCCCCATTTCTTTTGGAAGGAAAATGAGAACTGTGTACAGGGAAACATTTTCTTCATTTTTACTGAGTTAATGGTTAGACTTCAAGGGTACAGATTTTCTAGCATCTTCTCCAAAGTAAAAAAAAAAGGTGCCCTCTCAACTTTTCCTGACTTTCAGTTGAATAGAGGTACATTTGGTCACATTGAATACGTGCTTTATTTGTTTGTTTGGGGTGTTTCTGGTTTTTTTTTTTTTTTTTTTCCTCTCTCTCTCTCTCTCTTTGGTTGTGCCATATGGCGTGGTGGATCTTAGTTCCCTGACCAGGGATTGAACCCAATCTCCCTGCATGGAAGCTTGGCATCTTAACCACTGGAATAATCAGGGAAGTCCCCTTGGATACATGCTTTAGTCAGGAGATATCTTTGGTATAATATGTTGATTTGTGATGAATATGAGCCAGTTTATCTGGAGAAAATCTCAGGGCAGAAGAAAAAGTATACATTCAGTCATCACAGTTGTTCGGTCGTATCCAACTCTTTGTGACCCCATGAACTGCAGCACGCCAGTCTTCCCTGTCCTTCACCATTTCCCGGAGTTTGCTCAAAATCATATCCATTGACTTGGTGAAGCCATCCAACCATCTCATTCTCTGTCCTCCCCTTCTCCTCCTGCCACTTCAATCTTTCCCAGCATCAGGATCTTTTCCAATGAGTCGGCTCTTCACATCAGGTAGCCAAAGTATTGGAGTTTCAGCATCAGTCCTTTTAGTGAGTTTTCAGGGTTGATTTCCCTTAAGAGTGACTAGTTTGATCTCCTTTCTGTCCAAGGAACTCTCAAGAGTCTTCTCAAGCATCACAATTGGAAAGTGTCAATTCTTTGGCGCTCAGCTTTCTTTAAGGTCCAACTCTCACATCCATACATGACTACTGGGAAAATCATAGCTTTGACTCCATGGACCTTTGTCAGCAGAGTCACCAGAGACTGATTTAAATCCTCATTCTGTCATTTACAAAATGTTTGTCCTTCAGTTAAGTTTCTGACAAACTATTTGTCTTTTGTTGTGCTTCTTTGCCTGTCTGAGCCTTTTTTCCCTCAAGGATAAAATAGATATCTTATGCTCACATTATATTAACCTCCTGGTATGATGTTTGGTCCAGTGTTTGCACAATTGGTGGAGGCTGAAACTTAGTCTTATAATTCAGAAAACTCACAAGTCTAAATTGTTCTTAGAACAGTGCAGCCGATAGACAGCTAATGTTTATTGAGCTCCCAAGATATGCCAGGAAGTCTAATAGGTATGCTCATGTATATCATCTCAATTATTTATGACACTCAAGGTATTTTGCATAATTCCCATTTTGCTGTGGGACAAAACAAAGCTCAGGGAGTGGGTAGCCTGCTCACAGACTACTCAAGTACTAGAAGCCAGGGTTGGAATTTGGATCTAAGTAGTCGAATTCCAAGTTAAGGCCCCTCTCTCTCCAGTGTTCCCTAAACCACATGTGCCAGTAGAGTTAGGGAGTCAGAACTCAATATTTGAAAACTAAAGCCTTTATCTATGGCTACATTATTACTACCAACTCAGCAATTTATTTATATTCATCAGAATCCACTGTGACAAATAAGTAGAATCTAAATTTTACTGGATTATGAAAAAGGAGAATTTATTGATTCAAATGATGGAAAAGTTAAGGAGCAGGCACAGATGGATCAGGGACCCAACCAAGTTCAATGACTTTTCATTCCTCCTGACTCAGGTACATCTCAGTGGACTCTCTCCCTCCTCTGATATGATTGCCAGCATTTCCTTGCAAATAGTTGCAGAGTGGAAATAAAAACCCTCTCTTCCCAAAAAGAAAAGTTTTCAAAGTGAATTTTTTTTCTTTTTTGGCAACTTGGAGACACATGCCCATCCCTTTATCAGTCATTCTGATCAGGAGAGCTGGCCAGAACTGAGTCATATATACTCAGTTCTGGAATCAGGAGTAAAGTTCCATCAGCTAAAAAACATATATACAGAGATGCAAGAGAGGTGTCCCAAGAGAAGAGTCTGGAATGAGTATGAGTGAACCAAGTTACAATCTCAGAAAACTGAGAACTAAGTCTCTCATCTACACTCTGTGACCTTGAGCCAATTAAGAATCCAGACTCTGGTGCCAGACAGACCAGATGAATTCTGGCTCTATCACTTTTCAGCTGTGTGACACTGAGCAGGAGTCACCATCTCTCTTTGTAGTTTCCTCATCTACAAAATGTCACAACTCATAGAGTTTTGGAGGAAGACTAAATAGTTTAAAATATATGTATACATATGGATAGAAAATGCTTGGCATGTAGTAAGTGTTCATTCATAGCTGCTAGCTAACATTTTAAAAATTATTATGCCTCCATTTCCTTGAATTTAACATAGGACTTTGCCTTCCTTGCTTAACACACAGAATTTAAGTGACAACACACACATGATGGCACACTGAAGAACAAAAGACATTCTAAAATGGCTTTGTAGGGGACTGCCCTGGTGGTCCAGTGGTTAAGACCACACCTAACAGGGATGCAGGTTTGATCCCTGGTCAGGGAACTAAGATCCCACGTGATACAGAGCAATTAAGCCCCAGAGCCACAACTTCTGAGCCTGTGCGCCACAACTAGAGAGTCTGAAAGCCTCAACAAAAGACGCTGCGTGCTGCAAATAAGACTCAATGCAGCCTAAATAAATCAATAAATATTTGAAGTGCCTGTAATGGCATTGTGACTGCACTCACAGGGATCAGATGGCCTTCCCTCCCTCAAATGAAATTTGTCTGGCCAGTCCTGTGCAGTGATGTCGCTGAAATCCTACAGCACTTGACATTTTCCAGTGAGCCACTCCAGCACAACTTTTGGATGAGTCCTTGGCTTTTATCTGAGTGCAAAAAAAAGGGGAGTCATTACTGGTGTTTGGCTGATAAGCTCTCTCCTCTGCTCAAACCTTCCAGTGGCTTCGAATCTTACTCAGAATTAAATGCAAGGTGCTCACCATGGTCTAAGGACCCTACAGAATCTGTCCTCCTAACTTCTTTCTCTATCATCTCAGCATTTCACATTCCCCTCTTCTCTCATTGGCTTTATCCACGCTGGCCTCCTTGATCTTTCTAAAATGTGAACATAGAAGGTTTGGTGCATTCTCAGGGCCTTGGCACATACTTGTAATTATTCCTTACCTATCTTCTCACTTTAGTTAAGTATCTGGACAAATGTCTACCTTGTCTGTGACATCTTTTATAACCCACCCCTCACAGAATATAGCCCTCAGTCTACCTTACCCTGCCATACTTTTTATGAACACTCAGGTTTACTTGCTGTTTTACACATTTATTTATTAATTTGTTTATGATATGTTTTCCCTAACTAGAATAAAAGCTCCTTACAGGAAGGATTATCGTGGCTGTTGTTCATGGCTGTATCTCCAGAGCCTAGAAGAGTCTGGCCGTAGTACTAGAGATTCAATATTAATGCATATTCGTGGAATGAATGAATAAATACAAGATGTAAAAGTACCTTGGTGAAAAGCTTGGAGTGTAATCAATATTCATTAAGTGTTAGTTTAAACTTATTTTCTTAGTTAACCCCTTAGTGAGATTTTCGGCTTCCCTTGTGGCTCAGATGGTAAAGAATCTGCCTGCAATGGAGGAGACATGGGCTTGATCCCTGGGTCAGGAAGATTCCTGGAGAAGGAAATGGCAACCCACTCCAATTCTTACCTGGAAAATCCCATGGACAGAGGAGCCTGGGGCTACAGTCTTTGGGAATGCTCAAAGTCAGACATGACTGAGTGACTAACACTAACACTACAGTGAGATTCAGTTGGTAGTTATTGAATTATTGGAGATACTATCCAGCAGTTGTACTCCTACGTATTTACTCAAGTGATTTGAAAATTACTTTTGTATGAAAATCTGCAAGTGAATATTTATAACAACTATATTCATAATGGACAAAATTTGGAAGCAACCAGAATGTCTTTCATTAAATAAGCGAATGGATAAGCAAATTGTGGCACATATAAACAATGAAATATTGCCCAGCAATAAAAAGAAATGAGCTGTCAATCCACAAAAGGACACAGATGGATGTAAAATTCACATAACCAAGTGAAAGAAGCCAGTTTAAGAAAGCTATACACTATATGATTCTAATTACATGACATCTGGAAAAGGAAAAAATCTTGTAATGGTAACAAAAACATCAGTGATTACAGGGGATTCAGGGGAAAGAGGTGTGTGTATCCATGCTCAGTGGCTAAGTTATGTCTGACTCTTTGTGACCCCCCACCAGGCTCCTCTGTCCTTGGGGTTTCCCAGGCAAGAATATTGGATTGGGTTACCATTTCCTAGGGGAAAGAGGAGGAAGAGTTAAATAAGTGAAGCGTGGGAAATTTTTTGGGTGATGAAACTATTCTGTATTTATGATACTGCAATTATGGATATAAGACCTTATATATTTATCAAGTGAATTTTACAGCACAAAGAGTGAGCCTTAACTTTTGTGAATTATTTTACAAATCATTTTAAGAGATCTAGTAGTCATGGTATACAAAGCAGACTGTCACAAAATAATCTGTGTTGCAGATGTTTAAAACAAGCTCACTGGTAGGGATAGGAGAAAAGTGCTTTGAGAATGAATGGAATATAAAAATAAAGGCAAAAGAAGTTGTAGATAAACTCTGTATTCTAGCTGATAAGGCCATATGCCACAAGAGTATCAGTTAATAATCCTGATATTGCTGTATGTGTGGACTGGAATTGAACAATTAAGTTAATGGATGGTGGATTGTGGAAGCCAAGCTTATCACTGCTGGAGTGGAAGTTTACAGATATACACAGGGTAGAGGCTAGAGTGACCTGTGTTGCAATGTATCAGAATTTGAGGGATCAGTATGAAATCCTATTTAGCTTAACATAGATAGAAATGGTTCCATATAAAAGTATGTATAGATATACATGTATCTGTAAAACAAGACACACATATATGTCCTTGCTGTCTCAGTTGAGATAGCCCAGAAGCAAAATGAGTGTACCTAATAGGCAGCTCTTGGATTTTAAGACCACTCCCCAGCAAAAGGAACAAAAACTCCTTGAAGAAAGCTGAAATGCTGAGTCCAGGAATAGGATAGGAGCTATACAAGATGAGTCTGGAGTGCCAGAAAGTAAGTACTAAAAAACCAAAAACAAGCAAGAGCCCCACGATGATGAGGGTGTGTCAGAGACACAGGGGCAGAGCTGGAACAGTTTGAGCAACACAATAAATAAAGTAGTATTGGGTTATTAGCTAAGATTTGAAATAAATATCCATGAGCCACATTGATATAAAGTAATGAAGAAAAATAAATAAATGAAGGAGAATAGGCAAGTTCCCCTGGCCGAAGAATTCCAAATAATATTAGGCATTTCCCTTTCTAGAATATGGAGCAAAGTCATGTCTGACTCTTGCCACCCCATGGACTGTAGCCCACCAGGCTCCTCTGGCGATGGGATTCTCCAGGCAAGAATACTGGAATGCTTTGCCATTTCCTTTTCAGGGGATCTTCCCCGACCTAAGAATCGAACCCGAGTCTCCTGCCTTGCAGGCAGATTCTTTACCAACTAAGCTCCCAAATCACTGAAGTACAACTGCAAACAGTGGAGAAAGTGAACATACACAACCTCGGCCAGGTAACAGAGTCAACAACCTCAGTGACTGTCGTGTTGATAAATGTACTCAACCAGATGTGATGAACATCATACTTCTCTGTGGTCTTCCTCCCTCAAATACGTAACCCCAGTCTAATTACAAGAAAAACGTCAGCTCAATCTCAACAGAAGATTTGTCTACTAAATACCTGACCAGTATTGCTCAAACTGTCAAGGTCACTAAAAAAAAAAAGCACAGTCGGAGAAACTGTCACAGCCAAGAAGAGCCTAAGGAAATGTGGTAATTAAATGTGCCGTGGTGTCCTGGATGGGGCCCTGAAACTAGAAATGAAAAAGAACACATTATGTAGGAACAGAGGAAATCTGAACAAGGAGTGAGTGCACTCAGTCGCTTAATCATGTCATACTATTTTTGACCCCATGGACTGTAGCCCACTAGGCTCCTATGTCCATAGGATTTCCCAGGCAAGAATACTGGGATAGGTTGCTATTTCCTCCTCTAGGGGATCTTTTGACCCAAAGATCAACTCCGAGTCCCTGGCGTCTCCTGCATTGGCAGAATAAGGAATGAACTTTAGTTAATAATATCACTATTTAGTTAATAATATCATTAATTGTAACAAATATTAATATAATATATTATTAATGGGGAAAACTAGGTTTAGGATATGAGGGAGCTCACAATTTTTCTATAAATATAAAAGTGTTTTTTTTTTAAATGAAGTTTATATAAATTTGAAAAAATTACTGAAGACAGATGCTGGGAGCTGTCAGGATGCCCCCTGACTCGCATGACAAGGTCATGAGACTGAGAAGGAAACTGCAAAGCGGATGGATTTTCCTTCGGGGCATACCAAGGCAAGGCCCCTCCTGGTACTTTTCTTGGGAAGTTCTGTTTATGCTCTGAACATTAGCTCATCTCAGTAGGTCAGTCCCAGTTAGAAAAAATTCATCCTGAGATAATTCCCTCAGACCTTATTTCCCCCCACGGGATTGGGGAAGGCAGAGTCCCTTCCCTGGGGACAAAGGAGGAATAAGGGACATTTAAATAGATTACTATACCTCCTACTAGTTACTGGGGAGTTTACCAAGAGTTCTCTGGGGGTCATGGCAAAGTCACCACCAGAAGGCTCGTACTTGGGTCACTTTTCCACATCCCACTCCCCCCACGACCACTCCATGGAAGAGGCTCTCTTCCTTGAAGAAACCAGGCTGGAATGGGACTTAGGAATGCTCATAACTGTGGCCAGCATAGTTGGAGACACTGATTGCTTTAGGATAGTGTAGACATAGGAATTCATTTTAGTAGTTGTAAGGTTAATAGGGTTTTATTGTTAAAGCAGTGCTGCTAAACTGTCTCTTTGTCCTCTTTTCTCTTTCCTTGTAAGAACCAAAATAGGTTAATAGAATAAAAGTTTCAAGCTTAAGCCCCTCTCTCTAGCTTCTACATAGTTGCACCTAATAAGAGAAGTGTAACCTTTCTACTTAGATTGATGTACTTATCCGAAGTATACTGGAGACATTCAAATGGTAAACATACTATTGTTAAGTCTAATTATGCAGAAATCCGACCTTTTGCAAGGAAAATGAGCTTAATGTTAAAGTTGTTGATGGTAGGCAGAAAACAAAAGATTGTATAGAATATTCGTGATGTAATGGGGATGTGTTTTGGCTATAAAACTGTAAACTAACAAAAATGAAGAGAGAGACTTCTCCATCATCCCACGAAACTAACAGCAATAAAGAGATACTGCTTCATCACCACACATCAACTCAGCTCAGTTCTTCCACCAACGCCACTCACCCCTCAAGACCCCTGGACCTGCTGGGGCTGGACCCTGGCAGACAGAGTCTTAGGTAAAAGCTCATGGAGTAAGCATGCAGAAAACAGATGAAAGAGGTGAAGAGGACGATAGAGGTCCTTAGTGTCCCAGACTTTAACCTAGGCTGATTAACAGTTTAATCTACTTTCATTAATACATGCATCCAGCACAGAGCTATTGCACAGCTGTGTTTACCAGGACCTGTACCAGGAGATGGGGATACAAGGATGAACCAAAAGGGCCATATGGGCTGTCCTAAGTGATCCAAATGAGTAGAGAACACAAATAATACTGAAACAATCACACAAGTAAATGTTAAATTCCGGTGGTAGGTAGTGTTAAAAAAGACAAGTACATAGAACCATGAGAATGCAAAAGTGGGCATCTGAATCCATCAGAGAAGCCAAGAAATGTGTCCCTGACTCCACACTGAAACCTCAGTGGTGAAACACGGTGTAGGGAGATACTTGAGCTATTTACCACACAAAATGAAACTGCTTGAGATTTCTTAGCTTCATTCTGTCTATTGCAGCCTGAACAGATCGACTGTTAAACAAACAACATCCATTTTGTTTAGTTTTTGATCATTTTCATTTTGTTATAAGAAAATTCAACTGCTTCCTGTTTGAAGTGGGAAACTCAGGAAGAATTCAAAAGATTTTAAGACTACCTTACAGGATTGCTTCTTGATAACAAACAGAGCCATGAGAAGTGTTTGAAGTGTGAAAGATTACTTCCTCAGGGTTTTGGTATTTTTGTTGTTGTTGCCGTTGTTTTTTTCCTGGGTGCCCCTTCTCAATGATCTCCCCCATAGATAAGAAATAATTGCTTGTTTCTGGAGGAATAAAAAGAAGGAATAGCCTCAGGCTAATTCCCTCATATTTGGTGTGAATGTGACTAATATCTATTCTAATCCTTGAGGCATTCTTAAGAGCCAGCAGATGAATTAAAACAAGGCTTTAACCTTTCTCCTTTGCACATTATGTGAATTCTACTTTTTAGCTTTTTTTTTAATCCCTCCTCCAGTCTCAATGCTAATTCTCCTCCCCTTAATTTTTCTGAATGAGCATGCTTCTCTTTTGTCATTTTCCAGGATTTGAGTTCTTTGTGGTAGATGAGTATCTATTAGAACTATGGATGTGTTTACCAGTTTACCAATTTAAAAGGTAGTGAAGGACAAAGAAAAAAAATGATTAAGAAATCCTCTGGATAAAGCCTAGGAGCTGATGGTCACGGCAAAGTTCTTTCAAAGCATTATGTGGTAATCTGGCTGCATGGTTGGAGTAAGCAGGGTGTTGAGCATTCTAATCTCTTATGGGTAACAAAAGCCCAAGTATATTAATTATAACTTGGGAAATCCACGTATCTAACACATAGGCACATTTTCCTCCAGGCAGGTTGAAACAGCATGAGCATAGACATAAAATAATCATCAGACTCACTGCCAACCTTTGCCCTCATTTTCATTCCTGGTTTTATGCAGGAGTAACTAAGCAGGTTAATGTCACAGAACTGGCTATGATTATTTTTAGTTTAAAAAACAGTGTCTGCCTAAGATAAATGCATGTGCAAGATAGATTTCACCCCGGAGAGCAGTTCATCTTTCCTTTGGCGTGCCATTTTCCCTTTACTGCCCCTCAAATGGATTCTAAACATATAGATTACATTATCACATTAAATAAGGATGGGTAAACTTCAAAGGATTCAGAGTTAATATGCACCTGGACTTTTAGATTCGGACTTGAAAGAGAGCTCACGTTAACTGAAGTATGAAGCTGTAACGGAGACACCTCATGTTGTTGTCATATTCCTTTGAATAGTTTTTAAATGAGGCAACCGAATGTAGGACTTGGGGGCTTTAGAATTATCCTCTCTAAACTGATGCTGCAAAGGAAGGGGGAAAAAAGATTTAATATTTTTCTAAAATTATGTAAAAGTACATTGATCTCAGTACCTAGAGTGAACCTTGTATCCCATGTGTCCATTTAGTCATTTAACAAGGAAAATGTGTGTATATCAGTTCTTGGCACACAGAAATAATGCTCTACATACATCGTAGTTAGTTTTGTTTATTGCTTTATTCCTTCAACAAACATTCACTGGGCTTCCGTTATATCCACCTTGCTCAGAAGCTCAGTTGTGTCTGATTCTTTGCGACGCTATGGACAGTAGCCCCACAGCTGTTGTGTTAAGCCGTGGGGTTTGGGGATTGACTTGTTATTGTAGTACAACCTAGTTGAATCCTAATAGAGTGGTTCACTGACTACCTAGTAATCATGATAATAAGGGTTGCCATTTAATAAGTTCATAGCAAAAATTCTTTGAGGTAGATATTATTGTTCATACTTGAGGAATTGAAACTCAGAAGGTCAAATAACTTTCTCAAAATCATATAGTTGATAAGAAACCAAAGCCTCGTGTTCATGAATATGTCTCCTATCATAATTAGGAGCTACCCACAAACATAATGATCTTTCACAATATCAGGAAGATATTTACTGATTCTTCTATGTAGTTCAAACATAAGAGAAAACTATGCTTAGAGCAATGCATCCTGAAATGTGTTCAACAAAATTCTGGATCCTCAAGATGTAATAAGACTGGTTCTATGGTCAAATGATTTTGTGAAACACTCTACACGACTGTATATAACTCAGTTTATGCACCCATTCAGACTGATTTAACTTCTCCTGTCCCCCAGCTTCCACTACCTGGCTCACCCACTACCAGTATGACCAGCTGTCTCACCAAGAACTGGGCTCCAGCGAAGCCTCCATCCCTCCTCTGCTATGTAGTTTAGACCCAGTTCCCAGACGTGTTAGCAGGACATATCGGTGCTTCCTGAAGTAAACTGCGTCTGCATAATAGCTACACAGTGAGTGAGCCTGAAGCCCTCACAGTGTGTAGAGCTGCAGGTAGTGTATTACAACGGGCCATATGCTTAGTGTGGAGGAGAGGTGCCTGGGGTTTGAATATCCAATGACTTCTGGGCAGTACAAACGGGCTGCTTGTTTGACTGTGCACGCGCATTCAGTCGCTTCAGTCGTGTCCAACTCTTTGCGACCCCATGAACTGTAACCCACTAGGCTTCTCTGTCCATGGGATTCTCCAGTCAAGAATCCTGGGGTGGGTCACCATGCCCTCCTCCAGGGGTTCTTCCTGACCCAGGGATCTAACCTGCATCTCTTGTTTCCTGCTTTGGCAGACAGATTCTTTACCACTAGTACCACCTGGGAAGTTTACCTGATTGGCTAACGAACTGGAAAAAACAAGACTCCAGGAATGATGACAAGAAGGTCTGGGATAGAGCTATATAGAAGGACCCATGCAAATGGAGTTAAATGAGCCAGGTTTGACAGCTTTGGAGATTGAAGTACATTATCTCTGAAAAAGTGCAGAGTAGAAGGAACTATGATAAGACTTCCCTTGATACCCAGTGCCCTTCTGTTGCCCACCGCTATAGCTCTCATAATCACCTATTCATTCTTGACCTCAGTACAGAACCGATCTACATTAATAGGAAGCACCAGTTTATGGTATGAATAATGGTATGCATGAATAAATTAATGTATCATGCTGACAAAATAGCATTTCTGTCTTAGTAAAGGTCTTCAGAAGTCTATTGTAAATGAACAGGTAGTGGGGGGTTTTCCACTACAGCAGAAAATAGCAGAGGAAAAGTTTCTGAGCAAGCTTCTTGAATTAGGTCATCAGTGTTGCCTGAGGAAGATAACTCTTCAGTGGTATCAGTGCCTCCCACGAACAGACTCATTCTTCCCAGTAGGTAGGGTCCTAGTTAGGGACACACTGAGAACCCTTCAGACACAGGAGTGTACCGCAGTACTAATATGTTTGGTGGAGGAAGGAAAGGTAGATATACTACTACAAGCATTTCCAGAATCATTATTCCTCACAGTTGATTTTCTGGGAAGTAAACCTTACACCATATGACAGTAATTCTGTAAATGAAGTGGTGAAGTCCCCTCAGATGATCTGGACTTAAATCTTGGCCATGCTTAGTCAGTAGATTAACTCTGGGGAAATAGCTAACCCTAAATTCCCTCATCTGCACAATTGGTTGTAATAAATAATATCACATATAATATCATTTTATATATTATATCATCATATAATATAGTAACATATGTCATTGTTATTATAAATTTTTAAAAAGTCACGTTTCTTCTATTATTTGTATAATCATGGACAAGTGACTTAAATTGTCTGAGTCCCATTTTCTCCATATCAATTCTCTATTTGAGGCCTTGCTCGAATAGAAGGATCACCCAGATCCTTCTAGCTCTGATGACCTAGATCTCTGCATATGAAATTGTTAATTGGGAAGTATTAGAGAAATGTAAATTTGATTATCCTTATGATTTATAACGTTTGTATTAGTATGACAGTTTTGAATGCAGTAGTTCTCAGGAACGAGATTTCTCTAAGAAAGGAAAAAGCATAGTTCTGATAACTTCCACGTGGGACTATTGTCAGTGGCAGAGATTTGTCTCTGTGAGGCCATTGGTCAGAAGCTTCGAGCCCTTTGCTTCTCCTGCTTGAAATTGATGACCTCCTGCTCTAACCACCAGAAGGGAGACATCATCTGTTTCCTGTTCTGATTTACACACAGGAGCTTCTAGCAGCAGGTCTGAGATTAATGAACCTATACCCTCTAGAAGTCAGAAGCAGCAGAATCATCAATTTCTCATTGATTTCAAGGAGGAGGAATGAAACTCTGCCCTCTCACCTCCTCTCCTCTCCTCTCCTTGGAGGATCAATGGAGTACTACAAAGAAAATCTGGTTTCCAAAGGGTCATAAAAACGCTCTTGGAAGTTATTTTCTGTTATCATTCCTTTACAATGATGATAAACCACTTATTAAGACTTGACTGTGTACTCAACCCTGAGACTGTTGTGTGCCCGTATTTTATTTAATCCTCACAACAACCCCATGATGTAAATATCACTCTTTTGCCTAGGATGTGGAGGCTTAGAAAAGGTAAATAACTGGGAAGTCAGTTATAACCTATACCTGTTTGACTCCAAAGCTAGTAATTTCCATTTTTTTCTTTTTTTTGGTATCAGGACTACTTTACATTCTGAAAAATTATTAAGGGCTCCCAAAAGATTTTGCTTCTCATATCTATTAATACTTACTGCATTGAAAATTCAAGCTGTGAAAAATTTAAATCATTAAAATATAAGCAAACATTTCATTAGTCATTTGGGTGATGATGTGATCACTTTATTTAGCCTCTGGAAAACTCCATCATACACTCAAAAGAATATAAAAGAGACAAATAACATTATAGTACAATGTGAAAATAATTTTAACCTTGTAGACTCCCTGAAAAAGTTTTGAGGATCAGTAAGTTCCCAAAATCATCCTCCAAAAGCTGCTGTTGTAAACTTTCACACTCTACATTCTGTGCTACCATGACTTATATGTCTAACATAATGGTAAAATGACATAATTATTTTCTACAAATCAGACAGAGGTTTACAATTCTCAAATGCTTTATTTCCATCATTAGGAATTCATACCCTTCATCCCTTTTGAATATGAGAATTAGTCTTTTTTTTCTTCTAATGGTTATTACAAATGAAAGGCGGCATTCCTGTTATTTATGATTCATAACTCTCTTTTGCTCCTTTCTCATGGGGTCCTGAAATCAGAGTGTTATGACATTTCATCACCTCACTCCATAAAAAGAGATTATGGTAGAAGTAATTCATTTACCTTCCAGAAAGCGTTGTTGTTGTTTAGTCACTAAGTCAGTCGTGTCTGACTCTTTGTCACTCTTGGACTGGAGCCCACCAGGCTCCTCTGTCCATGGGGTTTCCCAGGCAAGAATACTGGAGTGTGTTGCCATTTCCTTCCCCAGGGGATCTTCCTGAGCCAGGGATTGAACCCATGTCTCCTGCATTGGCAGGCAGATTCTTTGCCACTGAGCCACAAGGAAAGCCCCAAGAAATCTTTATCCAGTGCCTACTATATGCCAATCACTAAGGCAGGACAAGATTTACAATGAATGTATGCCAATCCCTGTGTTCAAGAAATAGAGTCTGATCTGATAGAAAAGGATAGACAAATCAAGAAGTAACTTATAAAAATAATGTGATAAGTTGGGAATATGGGACCACATAGTAACAGTATCTAATTCATCTCTCAAAAATCGGAGAAGATCAAGAAATGTACTAGTAATTTTACTGCTATATTCAAAGAGCCCTTTTTTAAATTTAACTCCATTATCCAACTTCATGTCACTTTCAACACTGACTTCTAGTTTTTCTCCTCTATTTAAATGTTGAAGGTTTCTTTTTCATATTCAGACACATCACTTTGCATTTTCAAAGTCAAGTCTCATTGTTATTCCTTCTCTAGGTCGTTTTGTATCATTTTCCTGATATCCCTGGTATTCATAATATCTCCCGAATGAGTACCATCTGTGAATGTCATCAGCAGCTGCCTGCTCCCTATTCGGGTTTATGAATGAAGATGTTAAATAAGAACAGACATTGTAGGGGAGCTGCTTCCTGCGGCACCCTGCATCTCAGCTTTTAGGAATCTGCTCACTGGTGTTTGGTATATTTTGTTTATAGTTCTTCAGGTAGCTTTGACTCTCAGGTGATAAGGATGATGATCAAATGAATTCAGAGTTTTGTGATTGTGAGGTAAGAAGTGGCATACTTTCTGTCGAGTTCTGGGTTCTAGAAAGCAGTTACCTAACTTCTGCTCCTCCTGACTTCCAGCCTTGAATAACTCAGTATTTGACTTAAACATCTGCATGTGGAGCGTACTTTATCTCAGTGTACAGGATGATGAAATGGAAACAGGTGCCACATTTTGATATGAAGTGAGAAACCATGGGATTGGATTTGCAATAGAAGTAATTAAAAATCAGCAAAAAGATTTTTAAGCCCAATACCCCAACAGGTGACAGTATTGGAGATTACAGAGAGACTTTTGGAGTCACTGGTTGTATTGTGAGTCCCCGCCATTTACTAAGGTGTTGGAGCGGTATTTCTCTCTCTACTTCAAGCCAACAGAGAGAGGGTTTAAGATGGCTCAGAGAGTTTGATAGCTATGTTCTGAAAGTTGATAGTTTTCACCTACACGGCAACAACTAAAGGTAAGAAAGAGTGATTGTCCTTAGCAATTTGCTCTCCTACAATTAGCCTGGAATTAACCTGAGCAAAAACTATGGGACCATATGCTTATGAATAAGCATAACAGGAATTCACTTGGGCTCATTCTTATCTTGTCCAAAACGGGTAAAAAGGAATTTTTCAGAAAGAAGCTAAAATTACCACTCAGTTTCTTTTGATGACTAATGAAATGTAAGTGTTCATCCAGAATAGAAATTAATTAGTCTAGGTCAATAATTATTACGTGATATGGAGTAAGAATAGTGCAACTTGCAAGAGTCCATGTGTGTCAGTTAGCTATTGCTGCATAAGAAAATATCCCCAAGCTTAGAGTCTCTTAGCTGTTTGTTTAGCTTGTGATTCCTGAGCTCACCAGTGTGGTGGCAAATCAGCAATGCATGCTTTGTAATTTAGGCTGGCACCCTCCTATGTCTCTGGTTAGTCATGGCTCAGTTGAGGTCTTAACCATTTAGTGTAGCCCCAACTGAGATAGCTAGTCTCTGTGCCACCTGGCCTTTCATCCTCCAACAGGCTGTTTTAATGCCATCAATGCTGATTTCCAAAAGAGAGCGAAGGGATGCAGGACTTCTTGAGCCAAGGCTTACAACTGAAATATCTTCAGTTCCTTCATATTCTGTTGCTCATGGCAAGTGACAAGGCCCACCTAGACTCGGTGGGTAGAGAATCAGATTTCACCTCTTGTTGAGAGGACTTTGGTTCCTTCCTGCCTCTTTCTTTGTGTAACATGAACATAAGCCCAGAGGTGCAGCAGTCTCCTCCTGACCATGAGATAACAAACATGTTGAGAAAGGTCTGATTCTAAGAATGTCAGAAAGGGAAGGATGGAGGGGGGAGAAAAAGTTCCTTCATACTTAATGACATCACTGATTAACTAACCAGCCCTGTTCTACCTACTCCTACCCTCTTATTTCATGAGACTAAGTAACCCCTTTCCTGTTTAAGCTACTGTTCATTGAGTTCTTTGTTAGTTGCCGGCAAAAACATCCCTGACTGAAAAAATAGTACATTTTTATATAAGATGAGGCTAAACAGAGCTGCATGAATAAGGAGGGATCAAATTAAGAGAAGAGTCATAAAAAATGATTAAGAGTTATATGAGAAAACATCAAAGCAACTTGACTTTTTCTGGTCAAAAAAGAAAATACAGAACTTGGAGAGTGAGTTTAGCAAAACTGTGTGAATGGTTAGTGCAAAGGATTATGAATAAGCTTTGTATCTTATAGAAGGAAGGAAACAAGACTCAAGATTATACTGTAAGATAGTTCAATGGATAAATTTATCTTTGAAGAGAACAGTGTAAACACTGGGATTCTGTTTGAGCATGATACTGAATCTCCATTTCTATAAATCTTTAAGAATGTAACATACCTTTTCTATATAAAATTAGATATATTTTTATACTAAAGAAAAACAAATTAAGTAACCCCTATTCAGTATTTTTTCAGCCCTATGTTTCTTCAACAAGGTCTTAGTTATACATAAAAGGAATAAATATATGAGGCAAATCTAGTACCTTCAATAACTGGAGGTAGGCTTTTGAGAAGCCAAAGGATATGTCTTAGAACACTGCCCTGGTGACTTATGCTTCTATTTTGCTACATTCAGAGTCAGAATATCAACTTCTTGACTCTCCACACCTCACAGTTTTATTCAATAAGAGAATCTCATTTTCCTTCAGAGATTCATGATGTCTCGATACATCTCCTTCATGATAGAAAAGTGACTTCTTTTACAACAAATAGTCATGGATCTTATAATTGTCATTTTAAATCTTGTCCAAACTTGATCATGCAGCATCGGTTGCTTGGATCTGTTGCCATCATTTTCTTCATTTACTCCAGTTTCTTTGTATCACCTGAGGACTCACCATCCTTTAGAATTTAAGCTTTCAGCACAAGACACCCAGGCTCAGTTATTGTAAATACTATATTCATAATACACGTGACTGTTTCAGTCCCTGGGACATTTTCTTTCCTCGACAGTAACTTAGCGGCACGCCAAAAAAAAAAAAAAAAAGACTTATAAAGATAGAATTCTATGTGGAGGCTATTTATCCTGGTTTATCCTGACTTTGACAGCAAAATCAGGACTATACCAGTTATATAGTGTCCATACAGGTCGCTTACCCGCCTAGAAGGTTTACAAAAACAAAGCAGAATTTGAGAATGACTGGAATCTAGATTATAGGATAAAAAATACATGTCTTACAACACATTATTCATGTCAAAAAAAACTATAAGGGACATCCCCAGTGATCTGTTGGCTAAGCCTCCATGCTCCCAATGCAGGGGGCCTGGGTCCAACCCCTGGTTAGGGACCTAGCTTTCACACGCTGCAACTGGCAGTCTACATGACAAATAAATAAATGTTTTTTAGAAAGACGTTTTAAAAAATTTTTTGAGTAAGATACTTTGAATTCTGACAGAAAAATCAATTTGTTCCTCAATTAGGAACTTTAACATCCATGGGGACACTTCAACACCCTTTGGATTTTTCCTTGCTGTCTGTTCCATGCCATCCCCACCAGCTGATATCTTCAGAGAAATGTCTGTACCTTGTTTCAGGACCCTAATTATTAAACACAACTAATCTCATCTTTGATAATGCCTTTTCACAAATGATAGTCTCCAAATACTGTCATGTCAATTAATTTTTTGAAGGGCTTAGCATTCCGTATCTCCTAAGTTCTCAGGAAAAAGTTGGCTGGTGCCAGAAGTGGATTTGCTGTGAAGCTAATGAGGTCAAGCTTTGGAAGCCTTCAGTTTCACAGGTCCCTTCCAAGGCTCTGCAAGAAGAACCTACACATGAGTAAAATTTGTATGAGTCAGATAATTTAGCCACAATTCCTCAAGGCTACTGTTTCTTTCTAGGCTTCCCAAGTGGTGTAGAGGCAAGGAATCTACCTGTCAGTGCATGAGGCGCAAGAGCTGTAAGTTCGACCCCTGGGTCTGAAATATCCCCTGGAAGAGGAAATGGCAGCCCACTCCAGTGTTCTTGCCTGGAAAGTCCCATGGAAAGAGGAGGCTAGTGGGCTACAGTCCATGGGGTTGCAGAGTTGGACATAACTGAACGTCTGGTCGTGTGAACACACACTGTTTCCTTCCACACCAAACTCTACTCTGTCCTACTTCCTTTTAAGTCAGGTAATGATATGACTGTGGATATTTGGGGATTCAGGTAAGGGGTGATGGAATTGTTCAGACCTTAATTTGTGTGACATGTATTTATGAGGCTCACAGTCCCTTCCAGGTATAGTTAAGATACTTCTGGCCTTCCTGGTGATGCAGTTCTCCCAGGCACTCTCCTGCTGTTCACTAGCTGCCTCACTCAGTGTCATGACGCCACAGTGCTTGCATGGAGGTCACAGCATCACACGAATGTGCCCAATAGCAGCTGGCACAGGACATATGTAGGTACTGGAGGAAAAAAATAGCTTTAAAGATGTAGAAAAGGAAGTGGGCCTGTGGAAAATCCTCCAATCAGAAGTCACATATAATTGAAAATGGATGATTCAGTTCTCACTGATGTCTGGTCAGCAATTTCTCTCCTTTTAGGAATATATCCAGAATATGGACTATATATAATTACAAATGCACCATCTATTTACTTTTTTAAAGGTAGAAGTAAAAACAGATTTTATCAGAATTCCAGTGTTTGTTTTGACTCAAAACTATCAGTATTACTTGTATAATATCTTATATATAAATGAAACTTCCCAGGATTTCCCCAATTTGTGAAGTGTTCCCAATAACTAGTGTTGAAGATAAAATAATTTTTCTAAATTGTTGACAATAAAAATACATATTAGTTAATAACACTAGAAAACTCATAATTTTATATTTTGTCTAGGAAAGTTATATTTCAAAATTAGTGTCATGTGAAGAAACAGAATGTGCAGTCAAAAGGAAGTATCACTGAGATACATTAGGGAGTTCATCAAAAACATTGCTATTTTGGGTAATATTTGTGGTATTTCACTTCAGTTCAGTCGCTCAGTCATGTCTCTTTGTGACCCCATGGACTGCAACACACCAGGCCTCCTTGTCCATCACCAACTCCTGGAGCCTACACAAACTCATGTGCATCAAGTCGGTGATGCCATCCAACCATCTCATCCTCTGTCATCCCCTTCTCCCACCTTCAATCTTTCCCAGCATCAGGGTCTTTTCCAGTGAGTCAGTTCTTCACATCAGGTGGCCGAAGTATTAGAATTGCAGCTTCAGCGTCAGTCCTTCCAATGAATATTCAGGACTGATTTCCTTTAGGATACACTGGTTGGATCTCCCTGTAGTCCAAGGGACTCTCAAGAGTCTGTGGTATTTGGCAGCTTTTAAAGATGTATCACTTGTTGTGATTTCTATTCTTGCTCTAAATAAATATTTATTCTAATAACTAGATTATCATTTATAATCTGGTATTCTTTTTCTTAAAGTGAGCTCTGTAAACTGTAAAAGCTTCAAGCTCCCAGAAACTTAAAACCATCTTGGACTGAAGTCCTCCCTCCACCCGACCTCTGCACGCCCCCCCTCACACCCCCCCACACACAGGGTTTAGTGCACTTGAGTTTGTGTTCTTCACAACATTGCTTCTTGTTTTTTAAGTCAGACTTCTTGTTGTTGTGATGGAGAAGGACAATTTAAAGCTTTTTCTTCCTGGGGGGACAGTCATTTATCCAGGATTGGGGGAGGTCTGAGCGGATAAGAGGCTTTCCCATCGGGATTCTTCATGAGCTTCCTTTTCTAGCAAAAGGTTAGTGTGTTTAACCACATCACCTGCATGATCAAGTCCGTGACCTTCCCAACAATTGCTTCCTGTGTGCCACCACGGTAGTCTTCCTCCTCCTCCTCCTTCTTTACTAAACCCTATAATTTAGCTTTTGTTTTGTCCAAGTGATGAGGGAAATAAATGCACCAGAAAGAGTACTTCCAGCCTACAGGAGGTCAACTGGCACTCCAGGTAGGGCTGCACTTCCTGTGATACCAGAGGGTGGCACAGGGTAAATAGCAGATGTGAACCTCTTAATAGGATTAGGAGGATATTGAGGCCAAAAACTGCAAAGCGTTGGTTGGGGTGGGAGGAAGTTCTAACACCAAGAAAGAATCTAGATAGATACAAAGTATTACTAAGTCTAAGAACAGGGCAGTTCAGAGACACATCTAAAGTCTAAATTGGAGAAGGAAAGAGTCAAATGACCAGGAGGTGGAGAATGAGTCCATTGGAGACACGTGGAGATGTGGGTTCAGTCCAAGTCCTAGATCTGAATCAAATAAATATACTATCAAGGATGTGAAACTACAGTCAGTGGTATGTGGGCCATGAATGATATCCAGGGCCAAGCTGGCAGCCAGCAACCCAGCTGCTCTAAACCCTGTGCTCCTTCCTCTGAAGGGCTGGACCCCACTGTTGTTTCAACATAAGAGCAGTAAGAGTCTCCTCCTCTAAGAATAGCATGGACTCCAAGAGTTTGTTAGCTATGAGTTCATGACATCCTCTTCAAGCAATGATTCCATTTTCAAATAGGTATAGATATGGCTCTCTTCATACTTTAATGGCAGGTGTCATATCTGGAAGGTGATGGAAGATTGGAGGGTTCAGGGTACAGTCTTTCCCATTGCCAAGTCCTTCACCCCAAGGAGTCTCTCCATTAATGAATAGCAACCTCTTTTCTTTATATTGCAAGTAAATTGCTAACATCATTTATTGCTATTAGAGAGGTGAATTTTTACAAAATAATTCATTCTATTGACACTGTTAGCCTGCTTTAGAAGTTTTTACATTCTTCTTTTTCATTAAGTGAACAAAGCATACATCCTAGATGTTAGAGTTGCTATTATTAGGAAAAATAGTAGCATCATCTAATTTTACCTACACATTTTATTATATTTGTCCAACTGAGTGCTATTATGTCCCAGAATAATGAAAGATATTCATAACTTTCTCCAGTGCTAAAAAAACCAAGGACTTAATGTTTTCCACAAGTACCTCTAGCCTTGAATTCAAGTATTATTCTTCCTTACATATTCCTCCATTTTGTTCTATCAGAACTTCCAACTTTAAATATTGTTTCAGACCCCTCTGGGTTTTATAACCACAGGTTGCATTTAAACAGACTTCACTTATAATTAATTAGTTGAATGTTTTTAACTATTACTCATGTCCAAATAAATGCAAAATAAAGTGCCTCCCCTTAAACGTACGAAATAGCCATCTATAAAATCATAAGCAACAAAGTCACAGAGTTGGATTTGTTCTATTTCTTTGGCTGAGATAAAAATAGAATGTTAGCTTCTCAATAACATTTTCTTATACTAAAGGAAGATATAGCACTTTTGATTGCCTATCAACTTTAATATTTGCTGATATGGAAAAGCGCTAGTCTCTGCTAACTACGGAGAAGGCTTGACCTACTTTATTTGATTTTAACATCTTGCATTCTAAAATGTAGGATCAAGGACTGTAGATTTTTATCACTTTTCCTTGGCCTTCTCTAAAATAAAGGCAGCACAGGGAAATATTGAAAGGAGAAAAGATGCAGGACTCATGAGGCCAATTTAATAGAAAGGATTACTTTAAATAAATTTAAAATGAAGCATGTTGAGACTTGTACAAGGAAGCATGGAATTTTCTTCACGTAGTGTAAAAAATCAGGTATATTCACAATGAATGCTTGCCTTGGAAAGATTTTATAAGCTTGTGCCTCACACTTGCTCGTCTCTCCTAAATTTGTCAGATACTGAGGGCCAGGAGATATTGGGAATCATTCTCTGGGGTTAATGGTAAGCTGTGTTTGTCTGGAGAGAAAAGCCCATCATTATGAGTCAAGTTTGGGACTTCTGAAAGAGCACTCCACAGACATGATTATCTGTGCAAATCAACCAAATCTAGACCAGAGGAGAGAAAGACAGTGATAAGAGCTTCCACAGACACAGCTGTATGACAAAACAAAGTAGGAAAGGTTTACAGCTCTCAGTAACTTGGGAAAGAAACTATCTGAGAAAATTCAGCAGCAGATAAGAGAGGGGAGGGCTGAAGAAGGAAGGAGGTGTCTGAGGCAGGCGCTAAGCATCCACAATCCCCAGGATGCTTATATGAATAGATATCTGGGGGTGGGAGTTGATTAAGAAGGGAGTTGGTTGTTTGTGACAGTCATGGATGTCTGAAGGGCCAAAGAAATATGGTTTAATAGCTAATGCTGCCAATGTCTACTAGCCATTATAACAGGAACTGGGATAACATGGTCCCAAACAGAATTTTCTAAGAAATGATGGCATTCCAAACACTGCTGCCGCTGCTGCTGCTAAGTCGCTTCAGTTGTGTCCCACTCTTTGTGGCCCCATGGACTGTAGCCCACCAGGCCCCCTTTCCCTGGGATTCTCCAGGCAAGAACACTGGAGTGGGTTGCCATTTCCTTCTCCAGTGCATGAAAGTGAAAAGTGAAAGTGAAGTCGCTCAGTCGTGTCCAACTCTTAGGGACCCCACGGACTGCAGCCTACCAGGCTCCGCCATCCATAGGAGTTTCCAGGCAAGAGTATTGGAGTGGGGTGCCATTGCCTTCTCCGATTCCAAACACTGTTTTACTTTAACTTGAGTGTCTGGAATACAGGGCACTAATCTGTTACTCAACTATTAAAGAGTCTTTAAAATTTTCTGGTTTGTGTCTGAATGGTTATGGCACTCAAATAAAATTATATTACACCCACTTGTTGTGGTTTGAGAATCCCCCAAAGCAGATCCTAACATAAGGACATCGGATCATGTACCTCTTCAGCCTTCTCCATTTATGATAATTATTGCAAATGAATTTCTGGGGAGGTGTTATAGTGCAACAATTACAGGCAAAAGCTCTCAAGCCAAACTTCTGGGTTTATAGTCTGGAGCTGCTATTTACTAACCACGTGGCCCTTGAGTAACTTCCCCTGTCTGTGCCTTGACATTCTTATCATTAAAATGTTGATGTTATTAGGATTCGACTCTTAAAGAGTTGTTGCAAGTATAAAATAAATTAATACAAAGACTGTACTTAGAATAGGACCAGGTGTACAACAAGTACCTAATAAGCATTAGCTCTTTTGATCATGGATTTTGTTTCAAACAGCTTCAGAAATTCTTCTGAAAACAGTTCCAGGAAGCTGCTCTTAGGGAATAAGGATTGACACAAGAGTCTCCATCCTCTATATAGTGAGAAAACTGTGGTACAAGTAGCAACCTGTGTTTTTGTGTCCATATGGCTCTGAAGATGTGAAATCACAGAATCTTGGAGAAGAAAGGGACCGTAATAGTTAGCCACTTTAACTTCTATCCTACTCTGGACATGTCTTCTGTAGAATGTCCTAACAACATGCATCTGGGCCTATGCTTGTTACTCAATGCTCATCAAACTGTTTTAATTTTCACTTTAGACATTGTCCTAGTTCCAGCAGCTGTAACAAATTATGTAACATGACTGTGTGACTTAAACAACAGAAATTTATTTCTCATAGTTCCGAAGGCTGGGAAGTCCAAGATCAACGTTCTGTCTCATTTAGTTCTGGGTGAGGGCTCTCTTCCTAACTTGAAGATCACTGTCTTCTTGCTGTGACCTGACATGGTTTTTCCTTGGTGCGTGCACATGAAGAGAGAGAGATTTCTTTCTCTTCTTTAAAAGGTCTCTAACTCTATTGGATGATCCTAATAATCTCATTTAACTTGAATTACCTCCTAAAAGCCCTATCTCCAAATACAGTCACATTGCAGTTTAGGACTTCAATATATAGATTTGGGGGGATGCAAGTTAGTCCATAGAAAACATTTTTAGTTTTATTAAACTGAATTTAGCCTCCTTACAAGTCATAATTTTGTTACCAAGAGCAACAAAGGAGTTGAGATGTCCTCCATGTGACAGACTTATAAGAATTCAAAACACTTCAAGTGCCCTCTTTAGTTTGTCTTGTCTTCAGGTTAAATGTCTCTAGTTCTTCCAATAATTTTTCACCAAGACTTCTCATCATCCCAAGAACACTATATCATTTGCTAATTTCTAAACTTAAAAAATGGTATCTACAATTGAAAACAATGTTCCAAATGTGGTCTGATCAATATAAAATGTGAAGCCATTAGTATCTTCTCTATCATTTAACTATTTTTGCTTTGATGCAGGCTGACATTGAATTCATTATGTTGTCATATTTCATCCATTTCACTGGATGAAAGTTTATAGGCAATTTATTTACTCTCTGGGATTTTAGGTACTCAGTAAGCATTGGTAGAATTCGACTGAAGTCCACTCTGATGGAGTTTCTTGTTACAGTAAGTTTATGTTTTTTCTGAATCACATCCTGTCTAAAGGATTCATACAGAACTAGAAGCTGGGCCATTTCAGAGGTCTTTTGATATTTTTGCCTTTTATTTAAGAACAGTAGTAGAGTTCTGGTCCAACATAGAGAAAATTGCAATGGATCAATACAGAGATTGCCTACACTGAAGAAAAACTAATAATATTGTTTTCATCTCTTTCCAGAATAGCATGGGTATAGAGAGAGTGTGAACAAGGGACTGTGCTTCTGTTATGTCTTCAGTAATTGCTTTAACATGTGGCTTGTAATTTAAGTAATAAATGACATTTACTAAGGGTTTAATATGTGTCAGTTTCAGACATTTCATATTATCTTATTAATCCCCTCAACAGCCCTGTGAGGTTGCTCTTATTAGCCTCAATTTACAGAAAAGTTGGGCTTCCCAGGTGGCTCAGTGGTCAAAATGCAGAAGATGCAGGAGATGTGCATTTGATCTCTGGTCTAGGAAGTTCCCTTGGAGGAGGAAATGGCAACCCACTCCAGTATTTTCCTCTGAAAAGTTCCATGGACAAAGGAACCTGGTGGGCTACAGTCCATGGGGTCTCAAAGAGTTGGACATGACTAAGTAACTGAGCACAAAAGCAGGAAAATTATGGAGCATGCCTAATTTTACATGCTAAAGATAGTCCTTGCATTGGCTACCAAATCTCATATACTTTCCACCACACCTGAGCTAGTTAAACTGGGGATACTGGAAACCACAGCTAATATATGGCACATCATCCTATGACATTAATATTCCTATAGGCAGGTGTATTAGTTTATTAGGGTTACCATAACAAATACCACAGCCTGGTTGGCATAAACTACAGTAATTTATTTCCTCAGAGTCTGGAAACTAGAAATCCAAGGACAAGTTTTGGGCAGAGCTGGTTTCTTCTGAAGCATCTCTCCTTGGCTTGTAGATGGCCAACTCCTTCAAATGTCTTCATATGTTTATGTCTTCAAATGTCCTTCTGTTTATATTTGGGTCTTAATCATCTCTTCTTATAAGGACATCAGTCATATTGGATTAGGACTCACCCCAGTGACCTCATTTAAGCTTAATTACTGCTTTAAAGACCATTTCTTCAAATATTGTCACATTCTGAGGTACTGGGGAGAGGTTAGAACTTCAACATGAATTTTAAGAGAACTTAATTCATCTTATAATAGCAATTAATCAAAAACATTTTAAAAATAAAGTAAAATATAATGCACAAAAATCTGAGCTTAAAGGTTTAATTGCTTTGGTGGAATCCTGATTCTTTCACTAACCAGCTGAGTGATCTCGGGCAAGTTATTTACCTATCTGTATCTCAGTCTCCCAATTCTTTAACATGGGTATGTAATAGTAAACTCAAAGGATTTTTTATGAGGATTAAATGAATATATATATATGATAGATCATATACATTATATATATGTATATATATACATATATATATGTACACACACATATGTATGTTTTTTGTTGTTATCCAGTTGCTCAGTCATGTCCGACTCTTTGGGACCCCATGAACTGCAGCACTCCAGTCTTCCCTATATATGTGTGTGTGTGTGTGTGTGTGTGTGTGTGCATTGTCTTCTATATTTATTAATCCATTACATTACAGAATAAAAATGAAAAATTTCTTTAAAGTTAAAACATATTGTAGAATTTTTTCACTTAAAGGCTGATTCAATCACGAATATCCATTCATTGTCTTCTTCTAATGGGGTCAAGTGGAGAAAAGGTCTGAAAGACAATTTCTGCTACTGTGGATTTTCTCTTCATGCTAGGCAGAGGATGCCTCCCAATGCCTCCCATTTTAAGATGCCTCCCAGTGATCCCCACAAGTGGTATTAATACCAATGAAAGCCCCTCCCTGTAAGTGTAGGCTGGACCTGGTTCATCACTTATAAAAAATAAAATGTATATGTGCTAAGTCAGCTCAGTCATGTTTGACTCTTGGCGAACCCATGTACTGTAGCCCGCTAGGCTCCTCTGTCCGTGGGATTCTCCAGGCAAGAATGCTGGAGTGGGTTCCTCCTCCAGGGGATCTTCCCAACCCAGGGATTGAACCCGTGTCTCTTATGTCTCCTGCATTGGCAGGCAGATTCTTCACCACTAGCACCACCTGAAAAGTCCCATAAAATACAGCAAAAATGTTGTAATAGCGCTTCCAAAGGTAGGTTACAGAAATCTGTGAGCAAGCTGCTCACTTATTCTCTCTTCTGTTTCTTTTGGCCTGCTTTCTGCAATGGGGTAAGTCGTTGTCTTTGGAGTTGCTCCATGCAGAGGTCCATGTGGCAAATAACTTAACACAGCTTCTGGCCAACAGACTTCAAAGAATTGAGGCCCTTCAGTTTAACATCCTACAAAAAATTGAATTCTGCCAACAACTGTATGATTAAGTTTGAAACTGAATTCCTCCCTATGCAAATTCTTTCCTTTCAAACCTTGGATGGTTGAATCATAGTTGGTACGTGGATAGGAGCTTATGAGAGATCTTACGGCAGAAGACCCAGCTAAGCTGTGCCCAGATTTCTGACTTAGAGAAATGATGAGGAAAATAAATACTATTGATTGAAGCCATTGAATTTTGGGATAACTTGCAGCAATAGATAACTAACACACTCATGGAGAATGTTGTGGAAGAAGATGGAGCCATGATGAAAGATTCAAGTGGAATACAAGATTTACACAGACACAGCAGAAAGACCTAAAGAAGGCTAGAAAGGGGCTGTCTTTGGAAGATCCCAACTATTTTCTAACGCTCACTCTGCTCAAGTAGTTTTTCCCCATCAGAATCACTAGACTCAAACCTCAGTTGGATAGCTTGCAAATACCCTTGCTTTGCACCAGTTGTATTTCAAAGCACTTAAATTGCTCAACCTGCTCCAATACATTTACTCCTACTGTTTTCGTCATTAATGAGGCATTCAGCTTTTATAATCTAGGAGATGACCTAAAGATCAGAGTTAATTTAATTTAAAATCAATGTACTAGAGAAGAGAGCTGCTGCTTCCAGTATCGACGTTGAACTGCAGGCATCTACAAACTCAGGGGCAAAGACATGTAACAGCATATTTCATGCTGCTATTTCTAGCCAGTCATGGAGTTCTACCAAAAGAGATTTTGAAAATTGGTCCATGCCTGATTTAATACTACTTATTGGAGGCTTTTGTTTGATCAAGTGAACTGCAAAACACCTCCTGGATTCATTAATGAGTCTTAAACTCCACTGAGTTGCTAAGACCAAGAGCAATGAATCCTACATCTTTGATATTTTGGACAAAGTCACTCATGACCAAGATAATCAGAAAGCTTGGATTTATGAGCAGTGGTTCTTGGAACACATTTGTGTTTTCAACTGACTTCTATTTGAAAAGTTACTAACTCCTACTGCAGGAAGTAAGCAGTTTCTGTGAGGCAATGTCTGATCGTATTGAACTCACAAAGTCAGATATCTGATTTTCAAGGGTCTGTAGTGGCTTCACAGTTAACTGTTTTCTACTCATCCCATCAGTTGTTTATTCATGCAACAAATACTTATGGCTTGTCTTCTGTGCCAAGCACCATGCTAGGTGTTAGAGATTAAAAATGAATAACACAGTCCTTCAGTGAAAATAGACTCAAGTTTGCTATGTAACAAGCAAACTCAAAATTTTTCTCAATGGTTTATCCTAACAAATTTGCTTCTTGCTTCTCCCAAACCTTTAGGTCTATGTGGTATCTCCATGGTGGTATGGGCTTCTCTTTGTGCTAAGATGAGGGACAACCAGACTGGAAAGCCTGGTAACAAGGATGAAACACTTCCATCAGAAAGAGATACAAGTTCTTCTGTTTTGCCAGAAGACCCCGTCTGGAAGAAGACCTGGGGCCAGGTCTACCCCAAGTAGAAGTACAATATCCAGAAGAGTTTCATTAAGAGGAGAAGCAGAAATAGAAAACACTGTTGTCTTCCACATACAGATTTTGTCCCCTCACACTTCCCACTCAGTTGAGTTTTATGTAGACATGTCACAAGAATTTGTATGAATTTTTGTCAGGTCTTTAAAATATTAAACGTATCTTGGTAACCGCCATTATTCTCATGGACAATCAAGAGAACATGGACTTCATGTGAGAAATGACCCATGTCCCTTTCTCTAAAGATACTGTGGTTCTTCACTCTCTTCTCCTCTGGCTCAGGAAAGAAAGCCTGGTCATTCCTTGAAAGTGCAGAAATGAACAAAGGAGGACATAGCTCAGACCAAGTTAGGCTTTGAGAATTACAATAACTTGTCCATCATTTACTTATCTATGTAGTCATTTGACCATTTGACAGCTATGCAATAAGCATCTCTACTATCTGCTGTGTGCTATGAATGAGATATCGATCAAAATAGACACAATTCAAACAATGTATTGAGGGAGATTGTCAAGGAATGAGCAATTACAGTGCAGCGTAAAAAAAGCTTTGCTAGAAATGTGTAGAGACCTCTGAGGACACACTGGGGGGACCCAATGAGGGGAGGCCCCTGGAGGAAATAAGGTCTAATCAAAGGTCTAAGATGTGCAGAGGAGTAAGCTGGGTGAAAAGATCTAGGGGAATGAGTGAATATTCCAGAAGAACAAAGGCCTAGAAGAGAGAGAAAGGCAGAAGGAGAGGAAGACACATAAAGAGAGGATAAAGAAAATGAAGCTCTTGATATAATCAGGGAACTACCCAGAGCATAGACTCAAGGTGGGAGAGTTTTGAGAGATCAGACTAACACCATGAGGATGAATCAGGTTTCAAAGGACCTTGTAAGTCATGGACAAGAGTTTGAGTTTTTTCCTAAGAGCAGCGGGAAACCACTGAAACATTTCAAATAGGAGAAAGTGATATTATATTCTTTGTATTTGAAGTAACAATTGCCTTTTACAAAAGCCTAGCAGTTTTTATTCTGGCAAAAGACCCAACCCAATGCTTGCTCACAGCAGTCCTGGTCTTTGGCTGGTTTTCCTAGTAGGGCAATTTATTAGGGGATTTGAATGTTTGGGAACAACAGGAGAGGCCCTAACACAAAACTGTTCTTTCCACCCTCTACCATAAACACTGAAATCCCACTCTATTTCTTCTTTTTATTTATTTATCTGTTCATCAAATATGCACAAAGCACCAGCTCTGTAGATGGAATAGAGGTTAGACAATAACAAAAAGAAGGCAAGGATAGGGCTCTTGCTTTCAAAAGGCTAAAAGTCTAGCAAGGAAGATAAGATGAGCTGAATAGCAGCCTACCTTTTATCTGTGAAAAAATTTTAGCCAAACAATAAATCTGAGAAGTAAGAAACTGCATAAACTAAGGAAAACAATCAGTTGAAACCAAATAACAATAGTTTAGTCATTAAGCAAAATCAAGGACATTTAGTTCCTCACTAGGGGCTATAGATAATATTTAGTGTCATATCTTGTGAGCGGCTGTATAAATACTAAAGCCCTCACCAGGTGGAAAAAGTTAACAACATGATGACCAGACTGAAATAATTTTGATAACTGGCCTCAAGGAAATGGGAACAAACTGACCCTGGAACAGAAGATTAACTCTACTTAAAACAATCAAGATGGCGCTGGTCAGATCACCACATGACCAATTTCAAGATGACTGTTAGAGCTGATTGTGCTGTTTCTACATGTAGCCCCCTCTGCCGATAAAAACTCTTGCCACTGGCTGTCAGGGAAGGGAGTCAGCCTTTGGATAGGAGTCTGTTCTCCCCACTACCAACCCCATGGCTACCTGTATCTAAAATAAAGCAAACTTGCCTTTCTACCAACTTTCCTCTTTATTGGTTTTTAAGCAGTAAACAGCTCGACCCCCACTTTCAGTAAGAGTACCATGTGAGGAAGGAGAACAGAGTTATAGGAATCCAGAGGAAGAAATGAGACTTTCAAGTTGGGGACCCCAGGAAAGGCTTTGTGAGAAAAAGTACCGCTATGGCCGGGCCTTCAAAGATGAACATGAAAAGCTTTGCTACAGAAAAGAAAACCATCCACAGAATGAAAAGACAATCTACCAAATGGGAGAAAATATTTGCAAATGACACAACAGATAAGGGATTAATATCCAACATGTATAAACAGCTCATACAACTCAGGGTCAAAAAACCTCGAACCATCCAATTAAAAAATGGACAGAAGAACTGAACAGACATTTTTCCAAAGAGAAAACACAGATG
This sequence comes from Antilocapra americana, assembly GCA_007570785.1. Classification (NCBI taxonomy): domain Eukaryota; kingdom Metazoa; phylum Chordata; class Mammalia; order Artiodactyla; family Antilocapridae; genus Antilocapra; species Antilocapra americana. The sequence goes on along the minus strand of ML663562.1, from coordinate 34,964,276 downwards.
ACCAACAGGTGCATGAAAAGATACTCAACATCACTAATCATCAGGGAGATGCTAATCAAAACCATAAAACTACAAGGAGAGATCACCTCATATCTGTCAGAATGGCTATCATCAAAAAGAATACAAATAGCAAATGCTAGCAAGAATGCAGAGAAGAGGGAAGCCTCATACAAGGTTGGTGGAAATGTAAATTGGTGCAGCCACTGAGAATAGTATGGAGATTTCTCAAAAAACTAAAAATAGAATTACCCTATGACCCAGCTATTCCACTCCTGGGTATATATCTGAAAAAAATGAAAACACTAATTCAAAAAGATACATGCACTTCAATATTCACAGCAGCTTTGTTTATAATTTTTTCTAAGATATGGAAGCAACCTAAGTGTCATCAACAGATGAATGGATAAAGACGATATATGTATATACACACACACATACATACATACAGGCTTCAGAAATACATGAACTGTGAACTTCCAGATGTTCAAACTGGTTTTAGAAAAGGCAAAGGAACCAGAGATCAATTTGCCAATATCCGATGGATCATTGAAAAAGCAAGAGAGTTCCAGAAAAACATCTATTTCTGCTTCATTGACTATGCCAAAGACTTTGACTGTGTGGATCACAATAAATTGTGGAAAATTCTGAAAGAGATGGGCATACCAGACCACCTGACCTGCCTCTTGAGAAACCTGTATGCAGGTTAGGAAGCAACAGTTAGAACTGGACATAGAACAACAGACTGGTTCCAAATAGGAAAAGGAATCCATCAAGGCTGTATATTGTCACCCTGCTTATTTAACTTATATGCAGAGTACATCATGAGAAATGCTGGGCTGGAAGAAGCACAAGCTGGAATCAAGATTGCTGGGAAAAATATCAATAACCTCAGATATGCAGATGACACCACCCTTATGGCAGAAAGTGAAGAAGACCTAAAGAGTCTCTTGATGAAAATGAAGGAGGAGAGTGAAAAAGTTGGCTTAAAGCTCAACATTCAGAAAACCAAGATCATGGCATCCAGTCCCATCACCTCATGGCCAATAGATGGGGAAACAGTGGAAACAGTAACTGATTTTATTTTTCTGGGCTCCAAAATCACTGCAGAGGGTGATTGCAGTAATGAAATTAAAAGATGCTTACTCCTTGGAAGGAAAGTCATAACCAACCTAGATAGCATATTAAAAAGCAGAGACATTACTTTGCCAACAAAGGTTCATCAAGTCAAGGCTATGGTTTTTCCAGTGGTCATGTATGGATGTGAGAGTTGGGCTATAAAGAAAGCTGAGCACTGAAGAATTGATACTTTGATCTGTGGTGTTGGAGAAGACTCTTGAGAGTCCCTTGGACTTCAAGGAGATCCAACCAGTCCATCCTAAAGGAGATCAGTCCTGGGTGCTCTGATGAAGGACTGATGTTGAAGCTGAAACTCCAATACTTTGGCCACCTGATGCAAAGAGCTGACTCATTGGAAAAGACCCTGATGCTGGGAAATATTGAGGGCAGGAGGAGAAGGGGACAACAGAGGATGAGATGACTGGATGGCATCTTCGACTCGATGGCCATCAGTTTGGGTGGACTCCAGGAGTTGGTGATGGACAGAGAGGCCTGGCACACTGTGGTTCATGGGTTGCAGAGTCAGACACGACTGAGGGACTAAACTAAACTGAACTGATATATATACATGCACACACATATAATGGAATGCTACTCAGTCATAAGAAAAAAATTGCCATTTGCAGCAAGATGGATAGAACTGGAGGGTTTTATATTGTATGATATCGCTTATATGTGAAATCTAAAAACTACAATAAACTAGTGAATATAACAAAAAAGAAGCAGAGTCACCAATACAGAGAGTGAATAAGTGGTTCCGAGTAGGGAGGAGAAGATGGCAGTAAAATGGGGTGGAGGAGGTGGGAGCACAAACTATTGCCTGTAATACAGGCTCAAGGATGTACTGTACAACATGGGGAATATAGTGAATATTTTGTAATAACTGTACATGGAAAGTAACCTTTCAAAATTTTATTAAAAAATAAATAAAAGATGAACATGATTTTCTCAGTGTTGAGTTACATTTTCATCAGAAGTCTTTCAGCAATGCATGAGAAAAATTTAATTCCAAAGAGCTTAAACAAAAAGAGCATTATTGGTTCCCATGCTGGGAAGTCCAGAGGTGGTGCTGACTTCAAGCCTAGCTGCATCCAGGGACTCAGGTTATAATCAGAGCTTAGTCTTTCTCTCTCCTTTCATTGGGCAGATTCTCTCCAGCAGACCAGATGGCTCTCTTGTGGAGAGACATGGATGGACAAGAGAGTTCAGTGTATTCATCCCATAGAGCTGCTGTAACAAATCATCACAAACTGTGTATCTTAAAACAACAGAATTTTATTCTGTCACAGGTCAGGAGGTCTGAAGTCTGAAATCAAGGTGTCAAGGGTTAATTCCTTCTAGAGGCTCTGAGGAAAAATTCATTCCATGCATCTCTCCTAGCTTCTTGTGTTTGGCAGAAATCCTTGGCTTTTTTTTTTTTTTTTTTGCTTTTAGATGTATTCCACAAATCTTCACTTCCACCTTCAAGTCACTGTCTTCTCTGTGCCTCTTTATTTAAAATTTGCTTCTTCTTTCTTTTGTAAGGATGCTAGTTGCTGTATTTAGAACCCACCCTAAATCTAGAGTGATCTTTCTTGAGATCTTGAACTTAATTTCATCTACAAAGAGCTCATTTCAAACAAGTCAGAGTTTGAGTTTCCAAGTGGACATGAATTTTAAGGAGACAGTATTAAATCCACTGAAGTGAAAAGTGAAAGTGTTAGTGTCTCAGTCATGTCCAACTCTTTGCAACCCCATGGACTGTAGCCTGCCAGGCTCCTCTGCCCATGGGATTCTCCAGGCAAGAATACTGGAATGGGTTGCCATTCCCTTCTCCAAGAGATCTTCCCTGACCCAGAGATCAAACCCGGGTCTCCTGCAGTGCAGGCAGATTCTTAACTGTCTGAGCAATTCAATCATTACACCCAGAAGAGCTATCTTTCCCACCATCTATGGCACAAAATTCTCCTCCAATGGATCTACTGGGGTCATGCACCAGATCTGTGATGGAGGAGTTGGCTGTGGAGTTCAGTCTCACCGGAACCACATGGAATAAGTTCTCAATGGCATAAATGTTCTACTCTCAGAAGAATAGAAGACACATCAATGGGAGAATCCTGCAACAAGCTGACAGAGCTCTCTGAGGGAGGATATGGTAAGGTCTTTGGAAATGCTATGCTTCAGAACTGAATGGACTGCAGGTTGTCTGGTTTGCTGGCTTCCATTCTCTGCAGATGAGGGGCCAGAAGGACAAGTATTACTGAAGACCTCTGGACCTAGCAGTTGGTGAGGGACAGGTGCTCCGCTCACTGACTTGAATTTGGGGAGCAAGAGGCACCCAGGGAGTAGGGCAAATCAGGTGGGGACAGGCCAGTACAGAAGACATAGGTCTTCAAAACCCATTTTACAAAGACTCCTACAACTACCCACCTTAGTCTACTTAAGCATTTTACCTGTGGAGCTAAAAATTAGACCCCTGGCTTTCAGGAGCTACTCTAAAACCCTGTGTTAATGTATTATTTATATCCATCTTCAGTGAAATTGGAAACTTAAGAATAACATGGAATTTTTAAGCTAAGTTAATTCCACTTAAAAACCTATATTTTCCCCCCAGTTCAGTCCTTTATACTATTTTTTCATTCAATAGTTTCATCATTAATATTGGAATTTTTAAAAGTTTTAATTTGAGGATAATTGCTTTAAAAAATGTTAATTTCTGCTGTACAGCAGTGTGAACCAGCTATAAGGACACTTCCCACTTGAGCCTTCTTCCCTCCCCAGCTCCCAATCCCACTCCTCTAGGTCATCATAGAGCTTTCTACCTTTTTTCTTTTTCCTTGGTATTTGTTAAGCTATTTTTTTAATTAAAACATGGTCATAGCCAAAAGTAATTTTTTAAATTAATTTATTTTAATTGGAGGCTAATTACTTTACAATATTGTAGTGGGTTTTGCCATACATTCACATGAATCAGCCATGAGTGTACATGTGTTCCCCATCCTGAACCCCCCTCCCATCTCCCTCCCCATCCCATCCCTCTGGGTCATCCCAGTGCACCGGCCCTGAGCACCCTGTCTCATGCATCGAACCTGGACTGGCGATCTGTTTCACATATGATAATATACATGTTTCAGCACTATTCGCTCATCATCCTACCCTCGCCTTCTCCCACAGAGTCCAAAAGTCTGTTCGTTACATCAGTGTCTCTTTTGCTGTTTAGAATATAGGGTTACCGTTACCATCTTTCTAAATTCCATATATATGCGTTAATATACTGCATTGGTGTTTTTCTTTCTGACTTACTTCACTCTGTATAAGAGACTCCAGTTTCACCCACCTCATTAGAACTGATTCAAATGTATTCTTTTTAATAGCTGAGTAATGTTCCATTGTATATATGTACCACAGCTTTCTTATCCATTCATCTGCTGATGGACATCTAGGTTGCTTCCATGTCCTAGCTTTTGTAAACAGTGCTGCGATGAACATTGGGATATACGTATCTCTTTCAATTCTGGTTTCCTTGATGTGTATGCCCAGCAGTGGGATTGCTGGATCATATGGCAGTTCTATTTCCAGTTTTTTAAGGAATCTCCACACTGTTCTCCATAGTGGTACTAGTTTGCATTCCCACCAACAGTGCAAGAGGGTTCCCTTTTTTCCGCACCCTCTCTAGCATTTATTGTTTGTAGATTTTTTGATAGCAGCCATTCTGACTGGTGTGAGATGGTACCTCATTGTGGTTTTGATTTGCATTTCTCTGATAATGAGTGATGTCAAGCATTTTTTCATGTGTTTGTTAGCCATCTGTATATCTTCTTTGGAGAAATGTCTGTTTAGTTCTTTGGCCCATTTTTTGATTGGGTCGTTTATTTTTCTGGCATTGAGCTGCAGGAGCTGCTTGTATATTTTTGAAATTAATTCTTTGTCAGTTGCTCCGTTTGCTATTATTAGTAGAAAGTAATTTTTATCTTGTGTCATTTTGTTTTGTGGCCTGTATTCAGCAAACGAAAATGTTGGCAACCCCATGATGATTATCCACATTTTTGCACAGGGAGGGGATTTTACTGACTCAAGAAATCTGAAGGTCTTGGATACCTAATCTTGACTAACTGCTTCATCTCATTAGGGTATACCCAGAGGACTTCCCTGAACATTCATTTTCTAGAGAAGAAGGTGTCCTTAATTTTGAATTGATTTTTCTGTGTTTGGAATGTTTTAAGAAATCCCAGTTTTACTTAGGATGACATGAAATTTGTTAGTTGCATTATTAGTTGCTAAAGGATGTGTCACTCTTAAGTGAAGTATGCGTGCGGTATCCCCTAAACTTCTGTAGCTTGAAGACCTTGCCACCATTATCACCAGTGTTCAAAAACTACAAGACCCACTAGTTAGTCAAAGCAGCTGAGCTGGTTGAAAGCCTCTGATTCATTTGAAAACCTTTACCCGTACTTTTTCAAACAGGAAAATTAGCAGGGCATTCTTCAGAGTAATTGATCTGTGAATTTGAATTCGATTTGTTTGTCCACTACTGCCAGCCATCATACAAAGTTAGCAATAAGCAAGCTTCAGTCAACCTCAAGGTTGGGGACATCTGAGCTGCACATCATCCATCATGCTACAAGCACTCTAGTTAGAATAACTGTTTGGAAGTAGGAGGGTCATTGTGAATTTAAAAAACCAGTTAGACATAAAATAATTGTTTCCTGGGACTTAGAAGCATGAGTTATCTTTGCCTAACCAGGAAACAAAGAAATACTCAAAAGTGGCATATTGGCCTTCCATTAGGGTCCCTATAGAGACCTGAATTTTTGTTAGGTGGTCCTATTGGATTCACTCTCTCCACTTACCTGTTTCCTTTAGGTGTATTCAGTTTCTTAAGAATGAAGGAGATAAACAATGCTAAAAAGCCAGCGAAGAAAAGAAATGAGCGTAATGCAGTATGTGATCAGTACTTAATCCTACAGACCTTGAAACAAAGAAGATAGTAAACATCCCCAACTCACTTATATTCACTTGTTAGTTTATTCACTGACTGGTTGATCCATTCATTCAGCAATCCATTAAAAATCAGAATTTTATTAGTGACTATTATATGCAAGATATTTCTGTCTGAGAACCATAGGATAGAGAGGAAGACTTAAGGAAGACTGAGTGCCAACGAACTGATGCTTCTGAACTGGGTGCTGGAAAAGACTCTTGAGAGTCCCTTGGATGGTAAGGGATCAAATCAGTCAATCCTGACTGGAAATTCCTTTTCCAAAAGGAAATCAAACCTGAATATTCATTGGAAGGACTAATGCTGAAGCTCTAATACTTTGGCAACCTGATGTGAACAGCTGACTCAGTGAAAAAGATCCTGATGCTAGGAAAGATTGAGGGAAGTAGGAGAAGAGGGCAACAGAGGATGAGATGGTTGGATGCCATCATTGATTCAATGGACATGAGTTTGAGCAAACTCCAAGAGATAGCAAAAAACAGGGAAGCTTGCTAGTCCATGGGGTCTCAAAGAGTCGGAAACAACTGAATGTCTGAACAACAGCAATAAAGGAAAGGAACTTTTAGGAAACTCACTTTCAGTTCAGTTCAGTTGCTCAGTTGTGTCCAACTCTTTGAAACCCTGTGAATCACAGCACGCCAGGCCTCCCTGTCCATCACCAACTCCCGGAGTCTACCCAATCCCATGTGCATCAAGCTGGTGATGCCATCCAGCTATCTTATCCTCTGTTTTCCCCTTCTCCCTCTGCCCCCAATCCTTCCCAGCATTAAGGTCTTTACCAATGAGTCAACTCTTCTCCTGAAGTGGCCAAAGTATTGGAGTTTCAGCTTCAACATCAGTCCTTCCATGAACACCCAGGACTGATCTCCTTTAGGATGGACTGGTTGGATCTCCTTGCAGTCCAAGGGACTCTCAACATCACAGTTCAAAAGCGTCAATTCTTCGGCGCTCAGCTTTATTCACCATCCAACTCTCACATCCATACTTGACCACTGGAAAAACCATAGCCTTGACTAGACAGACCTTTGTTGGCAAAGTAATGTCTCTGCTTTTCAATATGCTGTCTAGATTGGTCATAACTTTCCTTCCAGGGAGTAAGCATCTTTTAATTTCATGGCTGCAATCACCATCCGCAGTGATTTTGGAGCCCCCCCCCCCCAAATAAAGTCTGACACTGTTTCAAAGGAAAGATATTCCCATCTGAAAGCAGAGTTCCAAAGAATAGCAAGAAGAGATAAGAAAGCCTCCCTCAGCAATCAATACAAAGAAATAGAGGAAAACAGAATGGGAAAGACTAGAGATCTCTTCAAGAAAATTAGAGATACCAAGGGAACATTTCATGCAAAGATAAGCTCGATAAAAGACAGAAATGGTATGGACCTAACAGAAGCAGAAGATATTAAGAAGAGGTGGCAAGAATACACAGAAGAACTGTACAAAAAATATATTCATGACCTAGATAATCACAATGGTATGATCGCTCACCTAGAGCCAGACATCCTGGAATGTGAGGTCAAGTGGGACTTAGGAAGCATCCCTACGAACAAAGCTAGTGGAGGTGATGCAATTCCAGTTGAGCTATTTCAAATCCTGAAAGATGATGCTATGAAAGTGCTGCACTCAATATGCCAGCAAATTCTGAAAACTCAGCAATGACCACAGGACTGGAAAAGGTCAGTTTTCATTCCAATCCCAAAGAAAGGCAATGCCAAAGAATGCTCGAACTACCACACAATTGTACTCCTCTCACATGCTAGTAAAGTAATACTCAAAATTCTCCAAGTCAGGCTTCAGCAATACATGAACCGTGAACTTCCAGATGTTCAAGCTGGTTTTAGAAAAGGCAGAGGAACCAGAGATCAATTTGACAACATCTGATGGATTATTGAAAAAGCAAGAGAGTTCCAGGAAATCATCTACTTCTGCTTTAATGACTATACCAAAACCTTTGACTGTGTGGATCAGAATGAATTGTGGAAAATTCTGAAAGTGATGGGTATACCAGACCATCTGACCTGTCTCTTGGGAAACTTGTATGCAGGTCAGGAAGCAACAGTTAGAACTGGACATAGAACAACAGACTGGTTCCAAATAGGAAAAGGAGTATGTCAAGGCTGTATATTGTCACCCTGCTTATTTAACTTATATGCAGAGTACATCATAAGAAACGTTGGGCTGGAAGAAGCAAAAGGTGAAATCAAGATTGCCAGGAGAAATATCAATAACCTCAGATATGCAGATGATGACACCACCATTATGGCAGTGAAGAGGAACTAAAAAGGCTCTTGATGAAAGTGAAAGAGGAGAGTGAAAATATTGGCTTATAGCTCAACATTGAAAAACTCACTTTAGCCTAGTGCTAAGGAGACGGTGGTGTCCTGAGTGCCCTGGTATGCTGGCCTCAAAAATGTTGAGCAGGTTTCAGGCTTCTATCTCAGAAGAATTTAAACAGTTCAACTGGCTGATTAAGGCTTACTCCAAGCCTAAAATCTTAAAGGAGAGAAACATAACATTGATGAGTCCTTCCTGGGGACAGTCAGTTCCCCAGAAAAGGAAAACAGACAAGGACTAAAGGCATATGCCTGTCTAGGAAGAATGCCTGTGTGTCTTCTGGAACTCAGACTCAGGGCCAATCTCACTGGCAAAGAAGGGAAAAGAAACTAGCCACTAACTACCCTGATTTGCCATTAATAACATTTGTACTTATTGATGGTAAGAATAATTATTGACTATTGGATATTAAAAAAAAATCTAAGCACAGTTTCAGAAACTGCTCATGACCATCACTAAACTGAAGTCTCTACAGACAAAGAAAACATAGCTCTTAAGCTTTAGAAGCTTCTTATACAGTCATGGAGGAATACTGGTTAAGAAAAAAAAGGAGACAGTCTCGATTTCAATTGAGCTTTACAAAACACAAGAAGAATAAGTGGAGTTGCTCAGTCATGTCCGACTCTTTGTGACCCCATAGATTGTAGCCTACCAGGCTCCTCTGTCCATGGGATTTTCCAGGCAAGAATACTGGAGTGGGTTGCCATTTCCTTCTCCAAGGGATGTTCCTGACCGAGGGATCGAACCCGGGTCTCCCGCATTGTAGACAGACTCTTTATTGTCTGCACCACCAGGGAAGTCCCTTACAAAGCACAAGAGAGAAGATAAAATCTTTTCATCCATCCTTTCATTCATCATCTCATTGGAAGGATGGTTCTATCTTTTATGAAAACAATAATTTGTTGTTGTTCAGTCACTATGTTGTGTCCAACTCTTTGTGACCCCATGAACTGCAACATGACAAGCTTCCCTGTCCTTCACTGTCTCCCAGAGTTGCTCAAATTTATGTCCACTGAGTTGGAGATGCCATCCAACCAACTCATCCTCTGCCACTCCCTTCTCCTTTTCCTTTCAATCTTTCCCAGCATAAGGGTCTTTTCCAGTGAGTTAGCCCTTTGCATCAGGTGGCCAAAGTAGTGGAATTTCCACTTTAGCATCATTCCTTTCAATGAATATTCAGGGTTGATTTCCTTGAGGATTAACTGTTTGATCTCCTTGCAGTCCAATAATAGCCACATACAATGCATACATACTATTTTCCAGGTGCCATTCTAAGTGCTTTGCATACAAAGCTGGCAGTCTGCAACCCAGAAAAGGGTCCTCACCAGAACTTGACTGTGCTGGCACCTTGACCTTGAAATTCAGCTTCCAAAATTATGAGAAACAAATTTGTGGTTTATAAGCCATCCAGACTATGGTACTTTGTTATAGCAGCTTAAACAGACTAAGGCAGTGATCAAAGAAGTTCTCATCAAGGAAGTGATATCTGAGCCGCTGAATGAAGTGAGCCATGTAGATAAGTTGAGGAACAGTGATCCAGGAGGGGGGGAGCAAACACAAACCTGGCTCTGCTCATGTCGAGAACACAGGCTCTGTATGATATATTGGGCATAAAAAGAGGAGTCCGATTTGGATCCTGAACTCACGGAGTTAATAGTCAAATATGGGGGGATGGGCAAGTTCAAAAATATAAACAGTTAGGTTGATTGACCTCATGATGCCTGTGACAGTGAGGGTTAGGTCACTGTAAGAAGACAGGACAGGGATGATCAGGGAAGACCTCCATTTGAATCAAAACTTTACTTTCTAGAGTTAAAAATATAGGACTCTGATCATCACATGCAGAAAACAAAACCATGGCTGTGATTGTTTCCTTTTACTTTTTCCATAAGAAAACTTGTCAAGAGTAAGCAGGTTATAGCTACATCTGCGTATCTGTGTGATGGCCTGTGGCATCTTCTCACTGATGTGGAGACTAATGCAAAATCCATCAAGAAACAACAGGCGAAAAAGCTTTGCTTCTCAAAGGTTAACCTTAAAATCTAAAACTGTCATGTTGCTACAAATAAAGAGACATTTGCTAAGAATGCCCAACTAAAGCTACCAGTAAAACTCTCTTGCCCTTTCTAGCTTTCTCTCTTTCTCCCTCATGCACCAAAGAATGATTTATCTTTTAACTTAGCCTTAATTCACAATTTCACAATTAATTAAACATCAGCCTAATCATTATATCCACAAAGCATTTAAACTGATGTTGGGAGAATGATGTGGAAATGAATAATGCTTTGAAGGTCCATTTCAAATTAGTTATTTGATTAATGAATATTCCACAAGGGCATTTGGGAGATGACCTCTGTTGATGACTTAAAAAAAGACATGTCTGTTTAGATAATGAGAAGACAAAGCGAGTTTGACTTATCTCTGAGTATACGTTGTGTAGAATTACAAGGATTAATCCATACAAAATGTATTACTTTTCCTGTGGCTTGTTGGAGATAACATAGAATTGTAAGATCAATAAATAAAGTTTGGCATTTCAGAGATGCTGCTTGATGATAAACTGTGCGGTGTGCACACCAGACCGCCAGCTATGGTGGCTCTGAGCACAAGATGCCCACCAGAGGCTTATGAAAGAAAGCTAGGCTTGTTCCTGATAAGGCTTGCTGTGGGGTGGGCTGTTTGCCTCATAAACTCTCTATAATCCCTCCTAACACCTGACCTTTCGATTTCTTAGATGTATAAGAAGAAAATTGGTTGTCACCAGTTTCCTGTATATTCAAACAAATAAGAAGCAGCTTACCTTGTTTTGTGGTTTAGAAGAAACCTTTTCCCAGCAGTTTCATGATCAAAAGCACATATTGCAAAAGGGAATCTAATATAGGTCAAAGATGATGACTGCAGCGCATGATAAGAGTAGGACTCAGAGGAGGAGGAGGTGTTTCTCTCACAAGCAGACTGCCTTCTTTATCGAGAAATACGTATCACAAACCTGACAATGTAATCTCAGACAGTTACTTTTCATCCTTAATTATACTAAATCTTAAACAGTCCAAGCTGAATCAAGGAGGGCGAGGTCATCAGAGTCCCCAGAGGATTGGAGTTGCTTGAACATGAAGCAAATGCTGGAGAAGGTTTAATTGCTATGACAAACAACATAGTGTGTCTTTCCCTCCTGAGCTGTTTTTCATTTTAAAGCATGGAAGCAGTCCTCCAAAAGCAGAATTTACATTCATTCCAGAGATCACTAATAATCCAGAGCCTCCTGGTGATACATCGTTTCTCAGGAGGAAGTTGAGAACTTGAACTCTTACGTACCCCGAGGGACCTTTGGATGCCCAGCATAGGGAGTGGAAGGCAGGACCTCTAACTGCTACACACAGGCAGAGGTTGGAAGGAGATCTGCTATTGGTGTCCAGTGCCTTCCCAATGTGTAAAGGATGAGTTCATATTTTCTAAAACCATCTGTTAAGCAACTCTGAATGAGTCTAATTCTGAGACAAGAAAGGAGACTTAGGATATGGTTCAGACTTCAAGGCTCTAGTCTGAAACAATCAAAATCTTAGCTATTATAAGATCCTGGATCTAATGGTGGTATTGAAACTGATTAACTGTTCAGCTTTGGGCAAGTCACTTCATTTCCCTCCTCTAAAAATGGAGGAACACAAGGTCCTCCTGTGTAGTACAAGCCACTATATTCAGTATCCTATGATAAACCATAATGGAAAAGACTATTAAAAAAGAATGTATTTATATATACATAATATATATATATACATACATAAAATATATATGTGTGTGTGTTAGTTACTCAGTCATGTCGGACTCTTTGCGACCCCATGGGCTATAGCTCACCAGCCTCCTCTGTCCATGGAATTCTCCAGACAAGAATACTGGAGTAGATTGCCAATCTCTTTTCCAGGGGATCTTTCCAAACCAGGAGTTGAACCACAATCTCCTGTATTGCAGGCAGACTCTTTACCATCTGAGCCACCAGGGATATACATATATATGTAACAATCACTTTGCTATACAGCAGAAATTTATGCACTATTGTAAATCAGCTATATTTCAACTAAAAAATAAAAATGGAGGAGCTTCGTTCAGCTCAAAGTTTTCTTTCAGATCAAATTTCTCTTCTTCTATTCCTTTGCATGGGTAAAAAAAAATCAGGAAGTATGGCATTGAAATTATTTGTAGTTTTTGTCACATGACCATTAGGATAAGCGTCTACAAGCCTTTGGAGCAGTGATTTTTTAGAACTGAGTACTCAGTCTTTGCTTTGCAGATATCCTTTAACCTAAATCACCCAGAAGGACATTACCTATTACATTCTACATTTATCTGTACTCATGTCCCAAAATTACCAGAGAACCAGGTTTCTCATATCATCTGTAGTATTGCATGATTATTTTGGCATCTTTAGGCATACAATCTTTTTGGACTTAAGATATTCTAGCTTATATAGTTTTTCTAAAGGTTATTGTCAAGGGAAAATCCTTGCTTTAATTTGGCCTTAAAAAGATTTCCTTATGCTGAATATTTTCAAGATAAGCTTACTCCAGGAGATCATTTAAAAGTCAAATGACAAGACTGGCTTACATTTTCCCTTTTTAAGTCCAGAAAGAAATACTTGGCATCTCACTCTTTGGTAAAACAGCATTCAGGGATTGCCCAGGATGCACTTTTTGGTTTCTTATCCTTTTCTCTCTATCGTTACAAATGGAGACACCCTTGCCATTGGGACCAATTCATAACTAACCAGGCCAGGGGGACTTGAGTAAGTCTGTTACTTCTCCCTGGCCTTGCACTGTGTCTTCTTCAGTACTCCTTTAGTTTGGCCTTTGAGTCCCACTGCAATGATTGATTTTCCACCATTGTGCCTTCATCATTGCCTCTTCTCTGGAGCCTCAACACCTGGGAGCAGTGGTCAGCCGGTCTTTGGATTGGTGCTCAGTGACTGCCTATCTGATATTACCTGGAATTCTTCTGGGATGCCACTTACTTTCCTGGCTTTATCAATAAATATTAGACCTTGTTCTGGTTCATTAAAAAGTTACAACAGTTGAAGAGTGCTTTCAGGAACATCCACCCACAGGGTTCCAGGGACTAGGGCTTTGTACTGATGACATTGGCTGCTCCTTGAATTCATTTCTTGACCCTAGTCTCACCATAACTGACAGCAAGCTTTAACATCATAAGTGGTTCCATCTTCACCTGTAGGCATTACAATTTTAATGTACAATGTTATCTTTACTCAACTAACACAAGCATTTTCCTTATCAGAAATTGGCCAACGTGCAGATTCTTTTAGAAATTGTTTGTTGATAGCCAATCCCATCCTCCTGAGTCTATGAAAATTGAAGGCGAAAGTATTAGTCACTCAGTCATGTTCAACTCTTTGTGACCCTATGGACTGTAGTCAGCCAGGCTGCTCTGTCCATGGAATTCTCTGGGCAAGGATACTGGAGTAGGTTGCCATTCCCTTCTCCAGGGGATCCTCCCAAACCAGGAATTGAATCCAGCCTCCCGCATTGGAGGCAGATTCTTTACCGACTGAGCCACCAGGGAAGCCCGGAGTCTATAACAGGACCTAAATTTCACAATACCAGATGTGCCTAGATTGTGACAGTCCCAGAATGAACTCATAAATGCAAGTGCTGAACTGCTGATTTAATCATCATGATATTCTGGTACACTTGCTTCCTGTCTGAAAACTGCTCCCCTTATCAATAAGCTCACTCTGTTATGAATGCCTGGTTTCTTGTTTTAGGGCCTCCTCTTTTAGGCCCCAGGACAGTCAGCTATACTCTGTTTATCCACTTGCAAATAAAGCCAAGAAACTGAATAGCATTGACATAGGGCAACTCAGCTGACAGAAAATACCCTATTATTGAGAAACTGAGATGCTACCAGTGCCTTTCCAATTTTCCAGTTTTTCCTATTCTCTGCCATTTTTCCCTTTCATCCTGGGTGCCACCTTCTCATTAGTATCCCAGTAGGAAAGATACTTCACAGAGAAAGCTTGCTGAAGGTGTCCTGGTGGAAACCTGTTCCCCTGCTTGCATTTTCATGGCTGAAATCCATGGTTCTATTTTCTACCTACCCTTTATCACCTGAGATTTCATGAAAGAAAAGAAAATTGAGAAGCAAATGTAGTAAGAGTCTAAAAAGACCAGAAAGTGTACTTAAGCATTGATCTCCAGCAGAGCAGAGGTGCTCAGGAGAGTAGGGGCAATCTTTATTCAGAAACGGACCCAATTCAGAGGGCTTTTATGCAGAGAAATCTCATCACTGATAATCATCAGACATGGTTTTTATATTGAAGGGCAATTGTGGAGTTCCTTTTTAAGATACTAAACTTATTTTCCCCACTCTCTGAAAGTTTAAAATCAGGGCTATTGTGAGTATACCCTACCCTTAAAGTCTATAGGAGGGAGAGAATTTCTCCTATATCCTAAAGCAAAAGCCATGTTTACATATACAGATAGAATACATGTGAAGAATTCTTAGGATCTTGGCATATGGCAAATGTTAAATTTGGCCTGGGGAGTAACACCTCACAAGAAAAAGAGAAGTGAGGAAAGCTTTGCTGTCTGGTGTTTTCAATGCAAACGTGCAAGTCAAACACTGGTGTTATGGGTGACTACGGGGCAGAAATCTGAGTTAGTATCACTTTAGATTCATTTTTCCTGGACAATCAGGAGTCTTGTACCATTTGGATGTAGAAGGGATGAGGTAGTCCCTAGCATCCCTAGAATCCTTGATTGTGAAGATTGTGATGTTGGAGGATGCTACTAAGCCATTCTTAGCAATAATTTTTCCCCTGGACAAGTTCTAGGATATGAAGGTACAAGTGGAATTGGAAATGGAGGCAGGGGTGGCATAAATACAGTGATCTACACTTTATGAGTTATCTTTAAGATATCACTTAGGATTTTTTGTTTTTTAAGTAACCGTGGCTCTCCCATACCAGAAAGAGAATGTAGGTAACTTTTTCTATTAAGGATGCCACTGGAAGAGCTGATTGAGACACATTTCATCACAACGTACAAAAACTTTGCTAAATTAATTAGGAATATAGAGGAGCTCATGGGACCCATTTGTAGGAGGTTCAGCTAAGTTTTATACTGACTGGCTCTGGAGGTGTGGAGACTCAATATAGAAGGGCTTGCTGCAACTCTTTCCCCTTCTTTTCTATGGCCCAATATAACCTTAGTTTGTCTGTGTTTTCACAGAGATGATTCAGTTCACTCTATTCAACTTTGGGAGTTTTCAACATCATCAGCTGGTCCAAATAACACTGGCCAAGGAGGGGCTTTTCTATGCTCAGTCCCTAGCATGGTGATGAACAAACAGTGAGTACTCAATCAATATATGTTTGTCAAATGAGTGAATGAATGAATCATGACACAGCAACCCCACTACTGGGCCTATACCTTGAGAAAACCATAATTCAAAAAGTCAAATACTCTTTAAATGAATTAGAGAACTATCATTGCAAAACCTTTTTTCAGTAGTCACAAATGGACGTGAGAGCTGGACAATAAAAAAGACTGAGCTCTGAAGAATTGATGCCTTTGAACTGTGGTGCTGGAAAAGACTCTGAAGAGTCCCTTCTACTACAAGAAGATCAAACCAGTCAATCCTAAAGGAAATCAACCCTGAATAGTCATTGAAAGGAATGATGCTGAAGCTGAAGCTCCAATACTTTGGCCACTTGATGCGAAGTGCTGACTCAGTGGAAAAGACCCTGATTCTAGGAAAGACTGAGGATAAGAGGAGAAGGGGTGACAGAGGATGAGATGGCTGGATGACATCACCAACTCAATGGACCTGAGTCTAAGCAAACTCCAGGAGATGGTGAAGGACAGGGAAGCCTGCTGTGCTGCAGTCCACGGGGGTCACAAAGAGTCAGACACAACTGAGTGACTGAATACAACAGCAACTTTACCTAAGATACTAGGGAAGCAGTAATCTCATAGAAAACAAAAAGTGACTTGAATGAGGAATAGACACAAATGTTAATTATTTAAGGACTTCTGTTTTATACTCTGGATGGTGCTACAGGGGAGGGAGGCAAAACAGAAAAAATAACCATAGGTTCCCAAGGACATTGGGAATGGGGTCATTTCTCAAGGGGAACAACAGGAGATGCCAAGATCCCCAAATCTGCCCCCCAACCAGCTTCATGTTACAACCGTTTCCAAAACGTCATGTTTTACAGAGAGATTTCCAGGAGAAGACCACAAAAGTTACAGACATAAAGCTTTATGAGTGTCTAAAACATTTTGCAGACTTCAAAGCACTTCATAGAGATGTCCCCTGATAAAGATTCCTTCTATGACCAAACAAATCAGAAGCCTCTGAGCCCTCTTTGACGAAACTTCAAACTTGACCTGCCTCTAATAAGAATTCTGTTAGGTGTTTAGCAATAATTCCTTGCCCTTGGTTTTCTCTCTTAGTAATTTTCTGTCTACTGACCCTCTCACTCTTCAATAAATCTCCAGCTGATGTTGCTATATTTGGAGTTGAGTTCAATCTTTCTCTCCTGTTATAGTAGTCTTGACTCCTGTTGAAACAGCTTTGAATACAGTCTTCCTTACCATTTTTTAAAAAATGTTAGAATAATTTACCTTTTACATCCCTTCACCACTCACTAGCTATTCCGCACACCCCCAGGTTACCTTTCCTGGTCTCTCTGGGGGAAAAGGGAATATGCTACTTCCTGTAGCATCATCTAGAATATAAGGCAGAGATCCACAAATCAGTGAACTTTTGTGTTTATTCCTCATTCAAGTCAGTTTTGGTTTTCTTTGAAACAATATTCTTCTTCCCTGGTATGTTGTGTAAAGAGATTTGGCAGTGGTATTTTCTCTAATTCATTTAAAGATTATTTGATTCATTATTCATTCAACAATGATGTATTAAGGACCCACTGCTTGCTCACCGTTAAATCAGGTACTAGGCATAAAGAATCCTTAAAACTCATAGTCATGTCTTTTGTTTTAATCAATCTTTAGACTTTTTGAAAAATAAAATAATTCATTAGTAAAAGTGGAATGCCCTCAACCACAAACCACTTCACCTCTCCTCTTCAAGATTCTAATCTCCTGGGAAGTTCTTACAGATTTTTCTTTAAGGCCAAATACATAAACACAGGTTCAAGAGAGCTGGATTCTCTCTCTTGGTGTTTGCAGTTAATATCTCATGGCTGTTACATCTTCATTTCCTTCACTGAAAATTTTCATATAATTTTGATGTCAAGGGAATTTTGATGTATTCAGTGTGTAGAATACTACAAATGATCCACAAATACCTGTTGAATAAATAATGTTCCACACAGACACCTTGGCTAATTCAAAATCACCTGTTGCTCCCATGGAAACGTCTATATGTACTTTAACACCAATGACAGTTTCTTCATTTGATCTACTATTATATTATATCCTTATATGTACATTGTCCATGCTATTTGGTTACTCTTATATGTGAATCTTGTCTCCCAACCAAAATAAAAACTTCTTGAGAGTTCAAGGGTAAAGCTCACATTAGTAAAAGATCGCAATGTGCCAGCCTCTGAACTAGGTGCTGTGGATATAATAACAGTTAGTATTTAGAGCACTTACTACAAGACTCATACTTCATCAAGCACTTAAAGGGGAATGAACTCTTTTAATCACCATTACAGTTGTGAAGCAGGTACGATGTATTGTTAGCAACATTTTACAGATGAAGAAATTCAGGCACAGAGAGGTTAAGTAACTCGCCTAAGGCTGCTCATTTAAGAGGTAGAGCCAGGTTTCAAGCCCATTCAGTTCAAATCCAGATTCCATGCAGCTGCTGAAATCTCTGTTTTATAGTCTGACTCATAATTCCCAGTTAATTAATTTGAATATATAAGAAGAAAAAATTTTTCTACCATTCACTCAATCTTTAAAGAACTGTGTTGGAGAAAATAGGTTGGCAAGTTTGACATCATTTTAGCTGGTCTGCGTGAAGAGACGCCTGCTGTTCTGGAAATAACTTCAGCATGACACTGTGTTTTGCCAGCCTCCCAGCTAACTTTAAATCGTGTGGGTCACAACTATAAATGCTCTGTCCTTTTTCTTGTCGGGGTTTTGAATTTGCAGAGCTTACATAAGTAGATGTTGTTAAGACAAGAATGAGAGATGATTTGATTTGGGTGTATTTGCTCAGGAAGAAAGCACAATGGAGAATTAGCCCTGAAGGGAAAGACTTCTGATATCAGTTTTTCATTTTCCAGGGAATCCATTGTGCCTCTAAGCAAGTCATTTCACTTCTATCTGCTTGTTTACCCTTTCCTAAAATATGTGAGATAATCCCTGTGCCTCCTGGAAATAGATAAAGATGCTAGCTTATTTAAATATCAGAAGAAAATAGGATGAAAAATTGTATGATTACATGTTTTTGTTGTACTAAACAACAGCAGATCCATAAAAAGTGTAAATGTCTTGATGTGAAGGTAGCATACTGACAAAATTAAAGTCCATAAGGCAACATTTTGGAGGAGGGGGCCAATTAACTGCTTATACCCACCCACTCTGGATCCCAGAAGTTTAACTGAAATACCCTTTGAGAGTCTACTGTAGAGGAATCAATATAAAATACCATCAGGAGGGGGCTTAACTCTAGACTTCAGAAAGACAAAAGAAATGATTCAGAATAATATGGATACACATTATTAAAAAACTAAGACATCACTATACATTCATAACAAATGATGAATTCTATGTCCACTAAATTCTGAGATAAACTACCAGTTGTCCTCACAAAGAGACTAATGACAGCCCTTAATCAATAAGGTCAAGAGTCTCATCTATTAAGATTCTCTATTCAGTTTCATGTATATGTTTCTCATAATCTGTTCTGAGGTTGGTAGTATTTTTATATTAGTCTTTACTTCCTTTTTGCAGATGATCCTCAGTCTCTGCAAAAGTGTTGGCATAAAGTTCACTCTAATCAATTCTTCATCAATTGACAGGAACATTGACACTTTCCAATAGGCTCCCCAAGATGCCTGTAGCCATGATTTGTTAAGCCCAGACTGGTGTATCTAACTCAATCTGTTCTACATATTTTCTACTGTGCTGTGTGATGAACAGACATATTTCATCACCTGGCTGGGGTCCAAGCTGAAGAAGACAAAGGCTTCTTTCAGCACTCTGTAAATCCCATAACATAGCCTGAACTTGCAAACAAAAGTAAAACCAAACACCCTTAGCCTAATGTCATTATATTTTATCATTAAGCCCAAAAGAGACTGACCCAGATTTGCCTGTGAGTGTCCAAGAGTCTCTGGCAGAAGCATGGGTCGGGGCACTAAGTGCCACAGTGCATGCATGGTATCCTTCGAAGGAAGTTGCCATTATGTTCATTACCTCCACCATAGTTTGGCCTCAGGTCAAACAACAGGGAGGGAACACAGCCCTTCCCATCAATAGAAAATTGCATTAAAGATTTACTGAGCATGGTCACTCCCATAAGAACAAGACCCAGTTTCCCCTCAGTCATCCTCTCCCATCAGGAAGCTTCCATAGACTTCTTATCCTTATCCATTAGAGGGTAAATGGAATGAAAACCACAATCACAGAAAACTAACCTAAAAAACTAAAAACTAACAAACTGATCACATGGGACACAGCCATGTCTAACTCAGTAAAACTATGAGCCATCCTGATGGATGGGTCATAGTGGAGACTTCTGACAAAATGTGGTCCACTGGAGAAGGGAATGGCAAACCAATTCAGTATTCTTGCCTTGAGAATCCCATGAACAGTATGAAAAGGCAAAAAGATAGGACACTGAAAGATGAACTCCTCAGGTCCAGTATGCTGTTGGAGATCAGTGGAGAAATAACTCCAGAAAGAATGAAGAGATGAAGCCAAAGCAAAAACAGTACCAATTATGGATGTAACTGGTGATGGAAGTAAAGTCTGATGCTATAAAGAACAATATTGCATAGGAACCTGGAATGTTAGGTCCGTGAATCAAGGCAAATTGGAAGTGGTCAAACAGGAGATGGCAAGAGTGAACATTGACATTTTAGGAATCAGTGAACTAAAATGGACTGGAATGGGGGAATTTAATCAGATGACTATTATACCTACTACTGTGGGCAAGATTCTCTTAGAAGAAATGGAGTAGCCATCATAGTCAACAAAAGAGTCTGAAATGCAGTATTTAGATGCAATGTCAGAAACGACAGAATGATCTCTGTTCATTTCCAAGGCAAACCATTCAATATTACAGTAATTCAAGTCAATGCCCTGAACAGCAATGCTGAAGAAGCTGAAGTTGAATGGCTCTATAAAGACCTATAAGACCTTCTAGAACTAACACCTAAAAAAGATGTACTTTTCATTATAGGGGACTGGAATGCAAAGTAGGAAGTCAAGAGACACCTGGAGTAACAGGCATTTTTGCCCTTTGAGTACAAAATTAAGCAGGTCAAAAGCTAAGAGAGTTTTGTGAAGAGAACGCACTAGTCATAGCAAACACCCTCTTCCAACAACACAAAAGAAGACTCTGCACATGGACATCACCAGGTGGTCAATACTAAGATCAGATTGATTATATTTTTTGCAGCCAAAGATGGAGAAGCTCTATACAATCAGCAAAAACAAGACCGGGAGCTGACTGTGGCTCAGATCATGAACTCCTTATTGCCAAATTCAAACTGAAATTGAAGAATGTAGGGAAAACCACTAGACCATTCAAGTATGACCTAAATCAAATCCTTTACCATTATACAAAGGAAGTGAGAAATAGATTTAAAGGACTAGATTTGATAGACAGAGTGCCTAAAGAACTATGGAAGGAGGTTCGTGACATTGTACAGGAGATAGGGATTAAGACCATCCTCAAGAAAAAGAAATGCAAAATGGCAAAATGGTTGTCTGAGGAGGACTTACAAATAGCTGAGCAAAGAAGAGAAGCTAAAGGCAAAGGAGAAAAGGAAAGATATACACATTTGAATGCAGAGTTCCAGAGAACAGCAAGGAGAGATAAGAAAGCCTTCCTCAGTGATCAATGCAAAGAAGTAGAGGAAAACAACAGAATGGGAAAGACTAGAGATCTCTTCAAGAAAGTTAGAGATACCAAGGGAACATTTCATGCAAAGATCTGCACAATTAAGGACAGAAATAGTATGGACCTAACAGAAGTAGAAGATAGCAAGAAGAGGTGTCAAGAATACACAGAACTCTACAGAAAAGATCTTCATGACCCAGATAACCACGATGGCATGATCAGTCACTTAGAGCCAGTCATCATAGAATGAAAAGTCAAGTGGGCCTTAGGAAGCATCACTATGAACAAAGCTAGTGGAGTTTGAATTCCAGTTGAGCTATTTCAAATCCTAAATATGATGCTGTGAAAATGCAGCACTCAATATGCCAGCAAATCTGGAAAATGTAGCAGTGGCCACAGGACTAGAAAAGGTCAGTTTTCATTCCAATCCCAAAGAAAAGAAATGCCAAAGAATGTTCAAACTACCACACAATTGCACTCATTTCACACACTAGCAAGGTAATGTTCAAAATTCTCTAAACCAGAATTCAACAGTATGTGAACCAATAATTCCAGATCTTCAAGCTGGATTTAGAAAAGGCAGAGGAACCTGAAGATCAAATTGCCAACATTCATTGGATCATCAAAAA
This sequence comes from Antilocapra americana, assembly GCA_007570785.1. Classification (NCBI taxonomy): domain Eukaryota; kingdom Metazoa; phylum Chordata; class Mammalia; order Artiodactyla; family Antilocapridae; genus Antilocapra; species Antilocapra americana. Next base: position 34,942,172 of record ML663562.1, on the reverse strand, counting down.
AGCATGAGATTCCAGAAAAACATCTATTTTGGCTTTATTGACTATGTCAAAGCCTTTGACTGTGTGGATCACAATAAACTGTGGAAAATTCTTAAAAAGATGGTACTACCAGACCACCTGACCTACTTCCTGAGAAATCTGTATGCAGGCCAAGAAGCAACAGTTAGAACTGGACATGGAACAACAGACTGGTTCCAAATAGGAAAAGGAGTACGTCAAGGTTTCATATTGTCACCTTGATTATTTAACTTATATGCATGATAAATCATGCAAAATGTCAGACTGGATGAAGCACAAGCTGAAATCAAGATTGCTGGGGAAAATATCAATAACCTCAGATATGCATATGACACCACCCTTATGGCAGAAAGTGAAGAAGAACTAAAGAGCTCTTGATGAAAGTAAAAGAGGAGAGTGAAAAAGTTGGCTTAAAGCTCAATGTTCAGAGAACTAAGATCACAGCATCTGGTCCCATCACATTATGGGAAATAATTGGGGAAATAATGAAGACAATGAGACTTTATTTTGGGGGTCTCCAAAATCACTGCAGATTGTGACTGCAGCCATGAAATTAGAAGATGCGTGCTCCTTGGAAGAAAAACTATGACCAACCTAGGCAGCATGTTAAAAAGCAGAGACATTACTTTGCCAACAAAGGTCTGTCTAGTCAAGACTATGGTTTTTCCAGTAGTCATGTATGGATGTGAGAGTTGGACTATAAAGAAAGCTGAGCACTGTAGAATTGATGCTTTTGAACTGTGGTGTTGGAGAAGACTCTTTGAGTTCCTTCTACTGCATGGAGATCTAACCTGTTAATCCCTAAAAGAAATCAGTCCTGAATATTCATTGGAAGGACTGATGCTAAAGCTGAAACTCGAATACTCTGGCCAGCTGATGTGAAGAACTGACTCATTGGAAAAGACACTGATGCAGGGAAAGATTGAAGGCAGGAGGAGAAGGGGATGACAGAGGATGAGATGGTTGGATGGCATCACTGACTTGGTGGACATGATTGAGTAAGCTCCAGAAGTTGGTGATGGACAGGGAAGCCTGGGGGTCTCAAAGAGTCGGACATGAATGACTGAACTGAACTGACGGCTTTGTGGCCCTGACATCAAGTACCTAGTGGCATCTTGACTTTCTTTTGGATAATAAAACACCAAACTTATCATGTGTGTGAGAAAACGATGAGGTAAAGAGAGTAACAGGGAAGTACCTTCAGGAAGTGAAAGAGGAAAAAAACATGTACTGCATTTTATAGTTGGTTTTGCCTTAGGATCTTAGGGAGATGGCTTTTCTTTACTCCTTCCTTCCAAGCAAATACATGTTTTGGATATGTCTCTGATACAGGGAATTAGTTATCTCTGTTTACTATACCCTAGTTCAGTGGCTCAATCCTTTCACAGTTATCAGGAGCTAATAGGAATATGAGAATAAGAGAATAATTCTACATTTGAAATTCGGTGGAATAAGAGGAATGGATTAATCAGGAGCAAAGTCAAGTGCATTGACAGCATAGCTTTCTGACAGGTTATGCGACATTTCTAAGTATACCAGGTATGCGATCATACTTTGTAAATAATGAAGGGTTATCTAAAAGCAGAGTAGCTTTTTATTTTAAGAAGCATCTGGGTGTTTGCACACCCATGGCATATAAATACATTGCTGTTGTTTAGTCACTCAATTGTGGATGACTCTTTGCGACCCCATGGACTGTAGCACATCAGGCTCCCGTGTCCTTCAGTGTCTCCCAGTGTTTGCTCATGTTCATGTCTGTTGAGTGGGTGATGCTATTTAACCATCTCATTAGCAGCAGCCAATTAAGCTCAGAAGCATAAGCACAGAGCTCAAATAGGTTTTCTTCAGTCTGTGTGCAATCAATGCCCCTTTTCCACTTGACTTGGACCATTCTTTCTAATTTACATTTTGGTGCAACTGAGGTTTGTTTGCCAGGCAGTCCCTCCTTGTGATATGACCCAAGAAGGCACACTTAATGAGCTGTGTACATGGTGAAAAGATTTGAGGGCAGATGTCTGGGCAATCAGTCCTGTGCTGCTTGCGACGTGGTGAGGGCAAGACAGTCCTGGAATGTGAGCATGGCGGCTCATCATCAGAACTCATCATTACACTCATCCCACAAGTGGGAGGCCATGCTGTCCTGGCAAAACATGTGCTCCTGATCCCATCTTCTTCCTCAGTATTCCACAGAGCAAGGAATGGTCCCTTCAAGTGAATACCTGAATTGAACACTTACAGAAATGGGATTGACACTGGAGTTTATCAGTATGGATTGGTATTAGCCATAGGAGGATTCCCTCAGCTCTTTTCACGTAATGGGTGTCTCATGAATGGCTCAAGGCCCTCCCCGACGAGTGACTGGAGGTACGGGCAGGATGCTGTCATAGAGAAACAGAGATATTTTCAGATTTGAGTTTGGTTCCTCTGCTTGCCAGCCGTGTGAACATGAGCGAGTTACTCAGACTTTCATAACTTAGGTAGCTTATCTACTAAACAGTGATAATATCCATGCCATAGGGTAGTATGAGTTTGGGCTCTACCTGGAGGTGTTCCTTCAGCAGAGGCTTCCTAAAAGACCCAACTTATTTTAAATCATTGCAAATGTGATCTCTTTGTAATCTCTGCTAGAAGTCAGAGAGATAGCTTGGCTTGGTGATGGTCATCAACCCTCACTTTCACCAGTGAGGTGCCAGACACTATACATGCAATGAAAAGATCCAAGAAAAAGAAGTGAATTTCATTCATATCCAAGACGGACTGTGACAGTACAGTAAAATGGCAGATGCACTGTGGCCAAGAGCCCATGTCAATAATTTGGGTGCATTTGTGTCCTTCACGCTCTCCACCAAACCTCTCCCAATGTCTGTGGCTCCAAATTTGTAAGCCAGGGACTATACTCACCCAGCTGGATTTCACCTAGGGTATGAGGATTTTACAGGGCTTCCCAGGTGGTGCTGGTGGTAAAGAACCTGCCTGCTAATTCAGGAGACATAAAAGAAGTGGACTGGCTTCCCTGAATGGGGAAGATCCCCTGGAGGAGGGCATGGCAGCCCACTCCAGTATTCTTGCCTGGAGAATCCCAAGGATAGAGGAGCCTGGTGGTCTATAGTCCATAGCATGGCAAAGAGTTGGTCACAACTGAGGCAACTTAGCATACATGCACACATGAGGATTTTAGTATGGTGTGAAAGTTTGTGTCCCCCCCAAAATTCACATTAAAATCCTAACCTCTAAAGTGATGGCATTAGGAGGTGGAGCCTTTGGGAAGTACTTAGGTCATGATGATGGAGCCCTCACAAGTGGGATTAGTGTTCTTATAAAAGAGGCTTCAGGGAGACCCTTGCCCCTCCCACGGGGTGAGGACACAGTGAGAAGCTTCTGAAGTCTATGAAGCAGGAAGAAGGCTCTCACTAGACACCAAATTGGCTGGTGTCATGATCTTGGACTTCCCAGCCTCCAAAGCTCTCAGAAATAAATGCTTATTCTTTATAAGCCACCCAATTTATGCTATTTTTGTTATAGCACCCTGAACCAACTAAAACACCTCAATAAAACCAGCACACAGTAGGTGGTCAAGAAATTCGAGTTTCCTTCTCATCCTCTCCCTTGTTAAAATGCACTTGGATATTCTGATAATATAATCATGCTACCTGCATGAATAAACGTTGTTTGAGTGTAGTGTTTTGGTTTTCTTTTGCTTACCAAAAAAGTAGACAAGTTTTATCACTCTGTCTATGGCCTTAAATAGCACATAAGAAAAACAAATAAGAAACATTTAACTTGTACTTTACTCTAATGGAACTTTTGTTTTAAATCAGTGAGTGAAATTATAAACATATAAAAGTTTTGCACACAATAAAAATTTTAGGTTTGCTACCAATAATTTCAACCTGAAAACCAAATGTTTCACTTAGTCCTTATTGTATGGCGTGTTCATTTAGTGAGGCTGTTTGGAAGTTATTTTTAAATATAGCAACTTAAATCATCATGTCTGGCATGCTGTCTAGAAGATGCAATGTTTCATTATTGAACAGAAACATTATGTACTGTGGCATATGAGTCATTAAAGAAACAGCAAGATATGTTTTCACCCCCAAATAATAAGGCTTGTTACTATCATTGATGATGTCTTTATAAAACCTCTTAACTGAGAATCTCAAACAACATTCTAATTGAACCACCTAAAATTCCAATAATGCAGTTTTTCTAAAAGAGTTTTGTTTCCACAGTCCATGCTTTCATTTATTTAACAAGCATTTATTGAGTGTTTACTATGTGCTAGTCTCAGAGCTCAGCCCTGAGGACTCAGAAACGAATAAGGCCAAGACAAAACCTGTGAATCACTCAATATGAAGACAAATTTAACTGGAAACTATTTTAAAGTCTGGTCCCTGGTGGCTCAGATGATAAAGAACCTACCTGAAATGCTGAAGACCTGGGTTTGATCCCTGGGTTGGGAAGATCCTCCAAAGAAAGGAATGGCTACACACTCCAGTATTCTTGTTTGGAGAATTTCATGGACAGAGGAGCCTGGCAGACTTGGACATGACTGAGCCAGTGAATAGCAACAACAAAAAACAGAACATGTTTGGGTGCCAATTTCAAAATAAAAAGGCAAAGATGATTTCTGGAAAACATGTCATTTGGAAGAAACCGAGAGATCGTTAAAAAATCTTCTGGTTAAGGGTAATTTTGGTTTAAGGTATGAGTGAGAAAAAGTTGGAGGACATCTCAAATTGGATTTTGTGTTTTGTTCTCTTAAAAGCTTTGAAGAAAACTATGCTTGAGAAAAGAAGCATAGTTTATATTTGGACCAATGATTCATACTATATATGTTTGTCATTTTTCCATCTATTTCAGATAAGTAAAAAGGAAATATTGATATAATCAAACAGCAAGAAAGACTAAGACAATTAATACATTTTTCTGATAAGTGTGAAAGTAATTAGGTTCCTACTGTTAGAGAATTTCTTTCAAACTTTTGATTCCATGTAGCTCTGAAACCCTTAAGTACTACAAACACATATGTATATACGTGGGTGGGTATGCAAGTTACTCTGTGTGTGTAGGTGTATTTCCTAAGGACTTTTGGACTTTAATCATTAAAAAACAAATACCACTGTCAAAGATTGCTCTTTGAATCTGTAAGCCTAAATTAAGAAAATGTTGAGACAATAATAAATAGTCAATACTTATTTTTAAATACATTTGATAGTTATCCATTTTTATACTTTAAAATGTTCCTTGACATGTGCACAACACTTCAAAATGTTAATTTGTTTAAAGTATTATATTTTACTTATAGATATTGTATCAGAGAGCTAATCTATAATGAAAAGATGATAAATGAATAGAAAATTATATTCCATTATGCATCCTCAATATTAACCACACCTTCTGGAAACCCAACAGCATAGATCTTAAGGACAAAGCCGAGGTATTATTGTCTGTTCAGTGGACATTTACCCAAAGTTCAGACTTAACCTTCTTGTAACTATCTCAACCAATAAAAATAGTTTATATAGTCATTTAACATGTTTTAAAAATCTATTCTGTACAGGCATTGTCCTGGGTGCTGGAGATTCAACAGTAACTAAAACACAGTCTCCTCCAGCAATTCACTGTTTGTCAAGGAAGATGCTCAAAGCAAAATGAGACAAAGACCAATGGAATTTTTTGTGAGATTATACAAACCCTTCCCTATCCAGACAGGGAGTACTGGAATATTCTCTGCCTGGAATGTCCATTCCTTCCTTTTCTGAACTGGCTAATGCTGTGTAAACAACACTTTTACAGACACTTCTCTGTAGCCAAGGGAAGGTCCATCTGCTTTAGGTTTCCATAGCACCCTGTACGTACTTTCTTCTGTTTTTAAAATTCACTATACCTTAGGATGATTTGTTTGAAGCCTGTCTTTCCGGCTAGCACATTTGCTCCACAAAGACAGAGCTTAGGTGTCTTCTGTTTACTGCTGTCTGCCACAACTAGAATAGAGAGTTCCACATCGCAGGTCCTTGGAAGAGAACATCAGAGGAGAGCTGAGCAAGTGTAAATTTTCTGAAGCATGCCATTGTTATTGCTGTTTAGTTGTTAAGTTGTGTTTGACTCTTCGTGACCCCATGGACTGTAGCCCACCAGGCTCCTGTGTCCCTAAGATTCCCCAGGCAAGAATACTAGAGTGGGTTGCCATTTCCTTCTCCAGGGTATCTTCCCAACCCAGGGATCAAATGTGTGCCTACTGAATTGACAGGTGTGTTCTTTACTGCTGAGCCACTAGGTGAATCTGCCCATTTTTATCAGACTCTGGGACCTCACCCTCAGCTTGCTGTCTGCTGTCAGTCTATTATCTTTTTGATACTTAAAAACTAAACCTAGACTGCTGGCCTGTAGGGGTCATCCAAATGGTTCTTGTTACTTTTAAGAAGCACTCAGAATCTCAACTAGTCTTCACAGTTTGGACCCAAGCTTCTCTCAAGTCTCTCTTTAGAATGGTTGATGTCCCAGTTGTTACCCCATGTTTGTATTGCAGGATCCTCTTAGAGGCCTTGGTTGAGTTACAGTTGTGTATTTTTAGTTAGAATTGGTGGTTTTCTCAAGCTACGGTGCTGACATCAAGCCTGGCAAGCACAGATCCATAAAGAAGCATCCCATATCAAAGGCTCTGTTGTATGAAATTTTGTTTCTTGTAATATTTAGGTTTAAATATTAATGAAATTTGTATCTGTACAAATTAGATGAGAAAACAAGGGGAGAGAAGTGCCTCCTAGATTCCCATGAGACAAATCAAGCAAGAGTACATGCTTCCTTCCACAACAGGACATTTTTTGAAATTCCCCATCATTCATATTTAAATTTGAAGTTGAGCAGCAGTGATTTCTGAATAAGGATGACCAGATTTATACAACAGGAAGAAAAAAAAGTACATTGTTAGTCAAACCAATTTCTTGGTTCACTGGAAAATTACTAAAACATCATAATTTCACCGAAATGGAATAACCAGGACAATGCATTTAGGAAATGCACATATAAGCTCCATAATGATATATCTGCACACAGGGATATATATTAAAACATACTTTGTCACATAAATTTACTTTTATTTACTCTTGCTTAGTTTTGAAAGTCTCTATAACATACACATTTCCAGTTATATTTTATAACCCCCCCCCTTAAAGAGTTAAACGAGGTTTTGCCTGAGGAAGACATTTTACTGTTAAATTCTCATTTATAGTTAGATTTGGACCAATATTGGTCAAAAAGCAAAATGAATTAATAGGAAAGTTAGATTAGCTCTTAAGGTACTTCCGATTCTAGTCCACACTTGAAAGTAAAGGTACAATTCAATGTCCAAAATAAGTGAATTAGCTTGAATATTCAGTTTCTTAAAATAAGTTATCTTGTCAGCTTTCTTTGAAATCATGAAATACTACATTTTCTTTGGGATCATAGAATACTAAATATTCAAAAGAAAAGGCTAAAGGAGTTGTGATACAATTGCTCCCAAATATCTAACAAGGACACAGTTATTCTCACCTGGACTCCATAAAAAAACAAAGCGCATACATGCTTACCCTGAGACAGTGAAAGGAAAAAAAAATGTCTTCCCAAGAGTGATTAAGATACTGGAAAAGATTATCAAAGAAAATCCAGGAGTCACTTTTTCTATTTTTTAAATACCATCATATATTTTATTCAGATTGCAAATGTTGCAGAGCTACATAAAATGCAGATGTTATGGAACTAACATCACAGAAAGTGAGAATCACTCCCAAAGGTAACTACTCTGAAAAGCCAGGTGCGTATTTCTCTGCTGCTCTTCTCTAATTCATCGTTATTTTAAAATGAGATCTTATCATATTATTGCTCTGCAACTTGACTTTTATACTTATCAATTATCTTTATCACCTTTTCATATCAGGAATGTTATTTTCTCTCTTTTTTTTTCTATTCTTTCCATTTTAATGGCCGCATATAAGTAATCCATTAAAAGAATTTCCTCATATTCTTAACCATTTTCATAGAGATAAACTTTTCAGTTATTTCCATCTTGGGGTTAATCCAAACAATACTGCAATGAATATTCTTTTGTGTATTTATATGTAAAATGTGGAAGTATTTCTCTAAGAAAAATTTCCAGAAAGCGTGATATTTAAAAAATCAATAGAGAATAAAAAAACTAACAGAAACTCAGTATTGTTTTCTGAAAGTATGTGCCTGTTTCTATATACTCTTATAATTATGGTGCCATCAATTTTTAAGTATTTTGCAAATTTGATAAAATCAGCATTTTCTTATTTTCAATTTCATTTGGATTTCTTTGATTGTTAAGGATGCTGAGTAATTTGCAAGTGATTTTTCACCAAAACCACTTATTCTTTTTTCTGTTACAGTATCCCTCTCTTCCCTTATCCAGAAAGAGATACTTTCTAAGAGCCCTTCCAACAAGTGGATGACTGAAACTGCAGATATTACTAAACTCTACTCACACTATGTTTTTCCTGTACGTATATACCTATGAAAAAGGTTGATTTACAAATTAGGCACATTAAGAGATTAACAATACTAATTAATAATCAAATAGAACAATTAGAGCAGTTATGATGAATGTGGTGTCTCTCTCCCTCAAAATATCTTATTATTTTGTATTCATGTTTCTTCTTTTTTGTAATGAGGTGTGAGTCACATTCCAGGCAGAACAGAGTGGGAAGCTGTATGATTCCATTTTGCTATTCAGAATTCAAAACTTATGAACTGCTTTTTTCTGCAATTTTCCATGTAATATTTTTGGTCTGCAGTTGAACATGAATTAACTAAAACCATGAGAAGTGAAAACACAAATAGTGGGGAATTACTGTATTTTATTTCCTTTCTTTTGGTTTCTTTCTTTTTCTTATTGATTTTTAGGAGTTTATAGAGTATGGACAAAACACCTCTTCCATTAAGTATTTTGTACATATTTTGCAATAGTATTACTTATATTTAACTTTGTTAAGTTGAGTCCCTTAAGGTTTACAGATTCAAAGTCAGGGGAACACCAAAGCATTAGTTCAGGCTTATTTTTCATTCTTGGCTACTGATAAACATATTATTATATAACTTATATGCAGAGTGCATCATGAGAAACTCTGGGCTGAAAGAAGCACAAGCTGGATTCAAGATTGCTGGGAGAAATATCAATAGCCTCAGATATGCAGACAACATCACCCTTGTGGCAGAAAGTGGAGAGGAACTAAAAAGCCTCTTGATGAAAGTGGAAGAGGAGAGTGAAAAAGTTGGCTTAAAGCTCAACTTTCAGAAAACTAAGATCATGGCATCCAGTCCCATCACTTCATGGGAAATAGATGGGGAAACAGTGTCAGACTTTATTTAGGGGCTCCAAAATCACTGCGGATGGTGATTGCAGCCATGAAATTAAAAGACGCTTACTCCTTGGAAGGAAAGTTATGACCAACCTAGACAGCATATTAAAAAACAGAGACATTACTTTGCGAACAAAGATCTGTCTAGTCAAGGCTATGGTTTTTGCAGTAGTCATGTATGGATGTGAGATTTGGACTGTGAAGAAAGCTGTGCATTGAAGAATTGATGCTTTTGAACTGTGGTGTTGGAGAAGACTCTTGAGAGTTCCTTGGACTGCTAGGAGATCCAACCAGTCCATCCTAAAGGAGATCAGTCCTGAGTGTTCATTGGAAGGACTGATGTTGAAACTGAAACTCCAATAATTTGGCCACCTGATGTGAAGAACTGACTCATTTGAAAAGACTCTGATGCTTGGAAAAATTGAGGGCGGGAGGAGAAGGGGACAACAGAGGATGAGATGGTTATATGGCATCACCACCTCAATGGAAATGAATTTGAGTAAATTCTGGGAGTTGGTGATGGACAGGGAGGCCTGGCGTGCTGCAGTCCATGGGGTCTCAAAGAGTTGAACATGACTGAGTGACACAATGTGTAGTCATATCTGACTCTTTGCAACCCCATGTACGGTAGCCCACCAGGGTCCTCTGTCCATGGAATTCTCCAGGCAGAAATACTGGAATGGGTAGTAGGATCCACCTTCTCCAGGGGATCTTATTGACCTAGGGGTCGAACCTGTGTCTCTTGCATTGCAGACAGATTCTTTACCATTTGAGCCACCAGGGAAGTCCTCTGTGATACTATAGATTTAAAGTCCTAGATAATGTACTAGTAAATAGAATCAAGCAATATAGTAAACAATTCACTGCAAACACGTATGGTTTTCTCCCCAGTGTAAGCATATTTCATTACTAGAAACTTAGGTCTTTATTGTGAATACAGTCACCTATTACTTGGAGATGATAATATTATATACCTAATAGAGTTGTTACAAGGATTAAATGAAATATTTTTTCAATATTTTTTCATTGAAGTATAGTTGATTTATATTGTGTTAGTTTCAGGTGTGCAGCAAAGTTATATGGATAGTGTTTCAGATTATTTTTCATTATAGGTTATTATAAAATATTGAAGGTATTTCCCTACCCTATATACCAGGGCTTCCCTGGTGGCTCAGCTGGTAAAGAATCTGCCTGCAATGCAGGAAACGCCAGTTCAATTCCTGGGTCAGGAAGATCCACTGGAGAAGGGATAGGCTACCCACTCCAATATTCTTGGGCTTTGCTTGAGGCTCAGCTGGTAAAGAACCTGCCTGCAATGTGGGGGACCTAGGTTTGATCCCTAGGTTGGGAAGATACATTGGAGAAGGGAAAGGCTACCCACTCCAGTACTCTGGCCTGGTGAATTCCATGGACTGTATAGTCCATGGGGTCACAGACTGGGACATGACTGAATGACTTTCACTTTCACTCTATATATAGTAAATCCATGTTGCTTATCTATTTTATGTATAGTAGTTTGCATTTATTAATCATATACTTCTACTTTATCCTCCCCTTCCCTTTGGTAACCATAAATAAAATATTTTATGTAATACTTAGCTCAGTACCTGGTAAGTACTAACTTTGGATATATTTGGGCTATTTTTATTCTTAACATTATTATTATAGATTATAGGTAGGATAGCATATGAGCATCCAGAGAAATTTGAATTTTTTGCTAAATCTAACAACTTTTCTTCCTTTAAGTATATAAATTCCTATAAGTAAGGTACAGAAATAAGTTTCTTTAATTAAAGAAAGAATAGCTGTGTAAAGATAACAGGTAGGTATCATATTCAACAATGAAATTTTGGCAAATTATCATAATCCCATCACCAGAGATACTTGCTCTCATAGCTATAATTTAACATTATATAGGAACTGTTGCTAATGCACAAAGTCAAGAGTAGTATATGAGATACAGATACCTAAAAAGAGAGAAATAATTTATTATTTACTTATGATACATATTTCTACCCAGAAAAATCAAGCACATCAACTAGTAAGCAAATTGAATAAGATGGGTACTGAAAAGCTAAACAAATGAATAACTCTCTTCCCTATTAGCAATAACTAGTTAGAAGAATAGAGTAAGAGCTCTTACCCACAGCAAGAAAAAAACCCCAGCACAGAACTCAACAAGCGATATGTAATGGCCTGTGTGAAACAAAGAATGGGATGACGATGAGATTTTAAAAACTTGTTTAAATAAAAAAGAAATTGCTATCTGCCTGGGTGGAAATAATGTTCCTTTTAATTTATATAATGTTCCTATTAATTTTATACAAATAAATCAGTAAATTTAATGAAATTCTATGAGAACTTCTGAGGAAATTACACATCAAATAAAATTACAATTAAAAGAATATTACATTACATGGGAAAATTTTCTCACTACAGTGTGAAGTGAGGGAAAGAGAAAAGTGTATGCACTATATGTACCGCTCCTATACAGTTGACCTGGAATGACATAGCTTTGAACTGCATGGGCTCATATATATGCAGATTTTTTCAATAGTACATACTACACCACTACAGAATCCATAGTCGATTGAATCCATGGATGTGGAACCATGCATATGAAGGGCCGACTATAAGTTATACCTGAATTCTCAACTATGCAGAGGGTCAGCATCCTTAACTACTCTGTTGTTCAAGGATCAACTATAGTTTTAATTTATAAAAACAAATAGTAATTAAATCAAATTATTAAGTTGTTTAAATTTAGTTTTATTATTAAAATTAAATTATAATTGTAAATTTAAAATACAGGAGCAGTACATACAAAATATCTAGAAAAAAATACCACAAAATTTTAACACTGGGATGGAGGATGAGGACAGGGATCACTGCAATATTTTTCTACATATTTCCAATTTTACACAATGAGAATATATTACTTTCTATATTTTTTAAAACATGTATGCTATAGAAGTAAAATTTAATAAAATGATCTTACCAGTGTGAAGAAAGTTGATGATGACATTTGTTTTCTCTGATTCACGCTTGTGCCCTGCAAAAACATCATTATCCACAGTTTTTTGTGCGATGGATAATATATTTAATAATTAACTCTCCATAGTCTGTGGGAATTACATTTCAATATTAAGGTTTATTTCACATAATAGATTTCAGTAATGTGTTTCAGCACACAGTATAATTATTTAATGGGGTTATATTCATAAAGACTTTGTCCAACATAGAATTATGCTCCCTTTAAGACCTCTTCTTTTTGAAATTATGCACTCTTATGCTTGGATCGCGCGCACATACACACACACACACACTTAAATTTTCATTTAGATGATCTTAATTTGTGTCTTTCAGAGAAAGCTTTCTAGTTCAATTTCTACTTTCACCTTGTGTTAGGAAAATGTCAAGAGGTTGAAAATCAGCTGAAGTTTAGAAATATTAGCAAGGCTGTTTATTAAATATTATGTCTCTAGAATGAAGTAAAAGAGAAAAGTTCTCATCTAGAAAAAAATATAACCATTAATTTGAAAAATGTACTTTTACACATCCTAAGCTAAGACATGTATTCATATAAATGTTATTTATGTAATAGTATTTTTAGAGAGGATTCATCAAAATTTTTTTCACCAGACTAAAAAAAAAGTAATTACTATCATTTCAGTTTCAATGAATGCTTTCTTTTGTATTACAAGGCATTAGAGAAACCATCTTCTGGTAGAAAATATGAGTATGAACTCTTGTTGGTCACTGATACAAAAACTGCCTTTTTATGTTGATATAATAGAATGTTCAAATTTGGAAGCCAAGCAAACTATATTGAAATAAGCTAATTTTTCTCCTAGTACTCCATGTTACATTTTCGTATATACTATTGTAAGTATTTCATAATAGTTTAGTAAGTTTGGAATTATTGTTGTGATGTTACAGAAAGCGAAACTTGAATGCAAAGATGCTAATTTTGTCAAATAACAAAGAAAATCATAGCATTTAGGACAAATGCTCTGCTAATTAAAATGTATAGTACTTTTGGTCTTCATAGTATGACTGTCTATAATATTTCTTCTGAAATTTTCAGTGCATTAGTTATCTCATATGTTGAGGCATTTCCATTCGCCAAACTGTCATGTAATTTACATGGAAGAGGAAAGTCTGTCTTTCTCCTTTGCAAGTAAGGAAGGTTCTTTTCAAGGCATTGCTTTAAGTCCTATCATTTCTACTTTAAAATTATTGCACATCTGTTATTTCTCTCCATCTCCATTGGCCACACTCCAAATGAAGCTCAAATTCCTACATCTGGACCACTATAGCATCTCCTAACTGGTCTTTTCCGTCTTTCTTTCTTTATTTTTGGAACTTTCAAACAGCAAAAGTTTATTTCTTACTGTTCTGGAGGTTGGAAATCCATGATCAAAACACCAGCAAATTTAGTATCTGGTTCATATATGTTTGTCTTCTAGCTGTAATTCCACATGGTGGAAGAGATCTTCCTTGGTACTTAGGACATGCTCTGCAAAGTAGCCGGAGTAATTACGCTGAGTATGCACTCAGTCATGTCCTACTGTTTGAGACCCTATGGCCTGTATCCACCAGGCTCCTCTGTCCATGGGATTTTCCAGGCAAGAATACTGGAGTCAGTTGCCATTTCCTACTCCAAGGGTCGCCCTGACCTAAGGATTGAACTGGCATCTCTTGTGTATCAGATTCTTTAACACTGTGCCATCCATCATTGGCACGCTTAATATGATTTCAGTCTTAATATGATTTCAGTCTTTTTTGATTCACTGAATATTTGTTTTGTGATATAGCATGTGATCTATCCTGGAGAATATTCCATCTATATTTGAGAAGTCTATGTATGCTGCTACTTTGGGAAGGATTCTTCTGTACATATTCTAAAGACCATCTGGTCTAATGTATTGTTTAAGTCTGATGTTTCCGTATTGCTTTTCTGTCTGGATGATCTATCCATTGATGTAAGTAGAATCTTAAAGCCCCTTACTATTATTGCATTGTTTTCAATTACTTCCTTTAAGTCTGATAATATTAATATTTTCTTTTTTTAAAATTTTCTTTACTTTATTGTGTTGGTTTTGCCATACAATGACATGAAACCGCCATGGGTTTACATATGCTCCCCCTCCAGAACCCCCCTCCCTCCTCCCTCCTAATTCCCTCCCCCTGGGACATCTCGGTGCACCAGCCCCGAGCATCAACCCTGGGCTGGCGATTGATTTCACATATGATAATTAACATGTTTCAATGCCATTCTCCCATATCATCCCACCCTTGCCCTCTTCCACAGAGTCCATTTTCTTTATATGTCCTGGTGCTCTTCTCATTCTTTTATTCTTTACCAAAACACTCTATGTATTTGTCTCAAGCACAACACAATCAGTAGTACTTTTATGTATTTGTTTACTCATTTGCTGCCTCTCCTCCAACACTAGAACTTAGGCTCACTAAGAGCAGGGACCTTACATATCTTATTTATCATTATATACTTTACTGCTGGTAGTTCTTGGAGCATAGTGAGCTCTTGATAAAAATTTATTGAATGCATACTTTTTCACTGGATAAACACATGAAGCCTATACAGAAATTTTAGATACATACTCTTTAAAATATTTTTAAATATTTTAAAAAAATATTTCTAACTTCTCATATAGATTTCAGTAATACAAAAAGCAAATTATGAGCCATAAGATAGGACAGTATTCCATTATTCTCTAAGACCAGACTTTGAAAATTGGCTTATGAAATAGTCAAAGAAAAGCAAAACTTTATTTAATCTAATTCAGCAAGAAATCTGACAGTTTAATTGCTATAACTGTAATGAAAGTCACTTTAAAAAGATACCTTGGTTAAATGAATATTGTTAACATTAATATAATGTTTTCTTTTGATAATTAGTTTCTTGAAGCCTGTGGTTAGGAAATCTTTTTGTGTTCTAATTAGTTTGTTGTTGGTTTGTTTGTCATTTTTCCCTGAATAGCTAATTACATTTCACAGTACTTACAGTAGACAATACATAATCTCTTGTACTTGACTCTAGATTTAACTTTTCATTTGGAGTTTTGTCATCCTATGCACACTTCTGCTTTGGGTTGCTTCAAAGAGTGACTTAAAAACAAAAATCTAGTTACCAGCCTATGTAAACTCTAACAGAGGAAATATTGAGTTGCAAGTTAAATATGTTATTCTCAGAGGTGAGCACTTATCATGTTCATACTGTATGGATGGAGCTTCCCCGGTAGCTCAGCCAGTAAAAAAAATCTGCTTGCAATGCAGGAGACCCCAGTATGATTCCCCTGGAGAAGGTATAGTTTACTCACTCTAGTTTTCTTGGGCTCCCCTGGTGCCTCAGACTGTAAAGAATCCACCTGCAATGAGGGAGACCTGGGTTTGATCCCTGGAGGAGGACATGGCAATCCACTGTAGTATTTTTCCCTGGAGAATCCCCATGGACAGAGGAGCCTGGTGAGCCATAGTCCATAGGGTTGAAAAGAGTTGGACACAACTAAAGGCTAATCACAACACAGCACCGTATGGATGATTCTAGCAAAAAGTAAAAATAATACAAGTGGCTGTAGGAAAGTAGTGTGTATTGTATCCTGCTATTTTTAATAGGCATCTTTAAAGAGATAACCCCCTAAGAAGAGCTTTTCTAATCTAAATTAAAAACATAAATGGATTTCTTCTAAATGAACAGACTTGCCTTGAATTTGACATGTCAGGATTAATTATTAAAATAACCTTTTATTTATGAAATTTTGTAAGTCAAATTACTCCAATGCATGTAAGAAAGAAAAACGAAATTAGCCAGGAAGTTTGCCACAATTGAAAAATAATACCAAGTTCACACAGTATCTCTCTGCCACATCTTTCTTTTGCACCATTATTCAAAAACCTGGGGCTAGGGCTTTGTTCACCAGCCAGCAGTAAATAGTTTGGCTATAATGTCAATGAACTTTAAAGCAAGCTCACCAAAACGGAACTCGTTATTCTTCGAGGCACATCACTATTGGCATACAGTACATTCATGCCATGACTTTTCATTGTGTAAGTGGATTATATTTCTCAGAATGATTCTATTTTTTAAATGCTTAAACAGGCATGCATTTTTATTTACTGCAGACCTGAGAAGCATTGTGCGGAGAAATACATCTTTAAGTTAATATAAATTTTTTCCTTGGTGACAAGCTAATACATATTATGCCAGGGAATTTGGTAGAGATTGATTTCTATTTGTTGGTAAGAATAATTCTGGCATGTTTATTCTTCTATAAAGTTTATGAGGGAAAGGAATAAAGAAAAGATAGATTTTTGGAGTGGTTCTAATTACAAACAGATGACAGCATTGACATTCTATGACAGTAATGGAGAAGAATATGCTTTGATTATGCATTGACATAGAATTGTGGATTGGGGACCAGTGAGCTGGTGAATAAATCGGAGGCAAGGGTGATTTGCAGGCAGATAGATTAGTGTTGAGTTTTCCTAGGTTAGGCACAGCCTGATATCAAGGCAATTGTCTGCAAAATTCTCTGCCAGACTTGGGGCCTGGGGTTGATCAGAATCAGCAGATCATCGCAATAATATCAGAATAGAAGCATATTCTGCTCCATAGGGAATAAGTACTTATGCAAGACAATAACAGCTGGAAAATGACATTTTTGGTCATAGGAAATACATAAAACATAAAACATCAGTTCTCTTTCTTATTTTGGATCCAGGTCATCAACAGATACATGGTTTTGTCTTTTTTCTACCCTATACACATGGCTATAAAGATTCAAAATGAACATAATCAAGGTGCATCAGGCATAAAAATAAGGTTACAGGAGAAAAGGTAAAACAGTAACACAAACAAATGTATATTTTGGGTATATTTAGTTCCTGATATTTGGATACCAAGCACTGTTTTTCCCTGTAAGGATATTAATGTGCCAAACTATCATTTGGTGGTACATTACATAGAGCTTATCTTTTCTTCTACTAGATTTTAAAAAGCTATCTGTTTCTCTCTTTTGAAATTACTTATTACACAAATCATTTCCAATCTTTTCTTGTCCCCTTTCCTCAGACGATCCTAATGTCATCCCCTAGGGACAGACAGATGCAACTTAGTACCCAAAATTTCTACTTATTTTTATTAATAATTATTACCAAACCCTGACATTTCTCTAGAGGTTTGGTATTTGCCCCCACATTTCTATCTTGTTTTCTTTTCTTTTTTTTTTTTTCCTTTTTTGTGTTGTGACCAAATTTAATTTAGCAAAACAAAAGATGAAAACTTGGACTAAAGTTTCCAGTTCTTAATTTCACAAGTGTCTCTTTGTGTCTCCTTAAAAAAATAAATAAATAATAAATTAGGAAGAAAGGGTTAAAATGAAATGACAGCTGCACTTAAGGACAAAGGTCGGCCATCAGCCTGTAGTGGAAACCTGCACACCCGACTTGCTTCTACAGTCGCCTCCCAGGTGAGGTATATGCCTTGATGGCTGTTCTGAACTAAGCACGTTGCCTGAACACTGCAAATGGTGAATACTTCATTCAGTGCCTGCAACATTTCATGGATTGTAAATCTAGTAAAGTTAATTCTCCTAAGTTCAACAGCTATATTTCAGTAGATCTATATATGTGAAATTTCCCCTATTTGTACTGCAAAAATCAATCAATTGTTTTACAATTCCACCCTATAATAAGGTAATGGTAACTACATGAGCTAATATCTGTTGCACTTACCCATAAAGTAGGTCTGTTTTATATTTAGTATCTCATTTGATCTTCTTAACCACCCTATGAAGGGGGCTTAATGAGCAGGACTTATGGGGTATAATCATACACATTTCGGTCTCCCATTTTTTTTTTTTCTTTCTAATTTGTACAATGAGAAGGCTCTTTCTGCCCTACTTGGAAACATGGTCAGGCTCCATAATTTCTTTGATTTCTCTTAAGTTTTTGCTAAAACTCCTCAAGTCACTTTAAGACATAAAATATGATCTCAATTTTAGTATCTAATTTATGAGGGATATTTAAGGTACAAGCTACCTCTTCCTGAGGCTCCAGCCTGGAGGTTCACATTTAGCATTCATCCCCAGGCCAGATTCTAAGAGGACTTTCACACCTGGAAATACTTGTGCCTTTTAAAAATAGCTTAGATCCAACTGTTAAATACAAAAGGACTTTTATAAGGTATGTGTAAAGTGTAAATGGAAAGAATAACAATACAATGATCACCTAAGTACACAATATTCATTTTAAGATATAGAACATTTTGTTTGCCTTTTGTACCCCCATTATCAATGCATCTTTGCATTATGTAGCTGTAGTTCATTCATTTCCTCTATAATATTTCACTGTATGAACTCATTATGACTTATCCATTTTACTATGGATTTACATTGTGCTTTTAACCTGCATTTCCTTAACTATTTATGGGGTTGACTATCTTTTCATATGTTTATTGTTCTTTCCTATTACCACCTCCTCTGTCTTTTGCATATTTTTTCTATTGTTTGTACTTCTCAAAGATTTATAGACGTTCTCTCTCTCATATATATATATATATATATATATATATATACACACACACATACATCCTGACCCCCTAGTCCATTGATGGTTATAGCAGTTAACATTTTCTCCCAGTGCATAGTTTGTCTTTTCATTTTCTTCATGATCATCTTTGATGAAAGTTCTTGAACTTATTCCAACAAATATATAAATAATTCCCTTTATGCTTTATATTTTTAAAGTCTTACATAAGAATTCTTCTTAACACCAAGATGACAAATATATTTTCTGTTGTAAAATTTTCTGATTTATTGATTTCTTTTTGGCTGGGTCTTTGCTGCCGCATGTGGGCTTTCTCTAGCTGTGGGTAGCAGGAGCTACTCTCTAGTTGTGCTGCACCGGCTTCTCATTGCAATGGCTTCTCTTGCTGTGGAGCGTGGGCTCTAGGTCATTTGGGCTTCAGTAGCTGTGGCCTGAGGGCTCCAGAGCACAGGCTCAGTTGTGGTCTCCATGGCATGTGGAAGCTTCCTGGAGCAGGGATCAAACCTGCGTCCCCTGGATTGGCAGGCAGATTCTTTACCCCTGGACCACCAGGGAAGTCTGCAAATGTATTTTCTTACACTGTCTTCTTCTAATATACTGTTGCCTTTCACATTTACCTACAATCTACGTGGAATTGATTTTTGTATATGGTATGATTAAAACTCAGTGTCTTTTTTACGCATATGAATGACTCTCTCAGCATCATTAATTGCAAGATCCATCCTTTCCTTACTGTTCTGTGGCGTCATCTCTGTCATGAGATTTCCACGTATCTGTGAGTGTTTGAGTAGTTCTATATTCTGCTCCACTGATCAGTTTGTCTGTCCTTGCAGTAATGACACACTATTTTAATTACCAAAGCTGCATAGTAAATTTCAACATCTTGCATGTCACACTCCCACATACTTTTTCTCCATCAGGCATATTGTGGCTATTATTGGCTCATTGCTCTTCCATATAGATTTTAGAATAAGCATGCACAATTCACACAGGCAAGACAGTGAATATGATGACCTTGACTCCACAGATTAAGTCAATGAGCCTTGACATCTTCACCACGGCTTGGCGATACGTCTAAAAACCAGTAGAACAAGTCCTTCTTTCTTAACTATGGCTTTCAATGCTGCCTTGATTGGGGACATTTGGTTTTCCACACAAGTTTTAGACTAAGTTTATTGAGTTATTCAAAAGGTTCAACTGAGATATTATTTGGATTGCATATATGTGGATTAATCTGGGGAAGAAATTACATCTCCACAAGGGTTAGAACCATCAAAGAGCACAAAATGTCTCTTCATCTAATCAGAACATCTCTCTCTTTAATTCAAGTTTTAAGAGTTTTTTTTCCCCATGGAAGTCTTGTGTATTCCATTTAACTTAGAATTCTTTGTACTTGTTGCTATTGTGGAACGTTTTCATTTTAATTAAATTTTTTAGATGATTATTGCTTTTGTAGAAATGGCTATTTTAATTTTTGTACTTTGGTCTTGTATTTAGCTACCTTGCTAAGCTCTTAATAGGTCTAATATTTCATCAGGTTTTATTTATTTAAATCTTTCTTCCAGCCCTCATTTCTCTGATTTCTTTTTCTTTGCTCACAATATTGACCAGGCCCTTAAGTACTATGTTAAATAGCAGCAGGGACATTGGTCCCACATCACACTCTAAGTCCTGTTATAACACTTTACAAGACTTAAAGTTCAGGAGAAAGAATAAGGATACCCACAGACCACTGGCAGGTCTCTTCGAGATTATATAGTTTGCAACAGTGGGAACTGTAACAGAATCCTGCATCATTTAATTCCAGATACCTTGATCTTTACACTGTATTTACAAAACAAAGAAAAATTACTAGAATTTAATTCACATTAGTAAATATGTATTGATTACCTATTACCCCTAAATAAATATTCAAAGTCACTGTGGTGTTTTCAAGAAATCTGTATTATAATTTCATGAGAAACACATTTATAGTATGTGTATAATATACTACTCATCAACTCCCTCCCCCAAATTAAAAACAAACCCTTGGAATTTTCTTGCAAGGAGATGACTCAAACAGATTCGTTAACCAGATGATTGAACAAGAATGCTGTCATTTTTCAAAGCGCTAAATTATCCAACTGAAATCAAAACATCAGTTTTATAAAGAATATTTTACTCTTTACTTGAATAGTAAGCCTTAAAAGCTAAAAGTTAGTCATTTCAAGTTTGCCCTTCTTTCACAGTGGTATTTGATTATTCATAATGAGAAGTCAGTGTCTTTGAAAGTAGACTATAAGAAGAAATAGATCTTTTTTTTTTCATTTTCCTAGTGACTGCACAAATGAAGGACCTCATTAATCAAGATGACTCTATTGAAAAGCTGACGTTAGACACATCACCATGCAGTTGTCATTTTCATCCCCTTGTGATCTATTTAAGTTTCATACACTTGCAAACCAAGTTTTAAACCCTTGCACCCAATCAACAATCTAACTGCTTGTCTTCAAGTATCTGGAAAGTATTACAGGAGGGAAGGGCTTCCCAGGTGGCACTAGTGGTAAAGAAACCACCTGTCAATACAGGAGACAGAAGAGACGTGGGTTTGATCCCTGGATGCGGAAGATCCCCTGGAGGAGGGCATGGCAACCCACTCCAGTATTCTTGCCTGGAGAACCCCATGGACACAAGGAGCCTGGCGGGCTACAGCCCATAGGGTCTCAAAGAGTCAGTCACAACTGAAGTGACTTAGCTCGCACACATAGGAATGAAATGCATTCAGTGAACATTTATTAAGCAACAATGAGGCTATTTGCGCCATGCAAGGCTCTCAGGTTACGAAGAAAGATGTAATCATCCCCTCATAAGGCTCCAAGGCAGAAAGAAGACGTGAAGTACACAGAGACTTCAAATAGGAAGGAATAAGAGCTGTAAACAAGGTATATTGCAGTGTTTTGAAAGTATAGATGGATTATGTACTAGATATCTATTACTACATAATATTGCATGTGTGCGCTAAGTTGCTTCAGTCACGTCTGACTCTTTGAGACCAGATTCTCCAGGATTCTCCAGGCTAGAATACTAGAATGGGTTGCCACACCTTCCTCCGAGGTGTCTTCCCAACCCAGGAATTGAACATGTGTCTCTTATGTCCCCTGCATTGGCAGGGGGGTTCTTTACCATGAATGCCTCATGGGAAGCCCACTACATAATATGACTATACATTTAACAGCTTAAAAACAACACATATTTATTTTCACCCAGTTCCTGCAGGTCAGGTCTTAGTTGGATCCTCTCTAAGGTCTTACAAGGTACAAATAAGATGTGATCTGCAGCTATGATCTCATCTGAAGCTTGACAGGGGAAAAATCCTCTTCCAAGTTCACATGGTTGTTAAGAGGACCATCAATTGTTTGTAGCTGCTGCAATAGGGGCCTCTTTCTCTGGCAAGGTGACACTGGAGGATGTCCCCCAGCTTCCTGCCATGTGGCCCTCTCCATCATTGCAGCTTTCTTTTTCAGAGTTATCAAGGAAGACAGAGACTCCAGCAAGATGGGAACTGCAAGTGAGTATAACATAATTAACCACAGAATAACCACACTTTCTGTCTGCAAGCAAGTCGCAGGTCCTGCCCATACTTGAGGGAGAGGATTATACTAGGGCATGAAGACAAAATAATGGTGCTGTCTGACACAGATTTTAACTCTGGTCCTAGGGTGAAAACATGAACAGATGCTCCAGACAGAATGTATAATCTCATAGAATAGTAGACTAAGGACTAATCAGAAACTTCAAGGAGACTTTGGGACTGCTATAAGATGGGAAGGTGGTGAGCCTGGGCTGAAAATGGATGCTAATCATAGTAACCAACTTTTAAAGCACTTACCATGGTCAATTTTTTTTCAGAGGAATTTACATGTGCTGCTTCCCATTAACAGTTACAACAATCATTGGTCTGCTTGGACTGTCATAAATAACATACCATAGACTGGTGGCTTAAACAACAGACATTTATTTCGCACAGTTCTAGGGGCTGAGAAGTTCAAGATTTAGTTACCAGCGGACTCAGTTCCTGAGAGAGCTCTCTTTCCAGCTTGAAGATGGTCAGCTACTCACTATATCTTCACTTGGTCTTTCCTCAGTATGTTTCCATTGGGTGAGAGGAGAAAAAGGGAGATCTTTGTTTTCTTTTAAAGTGAGTTATCCCATCATTAGAGTCCCACCTTCATGACCTAATCTAACCTCAATTACCTCCCAAAGGCCCAACCACCAATCATCATTTGGGAGAGGAATGAACATTGAGTCCACAAAACACCCCATGAGGTTACTTGTATTAATATCCCCATTTTGCAGATGTGAAAGTAGGTGTGGAAAGATGTTCAGAAATGTTTCCACAGAAAGGTAAAGAGATGCCAGGTTATAAAGAAATTTGTATGCCTTGTCAAGGGATTTTAATTTATCCTGAAGATACTTGGGGAATATTTAAGCTAGGGAAGAATATAGGCAATTATATTTATTGGAAATTGTGTGTGTGTGTGTGTGTGTGTGTGTGTGTGTGTGTGTGTACACATGAGGGACTAATCTGAGGCAGAAGAAGTACGAATGGAGGGGGGAGCTAGTATTAAGATATATTTAGGAGGTAGAATTTACATTGGTAAGGCACTAGTTGAATGTAAGCATTGAAGGAATCAGGGATGATCAGGAAGATTCCCAGGGTTCTGATTGGGTAGCTGAGTGATTGGGTGCCACTCACAAAGAGAGGTTAACAGGTGGTGGAATGGGTTTATAGGGAAAGAGGAGTCAGTTACAAATTCAGTTGAGGGAACTTCAGTGAATTCAATTTTTGTTAAAGTAGGAGGTAAGGTTGTCAGCTAATGTATGGTGACTGGAGAGATGGCTGAGTGTGGATGAGATCTGGGACAATGCAATAGGAAATTAATGAAAAGTGAAAAAATTGTAGTTATCTACTCAGACCCAAAGGAGGTTAATGAACATGAATTTGTGGTGGAGCCTAGCATTGGGCTCATAGTCTATGTCTTATTCTCCTATCAGAGAAAAGAAAATGAATAGTGGAAGCTGTTCAGGGCTGAGGATTGGCAAGAAGGAGTATCCAGAGGATATGGGAGCATTTTTACTGTGAGCATGGCACCCTGGCTGGGTGGGAGGCAAATACAGCCAGAACAGAGAGGAGACTAGAAAAACCGGCAGAGCGTTGGATGTCAACTGAAAGGTCATTGTCTTCCAACTACACAGAGAACAGACATCCAGAGACCTGACCAAGGCCCAAAATGTCCATCACAATCTTATCCTTGGACACCTCTCCACAAGTCCCAAGCTACATCTTGATTAATGTAATGGATCTGGTCCTATGGCATGATGTTGGCAACTGCTGCTTCTTCTGCCCAGATTACTATTTGCCAAGTTGTCTACATGGCCCCCTCTAACTTCATTCAGTTTTCTCTTTTCACATTGACTTCTTAGAGTGGCCTTCCTCGACCCCTTATCTAAAATAACAACTGTTTTCACTATCCATCATCCATCCCCTTACAGAACTTTACTTCTTATTCTTAGTAATTATCATTATTAGACACTATGTCATTACTCTCTTTTTATTTTCTGTCTCTTCTACTAGACTACAAAATGCCAAGAGGACAAAGAATTTACAATATCTTTAAGTAATTCTTTCATATATTTCAAAAGCCAAATGATTTCAATGTACACTGCCAAGTCTTATAGTCCTTCATTCATTCAGTTACTCTTCTAGAAGACAGTAACATGTAATGAACTCTTGTGTATTGTTCCAGGCTCCCCATGCAAACACAAGCAAATAGACACATACATTCTTAGCTTTCTTTTCCCTTTTTGCAGAAAAATGCACATATTACACACACAACTGGGCTTGCTCTTCTGTTGCAAGAGCACTGTTTCCAACAGTGCACAGAGAAAGTCCTCATTTTACTGTTGTTTTAGAAATTTAGAGTTTGGGAATTATTTGATTTACAGCCACCTAGAATTTCATCATGTAACTATACCATAGTTTATTGGACATTTGGGTGTTTTTTATTTCTCCTATTTAATAAATAGGTAACTTTGTACATGCATTATTTTATTGGTGTGTTAATATAGCAATAGATTAAATTCCCCAAGGTGGTTCAGTGTCTACACACATTTGTAATTTTTATAGATAATGCCAAATTGCCCCCCACAGGAACGGTGCCAATTTATACTCCCACCAGCCATGTGTAAAAAACAGTGTTTCCCTACAGTTTCACCAACAGTGAATTTTTTGCCAATCTGAAAGTTAAAAAATGGTATCTTAGTGTAGTATTTTGTTTGCCTCTCTCTGACTATGAGTAAAGTGGAGCTTCCTTTCTTATGTAAAAGTCTTATATGCCTTTATATGCATTATTCTCTTCTATGAACATGAAATAAAATATGACCTTATGAGCTGTTCTGGGCAGAATGGACATCTTTGAGTCTGCCAAAGGATGAGGATAAAACTGATGCTATGACTCTTATTGAATATCTGGTTGTCTGCTTCCAAGATAAATGTCTGGGCATTCAGACCTGACTGCCTTGGGTCTAACTACACTCCTTGTCCTCCTGTTATTTTTATTCTATCTTTGATTCAGCTTACCTAGGTTTATCAATTGCTCTTGGCTTGGGTCCACTTATTCACCAATGTCTCCTTCTGCTTATTATTGTTCAGATTTACTCTGTCTCATCAACTCCTTCTTGAACTCAAAGTTCTATGACCCACCCTCTCCTTGCCTTTGTCCCAGACAGTTAGGTGTTGAATGCAGAAAATAAATTTTCTTTCCTCTCTTGTTTTTATCTTTTAGCAGTAAGTGAAATCATTTGTAATTACCACAGCCATGTGTTTAATTTCCTCTCTCTCAAAAATGTGGACAGCTGTCATGGAAGATGACTTCCCAAGCTCATATGACTCTTTAACAAATCAGAGGCTGACCATCACTAAAATCAAAATGTGTCTCCTCTTTGGAGGAGCAATTTATAATCAGTTTTTGAACCTTTGTTATGGCGTCACTGTAGGTTACAGTAGGTTTTTATTTTGTTCACTCTTTGTATTATGAAAAACAATCCTATTACTACAAATTCAATTGAATTTAGCAAGAATTTATTGAGCACCTAGCAATGTTCTCAGCATTGTGAGAGAGGTTGTGGGGAAAATAAATGAAGTATATGATATACCCTTGCCCTCCAGGAGTGTAGAATTTTAAGGAGAAACAATATGTATGCAAATAATCCAATTAGCCCAGAAACCCACAGAGTGCAAATATGGAAAAGTTGAGAATAAAATAAGTCAGCTGGATATAAATTATGTTCCAGACACACTGGAGCATTCATCTACAATGGACAGGCCAAACTTGTTCCTCCTTTAGGACTTCTATCCAAAAGTACTATCTCTAAGCCATGGTATGGCTAAGCTTCTATTTCTGATCATTCGAGACTCAGTAAAACCTTCTGTATTGACCAATCTAAATTATTTAGCCCTCCCTAGCACCAATAACACTTTTTCTTTATTTTCTTCATACCATTCCAGTCTCTGAAAATGTTTAAATTTTTTGTTTACTTGCTCAGTGTCTTTCTCCTCCCACCAAAGGTAAATTCTGGGAATGCAGGCACTTGGATTTATCCTGTTCTATATTCCCAAGAACTAAAACAGTGCCAAGTACATGGTAGGGACTCAATAAAACCTTGAATTAATGAAACAAATAGACAAAAAGGATGGTACTGATACTAAGAGAGAGGAGAAGAAACCTAAGTTTGCTTGCTGTTGTTCCTGGGTATGGCTTCATGGATGTGGTAGCAATTTAGGTAGTATTTGAAGAATGATGGCATTTCCACTGAGAAAAAAAAGAAGGACCCAGACTGATGAACCAGTAAGCTGGCAGGTGTCTTGACAAAGAGAAGATTTAACAGGCTTTTAGAATTATTTCTCTTACCTTAGAGATGTGTTGAAACCAACACGATCCACTCCCAAGGGGAATAGCTGTGCTTTTCAAAGCACTGTACATTTAAGAGTTTCATGAGTGGTAAAGGAAGAAGGGCTCCTGTTGCCACTGATAATCCACAGAAAACCATCAGGATGCTTGATTTTTGCCAATGGCAGAATCTCCTTCAGTGTTCAAAAGTGTACTTATTATTAGAGGACATTATTAAAAAGTAAACCTACAAGACTCAAAACAAGGAGCAGAAGTTAAAGTTCATGTCTCCTAGGATAAATTGGCAATATGATTGAGTGATTATTTTAGAACTTATTTTCAAAGCCCTGGTCAAGCTCTACTGTTCAAGAAATAACCCAGAGACACTGTTGTTCTCCTTTTCCTCCTCAATCCAATCAATCAGCAACTTTCATAAAACCTACCTTCTTATAAATCTCTTCATTCCATGTCTTTCACAATGCTACTTCCTTTGTGTAATTCTCCATAGCTGTTACTTGGCTGGCTGCCATAGCCCTCTAACACAGCGGTCCCCAATCTACTTGGGGCAATAGGGATAAGTTTTGTGGAAGACAATAGGTCACCTCCAGCTGTGTGGCCCAGTTCCAGGGGTTGGGGACCCCTTCCCTAACAGAATCTCATGCCCTCATCTTGACTTTCCACATTGCAGTCAAATATTGATAAATTTTAAGAAGAACCAACTCATTGGAAAAGACCCTGATGGTAGGAAAGATTGAAGGCAAAAGGAGAAGGGGATGACAGAGGATGAGATGGTTAGATAGCATCACCGACTCAGTGGAAATGAATTTAAGCAAACTCCAGGAGATAGTGAAGGACAAGGAAGCCTAGTGTGCTGTAGTCCATGGGGTCACAAGAGTCAGATACAACTTAGCAACTAAATAACAACAACAACAAAATTCAGAGAAGGAAAGCTGACCACATCACACCCCTATTTAAACCTGTTAAGGTCCTCCCATTATCTTGTGAATAAATTCCAAACTCTAAATCATGATATTCAAGCCTATTAATGGTTTATCTCATTTTTTTCTCCCCCTAGCCTTACCCCTCAATATTCTCCTCAACTTGCCCCATCCTCAGTCACCTTTACTCTACATTAGAGACATATGGAACTGCTTGCTGGTCACTAAACTAGCAGCACTATTTCTTGATTCTGGACATACGTTATTGTCCCCTATTGACCCTGCATTAATATCAGCATATGCCTTGTTTATCTTTGTATTCATAGCATCTTACATAACTCTGGCATGGTTCCAATGAGCACCCAATACAGGTGTTAACTTCCAAAATAAGATATGCATCACAAATGGAAAGAAGAAGAAAAGTTGGGAAAATCACGTTTCCCAGGCACTAGCAGTTGCCACCTCATAGTATCAGTCGAGAAAGTGCAGGTAGGGTGGGGAGGGTGGGACTGAACATAAAAGTCTATGAGTTCAATGTTTTGAAGGAACTGAAGACACAGCCAAGAATAATTTTAAGTTCTTATTTTCCTAGGAAGGCAGCAGCTGGTGCCTGGCAGAAGGGGAAGACTGTTATCATGTCACTGAACAGCAATCTCGGAGTAGCCATGGAGCCAGCAGCCTAAACACTCTTCCCCAGGCCAGAACCAGGCTGCAGGGAAAAGGTGGCGACATAGCGAGCTTCAGCTGGAGGAAACAGCAGAGGCCATGGCGGCATACTGGCAGGGGAACTGCTTCTCCAGATGAACCTAGTTAATTAAGACTACTAGGGCACAAGGCCAGCCTGAAAGGCTAAATACCCCAATTTTAGTGTGTAGCTAAACACATGTTTATAAATTTTCCCATGCAAAGAACCTCAACAACACCCTTTGCTTCCCAACACCTATACCCCCACCAGCCATTAAACCTTGATCTTAATATCTGATAAATGTCTTCACCCATTCCTTCCACCCATCATTCTTTGACACAACCTTTACTCAGGGCTTCATCATTTAATCTAGACTCTGTGCTGTGCTGTGCTGTGCTAAGTCACTTCAGTCATGTCCAACTCTTTGCAACCCTATGAACTGAAACCCGCCAGGCTCCTCTGGCCATGGGATTCCCCAGACAAGAATACTTAACAGACTACTAATAGATTTCTATGTACAAAAATAATCCATTCAGTCTAACCTCTATATTCCTGGAACTGATTTTCTATAGAAGTTGAACAAGGTCATGTCACCTCTCTTCTTAACGATATTTGAGCTTCTGAGTGCTGACAGAATAAAAGGCCAATTGCTTAGCATTCTTAAGAAACTATGACCTACTTTTCTCACTTGTAAAATGGCATAGTAGTACTTACCTCATAAGACTCTTTGAGGATTAAGGAGTTAAAATATGTGAAGCTTTAGAATTGTGTCTGGCGCAGCATAAGGACTATATGAGTGTTAATTATTAATATTACATTTTGGTTAGATCAGTCTTCAAGATCTTTGTGATATGATTCCATCTAATTGAAGAAACACCAGAGTATATATCAGTACACACACAGGAGTCACACTGACCTGGACTCAAGTCGAGTCCTAGCTGTGTGACTCTAGGCAAGATACCACTTTAAGTCTCAGTTTATTCACATGCACACATAGAGATAATAATAACTGTTGCCACAATAAGTTATTTTGATCAGTGTAGTGCAGGAAGAAGAGTTGGCAAAGGTGAGCAAGAAGGAAGTGTGTCTAAAATTTAGAAGGAGAACCAGGAAGTTTGGCTTCAATGCCAAAGAAAAAAGAAAAGCAAACTCTGAGAGACAGTAGAGGACAGAAGAGACTGGCATGCTGTAGTCCATGAAACCACAAAGAGTCGGGCATGACTTAGTGACTGAACAATAACAACAACTTCAACAGGAGTAGGGTTGGAGAAGCAATGGAGACAAAAGGCAATTGCAGCAACTTGGAAGTGTAGAAGGAAGTATACTTGAAAGAAAAAAAAAAAACGTTGCTCTGAAGTCAAGCTCCCCTGAGATCTATGGATGGATGTGAAAGTTGAGACCCATAATCACATCTTTAGTACTTGTCACTGCCTAAGAGACAGGAGCAATATCAATCATGATAAATATATGGCAGGTATAGCATTATCAGGTGCCAGCTCCTGGCTTAAGTGCTTTCAATATATTTTAATCATCTCATCTTCACAACAATCCTTACAACTTCATTTTAAAGAGAAGGAATCAGTATTTAGCAGTAGAGCTAAGATTTAAAGCCAGCTATTCTGGCTCTATGTTACACTCCTCAACTTAATTCAATATAACCAAAAACATTTTGGAGTGACTATATAGTATCAGAGACCACTCAGATTTCATGGGGATGTATCAGAGAACAAACAAACAAACGACAAAACACAAAGATGTATATTGCAGACAATCAAAATTTGTAAAATGTACCTGGCTTAAGGGCTCCAACCTACTGTTGTACTTTTAATGTTATTAGGTATGGGCAGCATGTCAAGAACACGTTATTAAAGAAAAGGTTGGTCTACTTTCCTACCGAAGGACAGTGCGTTTGGTTGTTTTCACCTATTAGAAACCACTTTGAGTGATGGATTCCTCCTAAGAAGTTATACTGAGGCGACAGACGATATGATATTAGAATGTTCCCCAGATGCCATGCTGCTGCTGCTAAGTCGCTTCAGTCGTGTCCGACTCTGTGCGACCCCATAGACGGCAGCCCACCAGGCTCCCCCGTCCCTGGGATTCTCCAGGCAGGAGTACTGGAGTGGGTTGCCTTTGCCGTCTCTGCCATATGCCATAGTCTAATGGTAATTTAGTTAATATATTAGCTACTTAAGACAAGAATATGTGTTATCAATGGTTCTTGCTGCATGAAAGTGACAGGAAGTGACTCTCTCCCTAGTGACTAGAGTCCCTTCTCAGAAAATCAGCCTCTCTGACTAGATCTGTGGGTAGATTCTATATTTCTATTGCACCACCTCCTCTACCTTTTATCTGCACTTCCACTCCAGCAAATTACTTCAATTTTCTATTGGAACAGTAGCTTAGTTGCTCAAGGACAAGTTCTCTTAAATCTTTAGGTCCTCCCCTGTTAAAGGATGAGAACTTTGTCTTTGGTTTCTGTTAGGGTATCAGAAGTTTGATCAACACCTAACCCTTTTAAAACGCCTTTATGAAACCTGGTATCATTTCAGACCCCAGGAATTACTGTCAATGTCTGTGTTTAGGTCCTCATTTTAACTATATTTAACTTGTTTATTCTTCTCCTAAGAACTTTTCAGGGTGGTCTTTTGATCTATGGAAACTAGGATGGTGACTGACACATAGTAGTACTTAATAAATTATAAAGCAACTGATATAATGCCCATCACATCACAGTTTTCGCTAAATGGTGCCTCTTGGGTATATGAATAAATGCATGAACAAATGAATGAATAAACAAACATAGATGCTGGGTGTTTTCATCAGGGGATAAAATGCATAAACTGCTAGAATTTCCAAGGAAAACCTGGTGGGTGGTATGTTTTAAAGTCAGTAGTAGGAACTAGTTCTTTTTGATGTCTAAACAAAAAAAGAAAATTATCCGTCGACTTGAAAAGCAACTGCTTTGCATAATTATTTTATTAATATTGTGAGTGATGCTGGGCCCATTTGTTGTAAAATGACAACCATTTCACAGAAATTGCTTGGGGCCAGTTTGAGGATGAAAACTGCTCCTTTTCAATGTGTGCTTTCATGTGCCATCCACAGGGGCAAGGGAGAGACAAAGAGCTAACTTGGATCCTGTTTAGAAGAATCAATCCGTTATTACACACTCCAGCCTCTTTCCCTGCAAGCCTTGAGGCGCAGGACTGACTACACAAAGAGTACATGACCATAATATATAATCAACAACTGGCCAAAAGTTACAATGCTTCCAAATGAGGAATCTACGAAGGCCCCAGGAAGACAAAAAAGAAAAGTCACAGTCACAATGGTATAGAGCCCTGCTCATGAGGTCCCTAGAAATGGGGAAAAGGCATCTTTCTGCAGTGAAGGGGAACTCTAAGCCAAAGCCAGTGGCAGCCACAATGAGCCCCAGAAAGTCTTACCTTCACCTTTCCTAGTACCTCCACTTTGACTCTCAGGATCTTACCTTAAGAATTCCCTTTCTTTATTTTTCACTCTTTATCTAATGCGGTTACCTGACTCTCAGTTTTGCAATTCCCATCTTGACCTCTGACGCTGGCCCCCAGCCAATTCCCACTAATTAGTCCTTGCTCAGAATTCAGACTCCAGGTTCAGCTGTCTAGCTTTTGCTCATTTCAGCCACAGGACTCTTTCCCCTCAGTTTGACTCCGTCTGAAACTTGACACCAAAGGCAAGTAATTTAAACATTTTCTTCTTCTCAACTCCTGATTGTTTACTATCTGTCAAAAAATAAATAATATTTCTTTAGATCTGAGAAAGCAGAATTCTACTGAGAAGAGGGAAATGACTAAAGCCCAGAATAGGTCAAAGAATGTGAGAAAGGAAGTAAGAAATAGGAAAAACGATGCTTTTGTTAATTTATATCCTACTTTTCTCTAAAATAGAATCAAAGTCATTTTCAGATACAAAAATTTATAACAAGTTTACAAAAACAGGCAAAGAAAAGACCAACTAGAACACCTGGATCAATTTATCAATTTGAGTGATGGACAAAATATTTTAACATAAAATCTGATAAACTTACCAGAGGTTAAGCACAAATCTGGCCTTCAGGTTATCCTATACAATTTTTATTCTACTTTTAATACTTTAATTTACATAATAAATTTTTTCATTTTATTATATTGTCACCATAATAAAGTTTAAAGTTCTATCATGTTCCATTTTATAGTATCACTGTCATAAATCTCTTTTTCTTTCTTTTTTTTCATCCTCCATGGGATAACACAAAAGAGACTGACTAGAATAATCTCAGATTACTGGTGACAAGGCAAGGTCCTGTTGAAACCTGACCCAAAGAAAACTTTGACAAAGAGTGTGTAAACCCCAATACCAGAGTCTTCAACCATCTCTTTTCTGCTCCATTTTCCCACTACTATGGAAACCTACATATTGAATCATTAAATGGAGGAAAAGTCCCAGAAATTATCTTGTTCTGGCACCTTCGCTGGTTCTCCGCGCTTCCAAGATTCACAATGCCACCAATTATGTTCAGGTTTGTGGTTTGAACATCTCAGATTATGTACAGTTTATATATATATATATATATATGGATATGGAGAAGGAAATGGCAACCCACTCCAGTATTCTTGCCTGGAGAATCCCATGGACTGATGAGCCTGGTGAGCTACAGTCCATGGGGTCGCAAAGAGTCAGACATGACTGAGCGACCTAACACAGTGGTCTAGACCTAGGAAACTAGAACTAAAGTGGCCTCCACCCTTG
The DNA here is from genome assembly GCA_007570785.1 of Antilocapra americana. Lineage (NCBI taxonomy): Eukaryota > Metazoa > Chordata > Mammalia > Artiodactyla > Antilocapridae > Antilocapra > Antilocapra americana. The sequence goes on along the minus strand of ML663562.1, from coordinate 34,908,901 downwards.
AAAAAACACACAAGTCTAGGAAATCCATGTACCCTGAAGCCCAGACCGAAGAGTTGGACATGACTGAGTGACTAAGCATATATATATATAAATGCTTATCTATGCGAAAAAAGTAAGAACAGAAAAATAGCTGAGACAACAGAATGAACAAAAGTAGGAGCAGAAAAAATCTGGGCATCTGACACTACTCTGCCTTAGGAAGATATCTGCCAGGTACCTGCAGATGCTGGCACTGTGGAGAATGGTATAGCTGTTATTGAGTTTCCAAATGATTATTGAAATTCCTCAAGATCTTAATGTACTACCATTCCTTTAACATTCTCCTAGGTGATGTTGGTGACATGTTGGTGATCTCCAACTTCCCGCTTTTATAAATACACCTTTGTAGACAGTTTTACTCATGAAAGCTTTTCCACAGTAAGATATTTTCTTTGAGAGAGATTCTTGGTGGAATGAGGAACCTCAACTCTGAATTCAGATTTCCTCTCTTTTATCTTATCTCCACCATTCATCAGCTGTGTAGCTGTGGATAAATTACTTTACTGCTCTCTGTCACTAGTTTCCTCTTTTACAAAATTAGACTAATGCTAACAGCAAATGCTATGGGGTAGGTTATGAAATTCAGTCAATATACTCATCTACAAAGAGCCTAGAAAAGTGTCTGATACATAATAAATGCTCAATAAACATAATTATAATGTCCTACTATGGAAGCTAAACTGAGTTTCCAGTTACCTGTGAACTGCCAAGCACAAAGGCTAAGCTTTCATTCTATTTATACCTTCAGGTCCCAGAACAGTGCCCACTGTATAATAGGCACTCAGTTAGGCTCCGTGAGGGCAGGGACCATCTGTACTGTTGACTGCTGAATATCCAGAGCCTGCAACAGTTCCTAACACCTAACAGCACTCACTGCACGTTTGTTGAATGTCTAACTATTTGTAGAACAAACTGTAAGTCATTTGAAACTCGTGAGGATCTGAGCCAGAAATAGTTCATCACATTTGCTATTGTTGCTTGGAATGCTTGGAGTATGAGACTGGGAGCAGGTAAGTCTGTAGCATATGTGTTTGTGGCAGGGGCAGGGAGGAAGGAGAAGCGAGGTTTGTATAAGCAAGGGGTGCAAGCTGAGGACTCAAGAAGGAGGAAGAACATGCCCAGAACAGAGGCTGCAGTCTTGCATTGGGGAGTGGAGCAAGACCCTGAACTCCCGGGGAAGGGGCAGCTGTGGAGAAGAGGGGAGGAGGGTAAAGGCAGGTAGTGGTGCCAGGGAAGTAAACTCTGCCTGGGCTTCCCTGGTGGCTCAGCTGGCAAAGAATCCACCTGCAGTGCAGGAGACCCTGGTGTGATTCCTGGATCAGGAAGATCCCCTGGAGAAGGAAACAACTAACCACTCCAGTATTCTAGCCTGGAGAATTCCATGGACTGTATAGTCAATGGAGGTTGCAAAGAGTTGGACACGACTGAGTGACTTTCACTTTCTTTCCACTAAGACAGCCAAAAAAATGAATAAAGTTCTCCTCCAGAACAGCTGACACAGTCAAGCTGTGAAAAGGATCAATTGTGTATTTTTCATTAAATTGAGGGACCGTGACCCAGTGGAAGGGCTTCCCTGATGGCTCAGCAGTAAAGAATTCACCTTCAATGCAGGAGACACAGGTTCTATAGCTGGGATGGGAAGATGCCCTGGAGGAGGGCTTGGCAATCCACTCCAGTATTCTTGCCTGGAGGATACCATGGACAGAGGAACCTGTGGTTCATGGGGTCGCAAAGAGTCAGACATGGCTGAAATGACTGAGCACGCACACACGACCCAGTGGAAAGAATAGGATGCAGGGGTTGATTAGACCCAACAGCCTTGGTGTACGGTCTGTCTCTGCCACTCACCAGTGCGTGACTTGACAGTGAACCTGTTTCCGGATCCTCAAAATAGGACCAATACAGTCTCACTTACTGAGCTGCAGCAAGGGTTAAAACTTCCACTGAGACAGGGCACTTGAAGGTTCTCTGTTTAGTGCCTGGCACCTAGTGGGTCCTTAATAAATGGTAACTAGTTGTATTGAAATTAATCACAGTAATCAGGACTCACAATAAAAACTGACATAGGGCTTATCAAACGAATTCTCTACACCGCATGAAAGAAACATGAGAACAAGCCCAAATTAGCTTCCTATTTTCCGGCAGCAAGCAGAGGAGACTGCTGAAGGTCATAGCAGCCATCTCATAGAGAAAGAAAATGACATGGAACACTGGGTCCCTGCTCATCGGCAGTGAATGCCCACCCAATTAAGCAGATTAAACATTCACTCCTTGTGATGAAAAAGCCCCGTGCAGCTGAGCTAGGCCGCCTTCTCTGCTTCCCAGTCCAGAGCCTCTATCTGTTAAATCATCCTTCTTTCCCTTTCCACAGTCAGGAAATAATTGGCACTTGTTTAATGCCAAATTTACATTTGTTTTGCATGGGAACAAAATTTGCTTGCAAACAGCTATGTGTGTGAGCAAATGGGCATTTGTGCTGGTAAATAAAATAGACATGCAGTTTTCCAGTTTGCAGATGTATTATTCAACAAAACAAGCAGCAATAGCCTTTAATTTTCAGTTATTCCTAAGTACTTAGGCACAAATTGTAGCAGAAAAGCCCTTTTTATTTTCATCATTTATGCCTGTTCCTGAGGTTTTCACATTTGTCCTAGATGCCTATGTTATCAAAACTGACTAGATTTTTTAAAAATTTAGATTAGATCTCTTCGATGAAGTGACTTATAGATTTGACAAATATTTGCTGAGCACCTACTGTGTGCTGGTTTGGAGGGATTCAGAGATGAATTCACAGAGCCTGTCTTTGGGGATCTTGGAGAGTCAGGGAGTTGGATTTGTAAATAGAATATGACCATGAAATAAAACAATTACCCTGAGAGAGCTCTACATGACAAGTTAGGAAACAAAAAGACAGAATCATTATTTTTGCCTGCACAGTTGAAAGAGAAGATGTTTAATTTTAGCAGTGAAAGCAAAGAAGGAAATGGGTTTCCCAGGCTAAGGGAAGAGCATGGGAACTTGTTAGAATCCAGGAATCTTTGAGGGCTTTTGTCAGTGAGTCTCAATGTGTTTGGAAAAGTGTAGTGGGGCAGGAGATAGGTGGGCCCCAGGCTGAGCAGCTGGAGTTTGGCCCCTGTGAACAGATCATTCAAAACAGCAGGAGTGAGAGAAGAGTTGAGCCCTGCCCAGATAAAAGATAGACATCACCTATATCTCATTCTCAAGTTCAAGGAGACCTCCCTGACTCTGCATGTACAGAAAGCCTTCTTGGAGGTCAAAAGGAGTGATGTCAACCTACCCATAGGCTTCTTTGCTAGAATCCATCTTGGCTAAGATGTACATGGGAGGACCCTCAGATAAACCAAGTACAGACTCAGACATGCAAAGCAAGATGATTGATCAAAGGAAACTTGGAAGAAATGCCCCATGTAAGTGATTCAAACTACCAGGAGGATGTGACTCTTTCTCTGAGTTCTCCCATGTGTCCATCCATATGTATTCTTTTTCCTTCTAGTTAATTCTTACCTTGTTTAGCTACTTTCCATTTCTTTGTGAAGATTTATTTCTACAAAGCTGAGAGGCCAGGTCTTGTCACTGACCTCTGGTTCCTGGTGGTCTGGCGGCGAGAATTCAACAATCTCACTACTGCAACTGACTTCACTCTCTGTCCAGGAACTGCAGTCCTGCTGCAAGCAACTGCAGGCCGAGGTCACCCAAGATCAGTAGCGGGAGCACATGATACTGCATTTTGAAGGGCCTTGAATATCGTGTCAAGAATCTGGACATTATCAGTGCTTCTCTAACTTTAACATGCATGAGGATTACCTGGGGATTTTATTTAAATGTTCATTTAACTCTGTGGATGTGGGATAGAGCCAGAGATACTGCATTTCTTACGAGCCCTGAAGAAGTGGTCTGCTGATAAATATTTAACAATGGCTCTGGGGGCCAAGGATCAAAAAAGCATTTGCCAATTCCTATAGTGTAAATACTCCCACCATGGCCTATTTCATGCTTCTTGAAGATGAAGTTGAAAAGAGATGTATACAATAGGCTTTTTTAAGTCTGCACAAGCTGGCAATGGTCTTCCCAGAAGGAACTAGTGGTAAAGAGCCTGTCTGCAATGCAGGAGACATAAAAGATGAAAGTTCGATCCCTAGGTCGGGAAGAGCCCCTGGAGGAGGGCATAGTAACCCACCCCAATATTCTTGCCTGGAGAATACCATGGACAGAGGAGCCTGGCAGGCTAAGGTCCATAGATGCAAAGAGTCAGCCACGACTCAAGTGACTTAGCACACACGCACCACACAAGCAAGCTGGCAACAGGACACCATTATCTCCAAGATGTTGCCCAACCTTGCTGTCCCAAGGATACCCCTTTACATAAGAAGATTCTCATATAGTGGTTCTCAGCTTAGGCTGTCATGAGAATTACAGCAAGATTTTTTTTTTAAGTCAGGAAGGAGAAATAGAGAAACCAGCTCCCCAACCCCAATTCATACAGTCAGCAAATATTTTAAGACACAAATGGCAAAATGGTCAGAATTGCTTTATATTTTCCCCTCTTCCTTGTTCCTTTTTGTGTTTCCTCTTTCTCAGTTCAAGTGCCTAAAGCATCCATTTCTCATTTTGCTGACAAATATTGGTTTTTTATTCTATTCTAACAGCCCATAAACTCTATTTTTCTATATTTTTTTTTCCATTTCCAGTCATATTAAGGAAAAAGAAAACCTTTATGTCTCCACTTTACAGTTTGGCTAGTCAGGTATGTAACTGTGTTTCAGTAGGTGTGATTATAAGTACTGTAAGCCAGCAGAGCAGAAGATGATTGTCAGAGAAAATATATTTTATTACACTCACAATTCCAAAAGAGCGATTACACACCACACCATGGGAGGCCATATGATAAGGGCTTGTGTGTGTGTGTGTGTGTGTGTGTGTGTGTGTGTGTGCATGCTAAGTCGCTTCAGTCATGTCCAACTGTTTGCGACCCAATGGTCTCCTGGACTTCCAGGCTCCTGTGTCCATGGGATTCTCTAGACAAGATTGCTGGAGTCAGTTTCATGCCCTCCCTTAGGGCATCTTCCCAACCCAGGGATCATACCTGAGTCTCTTATGTCTCCTACATTGGCAGGCAGGTGCTTTACCACTAGTGCCACCTGGGAAGCCCCCTGATGAAAGCTTGGGGTAGGTTATAAGGCAGAGAAATAGGAATCACAAGAAAGCTCTTTTATTGTGGGAAGGAGAAAACAGGGCAGAGTCGGCAGGTTTAGGTGACTAGTTTGAATATTTTTGGTAGCTTGAATATTTCTGTAGCATTGGGACTGTTCCTGGTTATGTGGTATCTGCCTCTGGGGTGAATAGAGCTGATAGACAGTGGCTCAGAGACAGAGAGCCCAAAAACAAAGTTGGTTGGGAGTGTGGGCTCTGGATTAGCTGGTCTATATTTGAAAACCATGTCCCCAAGAAGAGAACTTCTCCAGAAGTGGGTGGTCCTAGGAAGATAGGAGGTCAGGGCCAGGTGACCAAAGCTGCTATCAGGTTGCCCAGAATAAGACATGCCCAGCACATGCCTTGAGAAGGAAATGGCAAACCATTCCAGTATTCTTGCCTGGAGAATCCCATGGACAGAGGAGCCTGGCAGCCTATAGTCCATAGGGTCACATAGAGTCAGACAGGAGCGAAGCAACTCAGCACACACAGTATATGCCTATAGGACAGATGTTGAAGCATCAAGTTTACAGCAGCTAGAAACATAGTTACTACAAACTCAGGGTGAGATATATATTGCTTACAGCCCCTTTCTCTTGAATTTTATGAGTAGATACATTTTAAAGCAAATGACTCTCTAGTTGGTAGTCTTTAATATGTTATTATCAGCATCTAAAGTATTATTCAGTTCAACAAAATTCTGAGTTCCTGTTACATGCCAGACAGAATGATAAGCTCTAGAGATGGGAGAGAACTGTTCCAGGAAGAGGAAGCGATGGAGCAAGAATGAATATAACACACTTTTGGCCATCCTGCTCCTTCCTATCTAATGGGAGAGACCAACATGTAAACAGCTACCCAGGAAGCAAGGCAGAATAAATTGAGGCTTAGAGAATCTAGAGGAAGAAGATTTAACAGGTAATCCCTGTGGGATGGTGATTGTCTCAGCTCATCTTTGACAAGAACTGTGTGGAAGACAATTAAAAGTGAAAATCACTCACAAACCCCAGAAATGTATATTTTTCTGAGGTGTTGATTGAAAGGAGGATAATTTTCTCAGTATATCATCCCTCCAAGTAGTATGCAGGGTGTTTTTGTTCTGAAAATTAAAGAGCTTAACTTGTAATTTTGTCTGGGGTGAAGGTTACTTTCTCAGCCTGAGGGTCAGCTGCTGGAATGATAGAGGGCAGGTTGAAACAGAATATGTTGGCAGACGTAACAAAAAAAACAGCCCCGTGGTAATTTAAATCATAAAGATAAGCATTGTTCCAGAGGTGGGTGGTCCCAAGGTCGATTTGGCATTTGTGGCAGAAGGAGAAAATGGGCGTAATTTTTTGTAGCTCTTCCCACCAAGTGTCTGAGCCTTTACCACCTCTTGAGTCTGAACTGTCTTCTTCTTTCTTGAACTAATAGAATGAGGCAGAATTGTTGGACAAGTTTTGAGACTACACTTCAAGAGACTTAATACACTTTCACTGTTACTCTTGAATTCCAATTAACCATAATAAGCCTTGACTAACTTACAGGAGGATGTGAGACTATATGTTACAATAGAAATGGGCCATTCCATCTGTGCATTCTCCCCACCTATGCCTATAAACCAACAACTCTCCACTGACCTTGCAGCTGACCATGGATGCATGAATCAGATCAGCTGGGTCCAGAAGACCCATCCAGCTCAGCCCAGCCTATAGAATTTTGTGCTAAATAAATGGTTATTGTTTTAAGCAACATTTTTGCAGGTATTTGTTATTTAGATTTAGCAAGAGCTAGCAGATATAGCATCTTCACAATGTCACCAGGAAGTAGGTTCTTTCTACTTTTCTCTCCTGTCATCAATGGTATGTCATTAGCAGTAACTCCATTACAGCTCATGCATGGCCACTGCAGCTTCAAGCATCACATTCTTACACTTGCACCATGATTGAAAGAAGGAAAAGAGGCAAAAAAAAAAAAAAAATGGGGGTCTCCCTTACCAGTCCAGCTTTTTACCAGGAGCATAAGCTCTCTCAGACAGCTGATTTCACTTTGCATCTCACTGGCTGTGACTGATTCACATAACCTCCCTAGACAATCCCTGGCAAAGGAAAATGACATAGTGTATATACTGTCATTATATATTTATGTGATGTTTGGATTAATTACGATCATTTTATTTAAATTTTTTTTTTTCTGCTTTTGCCTCTCCTTGCCTCTAACTATAGTCTCTAACTCACTACTTTCTGGACAGGATCAAGTTCAGTCTAAAAAAGTTATAAGATGAAGTAAGTGTTGAAGGTGGGAAGAGATGCTATTTAGTAAACTGGCTCTCAGTGAGAGGAAGGATTTCTGATGTTACAGGAGAGAAAAATAAGTTGTGAAAATGCACGCAGTCTAAGAAAATGAATCATAAAACTTAAAAAGAGTCTATATACAATGAAAGTCAAGTGAGAAGACCAGTATCCAGGAAGCTAAGAGAATTGAAACAATTTTATATTTGGCATTGCCATATGATTGGTTTGACATATGACTGGCATTTAATTTCAAAACAAAAATACATTTTCTATTAGATATGCTATCTGAAGGGGATGACAGAAGATGAGATGGTTGGATGACATCACAGACTCAATGGACATGAGTCTGAGCAAACTCCGGAGCTGGTGACAGATAGGGAAGCCTGGCATGCCACAGTCCGTGGGGTTGCAAAGAGTTGGGCACAACTGACCGACTGAACCGATGCGATCTGAACATGCTAGATGAGTTGACCCAGGCCTCAGAGTAAAGCATTTGACACTGCAAAAGTTACCTCAAGCATTTGATTTGTGTGTAGACATCTATGGAGAAAGTTTTAGTGTGCATACACTTTTAGGGCCAGAAAGTTGGGAAAATGGTATTTTATGTGACAAGAAATCCAGCAGAGAACATCAAACTCATAAGATCATTAATTTGTTGGGTATCTTTAAAGTTATCTTTCTGTTAATAGAAAATTTATACAATCACAACACAGTTACTTGTTTTCTTGTAGTAATATCCTTGAGAATAAGATAATCTGAATAAGGCTAATATGCAGTATTATTTAAGGAACAATCTATAATTGTGATTCCAATATCTTGCAACTGAGCTGTAGTTATTTTTCTATAAGAAGCTGTCAAAACAAGGAGTTTTCTATCACCTGTGGAGCAAAATAAAATACTTGGAGGCAAAGGAAACTCACAAGAACATACATTACATCTTGTTTGGGTTGAAATGAATATTCCCCTGCTGAATGCTTTTAGACAAACTGCCACCCTGGTGTGAAATGTGGGCACAGTTAGTAGACTGTATTTATAATATGAAATTAAAAGTAATTTCATTGTGATTGAATAACAAAGAAAACAAGGAGTTTAACCCCTGAAAAACCTTAGAGGGGCTGTGATGATATGTCTTTGACACTTGAATTGAATGTAAGAAAAATTAAACTCCTTCTATGTCCAATGTTTGATGCCTTTTGAAAAAACAATGGATAAAGAGAAAGAGAGGAAAAGGGAGGGAGGAAGAAAAAGAAAATGAAAATATGAATAATCAAAGAAAGCATAGGTCTGGAAGTCAAAACAAAGTTTGAAGAACACACATCTGGGCTCCATATAAGAAACAATTTAATGAAATTTCAATCTTGGCCTCAATGGGAACAGGTTTCCTGGGGAAGTCAAGGGATGTATATGACTTGACGTATTCAAGGAAAAGGTACTATGGTCATTTGTTTGGAGTGGTACAATTAACTCTCTTATAATAGATGAGGGTTCAACAATGTGAAATTTTACATCCTTTCTAAACCTGAGAAGATCTGAGTTTCTGTATATACAGTACTGATTTACTTAATTATCAGGACATGATCTAGTCAAAACTATACATGAGCTGATATCTTTTGCCCCCAAATTCCTAATTCTTCCTTTCTGTATATCCATCACTTTATTTCAGTGTTCCCTTTCCTCTCTGTATCACTTTTCCCTGTCCCCTATCTCATACCAATATAGTCACAATAATCACTGTCTCCAAAGTGAGAACAAAAAGGAATATAATTAACTCACTGCAAGTATGTGCTGGAGACCCAACCCAGTGATTTTCCCCCACCAAATGCAGTCCCATTCTAAATGGACCATAGAAGAAATGCAATGCTTAGAATAAGAGAATCACTGAGTATGGTGTTCCAAATGTCAGCTTTCCTGACACATTTCTCTGCTTACAAAAGATACCTCCTTTCTACCCCTTGAGGCATGTGAAGTTGAAGTCCTCCCCGTCAAAAGCTGAAGAATAGTTGGCAGTCATACAGAAGCTGCTGCTGATGAAAACTTTGAGCTTGGTTGTACAGATGGAGTAATAGCATAAGTACCTCTCCTGCTCCTTTTTTGAGGTAAACAACTATGACTTCAGGATGCTTTGGTATAGGTAGTTTGTGCTTGATTTATACTCACTGACACATCTAATAAATAGTATAAACATCTGGAGACAAGAACTATCTATATGCCACCCTGCTTCTTGGAAAAAGAACATCTATTCAGGGTCTTTGTAGATTTGCCCTAATCACATACAAATGGTATCATTTTGCCATATATTCATGACCACGTGTGAGAAGACTACACCTTATCTCAGGACCATATAAATGAATCTCATCCCAGTGTCTTAGCCAAGTCTCATCACCTCTTGCCTGGATGCCTGTAGTAAAGTCCTAACCCGTTCCTCTGCAGTCCAATCTCTCATGCCTCTAATCACCTCACTAGAACACCATGGATCATGTCACTTTCTGCCTACAAACCTCCAACGTCACCCCGTAGCCAGAAGAATCAAGTCCAGACCCCCTAGCCTGCTACACATCAAGGTATCATAGAAATCCTATTTTCCTAATAGTCCCAATTTTAAAATATTTCCATATTGTTTACTATATAGCTTATTATATTTTCCCAGAAATGTGAACAATTGCCAGCTGGACTCTCATTCCTGCAGTGGCACCAAAAAAAAAGAAAAAACAGTTTTGTTAAGCTGTGGGTCTCTATTATTTTTAGAAAGTTTGATCATAGTACTTAAGGAGGGAGGAAAAGCCTTTTATGATAAATTCCTTTATCATTTCCTGCCAAATATCACTTCTTTCACCTACATGTATACCAAAGGTCAGGTACTCTTCACTCTTCTGCTAAACAAAAATAAATTAATTAATGATAATAGTAATAATAATAAATGTCTCTTTTCATTTAGCATAAAATCCAGAAATGCTAAGATCCCACAGGGCCTTACATGATCTACATCCTTTTCATTCTCCATATAAGCTGAGTTCCAACCATACTAATTTTTTTTTTTTTTTTTTAGTTCCTCCTCAAACCCTCCACATTTTTTCTGCTCAGGACTCCTCCCCAAACACCTTCTCTCTATATCATGCGTGCATGCATACTAAGTTGCTTCAGTTGTGTCTGACTTGGTGCCACCCTGTGGACTGTAGCCTGCCAGGCTCCTCTGTCCGTGGGATTCACCAGGTAAGAAAACTGGAGACGACTGCCATGCCCTCTTCCAGGGGATCCTCCCAACGGAGGGATGGAAGCTGCATCTCTTATGTTTCCTGAATTGGCAGGCAGGTTCTACATCACTAGTGCCGCCTGGGAAGCCCTCTCCCTAATACAGGTCAGGCTAATTCTAACTCATCCTATGAACTCAGGTTAAACACGGCTTCCTCAAAACTGTCTTCTCTACTACTCATTTAGATTTCTTTCAGGTTTCCTTGAAAGCACTTATTACAATTTAAAATTCTAATGGAATTTGTTGGATTATTTGTGCTTATCTCCTCTGTGAGGATAAGTTTCAAGTATATATCCAATTCCTAACTATTTTTGAATGAAAAATGATTAGATGCTGAAGAATGAGTTGTAATTCAAAGCCAGCACTGTGAAAACCTTTTTCTTTTTTTCATTGCTTGGTTTAGATATGTTTCAGTCTTTTCCGAAATTGGATATATAGCACAGAATCTTAAAGCTGAGGAGTTTAAAGAAATTTCTTGGGAAAATCATTGAAGTTTCCACATCTAAACAAGTCTAGTTAATCTTTTAACCAAGTTTCCATAAAAGGTCATCATTAAATTGCTTTATAAATAAGTTCAATAATAATATTTTTTAAATCAACTTGTGTAGTTAGGTATAAACAGTACATATTGTTTATATTTTAGAGATGAGCATTTAAATATGTTATATGGTGAACCCCAGATATATACTTAGAGTTTTCTGTCTGGAAATTTTATTACAAGATAACAGTGATCCTTGTGTTAGCTCTCTAGTGAATAGAATCGAGATAGAGGAAAGATGAGTAACTGGCGCTCTCCAACTTCAACCTATGGTGCAGAGATTATAGTACCTACCTTATAGTGTTATGAGGATTAATTAAAATAATATTGGAAATGCCTAGAAAATACTGTTACTTAGCAGACATGTACTATTAATAAATAGTAGCTACTATTCATATTTACTATGCTCTTATTATTGTCACCATGCCTCTTAAAACCATATGTGAACAGTGCTATAATGGAGCTAAATAATCAAAGAGCAATGAATTATATTGCTGGGATGGTCATTTTTGTGCAACTGAAAAAACTTTCAAAGCTCCCCATTGCCCGTGACTCCCCATTGCCAACTGGATAAAGTCCCAGTTTTCTAGCAGAGCTTTCCAAATACTTCACAAACAATGGTCAAAGAACACAAAAACTGAAGAGAAAATATAAAAGGTCGTTAAATGCCAAATTAATATTTGGCATCACTGGTATTCAAAGAACTATAAATTAAAACAATGGCATGCTAAAATTCACTATCAAATTAGCAAAGTTAATTTGTAATAATTTGTGACAATGTTTACAGTGAGTGAAGATGCAATAAAAGGGATACTTTTATGCTACCTCTGGCAGAAGAATAATTCATTAAAATAATTTTGAAAAAATTAATAGTGTATATGAGGAAGCTTAAAAGTGTTCTTAACTTTTTTCTAATCATTTCATTTCTGACAATAATAATTGTTAATATTTTAATTAACTACTGTACTAAATACCTCATCTATATTTTCTATTGATAAATAAAACCCAGGAAAATAATTTAAAAATTAGACAAAATATTTATGCAGAAAATTCGAAAACTTATAAAAAAAATCCATCAGCTAAGGAAAGGTTTCATTCATTATAGTAGATTATGATTCAACCATTATGATTACAAAGAATGGGTAATAATTATGGATTAGTTACAATGCTATTTGTAAAGAAAAAATATATAGAACTGTGTGCATGATTTAATTTAATTTCAGCTATACAAACCAAGGCAAACCATTCAACATCATAGTAACCCAAACTTATGCCCCAACCTCTAATGCTGAAGAAGCTTAAGTTGAAAGTTCTATGAAGACTTACAAGATCTCCCAGAACTAACACCAAAAAAGACGTCCTTTTCATCATAGGGGACTGGAATGCAAAAGTAGGAAGTCAAGAGATACCTGGAGTAACAGGCAAGTTTGGCCTTAGGGTACAAAATGAAGCAGGGCAAAGGCTAACAGAGTTTTGCCAAGGAACACACTGGTCATAGTAAACACCCTCTCAACAACACAAGAGATGACTCTACACATGGACATCACCAGATGGTCAGTACTGAAATCAAATTGATTATATTCTTTGCAGCCAGAGATGGAAAAGCTCTCTACAGTCAGTAAAAACAAGACCTGGAGCTCTGATCATCAGCTCCTTATTGCAAAATTCAGGCTTAAATTGAAGAAAGTAAGGAAAACCACTAGGCCATTCAGGATATGACCTAAATCAAATCCCTTATGATTATACAGTGGAAGTGATGAATAGATTCAAGGGACTCGAGGGACTTGATTCAAGGGTTATGGTAGACAGAGTGTCTGAAGAACTATGGATGAAGGTTTGCAATGTTGTACAGGAGGTGATGGCCAAAACCGTCCCCAAGAAAAAGAAATACAAGAAGGCAAAGTGGTTGTTGGAGATGCCCTTACAAATAGCTGAGAAAAGAAGAGAAGTGAAAGGCAAAGAAGAAAGGGAAAGATATACCCAACTGAATGCAGAGTTCCAGAGAAGAACAAGGAGAGAAAATAAAGCCTTCTAAAATGACTAATGCAAAGAAATAGAGGGAAACAATAGAATGGAAATGACTAGCGAGCTCTTTTAGAAAATTGGAAATACCAAGAGAATATTTCATAAAAAGAGAGGGACAATAAAGAACAAAAATAGTATGGACCTAACAGAAGCAGAAGAGATTAAGAAACTGTGGCAAGAATACACAGAAGAACTATACAAAAAAGCTCTTAATGACCCAGTTAACCATGATGATGTGGTTATTCAGCTAGAGCCAGATATACTGGAGCATGAAGTCAAGTGGGCATTAGGAAGCACTACTACAAACAAAGCTAGTGAAGGTTGATGGAATTCTAGCTGATCTATTTCAAATCTTAAAAGATGATGCTATTAAAGTGCTGCATTCAAAATGCCAGCAAATTTGGAAAACTCAGCAGTGGACACCAGGACTGGAAAAGGTCAGTTTTCATTCCTGTCCCAAAGAAAGGCAATGCCAAAGAATGTTCAAATTACTGTACAATTGCACTAATTTCACATGTCAGCTAGGTTATGCTCAAAATCCTTCAAGCTAGGCTTTAGCAGTATGTGAATCAATAACTTCCAGATGTACAAGTTGGATTTAGAAAAGGAAAGGAACCGTAGATCAAGTTGCCAACATATGCTGGATCATAGAAAAACCAAGAGAATTCCAGAAAAACAGCTACTTCTGCTTCATTGACTGTGCTAAAGCCTTTGACTTTGTGGGACACAACAAGCTGTGGAATATTCTTAATGAGATAAGAATGCTAGACCACATTACCTGCCTCCTGAGAAGACTGTATGCAGGAGAAGAAGCAACAGTTTGAACTGGACATGGAACAATGGAGTGGTTCAAAATTGGGAAAGGAGTATGTCAAAGCTGCATATTGTCACCCTGCTTATTTAACTTCTATGCAGAGTATTTTGTATTTATGAGTTTGAGTTGAAGGCTTCATTTCATATGTTGGCTTTTGGGGCAGAATTCACAGCTTTGCTCTAAGTTTATAATGTGAATTTTGACGTTGTTTAAGGAGCTTTAAGTAGAGGCCAGTCTTGAAATAACTTCTGACCAGAGGACTGGGTGATAAGGCATTTCCTTGAGTGTGATGCAGATAGCAATTCTTTTCTTAATGTCCAAATATTATTTTTCATCAAGCTTGTAGAAAAGCTTTCAATCTGCCCTAATTTTTACCAATGAATCTAATAGACCTGGATTAAACTTCAGGAAGATGAGAACATAAATTTCATTCCTTGTAGTATTAGGATTCGTATTCTTTCCAGCTGTAATAACCTCTAGACTTCCACAAAATTGAAAACCTTTAAATAGCCTTTCACAACCTTTCAGCGGAGTAATGAAGTTTTAAGTGCTCACCGGGGATTTTTCAGTTCAGAAAAATCTAAGCAGCAGTAGATATTAAAATCTAATGTTTACTTCAACTCTTTTACGGCCTAATGGGTTTTTCTGACAGTGTAATTTTTAAAAGGTTGGGTTTCATTTATTAATATAGTGTACCCATGCTGGAAACCTTTATTCTTTAAGGTCTCTGATGAGAGTCTTATGGTTAAACCTTGGTTGAAAGCCAGAGGGATCAGCAGGAACAAGGAAAACAGACCTGCAAAACGACTTGCGAAGGCTGCCCCAAGCAGGTTGTTTTGGGTTTAGAAAATGGAGAAAAGTCTTCTCTTTATGACTTAAACACTACAGGAGGTGAAAAACCAAATGCAGGATGGAGAGCCCCTGCGTGCGCCTAATTATGAATGTGTGAGTCACCAGAGTTCACACAGTTACTCACAACCAAAAGGTCTGCCTTGGAAACCCAGCTGTTCACTAAACCGATGGGAGGAGGCTGTTCTCTGGAGCTGCTCTACCAGGGGCCAGCAGGAGGGTGTTTGGAAACCAAGGGGAAAACGCAGGGAGAGCAACAGGCGAGCCCACACTGAAGCCGAGGGCGGACGTGATTTGGAAAGATTCCACTTGCACACTGTGTGCTGAAACCAGCACACAGACGAAGTCTGCATGAGCTCCAACCACGTGGTAATAAAATAACAAATGCCACTTCTCATATGCATAATGCCTCCATGTAGTTAACGGAGATTTGCAAGATAAGTACACTAGAGTGGCAAGGGGCAGGATTTATTTTCACTGACTATGATGTAGTAAAGCTACTCTCAGGTTTATATATTATCCAGTGTGCTATTTTAAATTATAAAATAAAAGTGCCACTTGAGGATGTAATTGAAAATAATATTGTAAAGTAAAGGAGCTTGATGGTCATAAAGAATAGATAGTTTGGCGTGTTTTTCATCTTCACATTTCACAAATAGATGGTTTTGTTCTCGAGTATTTATTTGCCTCCCAAGTTGGAATCTTATTCTAATAGATAAAGCAATTTTGGGAAACATAGAAAAGGTCGTGAATTATCCTTTTAACAATTTTATAATGGTATCAGAATTCATTATAACTACTATATGAGATGCATTCATGGTTTTTAGAGAATTTAAAAAATTCAGATAAGGAAAACCAAAGCTAAAATTGCTTATAATTGCAATAGCCATAGGCCAAAAAAAAAAATCTAAGTATTTGGATTATAACTTTTTAGTAGATTCTATTTAACATTATGTCCTGGATATTTTTATTTATCTGCTTCTATATTAATCACATAACATTGCTTTGATTGTTCTGCAGTAAAACAACTCTTATTTTGATAAGGACCCAAATAAGAATCATTAGAAGCCATGTCTCATTCTGTTCAAACGTTTTTATTTGAGTGATTAATTCTAATCTTGACATCTCAATCAAGATCCTCTTCTGTTTATCTGGCCACCTTGGGATATCTCCATTTCGGGGCTACCATAAATCTCATATATAATCACTTCTCCCAAATATCTCTCACATCAGTGACTACGGCTCTTCCAAGCATTTGCCCCATCATGTCTAATTTATTGTCATTAACCTTCTAATCTACTATATCTTTTTTCTCCTAACTTCAAATATTACTCCTTGATGCCTAAGTGATTGATTAACTAATTCATTTCACTGAGTCACTCAGTAAGTATGTATTGTACACTGACTATGTACTAGGCAATGTGCTAGGCATGGGGGATGTGAAACAAAATTTCAGCCTACCTTAGAAGTTGCCATTCTAGTGAGAATAGATACATTTGAACTGTGGTGTTGGAGAAGACTCTTGTCCCTTGGACAGCAAGATCAAATCAGTCAATCCTAATGGAAAGCAGTCCTGAATATTCATTTGTAGAACTGATGCTGAAGCTGAAGCTCCAATACTTTGGCCACCTGATGTGAAGAACTGACTTTTTGGAAAAGACTTTTATACTGGGAAAGATTAAAGGCAGGAGGAGATGAGATAGTTGGATGGCATCACCAATTCGATAGACATGCATTTGAGCAAACTCTGGGAGGTGGTGAAAGACAGGGAAGCCTGGTGTGGTGCAGTCCAAGGAATCACAGAGTCGGATATGACTGAGCAACTGAACTGAACTGAACCCCACAATTATGAAATGATCAGTAGAAACCTAGAACAAGAAATACCTTGGCCTTTCTGAAGGACTCAGAAAAGATTCCCTCTTTTATTTATTAATTTATTAATTTTTTATTTTTTAATTTTTTAAAATTTTCTTTACTTTATTGTGTTGGTTTTGCCATACATTGACATGAAACCGCCATAGGTTTACATATGCTCCCCCTCCAGAACCCCCCTCTCTCCTCCCTCCCGATTCCCCCCACTGGGTCATCTCAGTGCACCAGCCCCGAGCATCAGCCCTGGGCTGGTGATTGATTTCACATATGATAATTAACATGTTTCAATGCCATTCTCCCATAACATCCCACCCTTGTCCTCTTCCATAGACTCCACGAGTCTGTTCTATACATCTGTGTTTCTTTTGCTGTCTTGCATGTAGGGTTCTCGTTACCATCTTTCTAAATTCCATATATATGCGTTAGTATACTGTATTGTTGTTTTTCCTTCTGGCTTACTTCACTCTGGATAATAGGCTCCAGTTCCGTCCACCTGAGTAGAACTGCTTCAAATGAATTTTTTTTAATGCTGAGTAATATTCCATTGTGTATATGTACCACAGCTTTCTTATCCATTCGTCAGTTGATGGGCATCTAGGTTGCTAAGATTCCCTCTTTTAAAAATAACAATATTTTTGTGTCACATCCATATAAAGACTGTTAACAGCCTTCTGTAGCAAAAAGTACAAAACCCTCAATTTGGCTTAAAGACTGTAAAATCAACCCCCCCTCCAATCTGTCTAATTCTGCCTCTCACTTCTCTGGACCAACCCTTCACTCCAGCTATCTCACCTCCCACCTATAAATGTTGTTGATCATACTCTTCCTCACCCAGAATATCTTCCTCATCCCTTCTGATTCTCCAGCCTTATTTATCCAGGCCCATTATTTTCATCCAGACTCCCTGACATGCCAACCATTACTGATCTTCCTCTGTTTTGGCCTTCCAAGGCAATTATTATAATGTTTCCCTTTCTGCTTAACTATTTTGTGTGTCTGTCCATCCTATATCCCTAAGTAGCCTGTTGAATCCTGGAGAAATGATTTCTTTATAAATTCAGCACATTTCACAGCACTACATATGTTATATAATCTAAACAAATATTGTATTACCAGAAGGGTGAATAAGTAATTGCATAAACTACTTAACTCTGGTATATAGCACTTTATTATTGATTTAGTATTTTGTAACTACACCACAATGCATATCATGTATAGTGTGGGGTTTGCGTAATTGTTTCATACATGTTTCTACTTACCATCTACTTAGAGAGACTCAGGGAAACTCATAGTCAAGGAGCCTAACCTGAATTTACTGAGCATTTGACAAATATAAAATGAATGCCTACTGTGAAGTGCCAGACACTGAAAGAAATATTAGGGAGTCACTGGTGAGCAAGATTGTCATGATGCTTGCCCTCCCTGGAAATATAGTCTGTGATGTGATGAAGACTCCATCCAGAGAGACATGTGACATCATCAACTCAATAAACATGAGTTTGAGCAAGCTCTGGGAGACAGTGAAGGACAGGGGAACTTGGCATGCCGCAGTCCATGGGATTGCAAAGAGTAGGACAGGACTGAGCAACTGAACACCAATGAACGGTGCTAAGCAGAATCTAACAGTCTAGAAAGTCAGTAAAAGCTTCCCAGAGGCAACGAGATTTAAAATATATCCCGGCAGATAATGAGTCAACAAAGAGTAAATGGCAGAAGAAACAGAAAGCACAAAGGCTGGTGGGCAAAATGAGCGCGTCATATTTGAGGACTTAGGAAAATTTCAAAATGACTAGAACCCAAAATGAGAGGAATTAAAGGTGGAGCTGTGGGGGTCAGTGAGGGTGACATCATGTGGTAGACTTTGAGGTTGGTCCTAAGGGCGTTAGGAGCCTTTTAAGAGTTTAAAGAAGTGGATGACATGAGCATCTGTTCTCTAGAATGTTCTTTAGGCAAGGTGGAGGATGAAGGGAGGAGTAAAGATTAGTTGAAAGACTGTTGTGTTCGTCCAGGAGGAAGCTGATGATAGGCTAGAGTAGACTACTGGGGATGACATTGATGTAGAAATTACAGAACTGTGTCAGAGAAGCAATGCAGAGGACATGGTGTCAAGACATAAAAGTCACATAGTTATTGGTCTTGGAAAACACAATGCTTCTTGAATCAGGTAGATTTGGTTCAAGTTTAGGTTTTTGTTCTGTGGGTGACTTGGGCCAAACTATTTTGCCTTTTCTAGACCAGTTTCCTTGTCTACAATGGTGATTAGAGTTGGCTCATGGAAGCTGGGACAAAGGTGACCTCAATAAGAGAATATAGACAAATCTACTTCACACATTGTCTAGTGCATAGGAGATCCTCAGAAATCGTTAGTCCTTTTTCTTTCTTCTCTCCTCCACATGTGAGAAAACTATGTTATCAAGGCAGGTATCAGATCTCTAGCAAAATCTTACTTTATTCAGCCTTTCATTGGAAAGGTTTCTAGGACAACTATTTAGCTTTGTTCTGAGTAATATCTACCTGCATGATGGCAGAGGCTTATGTACAATTAAATAAGCCAAGTGCTATTGACAGATACAAAGCATAAGGCAGGAGAGAGGAATGGAAGGGATGGAGGAAAGCACACACAGAGAGAGAAATGGAAAATACAGAAATGAAAAGGAAAAGCATGAGTTTACAGGGTGCTCAGAATTTATCACCTGGATGATTTCTTCATTTTGATCATAAATTTATACAAGAGAATTTGCTTTGGGGAAGATTGAAAGCTTTCAAGGGTGCGAGCTTTCAGCAACTTACAAAGAAAGATATTCTTTTAGTGAAACTGTTTTTTGGCCTAACCTGGATGGAGCATGTGTTTATATTTGAAGGGTTGTTTCCAGCATTTATTTATCACTCCAGTAAAATGTTAGTTACACATACATTTTCCAGTTTTACACTTCAGACCAGTAATTTAAACTTTGTGGCAAAATAGTGAAATTACCAGAGTGACCACATTAAGCTTTTATTCCAGTAACTGTGAATTTCACTGGACTCTTTGTCATCCTCTGGTTACTCTCTATCCTGTGTAGCCTTGAACTTTCCTGACTATGTTGGTTGTCCCAGCAACTCTTTCTTTGGGGAATGTTTAGATTTCTAGCTTTCCATAAAAATCCACTTTACCCTATAAAGTTCAAGTATGCACGTGATCTGAAATCAGAGTGTTCCTCTCCCTTCTACCTGGTGGACACATGACCCAAGCTGGTTTGAATGCAGTCTTCCTCAGGAGCTTGACCACACCCATAAGAAAAGAGGTGCTAATTTCTATGAGATTAGGTAATGAAAGGGCAAGTGGACCACAAGAAGAGTTTCCTGCCTGAAACGGAAGCCAGTAGGGAAGAAGGTAGAGTTGAGGTATAGAGAGAACAAAAGAAGCCTTGATGATACTCTCTGAAAACCTGGACCCAGACACATCTGAATCCATCAACTCCTCCTATTGTTGAGTTATATGAACGAATGTGGTCCCTTGCTTTTTGCTTACGCTTTTTGCGCTGGCTTTCCATTACATCCAAAAACAACCTGACACTGCTTTTATGTTCTGCTGCTGCTGCTAAGTTGCTTCAGTCGTGGCCGACTCTGTGCGACCCCATATGGCAGCCCACCAGGCTCCCCCGTCCCTGGGATTCTCCAGGCAAGAACACTGGAGTGGGTTGCCATTTCCTTCTCCAATGCATGAAAGTGAAAAATGAAATGAAGTCACTCAGTTGTGTCCGACTCTTAGCAACCCCATGGACTGCAGCCTACCAGGCTTTTCCATCCATGGGATTTTCCAGGCAAGAGTACTGGAGTGGGGTGCCATTGCCTTCTCCACATAGACAAAAATATTTGCTAAATGACATCTAGAAATGTTTTTTTAGAATTCTATCTAGATCAACCCTTTAACCCAGTTTTATATCTTTCTCAAAAATGTCAATTTGACAGAACATTAAATAAAGGTGCTTTCACTCAACATAAGTTATAGGAATTTACAAAAGAATGTTTGTTGCTTTATAGATTCAGGATATGGTAGAAGCTGTGTAGCTTATTGGAAAGCACACACATTTTGAAGATAGACCTGGACTAATATGATATCATCAACCACCTTATAATTTTTCACATGTATTAATAGCTATGTTAAGCCTCAAATTTCTCATCGATAAAAGGAGAATGACAATGTATCCTCACTTCAGGGAAGATTAAATGAAACTCCATTGATAAAGTATTAACACCACCACGGGGATGAACTTGGGGAGTATTATGCTAAAGTCAGAGAAAGACACAAATGCTGTAAGGTATTACTTATCTGTGAAATATACAAAATACAACAAGGGTCCCAGAATATTGCAAAACAGAAATAGAGTCACAGATATAGAGGAAAAACTAGTGGTTACCAGTGGGGAGAGGGAAGAGCAGAGGAGCAAGATAGAAGTAGGGGACTAAGAGGAACAAACTATTACACACAAAATAAATAAGCTATAAGGATATATTGTACAACACAGGGAATATAGCCAATATTTTATAAATGGAATATAACCTTTAAGTATTTTGAACCTCTATGCTGAATAAAAAGAAAGTACTAATTCCTAGAGGGTAAGGAGTCAATAAAAGACGATTACATTCCTTGCCCTCAGAATGATATCTGGCACACATTGCATGTCTTGTCACTATTTGAATCAGATGGAAATATCTGGTACCCTGTGAGGGTTCATCATACAACAATCAGTATGATTGTGTGATGATGATGGTGTACACATGGGCTAGCAGACCGAGTCACACACCAGAAAGAAAGTGATCTGGTAACCTCACAAGAAAACTGTTGAAGCTATTCCCTACCCAAAGCAGACTCCTGACATCATGGAAGCCAACAAGTAAGTAGCTTACTAGAATATTTTTTTATAACCCAGAACATAAATGAAAGCCACACCTTTTTTTTTATTAGTACTAACGAGTAATTGGAGAAGGAAATGGCAACCCACTCCAATATTCTTGCCTGGAGAATTCCATGGACAGAGGAGCCTGGTGAGCTATGGTCCATGGGATCACAAAGAATCAGACACAACTGAATGATGAGTAATAATGAGCACGCACTGAGTACTGTGTTAGATGCTAGGAATGTGATGAGTATTAGTAACAGTAGCATGATTAGTAACAGCTAAGTTTTCTGAATGTTCTCCTTGTCCCAGGTACTCACTCGCAGGTACTCACTCATTTGAACTCACTACATGTTTTAGTTCATTCATTCTCCCTAAAGTTCTGGCACTGGCAGTATTATTATCATCACATTTTACAGATTGAGGAAACTGGGACATAGAGCATTGAGAGAACTTATCTAAGGGCAGGCAGCTAAGTGGAGCCAGAACCCAGACCCTGTTGCTCTGGTTCTGGGACCCACAGCTGCTAAGTTTTAAGATCCTTTTTAAAAAAAATTTTAATTGATGTACAGTTCATTTACAATATTGTATTCGTTTGAGGTCTACAGCATAGTGATTCAAAATTTTTATAGATTGTACTCCATTTAAAGTCTATTGCAAAATATTGGCTGTATTCCCCATGCTGTGCAATACATCCTTGCAGGTAATTTATTTTACACATAGTAATTTGTACCTTTTAATCCTCACCCATATCTTGTGCCTCTCTACTCCCTCTCTCCATTGGAAACCACTAATTTGCTCTCTGTGCTATTCAGATCTTAAAGAGCCGCCAAAATGTGAAGACCAGAGGATGTGGTCTAATAGTAGACATGAGGAGGAGAGTGTGCAGTGGAATGGTGTTTTATTTATCCTCAAGAATGAATAAGTCATGGAAAGGTATATCAGAACTCAAGCTGGGTTTTCTCAGCTTAAAGACGAAGGGTTCCATGGTCAAGTAAGTACCAGGAATTCCTGTACCTTCTTGGGAATTCTTGGTGATTAAAGTATATTAAAGTCACTGATAAGTCCTGCAATGAAAAAAAAAAAAAAAGACAAGGCCAGATCTGGAAACAACATGAGGGTGTTTTCAAGATCTTCTCCTCCCTGCAAGGCCTTTCCAACATGCTCTGGCCTCCTTGGACACAAGGGTCCCAGAATTATCCTTCCTTCCTCCCTTTATCCTTGTCCCCATCACATGCCTTTTTGTTAGTGAATATTTACTCTTTGAATATTAATAGTTCTTACTTAATTCTTGTGAAAGAGATTGGAGACACAAATTCACACAGGTGTTGAGGATTAATCATCATTCCATGGTCCTTCCCTAAAGTAATGAATCTTATTTCTTTCCTCGTAAGCCAGTAAATAGTTCCCTAACTATTCTTCCAGACTTTAGTCTCTGCTCCTTTATTTTGGACACAGCACAAAGGCTAAGCTTTTCCAATGCTGCTTTGAGTGACTTTCCGATTCCAAAATTTATGGCTGCCCATTTACAATAGAAAAAAGTTCAAAAAAAAAGAAAAAGAAATGGAGCATTTGATACTCTCAACATCTACCTCAATCTATCTTTTGGATGTGTTTTCTGCCATGACCTTACACCTGTTTTTCTGTTTCCTATACACATCCATGTGCTCTAGCCTCCTCACTGTTGCATATACTCTTCCCTAAACCTAGAATCTTCTTTTCCTCATCTCCTGCTTTCAGTTCATTCATTTACATTTGTTGAGCCTTTGCTGCAGGCCAGTCATATTCTGTGTGTGTTAGTCACCCAATCATATTGGACTCTTTGTGACCCCCAAGGACTGTGGCCCTCCAGTTTCCTCTGTCCATAGAATTCCCAAGGCAAGAACACTGGAGTGGGTTGCCATTCCTGTCTCCAGGGGATCTTCCCAATCTGGGAATCGAACCTGGGTCTCCTGCCTCGCAGGTGAATTCTTTACCACGTGAGCCACTAGGGAAGCCCTGTCATATTCTAGACCCTAAGAATACAGCATTAATCAAGTGGGACAAGGTATCTACTTCCATGGAGATTTTATCCTAATGAGTGAAAACAGTAAACAAATAAACACAATAATTTCAGAGAGTGATAAGTGCTCTGAAGATAATAAAGCAGTGATGTGATAGAAACTGAGTGGGACGTGTCATATCATTGAGCGTTCAGGGGAAGATATTTCTGAGCGCTGATGTTTGATCTCAAGAAGGAGTCAGCCATGTGTAGATCAGAGAGTTCCAAGGAGAGAGCTCAGCAAGTACCCTCAATATTCAGATATCATCTACTTTTGAAGGCCTAGTTCAGAAGCAATCTCACTCTCAAACTTTCTTTTATCTTCCCACCTGAATTTCAGTCCATAATATTTTTTCTTCTTTGCAGTACTTAACTACTTTATGCCTTGGTTGTTAGCTATTTATGCACAAATATTTCTACCCTATTAGAATTTCCAGTTCTTTAAAATATGCTCTTCTTTTTATCACCTCCTATGGTTTGCCAATAAAGGTCCAACAAGTCAAAGCTATGGTTTTCCCAGTAGTCATGTATGGATGTGAGATTTGGACTATAAAGCTGAGTACCAAAGAATTAATGCCGTTGAACCGTGGTGTTGGAGAAGACTCTTGAGAGTCCCTTGGACTGCAAGGAGATTCAACCAGTCCATTCTAATGGAAATCAGTCCTGAATATTCACTGGAAGGATTGATACTGAAGCTGAAACTCCAATACTTTGGCCACTTGATACAAAGAACTTTGGAAAAGACCCTGATGCTGGGAAAGATTAAAGGCAGGAGGAGAAGGGGACGACAGAGAATGAGATAGTTGGATGGCATTACTGACTCGATGGATATGAGTTTGAGCAAGCTCTGGGAGTTGGTGATGGACAGGAAAGCCTGGTGTGCTGCAGTCCATGGGGTCATAAAGAGTCGGACACAACTGAATGACTGAACTGAACTGATGCTTAGTGCAATGTTAATACAGACACTCAAATATTTCTTGAATAAGAGGATATAGGAATGAATGAATAAACAAAGGAAAAATGGTGGAATTTTTTTCACTTGTGGAAGGTATCAGGAAGACAAATAGTAGGGATACAGTCTTGGAAGGCCTCAAAAATTGCCACAAAACCTATACATGAAGCTCGTTCTTATGGAGAATAGAATTCTCCAATTTCCAGCTGGCCCATTTTAGAGTAAGTTTAAAATAAATTTTTTGTTTCTGATGAGTGATTTAAGCTTCTGTCTTTCACCGGTCATGCTACGTTTTTCTATGGGGTAGACTCCAAAGCCATAAGGAAATTCTGCAAAGATGCGGCACAGTCTGGAGCCTGGGCATGCTTTGATGAATTTAATCCTATAGAGCTGGAGGTAATTGTAGTACCAGTTTCTTAGTAAAGTCGGTATTCAATGAAAGTGACAAGTCTGACAACTTCATTAACAGCACTGACATTAAGCAACACTGACTGTATCTTACAGTTAAATAGAGAAGGAAAATTACAATTTTGGTACATTTTAATCAAGCTCCGCTGGAAGTCCCTGTCAGATCTGTCCTTGTTATATCATGTGCTTTTTCCAGCATGCTCTTCCTTTAAGTGTTGCTGGGGAGATGTTCCTCTCCCAGCCCCCTCTCTGCATAGTAACCATGGGAGGTTCAGGAGGAGATGTTGCATAGTGTTCACAATAGATTAACTGTGAGCTCTCTCTCTGGCATGGTACCTGCCACTCACAGTGTCCAACAGACAGTTGCTAACTTTCATCTGTGGAATGCTCACAGTCAAGGAAAGATGCCTTAACGCAGTGTTTATTACCTTTCTAGAACTGCTTCTGCCTTCAGATGTATTCCTGTAGGCTGAAATGCCTTTGTTCTTGACTGAGAAAGAATCCTGAATAGAGAATTAATTTCACTTCCCCAATTAACCTAAGAAAATAAACGTGGAGAAATATAGCAAGAAATAGTCTATAAGACAGAGGAATGACACAATTAGTGTGTCATGTTTTAGCAACAAATGCAGTCCAAGGCTTAAAAAAAATAGTTGAATTTTTATTCAAATGTCTTGTTGAAATCACATCTTTTTGAAGTGGTGAGAACATGCCTTTAAAAATACTATAAGGGATTTTTTCGTTTTTCCATTTCATATATTTACCTTATGTCTATGACAATAATGCATTTGGTAAGAAGTCACCATTTTGACATCTTTCCTTTGAAATGTCTTTATTTTATACATTTGCTTCTTGTCAATGTTTTGAATATGTCATCCCTTTGAATGCATTCTCTGGGCTTGTGCTTGTGTGTGGTATCTAACAAACAGTTCTTCAAGGGACGTTGTAAAATTGTTTGACATCCAGACTTAATTTTTAAAGTTGCCCAATAAGATTTGTATAGAGTTTTAAGTTTTTCTCTTCCTTTATTATCCCTTTTGCAATGCAACTTTTCCCCCAACGCATCAGTAACCTTTGACATTTAGCCCCATGTGCCCGATCATACACTGAAAACTGGTAATAATGAATCCAATTCACAGGGGGAGCTGATCTGTCACCTAATTTCCCTGAGACAGGGTGTCATAGGGATAATGCCAGTGTGTCCACAATGACATAGTTGGGTCAGCACTATTGGGATATGACACAATTTTAAGAATGTCCATGTCAGAAGGACAGTGTTTGGCTTCCATCAAGGAAAGACATACACCTATATAAAATATGAATTGTATACTCAAAACACATAGGAAGAAGTGGCTGTGTGAAATCTTTTTATACCTTTGTGCCATTTTCCTCTTACCCTCTGAAGAGTTCCCACAGGACCAGCACTAAGCTTCTCTTCATTAGAACCCAGATTTCAATTTCAATTTTAATTAGAATAGATGACTAGAATACTTACCATTCTCTGTAGTTTCTGCATAAAGCTAATCAGCATCTAGAAGCATGCTCCATGTTTTCACAAAAAGATTAGGATCTATTCCACAAAGATTCACTGCTATCCATAAAATTATTTTATATCCACCATACCACTATTTTTGTGGATGAGTCATTTTTGGAAGAAAATATTGCTTTTCCATTTATATAGTCACAAAACCCAGCAGAAAACTTGATTTTAAATATGTGCAAACCTTCCATTTTTATAAGATCATAGTTTTACTAATACACATCCCATAAATCCCCAGAATACTTCCCCGCCACCAGTACTTCAGATATAACTTTGAATATTGTAATATTTTCTACAAAGTAAAAGGAAATGTTAATAAGCACCCTATACATGCTATCTGTAACCCAAACTGGTTCCATGGTAATAAATACAGATCTGAGTGATCACATTTAATGACTGTGTAACCAGCACCTACAGTTTTGCACTTTAGAGTTTACAACACAATTACACTCACTCATTCATTCACTTAGCAAGTATTTACCAAGCTATTCTGGGTCAGGGACTGTTCTATATTAGGAAGGTAGGAGGCAGATTCAGAGTGAATAAGACTGACAAAGCCTGACCACATACTCCTTACATTTTCTCAGCTGGTTAGAAAAACTCCTATCCAAATTTTACAGACTGAAAGAACTCAGGCTCAGAGAACTAGGCCACTTGTCTATCATCATCACACAGCTGAGTGGCCAAGCTGGGAATTACGTCTACAGTGTCTTCTCTCCAAGGTCAATGTATTAGATAACAGAAAAAATAGGTACGAAATTCAAGGTTCTCCTTAAGACAGTTTTTTTCCTACATGTTTACTATAGAACAAATTTATCTTAAAATCATAACAAATATCAAGAACAACTCAAGTAGAAAAGAAAAATAAAATAAAACATGGCCATTCTCTGGTGCAACTGGTGCTTCACTCCTTCTTAGCTAACTTTGTTCCCTCCAAAAAATGAAAACAACTTAGACATTTATGGTTATTATAAAATTTATGCATGCTGTTTGCTATGAACTGAATGTTTATGTCCCTCAACATTCTCACATGGAAGCACCAGCCCATAATATGTTGGTATTTGAAAGAGGGCCCTTTGGGAGGAAGTTTGGTTTAGATAAGGTCATGAGGAGGGCCCCCATGATGGGCTTATTACCGATGAAAGAAGAGGAAGCGGGACCAGAGTTCATTCTCTCTGTATCTCTCCATCTCTACCAGAGTTCATTCTCTCTGTATCTCTCCATCTCTCTTCCATGTGAGGTCACATTAAGAAGGCAGCCATCTGCAAGCCAGAAAGGGGACCCTCACCAAGAATTGAATCTGTTGGCACTTTGATCTTGAACTGCTCAGCCTCCAAAACTGTGAGAAATAAATGTCCGCAGTTTAAGCCTCCCAGGCTATACTATTTCGTTTTAGCAGACAAAGTAGACCAATACAGTTATAAAAGAGAAATCAAAATATTGAAAAGAATGGTGAAATGTAAAAATAACACAATTTCACCATCCAGAGATAACATTATTGCTCTATCTCAGTACATATATATCCATATACTTATAATTATTAAAATATGATCAAACTGTACACATTCCATGTTAATAAATAGAGGTCCATTTTTAAAGACTCTATAGCATTCCATTCTGGGTAATATCATAATTTATTGAACCCATCTCCTTTTAATAGACGTTCAACTTTTAACTAAACAGCAGCCAAAGTTAACATCCTTTCATAAATATCTTTACGTATTTGTCCATCTGTTGCCATTGTATAAATTCTTAGGGGTGAAATTGATTGGGTGTAATCATGGGCACATTTTATTAGTCATACATATGTCAGTTTATAATTTCTACCAACAGCGTATGGGGCACCCCTCCCTCATGCTCTTATCTGATAGGCAGAGGAAAAAGCAATAGCAATGCTGTTCTTTTTATGTTTCCTTTTTCCCGCATACCAGATTAATACACATACATTACAGAGAATTGAGAAAAGTATGCCATGCAGCAAGTAAGCCTGAGCACCACAGCTATTGAACCTGTGCTCCCGAGCCCAGGAGCTGCAGCTCCGGAGCCCACATGTCGTAGAGCCTGTGCTCTGCCACAAGAGAAGCCACCACGATGAGACGCTGGCACATTGCAACTAGAGAGCAGGGCGCAACTAGAGAGAAGGGCGCAGCAACAAAGACCAAGCACAGCCAAAAATAGATAAATAAATAAATAAAATTATTTATTAAATTAATAATGGTACATCTAAGAGGTAAATCAACATTCTGCTATATATCTTTACATTAATTTTAATGTTATAACTTTTTAAAGTTGTGCTTATTCTGTAAACATACTTTTGTGTTCTTCCTTTTTCAAACCAAACTTTTTAATTGAAAGGATTATGTATACAGAGAAAACTTTACAAGCCATAACAATGAATTTTTGCAAACTAAATGTATCTATGTAACCACCATCCAGGTCAAAACCAGAACATTATCAGCACCTAACTTTGCCCACCAGAAGTCTCCCTTGAAGTCCTTATCAGTTAAATCCCCCCAGAAGTACCCACTATTCTCACCTCTATTACCATAGCTTAGTTTTGTCTGGTTGTGAAATTAGACATTATGTTCTTTCATTTCCGTTTTTTCACCCAATGTATATACCCACATTGTTGCATGTAGCTAGCAACAGTCTATTGCTTTTAATTGTTATACTGCTATATTATTACAACATTGTACCACTATTTATCTTTTCTACTGGTGATGGACATTTCGGTTGTTTCCAATTTAAATTATTATAAATAATACTATAATAACATTCCTCCCCAACATCCCCTCCATCTTCCTTTTCTGGACCACCTGATTTCCAAAGCCTACTGTACAAGTACCACTCTGGGAATTCCATTTGCTCCTGTCCCTTGGCTGAATTCTTACCTGGATTCCATAGCTTCCTCATTCTGGATTTAATTTCTTATCTTTATGGATTCATCTCCAGTAGCTTCCTGAAAAAGATACAGATGAAATACATTTTTTGATATCTCACAGGTTGGAAAACATTTTCTCTTTGAATTGTAAAACCATTGCTCCACTTTTTCTAACCTTTTATGTTGCTAATGTGAAGTCCAATATCATTCTCATTCTAGATCCTCGTAATCTCCAGTGTTGGGAAATTCTGTGATACTGTGCCATCTAGTATATTTTATCCCATTCAGTTGGTTCTTTCAATGATTATACACACATTTTTCAATTCCTGGAGATTTTCATTATTATTTCTTCCATAATTTCTTTCCCTCTATTTCCTTCAGTTTCCCTCATTCTAGCATTATGACAAAAACTATTACCAATTAGTGTGTATTTTGTTTTAATTCTTGGGAAACCTCCTGAACTTAAATCATTTTTGCTTTCCTTTTTGGAAGATCTCTTAACTTAATCTCCAATTACTCTATTGACTTTTTAAAATGTTGTGCTAATTTATTTTTAAAGTCCAAGAGCTATTAAAGTCCAAAATTTTCTATTTTTTTAGAGTACATCCTGTTTTTCTTTTATTTATTTAAGTAAATGACTTGCTGTTTTTTATTCATTTTTTATTTTGTTATATATTTTTATTTCCTTTAAATCCCCTTTTAAGCTGCTTTTTTGTTTTGATCTCTTTATGTAATTAGAGAACTTACTAAAAAATCTGTGGATTATTGGCTACCTGTTTGTATTTTAAAATAAAGCACTAAAAAGCCATCTAGTCATGGGCCAGTCTGATAGCAGATTTCACTGTGAAGTTATTGGTAGTTGTATTGGGTGATCCTCTAATGTTAAAGTCCACAGGGGTTTTATTCTTGGGAGACTCTGTTTCCTCAAAGAGGACTCCTTTGTTGTCTTTGCTGAAGGGTATAATTCTTACAGCTAGGATTTTGTAAGCCGGGGTATGAAAGATGCTGCTCTTCTCACCACTGTGTATGTGTGCGGGGAAGGGAGTGGTGGGGAGGGGTGTGTGTGAGTCCAGGACTCATGGGAGCTCTATCAGCCAGCCTTTCCACTTCTCTAGCGATACTGGGCAAGTCATTAATCTTTCTGAACTTCTGTTTTCTTATCAATAGTAATTCCAATTTCATGGGGTGCTATGAGAATTAACACCCTATGGATTAGACTCCCTGGTGGCTCAGATGGTAAAACGTCTGCCTGCAATGCAGGAAACCCGGGTTCGATCCCTGGGTCAGGAATATCCACTGGATAAGGAAATGGCAACCCACTCCATTACTCTTGCCTAGAGAATTCCATGGATAGAAGAGCCTGGTGGGCTATAGTCCATGGGGTCACAAAGAGTCAGACATGAGTGAACGACTTTACTAAGAATTAAACCAGATATTGTGCATATAATATTGAACATATAGGTTGTATATAACCCAGTGAACATTCTAGCAGTTATCATTTTCATTGTTAGTATTACAATTGCTATTATAATTATAATCAATTTCACAATGGCAAGAATCTTCTTGGGTGTTATTTCACATCTCTTAGCAAAACAACTTGCTGTAAAGGTGAAAACGGGAAAGAGAAAGAGTTAAAATCATATTGTCCAGATTATATCACAATTTATTTTTAAAAGCCTCATCCAGGGACTTCTGAGGTGGCCCAGTGGTTAAGAATCCACCTGTCAATGCGGGGAACACTGGTTCAATCCTTGGTCTGGGAACCAAGATCCTACATGCCATGCAGTTCACTGTAGCTCAGATAGTCAAGAATCTGCTTGCAATGCAGGAGACCTGGGTTTGATCCCTGAGTCAAGAAGATCCCCTGAATAAGGAAATGGCTACCCACTCCAGTATTCTTTCCTGGAGAATTCCATGGACAGAGGTGCCTGGTGGGCTACAGTCCAAGGGGTCACAAAGTCAGACACGACTGAGAGACGAACACAGTTACCTACCAATGCCACGGGGCAACTAAGATCAGGGGAGCCACTAAGTCAGTTATTCGTAAGACCAGTAGTTTGCAAATATTTTCTTTCTATAAATGGCCAGATAGTAAATATCTTAGGATTTATGGGACAAACTCTCTCTGGCACATTTTATGACACAGTGCCACAAAAGCAACCAAGGGCAACTTATAAACAAATGGACACAGCTGTGTTCCTAATAAAACTTTATTTAAAAAATAGGTGGTGACCTAATTGGACTTGAAGGCTATAGCTTGCTAACTTTGCTTAAGAAAAATGTCTTCTGTTGAAATGCTCTAGTTGGCTTAATTAGCACTATTTTGGCAACTCTTTCCAATTCTTTCTGACTCCTTGTGACCCCATGGACTCAGCCCACCAGACTACTATGTCCATGTAATTCTCCAGGCAAGAATACTAGAATGGGTTGTCATGCCCTCCTCCAAGGGGTCTTCCTGACCCAAGGATTGAGCCTGCATCTCTTATGTCTTCTGCACTGACAGGTAGTTCTTTGCCACTAGCCACCTGGAAAGCCCATTTCTATAAACAACAACCCTAAATTCTCAATGGTTTATTGCAATGGATGTATATTTCACTCTTGGTAGGCTGCCTTCCAACGGTGCTTTGGGGATCCTATTTCCTTCCAACTTGTGGCAATCCCATCTCACAGGGTCCTTGAGAGACCTTTGCTGGATCCTTTGCATCCAGCCAATCCTTGAGTAAAAAGATAGAATGAAGGGGATGTGGAACTTCTCATGGCCAGGCTACACTTGAACCCACCTATTACTATGAGAAATATAGTAACTTCTTGTAAAAGAACCCAGTAAAGATTTGAAGATTGATGAACATCTAGCCAATAGATACCAAAAGAGAGAGAGAGACGACTTGGAAGTAAAAAAAAACGAGCCATTCAGCCTCTGCAGAGTATTTTCTCTCCAAAAATTCTGAATCATGCTTCAGGGATAGCTACATAATTTGTTGGGTAAAGTAAACAATGAGACCCCTTGAACAAAAACCAAGTAAAAAGCTTTTCCTTCCTTCTGTCATTTCTCTAGAGCTTTCATTGTATCTTCTTAATTTGTATTTAACGTTTCATTCTCTTAGTCATGAGGATACTCACAAGGAAAGAGTGTTCATAGGCACCCAGGACTCACCAATAATTCAGCCCATGAGGTTTATTCTGGACCCTGGTTCCCCTATGTATAAACTGAAGTCCCCCTCCTCCCAGTGCCACCCCCAGGGTGGAGGGGTAAGCAGCCAAGTCTCAGCCTGGGGCAGATTAGCCTGCTGTTGAGTCAAGACTCCAAACCCCAGCTCCTGCTCTGTTGTCATCAACCTTCACTTACAAAACACATATTGAAGGATAAAATTATTGAGAATTTCAAGATGGTAACCACACAGAATTAAATGCCAAAAGGGGGGCCCCATTTGAGTGTGGAGTCCTATACAACTGCACTGGCCATATCCCATGAGGCCAGCCCTGCTCTCCTTTAGCTTGACCCCTTGCTGAAGGAGAAAGACCTAAAGATTCCCACTTCAAGAAGTTTAATAAGACATCAAACTCAGAGTATCAAACCCAGAGCCACTCCTGCTCCTACCCAGCTTTTTTTCAAACTTCTTCTGCAGAAAAGACATTACATCTTGGCCAAGATTATGAATTTGGCCAAGAATTGAATTGGCCTTTAACAAGACAACCCTTAGTTCTGAATTGTCTAAATTATTCCATGGTAAGGAAATGCTAATGGATTCAGACCTTCAACATTGCATCATTCTATTGTTTTTCATATATAACATTTATTCCTATTTTAGAAGTCATTCAGGAAGTTAACCATCCTTTCACTATTTATTCTGTGCTAATAACACTGGGAAAGGCACTATAGAGTTAGGGTGGAGAGTTCTGACTGATTGATATATAATTCTACTTTAAGGATTAGCTGTATGACCTTAAGCACTTTTAAGAGTCCCCGTTTTCTCATCTGCAAAATGGGTTTGATAACATCCACTTCACAGTATCACAGCGAGGATGGCAAAAATATGACAGGTGTACAGATCTTGGCATGTAGTAAGCTATGCCCTGCTGATAATTCCAGTCATTATTATTGGGAGGTGGGGGGGAAACATCTTCAGTATGCATGTGTGCTAAGTGGATCAGTTACGTCTGACTCTTTGCATTGTGTGGACTGTAGCCCTCCAGGCTGCTCTGTTCATGGGATTCTCCAGGCAAGAGTACTGGAGTGGGTTGCCATGCCTTCCTCCAGGGAATAAACACAACCCTTAACCTGCAAGATTAGAAGTGTTGAGGGAGAATAAGTTCTAGACAAAAACTGCAAAGCCAGTCAGTAAATGCACAGAGCCACAATAACATGACAGACCACATGTGTTGTAGGAGTCGTAACAGTGGCATAGCAGTTTCTCATACAGATTTGAGACACTTGTCAGAGAGTCTCTGCAGACTCTTCCTGAGTCTGCTGGCTCTAAAGGTAAACACTTTTACATAATTTTCTTTGGGGCAGGAAGGGGCATGCAATTTAAACGCAAGGCTATTTGGTGGCTTAAGGATTTACAATGGGGCAATTATCTTTGTGGGTGAAATGTGAATGTGAATGCAAGCAAATAATGTAATACATGTACCCACAGTAAATAATAAAAATCAGGAAGTGTAAGTGGTTTCTGGATATTGCCTTACTGCTGCCATTCAGCCAGCATTAGTTACAAGCTATAAGCTCAATGGGGAAGAGGAAGCATCCTCATAAAATAAACATTTGCCTGTGAATTTTCCAGTTGAAGGAGAGGGCAGCTCTTAGCCTGGCTACCTCCACTGCACATGACGATTGGACATTAGTGAATCACATCGCCTGGGTCAGCCTAAAATTGTCTTATAATGAAACTGAGATATAATAGGAAGATGTGCTATTTTTGTATTTCCAAAGAAAGAAGCCTCTCATACAGCTGTGCTCCTGTGTTGAAAAGTGACCCTCAAAACAAGAAAATGATACAGGACCATCTAAGCTCTGAGATTAAAGGAGGCAATGAAACAGCCTTGTTTCTGCTTCATGAAAGGATGTTCTCACAATAGAAATACCTCTATGGTAACCAGTAATAAGAAAAGATCAAATCAATCTGCTTTCCCTGAACTGTGGTGATATTACACATAATTTTAAATATGGGAGCCCTACTTACCTCATCAGGTTGATTTTATTTTTGACTTCAAAAATTATCTAACTATTCTTACAGGGTCCATGTATAAAAATACAGATGTCTGCTCAGTTCTGTAATGTCCTAGCAGAGTACTGGAATTTCATTTAAATGTGGAAGATTAGAAGGAACAAAACTTGCAAATTTCCTAGTGGATCACAAGGCCTGTTATATGTTTGAGGATACTGTTACATAAGATATTTATATCTGACCATGAAGTGTATATGTCTGTCCTCTATGTCCCCAGAAACATGTCTAAACATGTTAGATTCTCAGTGAGAATAGAGGCCATTACATTTTAAATGTGTATGCCAACACTGTATTTGTAAATGTCAGAAATTCACTTCTATTACTGTTAGTTTCTTATGGCTGCTAAAACAAATGATCACAAACTTAGTGGCTTAACACAACATAAATTTATTAGTTCTGGAGGTCAGAAGCCTATAAATAGGTCCACAGGTCTACATTCCATTTGGAGGCTCTCAGGAAGACTCTCTTTCCTTGCTTTTTCTAGCTGCTAGAGGCCATCTGTGTTCTTTGATTCATGTCCCTTTCCCTCATCCTCAAAACCAGCTATGCAGCATCTTCTCTTTTCTCTGACCTCTAGTCTCCCTCTCACAAGGACCCTTGTGATTACATCAGACTCACCAGCATAATCCAGGGTAATCTGTCCTCCACAAAATCTCTCATTTAATAACATCTGCAAATTTTCTTTCACAAATTCACAGGTTATAGGGAGTAAGGTTGTTTTTTTGGTTTTGTTTTTTTAAATATGGACCATTTTTAAAGTCTCTAGCGAATTTGGTATAATATTGTTTATGTTCTATGTTTTGTTTTTTTCCCTGCGAGGCATGTGGTATCTTAGCTCCCCTATTAGGTATCCAACCCGAACTCCCTTCATTGGAAAGTGAAGTCTTAACCACTGGACTGCCAGGGAAGTCCTGGTTCTGGGAGTTAGAAGGGAGGCATCTTTGGGAGGACATCAGCCATCCTACCACCATTTCTGTCATCACCACGACTCTTTTTTCCACTTCATGCTTAAATGTTCATATAACTTTTTATTTTTTTTAAATATTTTTAATATTTATTTATTTATTTTCTCTTTACATTATCGTGTTGGTTTTGCCATACATTGACATGAATCCGCCAGACTTTATATATCAGCATATAAAAAGTTCAAGATTCTTCCATGGCTTAAATAAATAAACAGACCCTCTCTTGATGGCAAATCTTCCACTACCCACCCTTCCTTATCTTTCTTCCTATTCATACTCATGTAACTGAGCACACTAGCTACCCTATCTCTAGGACAACTTTCTTTTTTCCAGTCTTAAATCTTCACCTGCTGCTCCCCACCCTCCCTCAGTGTTTGGAAAAAGTCAGCAATGACATTTCCATTGTCAAAATCCTATCCTAACTTAACTTCTCAGTAGCATCCCATACTAATGATTCATCTTTTATTCTTCAGACTCCCTCTTCCTTGGATCTCATAATGGACATTTGTTGCTTTGTCACCCACGACTTTATCATGGTATGGGCTCTTGATTTTTTTCTAGGGAACCACTCTCTCCTTCAGTTTCAGTGATACTACATTTACCCCAGTGACTGGATTGGGCATGTGACTCAGGCCTAACCAAGCAGAGTGTCATCTGCGCTTGGCCACCAGTGATTGGTTCAGGGACAGGTAAACGGCCCCATCCCAGCCATGAGATGCAAGCTAGTAAAGAGAGAGACTTTTTCCAGCAGGATTATAGAAGCTGGCAGCCAGTTTGACAGTGACCAGAGTCTGTGAATGAAGCCAATACGGAGAAGAAACATAGAAAAGAGAGAAGGAAAACCATGTTGTGATGATTTCACCTCTTGATTTAACCTAGGCTGAATTCTACCTCTGGGGGCTTTATGTGAGCTAGTATACTCCTTTCAGTTGCTTAAACCAACCTGAGCATTTTTTGGTCACTTTCAACAGAGTTTCACTTGACATGATTGCCACCATGTCATCTCTGAGGGAAGAGTAATTTAATCCTCTCATCACCCACTGCAGTTATTTTCTACAATGTATAGATGGGGGGAAAAAATCCAAAGCAATTAAATGGGAATTCTGATCTTTCCTCTCTTCAAAGAAAATGAAAAGGATTTAACTTGTAACCTAGACAATCTAATGCAAAGAACGAATTCATTGGAAAAGACCCTGATGCTGGGTAAGATCAAAGGCAAAAGGAGAAGGAGTGGCAGCTAATGAGATGGTCAGATAGTATCACCAACTCAATGCACATGAATCTGAGCAAAGTGCAGGAAATAGTGGAGGCCTTGCTTGCTGCAGTCCCCGGGGAGGGTCGCAGAGTCGCACCTGACTGAGTGACTGAACAACAACTAGAGCTCTATGTCTGAAAATATCTCCTTTTTAATTTTGCTTTCTCTCTTAAATCTCTCACATACTGTAGCATCTTGGAACCTCTCCCACTCTAGACAACTGACTCCCAACAGACTCCCAACTTCTCTCTTCGAACTGCTTCCTGTCTCCTACCCCACAATCTTTTGTGAGTGCAGTTGGCTCTCATTATCCATGGATTCAGCATTTGCGAACTCAACCAACTGCAGCTCAAATATTTTTCATATGCTTAAGGGACTTGAGCATCTGTGGGTTCTGATATCTGTCGGGCAGACCCTGGAACCAATCTTTCTGGAACACAGCAGAATTGTATTTCTTCCCTCTCCTTCCTCAAGCCCCATCACCTCTCAGACCAATGAGCGTGACAGGCCCTCTCTTGCTGCCCCGTGGGCAGGCTCCATAGGAAAAGCCACCAATGTCCTTCAAAGCCCAATCTCTCCACAAAGTGCCAGGGGACTCCTGAAGGGTGAAGTTGTTCTCTGACTCTAATACTTAGTGAAAAAGAAATCTTATTCTCTCATTAAATTCAACAAACATTTTTTTAATATATTTGGAACAACTTGTGTGTGTTCAATCTTATTTTTTTCAGCTGCTCAGTTTATGAAATCTGAATATGGATCAAGTGTTCCCCATGAACAGTGCTTAGCATAAGCATTCAGAAAATAACTGTTCTTATAGAGTTTGAATTTTACTTGAGGCATACAGATGAAAAAAACATAATAAATAAGCAAATTACATAGTATGCTAGAAAGTGATAAGTAGTATAGAAAAAAAAATTAGAAAGAGTGTTTGGAAAGAATAAGTTTATTCACCTTGAAATGAGAGAGAGAGTTTCACAGAGACTGCCCAGTTAGTAACTGGAAGAGTTCGATCTCTTTTCCCTATACCATGCTGCCCTAATTAAAACTTATTATAAAGTCATTATGTATTAATGGTAACATATGAAGGCTTTTAAATTACAATCATGCTTCTAGAATACATGGCCAGAATAACTCGGGAGTGTACACTCACAGGGATTTCTTTTTCATTTAAAAAAATTCACTCTCTTTTTTTAATATACAACACTAGATTTCTATTCTATATACACTCTGTAAACACCAGACATGTTTTAAATCAATTCTAGTAGTAATTTTGGATTTTACCCAATATATAAAAGGATAAACATTTGATTGTAGAAACTCAGAAGGCCTGAGATCTAGTCTGGGTTCTGCCATTAAATACATATTTGGTCTTAGACACATTATTGAGCCTCACCTGCTTACTCAGTAAGGCCTTGAGGGAAGGGTGACTTCCATACTTAATAAGTGTAAAGTGTTAGTTTCTCAGTCATGTCTGAATCTTTGTAACCCCATGGACTGTAGCCCATCAGGCTCCTCTATCTGTAGAATTCTCCAGGCAAGAATATTGGAGTGGGTTGCCATGCCCTTCTCCAGGGGATCTTCCTGATCGAGGGACTGAACCCTCGCATCTATCTCTTGCATTGTAGGCAGGTTCTTTGCCATTTGAGGCATCAGGCAATCCCCCACTTAATAAGAGGTCCTCCAAAAATGACAAGTCTGTGAAAGCACATATAAACTTGAATATTCAGTTTAGAAATGAATTATTTAGATACATGTTAACTGTTTGCTTTCTAAAATTGTCATAAAAATGTGTAAGGGGAAAATTCTAATTTGATCCCCCTGTTGGTGCCTATATGCAGTGGGCTATATTCTCAATTCTGTTACATGGAAGTCGAGATCTCCCTTTCTCTTTAAATTTTAAAGAAATCAAAGGGTGAAACTACTACTGCTTCCCTTTATCCATTAAGTCTCATTAGTTACTGTAAAGTTTTACTAACATTAGAAGGGTGCCAATAGACTCGCTCAAAACAGAGTTGCTACAAACATTCAATTTGTAAAAAAAAAAAAAAGCAGTGTCTGTGAAACTCAACACAGCAAAGCATAGTAAAATGAGGTATGCCTGTATTTACTACAATATAGGCCCTAGTGAAACAAGAAACTGTTTCTCTTGTTTCATTCATGGCTATGTCCTCATACCTAGTCAAATGCCCAGTCACATAGTGGTTATTCAAAAAAGAGCTGAGTGAGTTTCCTAGATGAGCTGGAAGACTGAGAGGCAGGAGAAGCCACAGTGAAATGGCAGACCACAGGCAGAGCAGGAGAACATGGAGCTTCCTCACTACCCTCTGCCAACAAGCTGCTTTCCCACTGAAAAACGATGATTTATTTCTTTTACGTATAAGATGCGTTTAGTTGTCCCCTAATCTTTGAGTCTGGCTTTTCAAATGGATGAAAATGAGGTCCCAGAGAACATCAAAGCAAAGCAAATACCACATTGGATGAGTCAGTCTGAGCCAATTAGAGTCGACAGATGAGGAGCCTGATGATGCAGCTGGGGCTCAGAGTGTGGTCAAGGCCCCTTTCATCAGGCAGTGAAAAAGTCACACAATTGAAAACACACCGTAGAGTCAACATATGTCCATCTCCACACAGAATTAGTGTCAAAAATGAACACTAGCACATTTGCATTCAGCTTTAAATAAAAAAAAAAAAGAAAAGAAAGAGAGAGAAAGGAAGGAAAAGTACAGAGCAGCTCTCTAGATCTTGGTGCCCCCGGTGCTGAATGCAACACTTTTAGGGTTCACAAGGCACTGCCTTGCTGTGAGAGCCAGAAAGGACTTATACAAAAGGAAGGTTAAACCCCAGGAAAGAAGGAAAGGCATGAACATCTAATTTCCTTTGATTTGGCACAATGCTAAATAAAACCCAGTGAGAACTAAAGTGCACAGGACCACCCTGGCAGCAGGGGAAGAGAATCTAACACTTATAAACAAGCATCTTTCAGAAACTCAAATTTTGTTTCTTAACAGTTGGTAGTTGAGGCATGGAAATTTTTAGTACTGATTTATTTATCCTCACTCCCATCCATTTAATAAATTCAAATCATGCGTCTGGTGCTCAGGTAGGTACAGGATGTAATAGGTAACCAAGATATGTTTTGTCTTTGTGAGGACCTTCACTCTACATGGGAGAGAGTCAAAAAATGAATAATCAGATTCTAAGCTATTTTTTTTAAAACAGGTAATTCTAGAAGCCTAGTTTCCTGGGCCTTCTGTAACAAATTGTCACAAACTTGCTGTCTTAAAACAACAGAAATTTATTTTCTCACAGCCTTCAAGGTTAGAAGCCTTAAAATCAGGGTTTCATCAGGAACAAAACTTTTCTGAAGGCTCTAGGACAGATGGTTTCCTTGCTTCTTTCATGGTCTGGGGGCCCGAGGTGTGCCCTAACTTGTGGTTATATAACCCCAATCTCTGCTTCCTCTTCAAATGGCCTTTTCCTCCTCTCCACCTGTCTTTCCTCTCTGTATTTCTTATAGACACGGTAGGCAATGGATTTAGCACCCATCCAGATAAACCAGGATGCCTCATCTCAAGATTTTTAATTTAGTTACATCTGCAAAGACTGTTACAAATAAGATCACATTCACAGGCTCCAGGATGTGGACAGGTTCCAAGACTGCCCACTACATTCAACCCACTACAAGTAGTTCATGTGAATAATAAGAATAATATTAGGAAACCCCACTGGAGGAAGGAACATTTGAAATGATGTATGGAAAATGTAGCAGTTATACAGGCAAAGTTGGAGCAGTGGGTTGTCATTCTAGGAAAAGAGAACAGCATGAGCTAAAATATAAAGACTTATAAAGATGCTGGGAAAGACTGAAGGCAAAGTAAGAAAAGGGTGGCAGAGAATGAGATGGTTAGGTAGGATCACCAACTCAATGGGCATGGATTTGAGCAAGCTCCATGAGATAGTGAAGGACAGGGAAGCCTGGTGTCCTGCAGTTCATGGGCTTGCAGAGTCAGACAAAACTCAGTGACTGAACAACAAAGTATAAAGACACACTGAGTGAACACAAATGACAGCAAGCAGCCATCAGGGTAACCTGTATCTAGGGGGTAACCTGAGTAAAGAAGAGCAGTGAAAGATGAGGCTGGAAGTGGAGGCAGTAGCCAAACCATGGTGGAATCATGGCACACCATGGAGCTTGAGCTGTTGGTCAGTAGTCCAGCTCATGTTTTCACAGCTGTCAGCTAAACTATTGGTCAAGTGTTAGAGTGGCTATACTCCATCCATACTAAAGTTCCAACTTTTCAAACTGGACATGTTCATTCTCACCTCTGGGTTTTGCTTTTTGCTCTTTGTTCTGCCAGGAATGCTGAGTATAAAGAAGGAAAACAAGATTTAGAATGATCATGGAATCAGGACACAACCCCAGATGTTCTGCCTCCAAAATCACTTATTTGTCCAAACTACTACATTACAGTCCCAAATAAGACATTGCAGGTATAAATGGTAGGTTTTGTACCTGCATGCTATATTTGAAAGTAGCTGAAAGCAGCAAAAACTTCAAATAGTGACATGAGGGGAGTTTTTCTCTCTCTAGTAAATGAGGAGCTGGCATGGTAACTCTGCTGTCTAAAAGTCCTCAGGACTTTCCTGGTGGTCCAGCAGTTAGGAATCTGTGCTCTCACTGCAGGATACACAAGCTCAATCCCTAGTTCAGGAACTAAGATCCCACATGCCACATGGCAAAAATAAATAAATAAATAAAATCCTCAGTAACCAAGCTCCTTCCATTCCCTTGAGTATGGTCCTTTCCTCACAGTACAAAAGTGGCTGCTAGAAATCCTGCTCTCAAGCCTCTGTTCCAAGCACAAGAATAGGTGAAAAGATAAAGAACAATGGACATAGGGCACCCACCAGATGATATGTAAGGCAAGCTTGTGAAAGCCACCCATGACATTTCTGTGTCTATCTTAGGCAAGAATGCACACCTTCCCCTAGCCCTTCTGTCTTTAGTAGCAGGAGTCAGGAGAAAACATCGCATGCTCCAGATGACTCTCTCCTGCCCCTATCTGTACATCACTATTGACAGGAATAAAGAGGGGGTCCCAGAGCTCTGTGTACTCCTAGCTGAATATCACTCTGCCCTCATCCCATCACTCATAGTCTCACCACCACTCTCTGCCCTGCCATCATCTCAGCATGCCTGTTATCCTGTATACATCAGTCACCACAAGAACCCCTGAATTCCAGGCTAGGCTTCATCCTCAGGACTCCAATTCCTGCTCAACTTTACGGACAGTGAGGGAACACCCACGTCATCTGTCACTTTTTATCCTCCTACCTTGCTTCATTTTTCTTCATAGCACTTGTCATCACCTGAAACAATGTCTTTTAACTTGTCTCTTTCTTCCTAGCAGACTGTAAACTCCATGGGAGGTGGGGGTAGGGATTATTGGAATTTACTTTATTCCCTGCTTTATCTCTAGACTCTAGACCACTGTAGGTGCTCAGTAACTATTTATTGAATGAATGAATGAATCTCCCAGGTCAGGACTTACTCATACAACAAGACCTGCAAGGGAAACTAGGAGATATTGTCTTTATGCAAGTGATCATAAGCTTTGCTAAAACTTGGAAGGAGGCAAGAATAGGAATCATGGAACAATCAGTAACCCTACTGGACAGAGTATCTACTAAGTGATCTTACATAAACCTTATGAATAAGTTTGTGGAGAAGAAAATGGCAACCCACTCCAGTATTCTTGCCTGGAGAATCCCCATGGATAAAGGAGCCTGGTGGGCTATAGTCTGTGGGGTTGCAAAAGGGTCAGACATGACTCAGTGACTAAACAACAAATAAATGTTTACCTTCACTAAAATAAAATAATTTTTTTTACATTATATAAAAAAATGATAGTGCTCAGTCGTGTCCGACTATTTGCAACCCCATGGACTATATAGTCCATGAAATTCTCCAGGCCAGAATACTGGAGTGGATAGCCTTGCCCTTCTCCAGGGAAATCTTTCCAACCCAGGGATCAAACCCAGGTCTCTCACATTATAGGCAGATTCTTTCTTAAACAAAACAAAAATAAGCTTAAAATAAAATAAATTAAAAAAAAATAAAATAAATAAAAGCATGCAAAAACTATTTGACTAATGTGTTTTGGTGACAGAAAGCCCTGTCAGGAAAAAAAAGAAAAACAGATATATACATAGATCATGAGACTGTACTGTGCATGTGGGCAAACTGGTGCTCAAGGA
The DNA here is from genome assembly GCA_007570785.1 of Antilocapra americana. Taxonomy (NCBI): domain Eukaryota; kingdom Metazoa; phylum Chordata; class Mammalia; order Artiodactyla; family Antilocapridae; genus Antilocapra; species Antilocapra americana. The sequence continues at coordinate 34,865,625 of ML663562.1, read as the reverse complement.
AATGATAGAACTTACTCTGGGACAAGAAATCCATTAAGTGTCAGAATGAGAGCCATAACTTTTGGTTTTGTGTTCTCCCAGGTATACCATGGAAGTTCTATTCAGTTGGGTTGTTTTGATTTTCCATAGACAGAGACATATGGGGAGAGAGAGATGACTCTATTTGTGGTCAGAAAATCCATATCCTTCCAACAGGACTAAAGAGTAGCAGGTGAAGACAGCTCAGGAAAAATGAGAGGCCAGGAAATTCTGAATTTGTAAGCTCTTATTTTTGAGGTGAAAACACATCAAGTGTTCCATTAATGACTGTTGGAGTCCAGCTAGTTCTAGATTTCATTCTGTTAATCCAATACCTTATCTGCTATATTATTTACTTATAGAATATTGCATTTATACATTTATTTTATATATATATATATATTTTTAAAATTTTCTTTTAAATTTTCTTTACTTGATTGTGTTGGTTTTGCCATATAGTGACATGAAACCGCCATGGGTCTACACATGCTCCCCCTCCAGAACCCCCGCTCCCTCCCCCCTCCTGACTCCCTCCCCCTGGGACATCCCGGTGCACCAGCCCCGAGCATCAACCCTGGGTTGGCGATTGATTTCACATATGGTAATTAACATGTTTCAATGCCATTCTCCCATATCATCCCACCCTTGCCCTCTTCCACAGAGTCCACGTGTCTGTTCTATACATCTGCATTCCTTTTGCTGTCTTGCATACAGGGTTCTCGTTACCATCCTTCTAAATTCCATATATATGTGTTAGTATACTGTATTGTTGTTTTACCTTCTGGCTTACTTCACTCTGGATAATAGGCTCCAGTTCCATCCACCTGAGTAGAACTGATTCAAATGATTTTTTTTTTTTAATGCTGAGTAATGTTCCATTGTGTATATGTACCACAGCTTTCTTATCCATTCGTCAGTTGATGGGCATCTAGGTTGCTTCCATGTCCTGGCTATTGTAAACAAAGCAGCGATGAACATTGGGGTACACGTGGCTCTTTCAATTCTGGTTTCCTTGGTGTATATGCCCAGCAGTGGGATTGCTGGGTCATATGGCAGGTCTATTTGCAGTTTTTTAAGGAATTTCCACACTGTTTTCCATACTGGCTGTACTAGTGTGCATTCCCACCAACAGTGTAAGAGGGTTCCCTTTTCTCCACATCCTCTCCAGCATTTATTGCTTGTAGACTTTTGGATGGCAGCCATTCTGACTGGTGTAAAGTGGTACCTCATTGTGGTTTTGATTTGCATTTCTCTGATAATGAGTGATGTTGAACATCTTTTCATGTGTTTGTTAGCCATTTTTATGTCTTCTTTGGAGAAACGTCTGTTAAGTTCTTTGGCCCACTTTTTTTTTTTCTTTTTTTTTTTTATTGTTTTTGCCATACAATGTCATGATATCCCCATGGGTTTACATATGCTCCCCCTCCAGAACCCCCCTCCCTCCTCCCTCCACCCTGGGAAATCTCGCTGCACCAGCCCTGAGCATCAATCCTGGGCTGGCGATTGATTAGACCTATGATAATTAACTTGTTTCAATGCCATTCTCCCATATCATCCCACCCTTACCCTCATCCACAGAGTCCACTAGTCTATTCTATACATCTGCGTTCCTTTTGCTGTCTCGCATGTTGGGTTCTCGTTACCATCTTTCTAAATTCCATATATATGTGTTAATATACTGTATTGTTGTTTTTGCTTCTGGCTTACTTCACTCTGGATAATGGGCTCCAGTTTCGTCCATCTGAGTAGAATTGCTTTGAATCAACTTTTTTTTAATGCTGAGCAATATTCCATTGTGTATATGTACCACAGCTTTCTCATCCATTCGTCAGTTGATGGGCATCTAGGTTGCTTCCATGTCGTGGCTATTGTAAACAATGCGGCAATGAACATTGGGGTACACGTGGCTCTTTCACTTCTGGTTTCTTTGGTGTGTATGCCCAGCAGTGGGATTGCTGGGTCATATGGCAGTTCTATTTGCAGTTTTTTAAGGAATCTCCACACTGTTCTTCATAGTGGCTGTACTAGTTTGCATTCCCACCAACAGTGTAAGAGGGTTCCCTTTTCTCCACATCCTCTCCAGCATTTATTGCTTGTAGACTTTTGGATGGCAGCCATTCAGACTGGTGTAAAGTGGTACCTCATTGTGGTTTTGATTTGCATTTCTCTGATAATGAGTGATGTTGAGCATCTTTTCATGTGTTTGTTAGCCATTTTTATATCTTCTTTGGAGAAATGTTTGTTAAGTTCTTTGGCCCACTTTTTAATTGGGTTGTTTATTTTTCTAGAATGGAGCTGTAGGAGTTGTTTGTATATTTTTGAGATTAATTGTTTGTCCATTGCTTCATTGGCTATTATTTTCTCCCATTCTGAAGGCTGTCTTTTCACCTTGCTTACAGTTTCCTTTGTTGTGCAGAAGCTTTTAATTTTAATTAGATCCCATTTGTTTATTCATGCTTTTATTTCCGATAATCTGGGAGGTGGGTCATGTAGGATCCTGCTTTGGTTTATGTCAGAGAGTGTTTTGCCTATGTTATCCTCTAGGAGTTTTATAGTTTCTGGTCTTATGATTAGATCTTTGATCCATTTTGAGTTTATTTTTGTGTATCATGTTAGAAAGTGATCTAGTTTCATTCTTTTACAAGTGGCTGTCCAGTTTTCCCAGCACCACTTGTTAAAGAGATTGTCTTTTCTCCATTGTCTATTCATGCCTCCTTTGTCAAAGATAAGGTGTCCATAGATGCGTGGATTTATCTCTGGGCTTTCTACTTTGTTCCATTGATCTATATTTCTGTCTTTGTGCCAGTACCATACTGTCTTAATGACTATCAATAGACCCATCACAAGCACAGAAATTGAAACCATAATCAGAAATCTCCCAAAAAACAAAAGCCCAGGACCAGATGGCTTCACAGCTGAATTCTACCAAAAATTTAGAGAAGAGCTAACACCTATTCTACTCAAACTCTTCCAGAAAATTGCAGAGGAAGGTAAACTTCCAAACTCATTCTACGAGGCCACCATCACCCTAATTCCAAAACCCGACAAAGATCCCACAAAAAAAGAAAACTACAGGCTAATATCACTGATGAACATAGATGCAAAAATCCTGAACAAAATTCTAGCAAATAGAATCCAACAACACATTAAAAAGATCATACATCACGATCAAGTAGGCTTTATCACAGAGATGCAAGGATTCTTCAATATTCGCAAATCAATCAATGTAATACACCACATCAACAAATTGAAAAATAAAAACCACATGATTATCTCAATAGATGCAGAGAAAGCCTTTGACAAAATTCAACATTCATTTATGATAAAAACCCTCCAAAAAGCAGGAATAGAAGGAACATACCTCAACGTAATAAAAGCTATATATGACAAACCCACAGCAAACATTATCCTCAATGGTGAAAAACTGAAAGCATTTCCCCTGAAGTCAGGAACAAGACAAGGGTGCCCACTCTCACCGCTACTATTCAACATAGTATTGGAAGTCTTGGCCACAGCAATCAGAGCAGATAAAGATATAAAAGCAATCCAGATTGGAAAAGAAGAAGTAAAACTCTCTCTGTTTGCAGATGACATGATCCTCTACATAGAAAATCTAAAGACTCTACCAGAAAATTACTAGAGCTAGTCAGTGAATACACTAAAGTTTCAGGATACAAAATCAACACACAGAAATCCCTGGCATTCCTATACACTAACAATGAGAAAACAGAAAGAGAAATTAAGGAAACAATTCCATTCACCATCGAAACAAAAAGAATAAAATACTTAGGAGTATTTCTACCTAAAGAAACAAAAGACTTGTATATAGAAAACTATAAAACACTGATGAAATAAATCAAAGAGGACACAAATAGATGGAGAAATGTGCCGTGTTTGTGCATTGGAAGAATCAATATAGTGAAAATGAGTATACTACCCAAAGCAATCTATAGATTCAATGCAATTCCTATCAAGCTACCAGAGGTCTTTTTCAGAGAATTAGAACAAATAATTGCACAATTTGTATGGAAATACAAAAAAACCTCGTATAGCCAAAGCAATCTTGAGAAAGAAGAATGGAACTGGAGGAATCAACCTACCTGACTTTAGGCTATACTACAAATCCACAGTCATTAAGACAGTATGGTACTGGCATCTATACATTTAAATGTAACCTTTTCCACAGGAATCATAGATAGATTTCCAGGTTCATTTGTGTTAGCTAATTGCTTATACATTTTTGAAAATGAAGTAAAGGAAAACAAAAAAAGGAAGAGTCATCTTTCTATCTTTTCCAGATCCTCTCATAAGATCTAAGTGTTATAGAGTGTTGATGATTTTGCTAGTGATGTGTGAAGCTGAGCCAAACTCAGTTTTCTCTGGTTCAGATGTTGAGTCTAAGGAAGTGCTGACAAGCAGGAATAATAAAAAAAAAAAAAGTTGGCACTTCTTTTGTAAGCTATTTGGTATGTGCGACCATTATTATTTTAGAAAGAAAGATGGTTTCCTGTAACAGATCCAATCCTCTCACCCACCCCACCACTACACATACACCCTTCCACATATACATGGAAGATCATTACCTTGCCTGAAGTCCTGAAAGCAATTACCACTAAGCAAAAAAGAAGCTCTAGAACCACTTGTGTCTTCATGAAAGTGAAGTTTCTTCCTTCAAGAAAGGAAACAAGGTCTTTCTAAACACAGGCATCTGATTCCACCTCATCAAGGAAGCAGGATTTGAGTGGTACTACCACAGCAAGGGAATGGCAACCTACTCCAGTATTCTTGCCTGGAGAATCTCATGGACAGAGGAAACCTATGGGCTACGGTCCATGATGTCTCAAAGAGTCAGACATGACTGAGCAACTAAGACACTTTGCCATAGCATTTTATTTTCCTTACCAGAGTCCTTACTTTGTTACACAGTAATTCCTCCACTATTAGTCTTCGCTTGGCTACTATGTGCTCTGTGAGGGAAGGGTCTGTCTCTGTCTTTTCGTCTAGTTATCTCCAATATTCTAAAGGGCCTGGATATTCAATAAATATTATTTTATTGAATCAATTCAATTCACAGCTAAAAGGAAGAATGTGAGGGTTAAAGTAAGTGGGGGCATGGAGAGCATCAAGGTTAAGGAAGGACTATGTTAACAAAGAAAACAATGGTTGAATACAAGCTCATTAAAATTTAAACATCTGCCCACTGAAATTTAAGTCTTGCATAATCAGATGATCTTAGTTTATAACTTAATTATAAAAAATTTAAGACAAGATATATTTCTTTAGCATGCAAACTATATAAATGGAATCTAAACAACTTAAGCTTTTGTTGTTATGGCATTGATTTGGGTCAGTGTCATTTTAAGCTTCACAGGAGATAGAAAGAAGCATAAACTGGTTGTCATAGAAATTAGGAAATGATTCAGATTCTTAAAAAAGCTTGATTGGAATTTGGAACTGACTTGCAATTCAACATATTTTTAGTTGATGTTGAAGCCAAACTCAAAATGAAATCTATCAGTTAATTAAGTGTATTGAAGAGTTTTTAATTAGATTTCATCAAAAGAATAGCTGTGATGAAATAATTGTATCCTATTTACAATTTATATTTTTCTCAAATTTCTCCCCCCACCCCTGCCCCCCACTTTACTCCATATTTTCCTAACCCTTCAAACAAAAAGAGACAAAAACAAATAAAATAACCTTTATGAGTTTATGAGAAAGCTGTAACTTCCTGCCTTATTTCTTACAGGTCATTTTTGTTGTTCAGTCACTAAGACATGTCCAACTCTTTGCAACCCTGTGGACCGCACCACTCCAGGCTTCCCTGTCCTTCACTATCTCCCCAGAATTTGCTTAAACTTACGTACATTGAGTCTGTGGCACCATCCAACCATCTCATCATCTGTTGCCCTCTTCTCCTCCTGCCCTCAATCTTTCCCAGCATCAGAGTCTTTTCGAATCAGGTGGCCAAAGTATTGGAGCTTGAGCTTCGACTTTAGCATCAGTCCTTCCACTAGAGGTCTTTTTCAGAAGGTAGTGTTTTAAGACAGAGAATGCTGCGAAGTTCTTCAAATGTTTGAGTTCCACCCCAGCCATCAGTGTTAGAATCCTGAAATTCTAAGGAGTAGGTGACATGAAAGTTGATTAACTTAGCATTTATATTTCTATACATATATAAATTATGAAGATATAGATTTCTATAAATATAGTACTCAAAATAAAGATCTTATGTAAACCTTTTGATTTTACATTTACTAAATGTCTTTATAAAGACAGCACCCTTTATAAAGAGACTATCCTGACTTTCTAAATATATTGTGTATAGTTATAATCACTCTGCTTTTTGTTCATATTTACAATTTCTTCTTTACTAAATACTTTTCAGTAGAACAATGGTTAATGTGTCTTAAGCTCTTACTATGCTTTGAACACCATTGTCTTTATGTACATTGTGGCATTTAATTGTCCCAACAACCCTAGGCATAGATACTACAATGATCTTTATTTTACCCAAAAATAAATTGAGCACAAAGAGATTAAGTGACTTGTCAAATAAAGGACAAACTCTTATCTCAGACTCCAAAGCTTTCACTACCTCCCTTAGTGCTAAAAAATGCTTATAAATGTGTAAGATTGGTTAGAGATAATATGCATAATAAAGAGCCTTTTATCTCTTTATAATGACCACTCATTTTGTGACTTTATGACTTTTAGAATGGTTCTGGCTAGATTCTGAGTCCCTCTTCTATCACCTCCCCCCTTTTTATCCTTGTCCTGAGTTACCTGTTCTAAAGGTCAGCTTTACCTACTAACTTTCTGATAAAAAAGAGAAAAAGTCCCTTCTCTACCACCCATTTTGCCTTTTTTCCACATTTCCACTAGAAAAATATTCCCAAAGGGAAGAACCATAATGTCTGTACACAGAACAAGAAGAAAGAATTCTCCCAGTTGCCAAGAAAGGTACTGTCACTCTTAGAGCAGCAGGGATCTGATTAAATAAAATTTGGGGGTCTGAGCTGTACCTTGGGTGATTGCGTGTGGCCTTCACAAAGAAGCCTACATACAAACTTATGCTAGGTCCTACTTTGAATTAAGCAACATTTTGAAAAATTACATACAATTGTTTTATATTGACAAGCACATGAAATAAGAATGGTGTGTAGATCCAGAGCACCCTTTTATTTTGATAGAGTCGTCCTGTCTACTACAACATGTCACCAATGTACATGATGTTCCCTAGTCTCTGGTTTGATGGTTTTCCCTCTGGGTTTATCTGTGAACTAGGGGGAAAAAAAAATTAAAGCCACAAGCAATGAAAGAACTCTTATTATGAGATGCATCAAAAAGAGTATTTTTTTTTTAAAAAAAGTATAATAAGAAGTATTCAGAAACGCAACCACTTCCCAATGTTTCCTTCGATTGTGACAGTTCAACTGGAGTTGAAAGACATGAACAGGACAGCCAACTTTCGCTCTCTGACTAGCATGGGCATAAAAATTAAGTGGATTATCCTTTAACTAACACTTCCCTAAGCACTGTTAAGAGATAAACTGAAAGGTATCAAATTTTTTAAGAGTTTATTTGAGTAAAAATAGACTGGACTCAACACCAAACCGGAAGTGGTTAGGGGAACTCTGAAGTCAGCGGTCAGGGATAAGACCCTATGTAGAGAAGGTACAGGAGCAAAGCAAGGAAGTTATTTGATTGGCTATAGTTTAAAGCCTAGCTGGCTCTGATTGGTTGTCTCTAGGTTTCAATTTCATAACCTTGAAGCAGTTACAGGCTTAAGTTTTACTCTGCTACATAGACAGCCTAGCAACAGAGCCACACCAGTCTAATGGCCTCCTGGGTTAACAAACTGAGCATGGCTGAAATCACTTTTTTAGAGAAGTGTTAATACATCTTACAAACAGCAAACTGAGCTGGAAGAAGCAGATGGAAATGAATTTGGAGGCAATCACACCTGAGCAATTCTAACCAGCCTGGAAAAAAAATTCTGTCATATTTCAAAAGATCTTACAAAAAGCTTTCAAGTTCCTGCAGACTCTATAACCCATGTTAAAAAAGAAAAAAGAAAACAAAACTAAAACTCTCACCAACAGTAAATTGTGGCTTCTATCCAATTAAAGACCTCTGTATGTTAATTTTCACAGACTCCTATTTTCTTAAAATTTTTAAGCTTTTTTAAAGTAAATGAAGACAGAGAACAATATATATCCATTCTCTAAGTTGAAACTTTCTAAAATTAAAGATTTTTTTAATTCGAATTTTTCTTGATTTTCTTTCTTCAGACTGAAAACTCCAAATCCATTTAGGTTTCTGCTCTTAGAACAAGTACAACTGAAAGAAAAAAATTTAGATCAAAATGTCTTAGGTTGAAATGCTTTCACTAAAATGTACTCCATTTCAGAAAATACTTTTGGCTTTTATTTACATTTGAACACTGTTGTAAATTAAGGTTTTTTCCCCCTAAAGTGGCTTAAAACTTTTGCATCATAAAATGCCAATCCTTTGATTAGATACTCAATCCCATATGTTAAAAATGAGCTTCTGATAAAAGCAGCTTCTAAGAAGCTTTCCTAGACTATAACTATAAAAAAAAAGTCCATTTGCCTATTTAGCTTGCCATTGCTGAATAAGGAAAAGTTATAAATGTCATCGAAAGACAGACTATTTGTTATATTTTCCCATCTGCTTACTACATTGGTTATTTGAGTCTCTTGTAGGTGTAAAATGCTCTATATTAATAAATTCAAATGATGTCTGTTGTCTTGTACAAACACAGATGTCATTTTTGCAGCTTGAACTTGTTTAAGTTCACAAAATAAAATATTAAAAAAATAAGAACATGAATTTTGAATTGAAAGAGAGAAAAATGGTAGTAAGCATGAAAAGCCCATGTTCAACATTTATCTGTTCATTTCTTATTCAACATTTCAATTTATCACTAACCTCCACTGCGTAAAGGACTTTTAAAATTTTTTTCTTCTGGTATGACGGCATCAAATGTAATAATTTCTTATCAACTTTTATAATTACAATGACTCATTCACAGATATTTAAATTCAAAACAAGAGTGAATTTTTTTTTCACTTTGTTTATGAAGACTGAAACAAGCTAGGGCATTGGTACCCAGGCCAATTGGTCATCTGTCTATTCTTAGCTTTTTGTCTCACAGTGATCAAAACAATGATTTCATCAGAAAATGAGTAGCTTGGTTGGACGAGCCAACAAAGCCTAAAAGGTACTCTGAGGACACAGGGCTCAGCTATTCTTTTCAAAACAATATAGAGTAATAATACTTCAATATGACTACAAGGAACTTTAATATCAAACATTGGCCTGACTTTGGAACCTACCTCCAAGCAGTCCTCTCCCTATTTCTGTGAGATTCATATTTGACATATTCCAGCTCATTTTCCAGAGCCATGTCCAGCAGCCAGAAATGGGGAGAATATTGTAAGACTGCATCTTTTTTCTCTGCGTGTGAATTTTACACTTTAGGATCACTGTGTCCTCCTGGAAGATGAAATGATTACACTTTACTGAGCACTTACCATATGCCAGGCACTGAACTAAGAAATTTTTATTATTAGTGTTTAATCTCTATGACAACTCTATGATACAGATATTATTGTTGCTATTTCCATTTAACAGATAAGGAGAAATAGAAGCTGAAAAGCCTCAGCCTTCCCTGAGATCATACTCTTATTAAATGAGATAATCAGAACCACAACCCAGATTTGGCTGAGTCTAGAATATATACTCATAACCAGTATACTATATTGATTTCAACTATTTTAGAAATTCAAACACATTGGGTGTAAGGTTCAAGGATGTTTTCTTGGTCATTCCATTTGAAGCTCCTCTACAATTTCTTAATATCACTGACAAAAGCCCTGAATTAAGTTAAAACTTCTATGGTTGCTGAACTCTTTGGACTTATGTGTTTTGAAATTAAAGGAAAGATAAATCCTAGTTGTTTCTTGGGTTTAGTATAAACTAAAGTATTAAACTTTATTAAGTTTAATAAAGAGTCATCAACATTTCTGCCAAGATATTTATCATCTTGGCAACTCTAGAGGAGGAGATGATTTTGCCTTCAACAAATTAGATTTTTCTCAAAGGTATATATGAGGTAAACACTAAATGTTCCCAGTATCATTGAGGCTTATTTCGGCACAGCTGAGGTTATGTAGGGAAGTACAGAAGAGTTCAAACATCATCTTCTATGCTGGCTGAGGCCCTGAACAAAATGGGAGCCCACTCTTACACCATCTTCCCAATTTCCAAGCATTCAAGGCTATACTCTATGTCCAGATATTCATAGCTGTCCTCACAGTCCCCTGCCCCATAGCCCTACAGAGCACCCTCCACTGTGGTCTTAACTGACCTTTTTCACTTTGGAGATACAACTTGTATTGTGTATCCTCTTAGAGCCCTGGTAAATATGGGTTATGGAATTCCAAATTTCAGACATGAATAAGATCAGAAATATCACTTCCCCAGCATCTCTCTGATGCAGATAAGAAATCCAAAACTTAGACACATGCCCCAGATCACCCAGTTGCTGAGTGGCAAGGGTGGGGGAAATGCTATATCTACCTGAAGACTCAGTACAGTGTTCTTTGCATTGCACCATGTCATCACCTCCTACTCCATGCTGTCAACCAGTTAACCCTCCAAACTAATCTGTAACATAAGTCCCTGTGAACAACACTTCTCTTTTCTCTCCAATCACCTTTGTGTTTCAGCAGGAGATGCTTTTGAAGACAGAAATAACAAACAACTTTAGTGATTTAAGAAGCTCCAGGCCTAAACAGTCCATTAGATAGATAGCCTTCTGGGCAAACAGCACTTCTATTCATTGTTAAGACACATTCATCATGGTTGTCTTTGGTTTGGCCCAACCAAAACTCTAGAAAGACCTTGGAAAGGCACAGCTTTTTATAGAATGAATTATGAGATCAAAAGCAAGGATTGTGAGAAAGCCTACAGAATTTAGGATTACTCACCCTAAAGAAGAAGAAAAAGCAATGAAAGCTACTTTCAGAATCACCTTTGGCCAAAGGGATTTATAATACAGAAAACAGTGACTTGTCTTCCATGGTTAGGATGCACAAAGAGAAGCTGGGCTTAAAGTGCAGCAAGATAAATGGATGGCCCCACTGAGTGTCAGTGTGGTCAATTAGATGGCCTCTGGAGGCTTTCTGTAAGCCTGACTGCAAGGGGAGACCTTGACCTGCACTATACAGAAAGCCCTCTTATCAGAGGCACTGGAGGGGAAGTATGTGTTTATAATGGTCAACCCAGGCTCTCTGCTGACGGCAGAGGCATGCACTGTGCACAGTCTTGAGTTTCCTCACAATCACATTACCTAGAGTTGATTTTGTTTGCTTTATAACTGCTGAGAAATTGTGAGGAATCACCTACCACACACAAGCTTCTATCATGTGGGCAATGAAGCTTCTATTGTCATTGACAAAGGGATCAAATTTCATCCTGTCTCAAAAAGAGAGTCCAATTTTGGACCATAATCTGGTTAAAACTGCTCTCTGCAAAGAGGTTTCTAAATCAGTTTCTTTCCTAGCACAGTGGGATAAGATCTGCAATTCTCCTCTTTGAATTACTCTGACTGTGCTCTGGGAAGCACAAAGTCAATCTTCATTGCTACCAAATCTGAAGGTTAAGTTTCCAGGCACGAAAGGAGGTGATGCTGAAGCCATGATCAATCAGTGATGTCAACCTGCCAGAAGTAACTTATCATGGTACAGGTATTGGACATTTTAGTGTGTAGCCTTCTTTTTTTCCTCACTCCTGAGAATCTGACATTCAGTCGCTTTATTTTTTCTAATTTGTTGGAAGAAAGATGCAGAGAAGAGAATTTATGATCTCCTGACAATGAAGTGTCTTTTCGTTCCCATCATTGTTGCTTTATTGTACACTAGTCCTACTAGCATTTTGTCATGTCCTTTTGAAAATTTGCAACTGTTCCAAGGTTAATTGTGAGTTTTTTGGAACACATATAAACCACCAATTCTTTTTCTTCTATTGAGAGATAAACTCTTGTTTCAAGGTAGGAGAAGCTTTTCTCATTATTCATTCCAAATATGAAATGGCCTTTAGTTAGCTCATTTGGTTGATCTTAAAATGAAAGTCATCTTTTCAACATCTAACCCTTTATAGACAGGCTAGTGAGTTTCCAGTTGGTAGGAAAGTGAATTGTCCTCTTTAGCAAAGCTTTTTCTGTGTGGGTTGTGGAAATAGTTTAGGTATTTAGATTGTGATTCTAGTGCCTAAAAATACTCTTTCTTAGAGAAAGACAAATATTGTATATTAATGCACATATTTGGAATCTAGAAAGATAATACTAATGAGTCTACTTGCAGGGCAGCAAAGGAGACAGACATAAAGAACATAATTTTGGACATGAAAGGGAAGGAGAGGGTGGGATGATTTGAGAGAATAGCATTGAAACATGTACGTTATCGTATATAAAATAGATAGCCAATGGGAGATTGCTGTATGACACAGGGAACACAGAGCAGGTGTTCTACGAAAACCCAGAAGTGTGGGATGGGGAGGGAGGTGGGAGTGGGGCTCGAGAGGGAGGAGACATATGTATATCTATGGCCAATTCATGTTGATGTATAGCAGAAACCATCCCAATATTGTAAAGTAATTATACGCTAATTAAAAATTTTTAAAAAGAAAATGTAAAAAAAAAAATCCAAAATTAGAAAGTCTGGACCATACCAAGTGAAGTATGGTTGCAGTGGAGAAGACAGAGAAAGAGACTGAACAGTGGAGGATAATAAGAGATAATTCTAAGTACAAAAGAGGTAAATTCATGTTTGTCATTTTGACATAAGTCTTCTACTGTATTCTATATCATTTGATACAAATCTCCCCAATTTTACCTGACTTTTTTGACAGTGACTTAATCTACTGGGGCCACCATAACAAAATACCATAAACTGAGGGAGCTTAAGCAATGCAAATTAATATTCTTACAGATTTTTAAGCCAGAAGTCTGAGATTCGAGTGCCAGCACATCAGAGTCTGGTGAGGGCCTTCCTCTTGACTTGCAGACAATCAACCTGGTGGTGTGTTCACATGGCTTTATCCCAGTGAGTGCATGTGGGAGAGAGAGAGCAAGCTCTTGAGTGTCTTTTCTTTATAAGGGCACTAGTCCTACGATAAAGGTCATACCCCGTGACCTCACCTAACCCCAATTGCCTCCCAAAGTCTTCATTTCCAAATACCCTTTATACTGGAGGTTGTGTGTATGTTAAGTTGCCTCAATCATGTCTGATTCTTTGTGGCCTTCTGGACTGTAGCCAATCAGTCTCCTATGTCAAAGGGACTTTTCCAGGCAAGAATACTGGAGTGGATTGCCCTCCTCCAGGGGATCTTCCCGACCCAGGGATGGAATCTGCATCTCTGACGTCTCCTGCATTGGCAGACAGTTTCTGTACCACTAGCATCAGCTTAGGAGCTCCAAATAAACTGACATCTTCGAATAGAAAAGCACTAAGTTCATTAACTTGAGATGTCTGTTTTTCTTTAATTAACAGTAATCCTTTGATGTTCCCACCTACAGGTTTTTTTTTAGCAAAAACTCTTCTATAACCTGGCCTCTCCCTTGACCTCTTCAGAGCTGTCCCTTGAAGCTACCACGGGCTCACGTCCTCTGCAAGTCCACCAAGTAAAACATAATTTTCCATTCATCCCACCCAGACAAATGGAGAGAATAGCATGGAAACATACACGCTACTATACGTGAAATAGATAGCCAGGGGGAATTTGCTCTGTGACTCAGGGAACTCAAACCAGGGCTCTGTGACAATCTAGAGGGGTGGGATAGGGAGGGAGGTTCAAGAGGGAGGGGGCATATGTATACCTATGGCTGATTCATGTTGATGCATGTCTGAAACCAACAATACCAAAAAGTGATTATCCTCCAATTAAAAATAAACAAATTTAAAAAAACATAAAAAAAAAAGAATCTGCCTGCTAATGCAGGAGATGCAGGTTTGACTCATATTCCAAGATGCTTTTTTAAACATAAAAACTAGCAAATTTTAACACCTGAAATTCTATAAAGGAATGTGTATGTACTAAGCCACTTCACTTGTGTCCAACTCTTTGGGACCCTATAGACTGTAGCCTTCCAGGCTCCTCTATCCATGGGATCCTCCAAGCAAGAATACTAGAATGGGTAGTCATTCCCTTTTTCAGAGGATCTTCCAATCCAGGGATCAAAGCCAGGTCTCCTGCATAGCAAGTAGATTAAGAATAGACCTAACAGAAGCAGAAGAGATTAATAACAGGTGGCAAGAATACACAGAAGAACTATACAAAAAAGGTCTTAATGACCCAGATAACAGTGATGGTATGGTCTGCTCATCTAGAGCCAGACATCTTGGAGTGTGAAGTCAAGTGGCTTTATGAAGCAATACTATGAACAAAGCTAGTGGAGGTGATGAAATTTCAGCTGAGCTGTTTCAAATCCTAAATGATGATGATGCTATATTAAAGTGCTGCACTCAATATGCCAGCAAATTTGGAAAACTCAGCAATGGCTATAGGACTGGAAAAAGTCAGTTTTCATTCCAATCTCAAAGAAAGGCAATGCTGAAGAATGTTCAAACTACTGTACAGTTGCACTCATTTCAAATGCTAACAAGATAATGCTCAAAATCCTTCAAGGTAGGCTTCAGCAGTACTTTAACTACGAAATTCCAGATGTATAAGCTGGGCTTAGAAAAGGCAGAGGAATCAGAGATCAAATTGCCAACATCCATTGGATCATATAAAGAGCAAGGGAATTCCAGAAAAATATCTACTTCTGCTTTATTGACTATGCCAAAGCCTTTGACTGTGTGGATCACAAAACAAACTCAATGGGCATGAGTTTGAGCAAACTGTGGAAGATGGCATGGTGCAGTCCTTGGGGTCGCAAAGAGTCAGACACAACTTGTTGAACAACAACAATGAGCTGCCACCACAGGCTTCTCTCAGTCTCGCTCTTTCCATCCAGCTGCCGCCAAGGAAGAAGCATTTGTTTTTTCATTTTTATTTTTTGTTCTTTTATTTATTTTTTTTACATTATCATGTTGGTTTTGCCATACATTGACATGAATCCACCATGGGTATACATGTGTTCCCCTTCCAGAACCCCCCTCCCACCTGTATTGTTGTTTTTCCTTCTGGCTTACTTCACTCTGTATATAGGCTCCAGTTTCGTATCCATCAACTGACGAATGGATAAGAAAGCTGTGGTACATATACACAATGGAATATTACTCAGCATTAAAAAAAAAAAATCATTTGAATCAGTTCTACTCAGGTGGACGGAACTGGAGCCTATTATCCAGAGTGAAGTAAGCCAGAAGCAAAAACAACAATACAGTATACTAACGCATATATATGGAATTTAGAAAGATAGTAATGAGAACCCTGCATGCGAGACAGCAAAAGAAACGCAGATGTATAGAACAGTCTCGTGGACTCTGTGGAAGAGGGCAAGAGTGGGATGATATGGGAGAATGGCATTGAAACATGTTAATTATCATATGTGAAATCAATCGCCAGCCCAGGTTTGATGCTCAGGGCTGGTGCACCGGGATGACCCAGGGAGAGGGAATTGGGAGGAAGGAGGGAGGGGGGTTCTGGAGGGGGAACATATGTATACCCATGGTAGATTCATGTCAATGTATGGCAAAACCAACACAATAAAGTAAAGAAAATTAAAAAAAACAAAAAAACTCAGACAAGGCCAGAAAAAAAAAAACTCCTAGTAGGTTCCCAGCATTAAGCTATATCCCACATGAGAATCACAGAGTATCAATCAAGGGAATACATTCTGAAGCTGGACAAACCTCAGTCCCAAACCTGACTGTGCCACGTAACCATGTGACCTTGAGTTTATTAATTTTCCTTTCCAAGCCTCAGTTTCCCCATTTGTTAAACTGGAATAAAAGCAATAGCTAGAATGATTGTGAGGATTAAACTGACTCATGTAAAGCACACAGTACACTCTCTGCCACGTGGTAAATACTGCCTGTCATCATTATTGTTGTTACCAACTATTGTTCAAAGATAAGCAAGATAGTCCCTACCTCAGAAGACTCATGACATAATGGGAAAATGAAACAGGCTTAACTAATGCTAGGGCATGAAGATTTTGGAAAGGAAATGGAACAGGGACATAGATTTTCATCCCATAGCTCTCTCTCTGCTAATTCCTAAATGTCATAACTCTCCTGCTCTAGGACTTGGCAAAATCCTCACTGATTTAAACCCCAGTACCTTTTTCCCTGGAAAATAAAAATTTTAATGCATGAACGCATGTTTGCAGAAATGGTAAGCATATGGGGTAAAAATTCAAAGCAAAAAAAAAAAAGTATAACAGTTTAGGACTCCAGTTTGATGTACTGTTGCAATTCACAGCCTTGTCAGTCTGTTTTCCAACACCATTGCTCAAATTTGTGACAAAGTCCCAGCCCTAGAATCCTAGAATGAAGAAATTTGGCATGGGGTAGACTTGTTTACAGTCTCTTCTTGTGAATATTTCCATTTAGAAGTGTCTTTAGCTGATGTTTCTGGTATAGGCACCCCTGATTATAAGCAGGAAGGTAAAAATACCGAATCTCAAGGAAGAGTGGGGCAGAAGTTAAGTTGGGTCTGAGATAATCTTCCTATACCCCTCCCACTTGCCCACCTTTTAGAGATGGTCCTTACAGAGATGTAAAGCCAGCACAGCTGGTTTACCAGGAATACTTTGATTTTCTGTTATTTACCAAATACTTCTCAAGGACCAAGAGCTTCTTCAGATAATTCATAATGAGTTAATATAATTCATTAGCCCTCAAAACAACCCTATGAGATGGAAGATTAATTTACATATGTGGAAACTGAGACACAAAGAAATTAAGCAGTTTATCCTAGGACACAGAGACGGTAAATGATGTGGCTTGAGTTACAAACCTAGGCAGGCTCTGAAACTCATATTTTAACTTCTGTGTTGTTGTTATTGTTGTGTTGAGTCACTAAGTCGTGTCTGACTCTTTGCAACCCCATGGACTGCAACATGCCAGTCTTTTCTGTCCTTCAGTATCTCCCAGAGTTTGCTCAAACTCATGTCCATTGAGTCAGTGATACTATCTAACCATCTCATCCTCTGCCACCCTTTTCTCATTTTTCCTTCAATTTTTCCCAGCATCAGTCTTTTCCAATGAGTCGACCCTTAGCCTTTGGTGGCCAGTGTTTATTTGTGGGGTGTTGGGATTGTTGGTTTTTCACCTATGACCACATGCTATTTATGAAACTAGTGTTAGAAGTACACTGACTGTGAATGTGATTCAGGTCTCTTTGGGGACACCTGGCCTGTATAATTTGAAAGCATTGAAGTTCTATCTCAAGAGTTAAACTTAATTCTGGCATATTGCCTTATAAGGATTAAACCTTTCCTACTGAGATACTGATCAATTTGTATAGTTCAGTTTTACAATAACATGAGTTCTAATGCAATTAGGTGGTCACAAACTAGGTTTGTGATTTTTTACCTTAAATAGCAATCGTATGGATATGGGAAGAAACAGGGAATACCAGATATTGAACATATGGCTTCTTTTCAAAACAATTTAAATTGGAAGCCTATATAATTTTTCATTTCACAAATCCCTCTTCCACACTCAAATTGCAGAGACAAATTCTGCTTTAAATGACGTGATATGTGGATAGATATGACAATTCAGTTTTTTTAATATTTGCTAGAAGGAAAGCAGTATATTCATTTAATGCCTTCCTTTTCCTGCCACTGTAAGAGAACCTGAATACCTGAATTCAATTCAGCAATTAAGAAGCATTGTAACTCTAGTAAGTGCTGGAAAATATGACCACTGCATGGCCATGGACTAGCACTAAGTAGGTATTCAAAACATAACTGATAAATGAATAGTCTCAGAGATTCAAAGATGAATATGATTCTTCCCTGCCCTCCAGTAGCTTATGATCCACTAAATCAGTCCTAAAGACCAACAACTAAAATGCAGTGTGATGGATTTTGAGACCATACATACATGAGCACTATAAAAGAGTATTGGTGTTAGTAATATTATATATACACATATATGAATAAAAACATGATAATTTCCCTTACTCCTATCTTTAATCTCAGCATCCTAAAGTATTTTTAATAATAAAAGTTAAGTATACTTCAATATATAGAGTTTATTTTTCCTAATAATAAAAGAAGGATATACTATACATACTTTGGAATTCCACAAATATCATGTGTATACCTCCAGGCCAATGAAATGCACATAAACTTTTTTAAAAATACATTATGTTGTATGTAGTGAATATATTATAATGCATTGAATGATAAACTCTAGACAATCAGGTTGTAGCCTTGACTACTTTTGTTTTCTTATGTTTGTTTGTTTTGTCTTTAAATATCCTCATGCATCTATTTTTAGTTGCAAGTGCTGTTTACTTGTTTTAATCAGCTTTACTGAGGTACAGCTTATAATCAATGAAATCCAACTGCTTCAAGTACATAGATCAACGTTTTAACAATAATGTATACAAAATATGTACTGTCATGTAAAACCCCAAACAAAGAAAATGTAGAACACATCACCACCCTCAAGAAGCTCCCTATGCCCCTTCACAGCCTGAGCCCTCCACAATTCCTGACCTGTTTCTTATTTGCGACAAAAGTTTGTGCCATTTCTTCTTCCATTTAGTTTTTAGAAATAACAAACTAGATGATCTCCAAAAATGTTCTTTTAATCTGGTGTTAGTGTCCTTTGAAGAGCAGAAGTTTATGATTTTGAAGAAATACAATTTATTAATTTTTATTTTATGATTTGTGATATTTGTGTCTTATCTAACAAATCTTTATCTAAAACAAGTTCGCAAATGTCTTCCTTTTTAAAGCATGTAATTTTAGCTCTTAGGTTTAGATCTCTCATATACTTAGAGTTGGCTTTTATGTATGGAGTGAGGTAAGGGTTGAGTTTTATTTTTAACAATATGGATATCCACTTAGTACAGAACAATTTATTGAAGAGACTGTTATTTCCTGCATTAATTCGCTTAGGTGCTTTTGTCAAAAATCACTACATCACCTGGGAAGCCAAAGCCCTCACAATGTCACATTATCCCTTAGCCCCACCCCCTCTCCCTCTAGCTGCTGTGTCAGGTTGTCACCCAGTCAGGTAGGCCTTGGATTCCTCTCCTTTCACACTTTAAACACCACCAGTGAATTTTCTTTCTTTTCCAAGAGAAACTCTGCCACCTGTTTATAGTAACATGTTTGTCATTTCTAATACAAAATAATGGGATGTAATTTTATAAATGCAACTTAGACTGATACCTTAAGGATTGTGCCAAGATGCATAAAAGTATCCAATAAAAGCAAAACAAAAAATTTTTTAAAATACACTGAATATATATGCTGCTGCTGCTAAGTCACTTCAGTCGTGTCCAACTCTGTGCAACCCCATAGACAGCAGCCCACCAGGCTCCTCTGTCCCTGGGATTCTCCAGGCAAGAATACTGGAGTGGGTTGCAATTTCCTTCTCCAGTGCATGCATGCATGCTAAGTCATTTCAGTCATGTCCGAATCTGTGTCACCCCATGGACAGCAGCCCATCAGGCTCATCTGTTCATGGGATTCTCCAGGTAAGAATGCTGGAGTGGGTTGCTATTTCCTTCTCCACTGAATATGTATAAATGTGTCTATTTTTGGACTCTACTTGTACCAATGCTATCAATTACTGTGGCTTTGTCTTTAATTCAGGTGATAGAAGAATTCCAACTTTGTTTTTCTACAAGATTATTTTGCTATTCTATGTTCTTTGCACTTGTGTATAATTTTAGAATTATTTCTCCAATTTAATTTTTTTAAGTCTATTGGAATTTGATTGGAATTACATTGAATTTAAATACCAATTTAAAGAGAACTGACATCCTAAAAGTATTGTCTTCCAGTTCATGGTATGCATCTACATTTATTTAGATCTTTAAATTATTTTAGCAAGGATTTATAGTCTTCATTGTCCAAGTCTTGCACATGGTTTGTTTAATGTATTTGAGAATTTTGTTGTTTACGTTCTTGTAAATATATTTAAATTTCAATTTCTAAACACTTACTGCTTGTATGTAAAAATACAACTTGTTTTTGAATATTGACTTTGAATCCTACAACCATGCTAAGTTCAATTAGATTTTCTTTTTGTAGATTTCTTCGGATTTTTCATATATAAATTCATGATTGTATAATTGAGATAGTGTTACTTTTTCCTTTCTAATCTGTGTGCATTTTCTTCTTGCCTTACTGGACTGATTAGGACTGATTAGTACTTTTCCCAATTGAAATAGTGACTATGGGCATCCTAGCTTTATATCTCATTTTAAGAGGAAAGCATTAAGAATTTCACCATTAGTATGATGTCTGGAGGTTTCTTTTTTCACAGATCTCGTTTATTATGTTGAAAAAGTTTCTCACAATTCCTTGTTTGCTACAATTTTCTTTAAAAAGTCATGAATGGGTATTGAATTTTATCAAATGCCTTTTCCTACTCTATTGAAATTAAGGCTTTAACAAAATGTTAATCTGTTAGTATAGTGGATTATACCCTGTTTGATCAGTTGGTAAAGAATCTGCATGCAATTCAGGAGACCCTGGTTTGATTCCTGGGTCGGGAAGATCTCCTGGAGAAGGGAAAGGCTACCCACTCCAGTATTCTGGCCTGGAGAATTCCATGGACTGTATAGTCCATGGGGTAGCAGAGTCAGACATGACTGAGCGACTTTCACTTTCATAGTGAATTACATTGATTGGTTTCCAAATTTAAACTAACTGTTGAATTTTTTTGGAATAAATCTCAGTTGATCATGATACATTATTTTATATAATTTATGTAGTGCTGGATTTTATTATATTGGTCTCTAGTTTCTTCTCTTGTGATGCCTTTTTTGCCTAGTTTTAATATACCAGCTTCATGAAGTATTCCCACCTCTTCTGTAAGAGTTTGCAAAATTGGTATTATTTCTTCCCTGAATGCTTGACAGAATTCATCAGTGAAACCACTAGGGCTGGAGTTTAACTTTGGGGAAGTTTTAAAATATAAATGTCATTTCTTTAATATAATAGATACAAGGTTATTCAGATTACCTGTTTTTCTCCTTAGATATGCTTGGTGGTTTGTCTTTTTCAAGATTATCCATTTTGTGTAAGTTGTCAAATTTATTGCCATATTTTTCATTTGTTGTTCTTTAATATTTATAGAATCTGCAGTGATGTCCCTGTTTTAATTCTTAAAGTCGGTAATTTCTGTCCTCTCTTTTTTTCTGGATTAGTCTAGCTTAAGTTTTATCAATTGTATTGATTTTTTTTCAAAGAATCAACTTTTGGTTTCATTTATTCTCTCTGTTTATCTAACTCTATTTTGTTATTTTCGGACTTCCCTTTTGACTCAGATGGTAAGCAATCCACCTGCATTGCAGGAGACCCGGGTTTGATCCCTGAGTCAGGAGGATCCCCTGGAGAAGATAATGGCTACCCACTCTAATATTCTTGTCTGGAAAATTCCATGGACAGAGGAGCCTGACAGGCTTACTGGTGGGTCCCAGTCCATGGAGTCACAAAGAGTTGGGTACAACTGAGCCACTAAGCAAGCATGTGTTTCATTATTTTGTATTTATCTCTATTATTTCATTTCTTTTGCTTACTTTGGGTTATTGCATGTGTGTGTGTGTGTCTGTGTGTTTCTAATTCCACATAAAGTTTGGATTTTTTTGAGATCTTTTTTAATCTCTTCTGATATAAATGTTCCATTTTATAAATTTCACACAAGTTTAACAACTCTGTTGCACAAATTTTGATATCTCATATTTTCATTTCAACTCAGTTTAAAACATTTTGTTTTCTCTTGTAATTCATTTTCAATCAGTTATTTAGAAGTGTGTTATTTAATTTCCGAACAGTTAGTGATATTCCTGATGTTTTCCTTTTGTTGATTTTTAATTTAATTCATTTTATCATAGAACATAATCTATGATTTCAAACTTTTCAAATTTATTAATGAGTTATGTTATGATCTAGCATATGCTTTTCTTTAACAGAACTGATCTCTATAAAGCAAGTTTGCTATGTAAAAGAATATGTTCATTTTTATTTCAAATAAATATTGCCTACATTCCATAAAAACACAATTTGTAATGCCATTTTCCATATTGTCTTTATTTTAATATGTTATCAAATTATATTTCCCATATATTTAGTAAAATACAGTATTTAAAAACTTTTTGCATCTCCCAGTCAAGTTGAGGAATGTTTTTAGAAATTAGCATGCATTTACATTTGTTCATGACTTGCTTGTCAATGTTCTTTATCCAGTGCTGTCTTTTAAACATAAAATTTTAAGAATTTTCTTGAATCTCTTAAATTTGGCACTATTATTTATGGAACTGACCCATTTTTACCCTTTATGTTTCTTTTACATAGTAGCTAAAACAAATATATATGCACATATGTATTTATATACATGGACTTCTCTGGTGGTTCAGATGGCAAAGAATCCACCTGCAATGCAGGAGACCCAGGTTAGATTCCTGGGTCAGGGAGATTCCCTGGAGAAGGAACTGGTAACCTACTCCAGTTTTCTTGCCTGCAGAATGCCATGGACAGAGGAGCCTGGTGGGCTACAGTCCATGGGATTGCAAAAGAACTGGACATGACCGAGTGGCTAATAGTGTAGTGTATGTATATGCGCACGCATACACGTGTGTGTGTATTTACTACTTACAAAATGTACATATATTTTTCCCCTGATCCTTAAAGCAGCCTTCAAGTGACATATACATTTACTTATGTACCATCAGTATGTGCCTGGAACTAGACTTACAGCATTCAAGTTGCAGCTGAATAAACTGAACTAATCAAGTCATTTGCTGAAGTTTACACAGGAAGCCAACTGCAGAGCTGGATTTGGACCTAGGTCTGTCTATCCCCAAAACCCATGTCTTCATCACTATGACATGCAGCTTCTCTTAACTAAAGAAAAAGTTTAGATTGCCAGTGGCTTCTTTTGTTACTACTATAATTATAATTGTATGCTAAAAGACAATAATGAGGCATTTATATATAAACATTGAAGCTATTTTACCATAGGAATCATGAAATTCTACAATCAAGAAGTAAAGTCATCTGATCTCAAGTATTCAGAGCCAAATTCAATCCTCCTATCATTATCCAAAGATTATACCTAGTCTGTCCCACCCATAATGTTCGCTGTCACTTTCTGTGGATTCAAATTCTTACTAATTACTATGCCAGTTCCTTTCCTCCTCATGCTAACTATAGTTTTAATGGAAAAATACCAGAGAATTATCTATACGAGGTCAAGGTCCAAGAGCCTGGACTGATTCATGAAACATGCAATCACAGTTTCCACTGCAGGCCATGATCTGTATCCATTTAGATGAGCCTCAGGAGTTGGAAAGTTGAGGAATCCCATTTGGCAGAATGGCAATAAGCAGCCTTTCAAAATGCTTTACTTGCAATCATTATTATCTTAAATTCTGGAAACAGAGTGAGTAAAAGAGGCGCTTTTCCCATTATCCTTATTATCTCCATAAAAGCAATTTGTGCCGGGTTGTCATTGTAGAAAATTGTGCATTTCAAATACATCTGGCCACTGCCATGCTTCCTTCGTTATGTAATGGCAGCTGACCTCCGCTCACACCGACATCCTTCTAATGACACTCAGTCCACCTCATTAACACGGGCTTAGGATGATATACTTACAGCCTCTCTGGTTGTTTAGGTCTCGCCAGATAATTAATCCTAGTTAAGAAGTTTATCTCTTCCCTCAAGTTGTTGCTATCAGTTAGAGTACTTAATAGTTTTGACCAAAAAAAAAAAAAAAAAATGGCAACCACATCATTCCTGACCCTACAGAGCAAACAAAAATAATATGACTTTCTCCTGTAAAGATCTGCTGAGTGATAGTATCTAGACTCTAAGGGCTTCTCAACTGGGAATCAATGCCGGGCACTATTCTAGGCTCTAGGACACATCAGCAAACAAAACAGCAGTAAAAAAAAATTCCTGCATGGAGCTAATATACTAGAGGGGAAAATATATGTACCTCATTTTATTATGCTCCACTTTCTTGCACCTCACCGACATTGCATTTTTTGCAAGTTTAAGTTTGGTGGCAGCCGTGCATTGAGCAAGTCTATCAGCATTATTTTTCCAAAAGTATTTGCTCACTTCATGCCTTTGTGTACCATTTTGGCAATTTTTACAATATTTTAAAGATCTTTATTGTATTTGTTATGGTGACCTGTGGTCAGTAATCTTTGATATTACTATTGTAATTGTTTTGGGGCACCACAAGCCACACCCATATAAGACAGCAAATACAATCAATAAATGTGTATGCTCTGATTTCTCAACCAACCAGGTGTTTTCTCACCTCTTTCCCTTTCCTTGGGCCTCCCCACTCCCTGAAACAAAACAATATTAAAATTAGGACAATGGCCTCTAAGTGTTAAAGGAAAAGTCATACATTGCTCACTTTAAATCAAAAGTTGGAAATGATTAATTTTAGTGAGAAAGGAAAGATAAAAGCCAAGATGGGCTGAAAGCTAGGCCTTTTGCTGCAAACAGAATGATAAGATTGTGAAACGGCCTTATTGCTAATATGAAGAAAGTCTTACTGGTCTGGAGAGATGATAGAACCAACTACAACATTCCCTTAAGACAAAGCCTATTTCAACTCTATGAAAATAGAGAGAGGGTGAGGAAACTACAGAAGGAAAAACGGAAATTATCAGAAGTTGTCTCATGAGGGTTAAGGAAGCAATGGTCTCTGTAACATGGCCGTGCAAGGTGAAACAGGAAGTGCTAATGTAGAGGCTGCTGCGAGTTATCCAGAAGATCTAGCTAAGATCATTAATAAAGATGACTATACTAAACAGAAGACTTTAAAAGCAGCTTTCTATTGGAAGAAGATGCCATCTAGACTTTCATAGCTAGAGAGGAGAAGTCAGCGCCTGGTTTCAAAGCTTCAGAGGACAAAATGACCCTCTTGCTAGGGGCTAAGGCAGCTGGTGACGTTAAGTTGAAGTCAATACTCAATTAAAAAGTCCTTAAGAATTATACTAAATCTACTCTGTCTATGCCCTACAAATGTAACAATAAAGCCTGGATGACAGTACTTCTGTTTGCAATATGGTTCACTGATTATTTTAAGCCCACCGTTGAGAACTACTACTTAGAAAAAGATTCCTTTCAAAATATTACTGTTCACTGAAAATGTACCTGGTCACCCAAAACTCTGATGGTGATATACAACAAGATTAATGTTGCCTTCATGCCTGCTAACACAATATCCATTCTGTAACCCACGTATCAAGGAGTAATTTTGACTTTCAAGTCTGATTGTTTAAGAAATAGAGTTCATAAAGCTATAGCTGCCATAAACAACGATTCCTCTGATGGATCTGAGTAGAGTCAATTGAAAACCTTCTGGAAAGAATTCATCCTTCTAAATGCCATTAAGAGCATTCATGATTCACAGGAAGAGGTCAAAGTATCAACATTAGCAGCTGTTGAAAGAAGTTGATTTCAACCCACATGGGTGGCTTTGCGAGGCTCAAGATTTCAATGCAGGAAGTCACTGCAGATGTAATAGAAATAGCAACAGATCTAGAAACGAAGCCTGAAGAGGTGACTGAACTGCTGCCATCTTACGATAAAGTTTTAATGAATGAAGAGTTGCTTCTCATGAATGAGTAAAGAAAGTGATTTCTTGAGATGATATCTACTCCTGGTGAAGGTGTCACAAAGATTGTTGAGATGACAAGAAAGGATTTAAGCTATCACATAAACTTAGTTAATAAGGCAGCAGCAGGGTTTGAGAGGACTAATTCCAATTTTGAAAGAAGTTCTGGTGATTTAGTTGGTAAGTTATGTCAGACTCTTGCAACCCCATGGACTGTATCCCACCAGGTTTCTCTGTCCATGGGATTTTCTGGGCAAGAATACTTGGGTGGGTTGCCATTTCCTTCTCCATGAGATCTTTCTGACCCAGGGATTGAACCCGTGTCTTCTGCAGTGCAGGCAGATTCTTTATCAACTGAGAGACCAGGGAAGCTGGGTAAAATGCTGTCAAACCACATTGCATGCTACAGAGAAATCATTCATGAAAAGAAGAGTTAATCAATGTGGCCAGCTCATCTGCTGGAGAGATAAGAGATTCAGGTTTGATCCCTGGGTCAGGAAGATCCCCTGGAGGAGAGAATGGCAACTCACTCTAATATTTTTCCCTGGAGGAACCTATGGACAGAGGAGCCAGGCAGGCTACAGTCTATAGGGTCACAAAGAGTTGAACACAACCAAAGTGACTTAGTGTGCATGCAACTTCACTGTTGTCTTAAGAAAATGTCACAGCCACTCCAACCATCAGTAACAACCACCCTGATCAGTCAGCAGCTATCAGCATGGAGGCAAGACCCTCCACCAGCAAAAAGCTTCCCTGAAGGTTCAGGTTATGTTCAGCATTTTTTAACAATAAATTATTTTTAAATTAAGGCATACACATTTTTAGACATAATGCTACTGCACACTTAATAGATAAAGGATAGTATAAATATGACTTGTACATACACTGGAAGACAAAAAAATTGTGTGACTTGCTTTATTGTGGTTATCTAGAACCAAATCCACAGTATCTCTGAGGTATGCCTGTGAATGTGTCCATTAAAAAAATATGGCTCCCAGTTCTGTCATTTACAAGCTGTAAGTGGTTGTAAGTTACATAAGCTCCAAGTTACATAAACTCTCATTTTTCTCATCAGGGTAGTGATTATAGGTAAGGTGGTTATAAAGGTGGAAAGAGATAATATAGGTAAAGTGTTTTAACACAAGGCCTAGAACATAAGCGCTTAATATAAATGAGATTTATTATTATTATTATTACATTTCTATTCACTGCTATTTTCATAGATATTGTACATACTATTTTTAAAAATGTATTTTATATACTCTCAACCTAATTAGTCAGATGTCCACAGTCTAATTCTCTGTTGAATTATACTTGATGAAATTCTAGCCATGTCCCCCCCATATTATCTCGACTCAACCACACCGTATTTTCTTTATTTTGTTTAAGTCCTTGTTAACTTAAAATGGATCAGATCTATTCTCCCAGATCCAATTTGTTCAGCTCAAAGTTAACTTTCCTGTGCATATAACGCAGGTCCCACAAGAGAAGGATGTTGATATCATGGGTAATTCATGGAGATGGAAGCAGTCATGAGAATCAACAGCACCATGAAAGCTCTTGCAGACAAATAGTCAAATGCATCACAAGACAGGATGCTAAGGGACCAATCAGCTCAGAAACATCAACTCTGTCACTTACACTGCTTAGAGGAAATGAATGGTAAAAGAAACGGACAATAATAAAAAGCTCTAAAACACTATGCAAGTATGGGTAAGGGAGACATGGGATGGTCTTAGAGCATTCAAATGGAATTAACAGATCTGTGCTTCTAGTCTTCCCTCTGTCCCAGCCCCAATGCATGACACTGAAAAAGTCAAACATTCTCTTCATGCTCACCTGTAAAATCAGGCCAGGCCATCCTAAGTTTCCTTGTTACTTTTAAATTGCTGTTAATCTCTGCTGCATAGTTATTTTTGAATGAGGAACGTATAAGAATAGAAATTTTAAAGATAATTTCCCTTTGTCTTCATCAATAATATGGGAAAAATAAGGCTTACCTGACGGGATTGCTATGAAGGTCAAATTGGAAAGTGCATGCAGAGTACTTACTATGATATCTGGAATATTGTAGGTTCCCAATGTGATGTTGCATCTTGTCCTGATGATCCAGACAACATGAAATAGCCAAATGAAAAACAACGGTGTCTTTAAAGCAAATGACCCAAAGACAGAAGTAACTAAAGGAATGTTTAGAAACAAAATTAAAATGTCTGGGTGGCGAGATTATTAATACTGTTGGTTTGTTTTTCTATTTAAGAGACAACATAAGATAATGGTTTGACTCATGGCTTTTCCTGACACTGAAATCAGCTCTTTGACCAACTGTGGGACTTCTAAACAAGCTTTATATCCTCTCTGTAAATGAAGATGCAATGATACTTCCTCATCAAGATGTGAGCTTATATGTCCAAGGCACATGTGAAGCACTATTAAGTGTTTGTTAATTAAAATACTTTCCAAATCTGCAGTCATGGATATGGGCACTCCTAGCAAAGGACAAAAGAGTAAAGGAAAGATATATCCATTGAATGTAGAGTCCCAAAGAATCTCAAGGAGAAATAAGAAAGGCTTCCTAAGTGAGCAATGCAAAGAAATAAAGGAAAACAATACAACAGGAAAGACTAGAGATGTCTTCAAGAAAATTAGAGATAACAAGGGACTATGTCATGTAAATATGGGCACAATAAAATACAGAAATGGTATGGACCTAAGAGAAGAGAAGATATTAAGAAATGGTGACAAGAATACACAGAAAAACAACTTAATGACTCAGATA
The DNA here is from genome assembly GCA_007570785.1 of Antilocapra americana. Lineage (NCBI taxonomy): Eukaryota > Metazoa > Chordata > Mammalia > Artiodactyla > Antilocapridae > Antilocapra > Antilocapra americana. The sequence continues at coordinate 34,837,020 of ML663562.1, read as the reverse complement.
ACCATGATGGTGTGATTACTACCCTAGAGCCAGACATCCTGGAGTGCAAAGTCAAGTGGGCCTAAGGAAGCATCACTACAAACAAAGCTAGTGGAAGTGATGGAATTTCAGCTGAACTATTTCAAACCCTAAAAGATTATGCTATGAAAGTTCTGCACTCAATATGCCAGCAAATATGGAAAACTCAGCAGTGACCACAGGACTGGAAAAGGTCAGTTTTTATTCTAATCCCAAAGAAAAGCAATGACCAAGAATGTTCAAACTACTGCACAATTGCACTCATCTCACACATTAGTGAAGTAATGCTCAAAATTCTCCAAGCTAGGCTTAAACAGTACATGAACCAATAATTCCAGATGTTCAAGCTGGATTTATAAAAGACAGAGGAGCCAGAGATCAAATTGCCAACATCTGTTGGATCATAGAAAAAGCAAGAGAATTCTAGAAAAGCATCTATTTCTGCTTCATTGACTATGCCAAAGCCTTTGACTGTGTGCATCACAACAAACTGTGGAAAATTCTTCAAGAAATGGGAATACCAGACCATCTTACCTGCCTCCTGAGAAATCTGTATGCAGGTCAAGAGGCAACAGTTAGAACTGGACATGGAACAATGGACTGGTTTCAAATTGGGAAAGGAGTACGTCAAGGCTGTATATTGTCACCATGCTTATTCAACTTATAGGCACATACATCATGCATAATTCTGGGCTGGATGAAGCACAAGCTGGAATCAAGTTTACTGGGAGAAATATCAGTAACCTCAGATATGCAGATGGCATCACCTTTATGGAAGAAAGTGAAGAGGAACTAAAGAGTCTCTTGATGAAAGTGAAAGAGGAGAGTGAAAAAGTTGGCTTAAAGCTCAACATTCAAAAAACAAAGATCATGGCTTCTAGTCCCATCAGTTCAGTTCAGTTCAGTCACTCAGTCGTGTCCCACTCTTTGCAACCCCATGAACCACAGCAGTCCTGGCCTCTTTGTCCATCACCAACTCCTGGAGTCTACCCAAATCCATGTTTATCGAGTCAGTGATGCCATCCATCCACCTCATCCCTGTCCCCTTCTCTTCCTGCACCCAATTCTTCCCAGCATCAGGGTCTTTTCTAATCTGTCAACTCTTCGCATGAGGTGGCCAAAGTATTGGAGTTTCAGCTTCAATATCAGTCCTTCCAATGAACACCCAGGACTGATCTCCTTTAGGATGGACTGGTTGGATCTCCAAGGGACTCTCAAGAGTCTTCTCCAACACCACAGTTCAAAAGCATCAATTCTTCGGCACTCAGCTTTCTTCACCATCCAACTCTCACATCCATACATGACTACTGGAAAAACCAGTAAATACAGTTCTCCATCATCTTTTAGAAAAGCAACTTTGTCCACTAGTCAAAACAACTGCTGCCTAATCCTATTATGTTTATGGGTGTTGGTCAGATTTCCATTAGTAGTTATAGACATCAGCATTTCAACTTCTTTTTACCATTCTTTTGGTTCAGTTCAAATGACCTATGAAAAGTACTGATGGATCCTTAATGGGACAGTCAATTCACTTTTTCATTCGTTTTCTCTTCTTGGTGCCTACTGAGGGATCCAATGCACATGCTCCTCTTGTTTTTCCTCTTATCAAAACTAACTCTCTTTTCAGGTTCTCGGGTTAAGACAAGTAATAGACTGATAGTCCAAAGACTTGCTTTGAGACTTGGTTCTATCTTAAATGCTGTGTATTTTGGATAAGTTACCAGATACCTTAGACTCTGAAATTCAAGTGTAAATTTTAGTCCACTCAGGGTTTCTGAGAATTTTTGTCAGAGAGAGGGGAAACAGAAAGACCGGTATGCATTAAGACAATGAATGCATGTTGTCTCAGAAAACTGAAAGGAGGACAATGGTTAAATCGCCAGTGTTCACTCTATACCTCTGGGCTAGACTTGGAATGGCAAACACCACCTGAAATTACCAACTTCCATCTCCTATGGTGTTATATGTCAGTATAGGGAAATGTACTTCTAAGGGTCACAAGGGTTCTAAAATTCAAGGTTAGAGTTTTTGACTGTTGATTTCCTCTAATTGGGTGCAATGATTTTCATTAGGCAGAGTACCCAGTGATTTTCACTGTGATGAAAGCCTGCAGTGGAAATTTTCAGTGTATTATGCATATTTGCTGCTCCCAAGGAATAAGAGGAAAGAGAAGCCATCTATAGAGGGAAGTTTGTTTGCTTTCACTTACTTTTATTACCCAGAATAATCCCAGTTTGAAAGTCTCCAGCCAGAGGACTATCAAATGTGATAATAAAAATGCTTGCAACATTTATTTTCTGCTTTTTCAGAAATTGGCCATTTTGACCTTATTTAGGGCAATATTAGTGCTTTCAGAAAAATGCTACTAGATGACATGCATGTAATTTTCCCCACCACTTTAAAAATTACTCTAACTTATAGTTTAGGACCTGTTATGTTTATGGCATGACTTTAAAAAAATAAGGAATGAATAAAAAGGCTTAGTGGAAAACTACAAATTTATTTTTACCCGAGGCATTTTAAGCTTGAAAAAGTGAAAGAATGCATTTGTTATTTTGACTTTTTACAGACCTATTTGCCTTGCAGGTTTCGTTAGTGATCCTTCAACATCTACTAAAATTGCTAGCAGTTATGTGTATGAAGACATTGTTTCTCAGCCATTTCTTTGTCCAGCTTCTTATGAATGAGGCATTCTGTTGTTCTGGTTCAAAATATTAAAATCAATTGGAGCTAACTGTTTTCTGTATTACCAGGTAAATATCTACTGTGTATAAAAGGAGGAATGGCTGCATTCTATTGAACAACTCTCCAGATCTTCTGCTGCAAGAGCTGCATGTATATTATTTATAAATTCCCAACAACTCTGCAATGCAGTTATTATTACCCCCACTTCACAGAGGAGAAAATAGAGGATTTGAGCACCTAAGATGCTTGACTGAGATCACACAGCTAGCAAGTTTCAGAAGCTGGAGTCAAAGACCAGATTTCTCTTCTTTCTCATTCACCATAACTTACCGAGCCTGTTTAGAATAAAAAAAGAGAGCCCTGAATAAAAATGATTGATATGAAATTTCCCAATGCAAAGATGCTTCTACTTATAAGTTTCTCTAGTTAGAGGGCAATGGCAGAGTAGAGTTAAAATAGTTTGCGCTTTGAAATCTACTAGACCTGGATTCAAAATCGGCTCCACCACTTGACAAGTATGTGGCCTTGGAGAAGTTACCTAATATCTGTAACAGCACTTCATTAATTGGGAAGATTAAATAAGATAAGTCTCATAAGTACTGAAAGCATTATTTACACCTGGTATGGACGTAATAAGTGGTCTATCTCTTTAGCCTATTATTATTTTTTTAAAGAACATGATTCTAAACTGCCTAAACATGTAAGTATTCTAAAATAGCTGTCTTATAACTTGCCAAGGTCACAATTACTGCATTTCTTTTGTTTTGTCACTTATCAGCGGGAACATAAACCACCTTTTTACAGGGGATTCGGAGGATTTGTAAGAGGACTCTCTTACAAATCATGCATGTGTGAGAAGAAACAATTCTGTTTTTTTTTAACCATCAGAAAAATAGAGGCCACTTTCCTTCCTCAGATGCACCAGGTTTCTATTATGTGAAAGCAGATTGAATGCGAGTTCAACAAGATTTGGCGCAGGGTCTAATAGGAACTGAAATGGAACTGGGACTCAACATGATTTATCACAGTAATTTTTATAAATACCAAAATGGAAAACTTTGTTGTGCTGGAATGAAAAAGTGAATTGACTGTCCCATTAAGGATCCGTCAGTACTTTTCATAGGTCATTTGAACTGAACCAAAAGAATGGTAAAAAGAAGTTGAAATGCTGATGTCTATAACTACTAATGGAAATCTGACCAACACCCATAAACATAATAGGATTAGGCAGCAGTTGCTCTGACTAGTGGACAAAGTTGCTTTTCTAAAAGATGGTGGGGAACTGTATTTACTGGGTCCAGGAAGAAGTGTCAATTGATTTCACGGAAGAAGTTCATGAGAAGGGAAAGCTTGGCAGAGCTGGGGGTGTACGCAGGCCAAGACCAAAGTGCTGGTGTAGAGAAGGCTCTCCAGGGGGACTCACTGCTCTCTCCCAAATGGAAAAGCCCGTAAAATTCTGTGCTATGCAGAATTTTCTTTTTCTTTTTTTTAACTCTTTATCCCACTTTACTTTCTGGCCAATTTGCAATGTTCTGCTGCCTGGAATTTTTAATCTTCTCAGTTCCATACTTTTGTCACAATTAAGTTTTGAAATGACAATGTTTTCACGTATATCCCACTAGAATAGTCCTTCACTCATAACTGCTGACTTTAAGAAACTCGATGACATTAGGAAGTAAAATCTATCTGCATTCTACATAGGCATTTATGTATTTACATAATGTCAGTGAAGCAACATAACTGCAGTGTTCTTCTGGCCAGCTGCTCTGTCAGAATGAGGATGATGCATAGCTCTTCCAAATGCCTTAGTTTACAGGGCACTTCTCATACAAAGAAAGAAGAGAGAGAATATTTTATTGGGTACATATGATGTGTGGGATACTATGCTAAATGTTTTACTCAACCCTCTTCATTATCCATAAGATAATCATCATCTACATTATTCAGTTGAAAAAACCAAGGTTCAGAGAGGTTCAGCAACCTATTCAAAGCACACAGCTAATTAATAGTATATTCTGAGCTGAACTCAGATATTTGAATCTGAGCCCAGACTATTACAGGAAGATAAAAGTACACTTTAAAAGTACACTGGAGTGAGAATATTGAGGTCCAGCTAAGGAATTTATACTTAAGATTTATTTTGTAAGTAAGAGAAAATTATTCAAAATAATGAGGAAGGAAATGTATGAGTTTTCTGGGCTCTCTCAACCCAAGTCTGAGTGCCCTTCTGTTTTCTGTATTATCTTCATCTTTTTCATGGAAAACCTACCATTTCAGTCATCTATACTCTTCTGTCTTATGTGGAAACTTCTCTTATTAACTCTGCTTAATAAATTGAGAAAAGGAAGTACAGAGAAGTAAAGGAGTTTGCCTAAGGTCAAAGCTAGGCAGAGATAGAATTAGAACTCCAGTCTCTCTGGACTCACTCTTAATCACAGAGCATAACTCCGTGCATCTATGTATATAAATATGTATGGTAATAAGTATTTGAATAGAGAGACCCATATAAAATTTCAGCTTACTATAAACCCCACTGTAAAATTTTTTTCAAAACACTATATATTTCAGGTAGGGGATATCCAAAGTACCATGATGACCTGTAACATGAGGAAAACAGCAAAAACAAAGGAATACAAATAACTGTTGCAATCACCAAGCTGAAGTCATGGGATACAAAAGATTATTGAACTCTTTCACAAATATCTTAACAGGAGTGCCTCTGTATTGATACTGACTCTTCATCATTTTTCTCAGTAACATCATTGCTGTGCAGAATATCATAAAGTTCAGAAATAAAGAAAATAGTTTGAGAATTCTCTACAGGAAAAAAAAAGTTCATTTCAAGGAGAAGTGGATTTTTTTTCCACTTGTTTTTGCTTCATCATGGCACATTAACTTGATGAAAATTTCCCTTGTGGATATGAGGAATTGTTTTGACCCTATGTACTTGTGTATTTATTCTGATGGCTCTAAATTTAGCAAAGCATTATTGTCATCATTGATCCTAGAGAATTATTCACCTGTTAGTGAGTCAATAGCTGCATGAGTTTATGGTATCATGAGAGATATTGACTGTCAAGTTTATTTACAGTAATTGATAATTTTTAATTGTGCTCTGTTCCTATTCCTAAAATAGCTAAGCAAAGATGATCATTTCACAGGATAAAGAAACTGTGCATATAAGTGAGAGGGGAAAGGGGTTTGGGTTGTGTACTTGAGTAGAAATAGAACATGCCTAAAGGCCCCTGCCATGCCATGCTAAGTCACTTCAGTAAGTGTCCAACTGCTTGCAACCCCATGGACTGTAGCCCACTAGACTTCTCTGTCCACAGGATTCTCTAGGCAAGAATACTGGCGTGGGTTGCCGTGCCTTCCTCCAGGGGCTAAAGGTCCCTAGAATTGTTCTAATGCTGGCAAAACCATAAGCAACCCACAGGACCGAGCAGACTGTTATCTCCCAAGGGAAGTGTGCCCTGAGTGAAGTGGTTCCCTTCCTTCCTTGTCTCTCCATCCTGACTTACCTCCACTACCTTTCATAGTAGATGACCTTCTTCCCCTGTAACAGTGGCAGGTATTGAGTATGCACTCAATAAGTATGGCAGATATTGAGTATGCACTCAATAAGTATGTCAGATTACTGAATTATTTCAGAAGGGTGTTTCTGCTTTTTTACCATGAGCTCCTTAAGTACAACAATGATGTGTGTTTATGGACTTTGCATGCTAAGAGCGTTACTTCCTGCCTGGATCTTCACACGTGTTCAGTGGATGTTTTTGAGAAGTAGGATGGGTAAAAGTAAGATTCTGAAGACAGTCAACTTGTGTTCGAATTCTAGCTCTGCTATTGACTAGCCTTGTAACCTTGGGCAAGTTACTAACTGCTCTGTGCCTCAGTTTCCTCATCTGCAAAAATGAGATAACAGGGAACTTATAAGAGAGCTGTGAGAATTCTGTGTGCTTTTATATGTAAAAATGCTTTTTTGTTTTTTTTTTTTCCTCCAGTGCAGATGGTCCTAGCAGATAATGAATTACCTTCAGGTAATGAATCCAGGATTAAATTCTTCCTACCTTGTAATGCTATCATCTTTAATACCTGGTATCTAAGATTCTACAGAAGGGGAAGAAAGAGGATGATGATATCTGGAAGCTTTTCTTAGCACTAGGCCTGATAATGACAAGCAAACCAGTCTCAGGACTCATCCTAGATTCCAGGGGACTGGCTAACAGAGCTGTCCTTATATGCACTGACCTAAAGCGAACCAGTTTAACATTCTCTTGGGGCTTCCTAGCCAGCGCTAGTAGTAAAGAACCCACCTGGCAATGCAGGAAACGTGAGACATGGGTTCGATCCTTAGGTCAAGAAGACTAGAAAGACTTAAATAGAGGCTAGCAATCATTTATAAAGGCCAATACACTCTCAAATCCTGTAAGCAGGTGTTAATAGATGCATAGTCTAGTTTCAGTTGTTTAAGTGCCACTGTTTTAATTTTAAATTCAATTGTTTTTGCATGGCCCTGTAGGTAATTCTGGCACCACTCTGCTACCATTGATGTTTCCAGTCCACTTGAGACCTTTAAACCTGAGGTCACAAAGACCTACTGAGGAAAGGCCGGTGACATACATGAACAATACAGCAGAGGTGGTGGGGACTGCAGGACTCTGGGGAGCAGCACATGCTCCATGAGGCACCAGAGCAGCACTCAGCAGGAACACCATCCCAAACTTGCCCAGGTCTCCAATTTTCTAATCAAAGCCAAAAGTTTAGCTTTTCATGTGAAATCTTCCAAAATTAAAATGTTGGCAACTACTTTAAAACACAGGGTAGGCAAAATATATGTTTTCCAATGAAAGAATAGACTTTTCAATAAAATGTTAAGGTAATATAGTAAGCATATTACCTTAAAGAAATCTGTGAAAATGATATATGATGTTATTTAAGAGAGTGAGTGAAAAACGCCTGAGAAAATGGTATGGAAGCAAGACAATAAGGTGTATAAAGAAGGCAGTCAAAGGATGAAAGCCTATTTTACATGTTTGTCCCCATACCAAGCCCAGAGTATGGATCTGATTCTGCCACTCCATCCCCAACTGTGTTTTTCCTGACATGGGGATATGGCCCCTGTTATAGGATGGTGGTTAAGTGCCTAGACTCTGGAACCAGTCTATTTAGGCTTAAAGACCAACACTATAACTCAACTGGGTGTCAACCCAGTTCCCTCATTAGTGAACTGAGGATACAAGTGGTATCCATTTCAAAAAATCAGTGAGTGGTAACAATGAGCTAATGTGCATAAAATACTTACAACATGCCTTAGGTGTAGTAAGTGTTCAATATACTTTAGCCATTTCTTTTCTTCTTATTACCTCTGGCTTGTGGGTTGAATTTGAAAATTGTGCCTCCAGTTTGCAATTTTTGCTTTAAACCAGAGCAATTGGGATTCAAATCAGAAAGCCCTTAGCACCCTGTGAAATGAATCATTAACAAATAGCCTAGCTTTCTGGGAAATGCTGGGCACCTCTTGCTTTGCTTGGCCCCACCCTCTCCTACCCTCTGTCTCTACTCCTTGCTCTAATACAGCTTCTACCTGGCTCTTCTCTGTGGTCATAGCTCACATTTTCAACTCTATTCTTACTTTTTGCATTGACAATTTATTTTTCTGCTTTGAACACCATCTCCCCTAGATAAATTGAGTTCAAAGACTGCCATGTCCCCTGACCTCTCACCCCTTTTGACCACTACTACTGATTACTGGCCTGCCTAGCTGAAACTCTCAGAAGAAATAAGGGTTGAAGATGTTAGGCTATTCATCCCAAGTTATGCAGCCAATAAGGCAAGGAACTAGGGTTTGAACCAGATCCCATGACTACAGTCAGAGATCTCAAACTTTCAGCCATACTGTAGTCAATCTCTATTTTGCTGAAGCAGAAATTTGAGCCTCAAACAATGTGAAGGGTAGCTTATGAGAACAAACCACTTAGATAGGAAGTCAGCCTCATCCCAGGAATCATATCTTAAGGAGCCTTTGCTGTTCTAAGATCATTATGGAGGTAGGCAGAATTTCCAAGCTTTATTTTTTATTTATTTTTTATGACAAATGGCCATACTGTGAAAGATCAAGTTTTAGTGAAAGTTAAAAATGCATGCAGTTAGAATCAGTAAAAGATTTGCATAGGAAGTTCGTGAATCTCAACAGAATTAAAAGGAGATTTATAAAGATCTGAATGTTCCTCTCAGCAAAACCAAGATTCTACACACAGAGTTAAAAGTCCTTTGATTTGGTGGAGGAAAGAACATGTTATTTAAAAACATTTGAAATCTGTTAAATAGAATATTGAGTCTCCAGTATACCTTAATTGGCATTCTTTTTTTTTTTTTTTAATTTGGGTTCACTGGCCTTTTATATAGAATAAATGAGTGTGAAGATTTAAGTTTCTATACATAACATTTTGTATTCCCCCTAAAGATACCCAAGACTTTCTTGGTGGTTCAGATGGTAAAGAATCTGTTTGCAATGCAGGAGACCCAGGTTTGATCCTGGGTCAGGAAGATCCCCTGGAGAAGAGAATGGCTACCCACATCAAATTTCATGGACAGAGGAGCCTGGCAGGCTATAGCTGTGGGGTAAGAGTGCGACACGACTGAGCAACACTTTCACTTTCACTAAAGATACCTAATCTGGTTATCCTAATGCTTAAATAATATATAATAGCCATTTGAGATATTTTAGCAAAATGCCTTTTTTTTCCAGGAATTTTTAAGCTTATCTTAAAAAGTCATGAGCCTGTGAGAATGTTGTTTGAAGATCAGTGAAACATCTTGTTGGTTCAGATTCAGGCTTACTTTGTAGAGTTTATACAGCATATGCCAGGAACAGTGCTAAGAACTTTCACAGACATTTCATTTCTTATTCACAAAAATTCAATGTGCTTTAATAACATTATCCCCATTTTACAACTTTGGAAACTTTGATTCGAAGAGGTTTAGTCTTTTCCCAGTGTCATACCACTGGAAAATGGTAGACTGGGGGCTCCTACTTAAGTTCAGGGCTTTCCACCATTTCATGCTGCCTCCCACTAGTGTGATTTAGCCTTTAAAAACAATTTTCAAAAAAAGTTAGCTAGAAGAATATCTATCCATTAAAAATGATTCCATTGTCCCTTCATGTACCTTGTCATGACTGGGATGGAGGAGAGCATCAGTTGTTTGAAATATGCAATAACAATTCCTTGGATAGTAGTTCTAATTTTAGCTTCCTGAGGACCCTGTTCTTGCCTAATTTCCATGGCAAGTTTACTTCTGAACGAGACACTAGAGTTGAATCCAAGGACATTTAGAATAGTTTCACAGAATGATTTGGTTTCAGAACTGCATGAAAACTTGCTAAAAATTCTGCATTTATGACACACTATTTATTATATATTTAATTTTTTATAGTTTTCAAGTGTCTACTGAATTCTACTTCAACACAATAACCATTTATATTTCATAATGATAATGGCAAGAGTGACTTTTTAAAGCTCATTTGAAACTCTTTTTATTCTTGATAATATCCTTTGCCACTCCTTGGCCATTCTCCCGCTAGGTTTTCTAAAAGTATTAAAGAGTATGGGATCAGGACCCAGGTTTAAATCTCATGTCATCAGACTCTCCCATCTTCTACCCTCTTTGGTGCAGTCAACTACTTACACTTAGTCCATGTGCCCTAATTTTCTGAAGATTTTTACTCCTAACTCACTGTCACATCCTCCAGCACCATTTTATCACAATTCTTGGTGAAGTCTGTAGATCAGAGCTAGTCAATAGTAAATACTATAGGCTTTGTGGGCCAAGAGACAAAACAGCTTTCTTATACAACAGAGCAGAAAACTCTTGCCTGCCCCACCCACCCTTTCTTGAATTCAGAACCCATTGCCTTCATTTAGACCTCTTCATTCAGAGACCACAACCTCCCACCTCATTAACCTGTTTTAGTCTTTATTGGTTCCTCATCTCCTGAACTTCTAAACTTATCACTTCCAGACTCATGACTTAAAATATTATCTTTACCCCAACAACATCCAAATTTGTACTCTACTCTAGATTCTTTCCCTGACTTCAGATTTTATTGGATCTAAAGATCAACTTGAGGACAACTGACATCTTAAAAATATTGTTGTCCATAAACATGGTATATCTCTCTATTTATTTAAGATAACTTTATTTTCTCTCAGCTATGTGACAGTTTTCAAGTTTTCACTATAGAAGTTTCATACCTCTTTTGGTAAATGCATTCTTATGTATTTGATACTTTTCAAAGCTAATGTAAATGGTAATTTTTAAATTTACTTTAATGCATTTATTGCTCAAATATAAAAATATAATTGATGTTTGTATACTGATCTTTTACCCAGGAATTTTGTTGAACTCACTAGTTCTTGTAAGTGTTTGAATAGTCATTTGGATTTTTTTTTTTATCACATTTGCTTTTAACTTTAGTAGTCCTACTGATTTGACATTACTTCTATGAAAAGCTCATCTCCACTTCACTGTTTACTTTTGTTTTTCTGGGCAGAACTTAGAATAATGTGAGAGCATAATCTAGATGAAAAGCCAAAAACCACCCAGAGATATAAAATATACAAAAGATTATTCCAGTTAAAAATCAATCTCTTTTTCTAGTCTTCCCTTCCTCATTTCTCATTGAGAATTGACTTTAAGGTCGAAAAACTTCTGGCATATTCCAGTTGAAAGTAAGAATTTCCCAGTGGCACTGCTGGAAGTTATTCCAAAATTCTCTTTGGGTACAAGTTGAAAAGGAAGGCTGATCCAGTGATCCCAATTCTGGATGTTTATCCAAAGGAAATGAAATCATGAACTTGAAGACATATCTGCAACCCCACATTTACTGCAGCATTATTCACCATAGCTAAGACAACATGGAAACGACCGAAGTGTCTGATGTTGGATAAAGGCCCATGGAATAATATTTAGCCTTATATAAAAAGAAAGGAAATCTGCCATTTGTAACAACATGGATGAATCTTGAGGGTATTAATCTAAAATAACATAAGTCAGCCAGAGAAATGAAAACACTGCATGGTCTCATATATACATGGAATCTAAAAAAAGTCTAATGCGAAAGTCACTCAGTTGTGTCCAACTTATCGTGACCCCATTGCTGTCCATGAAATTCTCCAGGCCAGAACACTGGGGTGGGTAGCCTATGCCTTCTCCAACGGATCTTCCTGACCCAGGAATCGAATTGGGGTCTCCTGCATTGCAGGCAGATTCTTTACCAACTGAGCTATTAGCAAAGCCCTCAAAAAAGTCTAAGGTTCTAAAAAAACAATCTAAAATAATATCTAAACTCATTGCAATGGAATCTAAAAAGTGTCTAAACTCACTGAGACAGAGACATTGATGGTTACAAGCTGGGATGGGAGAAAAGAGGAAATGCTGATGAAAGAGTACGAATTTCTAGTTATAAAAGAAATAAGTTCTGAGCATCCAGTGTCCAGCATAGTGACTATAGTTAGTGATACTGTATTGTACTTTTGATTTTTTCTGAGTATATCATAAATGTTCTCCCCACTAAAAAAAAAAACCTAACATAACTATGTGAGGTGATGGATGTGTTAATTAATCTTCTGTGATAATCACTTCATAATATATACATATACTAAATCATCCCATTATACGTATTAAACTTACACAATGTTGTCAATTATATCTCATAAACCTGGGAAAAAATAAAGGAAAGACATAATAGGACAAGAAATTGGGATAAGACATAATAGGGAAAATTCAGCAAGTATGAGATGTAGGTTCCTTGGAAACCAGCTTTATGAAACTCAGACTAACTGAGCCCAATGTATTTGCTCAACAGATCTTTGAGCACTTACTCTGTGCAGAGCAATACTAAGCTGGAGACTGCCAGTGCAGTAGCAAATAAAAAGAAATTCACATCACACAGCCCTTTTCCTCATAGGCATTCTGGGGAAAGTTATAAAACAGTAAAGAGCTGATTACAGTATAGAGGTGGGAGGGAGATGCCAAGATGGGAAAGTGCAGCGTGCTGAGGGACCCTTAACACAGAGTTACAAAACCAGGAAATGCATGGTGAACATTTGTCATGTTAGCTCTAGCCCAGCGTCTGTGATGTTTCTTTGAATCCTCAGGAAATGTCCAGCCTTATATACATCCATCTTCCCTAAAATAGGACCCAGGAGAGCTGCCACACAGCCTCTTTTGTAACTGGGGCATAGGTATATTCCCTAGACCACACTAACCAGACTCATCTCTGAAAGATTTTGACTTAGTACTGTAAAAGAGGAATACAAAGGCCCCCATGGAACAATTTGGCCTTCATGGCATCCAAGCCTTAGCAGCTGCACTCATTGGAAAGTCAGGTTTCTGAGTCAGGTATAGTTTCAGTACTGGCAACAGTAACAGATACAGTTAAGTCAGGTCCCAAAGTCAAGTCAAGGCTCCAAAATTTTTGATCTATGTAATAACCTTTTCTGCTTAATAAGCCAGCTTTGGTTTCTACCACTTGCAAATAAAAAAAAAAGCAACCCCAAATATAAAAATTTTCCCTGGGTAACTGTTTTCTAAACTGAGACATCAACAAGGAGTGAGTGTTAGGTATGGAAAAAGGAAAAGTATTTGGAGTAGAAGGAACAATATGGTCTAACAAAAAAAGAAAGTATTGGGTGGCCAGAAAGTTCATTCAGGGTTTTTCCATAATAAACTTTTCGGCCAGCCCAATAGTTATGTATTTGAGGGGCCTAAAATAATTAGGAGGCTTGGAAGATGATGAGTGGTAAGAAATGAGACTGAAATGAAATGAGACAGTGCCATCTAGGATTACACAATCCAGTTTAAGAAGAACTGGAGCCTATTATCCAGAGTGAAGTAAGCCAGAAGGAAAAACAACAATATAGTATACTAACGCATATATATGGAATTTAGAAAGATGGTAAGGAGAACCCTGCATGCGAGACAGCAAAAGAAACGCAGATATATAGAACAATCTCGTGGACTCTGTGGAAGAGGGCAAGTGTGGGATGATATGGGAGAATGGCATTGAAACATGTTAATTATCATCTGTGAAACCAATCGCCAGCCCAGGGTTGTTGCTCGGGGCTGGTGCACCAGGATGACCCAGGGGGAGGGAATCGGGAGGGAGGAGGGAGGGGGCTTCTGGAGGGGGAGCATATGTAAACCCATGGTGGTTTCATGTCAATGTATGGCAAAACCAACACAATAAAGTAAAGAAAATTAAAAAAAAAAAAAGAGAGAGATTGTCTCAGCAAATGGGCAGAATTGAGATTATGGTTGAAGATATTGCCAAGAACTAAGAGGCTGGGACAGGCTCAGGCCAATTTCATTCCTATCTGCTGCCTCCAGGAATGCTTTCCTCAAAACTCTCTAGCCAAGGCTGACTCTCATTACCTGTATCTCCAAATTGTGTGTGTGCTCAGTTGTGCCTGATTTTTTGTGACCCCCAAGAACTGTAGCCCCTCAGGCTCCTCTGTCCATGGAATTTTCCAGGCAAGAATTCTGGAATAGGTTTCTATTTTCTAATCCAGGGGATCTTCCTGACCCAGGGATAGAACCCACATCTGCTGCTTCTCTTGCACCGGCTAGCAGATTCTTTACCACTGGGCCACCTGGGAAGCCCTATCTCCAAATTAGACATTGCAAAAGAGCACGGTGTCTCTCATGATATATTTTCCAACATGGACTAGAAAACTACCTACAAAAGTTTTATCCAACAGAGGTATCCAGTGGATGGACTTTCAACCCAGAACACAAATGCACAAAAGCCTTTTAAGTGTCATTTACTGAATATCCCCATCTCAGTGCTTTTCCCCAGAGAACCCAGCTCATACCCCATTCACTACACTCAGAGACTCACAATCCATCCCAGACAGTGCAACAAAACAGCGTCAATCACAAGCGCCAATTTGTGAAATATTGTCACAAAGTCGGCCACACTACCTGACACACCAATGACCATGTGGTTGAAGACCTAAGATCAGCGTGTTCTCAGGGTAATAACTGATATTGTTATTTTAGAAAATGGTGCTAGGTCAGATAATATGGAGAGATGCTTGTTGAAATACCTTATGTGCTGAGAAAGTGCTTAATGTGTACAAAACCTCCAAAATAGAGATGATATACAGCATGTTCCAAATTTATTTGATTACTCTCTCGCCCACAAACCCCACCTAAGGTCACGATGTCTCTTTAAGTGACCTGAAAGTCACATTAAGTGGAGTCTCAAGCCAGCATTTACCTGAAAGAGAAAAAAAAAAAAAATGAACCAAAAGAAGGATAACCAAGTGGCTTCCCATCTCAGGTTGCTTTTTCAGTGTTTTTTTTTTTTTCCACTTCCTTTGTTTTTATTACTAACTTCTTCCCTGTGGTGTTGGTCTCCCTCTGTCTTGGAGGAGAAAGTTCCTTCATTAAGTTCACATGGTAAACCTACACTTCCCAGGATCCAGATTTTTCACATTCTAATCTGGGTCTGACACATTTTCCAATTAAGATATACACACTTGAATAGAAACAAAGGCAGGACCTTGAGGGGAGCAGAGAAAGTTTCTTAATGAGGTCATCTGTTTTAAACAGCAGTTGATATGAATCAAAAATAAAAAAGCTCAGGGACCAAAGATCAATTATAAACCAGTATGGGGTAGGCAATGACAAGAAAAAGCCCAGACCATGAAAATGCTTTGAATCTCATCTTGAACAGAAAAGCTACTTCCGGATTATAGCTGCCCCAGCAGAAGGCAGGATGGATGAACCAGAATCACCTTGTCATCAGACATTGTTGGACCCCAAACAAACAGAAGGGCTCTGCAGAGCCTTCCATATTTGCCTTAGTGGTTCTCAGACTTTAATTAGCATCCAATCCCTCTAGGTTTGTCAAAACTGATTACTGGTTTCCCACCTCATGAGTTTCAGATTCAGTAGCCTACTCATTTCTATCAAGTTTGCAGGTGATGCTAACAATGTTGCTCTGGGGACCACACTTTGAGAACCAGACCTACATGATAACAAACTACAGCCTAGGGCAAATCTAATGATGAACTTTCTTATTTCCTTTCTTCCTTTTTTTCTTCTCTTCTCTCGCTCTCTTTTTTAAACACATGAACAGCCTAATACTACAATGCTTGAGTGCAGACAATTGGATCAGAGAAACACTGAGTTCAAACCCAGATATGCCACTCACTATCTAAGGTCCTAAAACAATTCACTTACCCTATGGAAACCCAACTGTACCATATGTAGAACAGCCTCTATCACATGGACTGTTGTGAAGACTGAGTATGACAAAGCTTTCCTCAGAGACTCTAGCTCATAGAAAAGCACTTAAAAGACTTCCCAGGTGGTGCTAGCGGTAAAGAATCTGCCTGGAATGCAGGAGATACTGGTTCAATCCCTAATCTGGGTAGATCCACTGGAGGAGGAAATGGAAACCCACTCCAGTATTCTTGCCTGGAGAATTCCAGAGACAGAGGAGCCTGGCAGGCTACAGTCCATGGGGTCGCAAGGAGTTGGACATGACTAAGCAGCAGCGGTAGCAGACCACTTAATAAGTGGGGATCACAGTGAGTATTGTTTTGCTTACTAAAACAAAACAAAACAAAACACTGGTGGTATCCTGCCCCTAAACTCCAAGTACTGAGCAAAGAGAGTCTGGGTGTTTTAAACTGTGCCTTTCAAATCTCCAATGGGAAAGACATTCAATCTTCAGCCCTTCAGGACACAAACCAAGAATTACTATAGAACTCATCCCAAAATTACCAAGTTTTTTTTTTAAGATTCTTTTTTGACAAATATATTCTCCAATTGCTTTTCCCTTTAAATGATTCCCATCTGCAGTATAAATTGGACTTTGAGGCCTCCAGGCAAAAAATTATAGAAGGGCTTTGTTACCCATTACTAACTGTAAAATAAGTAAGGAGTCCTGTATTTCTTGGGAAATTACGGTGTAAATATCAGTCCTCCCCCATCAGGCTTGGTTAGAACACCCTGGTGTGAGCATACGTGGTGTCCTCCAGCCTTACTTCTTAACAGTTTATACATCTTTAATCATTTTTGTTTAATGTTTCTTTTCTCTCATCAAATACACATTCCATGAGAGAATTATGTTTACTCAGTTCCCACTGCACTGCCTATAGTAGAATCTGGAACATTGAAAAGTCTATAGCAAATATTTGATGAGGATCAAACCAAATGACCAAATTCCCAAGAATCTGGAAGAGCAGAATGAGAAAAGTAATTTCTTTTGTGCATCTACCGATTATCATGCTTCAGGAATGTACGTACTTAACAAGAGAAAGTAAGACTTGATTCCTCCAACAAGCTCTGGCAATTGGATATTGGAATTTCCCACTGAATTAAGGACTTTATTAATCCATTTTAAGGGCCCAATTCAAAAACCCCTAATAAGAGAAATAATGTCTATTTAACATCTATTTAAGAAATAATGAGGTTTGGGGATTTTACACATGTTGGAAATTCAAGTAATCATACAGCATCTATTTTAGTATCTGGAAAAATTCATTGAACTCAGTTATATTTTTTTTCTGTTGAAAATACTGATCTTTCTCCTTGTTACTTTCCTTGGTATATTCTCTTTAATAAGGTTATAAATGTAAATGCATTTCTGGTCCTTTGTTTTTCTTTTCTTAGTTTAAATTACCTCTCCATTTCACCACAAACTGTGTATTTGGAGTTCCATTTGTGGTCAAAATGCAATTGTTTAATTGTGTAATATGTAATTTGTAATATAATTATGCTGGCCAAATTATTTCCTGGGCTGCTCAATTACTGTGATTACATTTGTTACATTTACAAGCCACATGCTGTTATTCTCCTTTCCCTCTGGCTGCTAAATAGTTTTATTTCACTTTTAGTTCTTAGCTTCAGAGCTTCAAGTGGGTGTCATAAGGAGAAGTTAAATTTGATATCTGTTTTCTACCATTACAGTCCCACTTGTATTAATGAAGATAGGAGCTGAAGCTGAAAAACCACAAACAACTTTTACCATTATGTGTCCACTCAACACTTGGAAAGAAAGATTGATGATAGTGCATTGCAAATTTATCTTCCAGAACATTCCATCTCATACGAGGAAATGACTAACATTTATTGGGAGCTTTCTATATACCAGCTACTTTGCTATTGCTGCTGCTGCTGCTGCTGCTAAGTCGCTTCAGTGGTGTCTAATTCTTTGCGACCCCATAGACGGCAGCCCACCAGGCTCCCCTGTCCCTGGGATTCTCCAGGCAAGAACACTGGAGTGGGTTGCCATTTCCTTCTCCAATGCATGAAAGTGAAAAGTGAAAGTGAAGTCACTCAGTCGTGTCCTACTCTTAGCGACCCCATGGACTGCAGCCTACCAGGCTCCTCTGTCCATGGGATTTTCCAGGCAAGAGTACTGCAGTGGGGTGCCATTGCCTTCTCCAGACTAAGCACTTTACATATATTTAAATATTCATCTTCAGCACACTTGTGTCTCAGCCAGGCTTCTGTGCAGGTAGCTTAATTTGGGAAGTGAACAAGGAAAGGAAGTGGAGACTAGGAAGGGTGAAACCGGAAAGTGTGGAAAACCAGCCCAAGGATGTGTTGTCTGTAGGATCTATCCTGTAGGCAACTGGAGTTCTAACTCATGAAGGCAGCTCTGAAAATCTGTGCAGAAAACACCCCAGAATGATCTAAGACTCTGAAGAATATTTTCCCCCTGGATTTTGTCACCATAACAAATGTTGACATAACAGGCTGTTGACACCATAACACTTCCAGGGCTGCAATGCCTAAAAGTAGTGAGTCCCACAGGTGCCTCATTTTACCTGGAGCAAAATGTAGGACAAACAAGGGTCTGCTGAGGGGAGCTCTGTCAATTAAACCTAGAATAAGAAGGTAGGCAACATAAAATGAGGTACTAGAGACCTCCTATACACCCTGCTTCCTCTCCTTTTCTCTTTTTTGCAACATACTTCAAAGCCCCTTTATTAATATTCCTATAAATCACCAACATTTTTCTAGCTTTATTGGGATAAAGACTCTGATGCTGGGGAAGACTGAAGGCAGGAGCAGAAGAGGACAACAGAGGATGAGATGGTTGGATGGCATCACCAACTCAAAGGACATGAGTTTGAGCAAGCTCCTGGAGTTGTGATGGACAAAGAAGCCTGGCGTGCTGCAATCCATGGGGTTGCAAGGAGTTGGACATGACTGTGTGACTGAACTGAACTGAACTAATTGGGAAAAAATTAATATCAAATATACCAAAAAAAACCTGCTCATATTTAATGTGTGTAATTTGGTGAGTTTGGACATATGCATCCATTCACAATCTATCACCACAATCAATATAATAAACATCTCCCTTACTTCCAAAAGTTCACTCACATCCCTTTGCTTTTTCTGTTTTTGTGTTTGTGGGATGAATAATTAACATGAGACCTACCCTATTAACTTTTTAAGTGTACAACATCATATTATTAACTATAGGCACAATGTTTGCACAGCAGATCTCCAGAACTTAATTCATCTTGTAAAACTGTAACTTTATATCTGCTGAACAACAGGTCCTCATTCCTCCTCCCTCCATCCCCTGGTAATCATGGTTTTATTTTCTGCTTCTATCATTTTGACTATTTTAGATAGTCCTGTAAGTGGATTCATGCAGTTTCAGTCCTTCTGTGGCTGACCGCTCACTTAATAGCATAAGGTCTTCAATTCTATCCATGTTGTTGCCAATGAACTATTCTTGCATCCTAGGGATAAATCCTACTTGATCATGGTGTATCATCCTTTTAGTGTGCTGTTGAATTAAATTTGCGTGTATTTTATTGGGGGTTTTTTTCATCCATGTTCATCATGGAAATTGGTCTGTAATTTTATTTTTTTGTTCTGTCTTCGTCTGGCTTTGAGATCATACTCTTCTTCAAAGAAGACAACTGAGGCTTGAAGATGTTGCCTAAGGATATATTAAACAGAACCAATGTCTGGCAGAGTTTGTGTTCTCGTATCAGTATGCCAGCCTGTATTAATTTCCTGGAGCTGCTTAACAAATCATCACAAATCAGGTGACTTAAAACAAAAGAAATTTCTGACAGTCCTGAAGGGTAGAAGTCCAAAATCAAGGTGTCAGCAGGGCCATGCTCTCTCCAAAGGCCCTAGAGAAGAATCCTCAGGTAGCTTTCGGTGGCTGTTGACAAACCCTGGCATTCCTTGGCTTGTGGAAGCATCATTCCAATCTCTGCCTCCATCATCACATGGCCAACTTCCCTTTACATCTATATGTCTCTGTACAAATTCCTCTCTTCTCATAAGACACCAGTCACATTAGATTTAGAAGCCACCTAATTCAGTATGACCTTATCTCAATTTGATTACATCAGCAAAGATCCTATTTCCAAATAAAGTCTATGACAGTTTCCAGATAGACAAAACTTTTGAGGGGAGACTATTCAATCCAGTACATGGCCCCAGTTCCTCTCCTTTAGACTATTTGGAAATTCTATTTTAAACATTTTTAGTTTTATTTATTTATTTTTTGGCTGTGATGGGTCTTCACTGCTGCTTGGGCTTTTCTCTAGTTGCAGCAAGCAGGGGCTACTCTCTCGTTGTGCTGTGCAGGCTTCTCATTGCAGTGGCTCCCCATGTTGCAGAGCATGGGCTCTAGGGGCACAGGCTTCCTGGGCTCTAGAGCACAGGTTCAGTAACTGTGGTACATGGGCCTAGTGGGATCTTCCTGGGTCAGGGATCAAACCCATGTCTCCTGCACTGGCAGGCAGACTCTTTACCACTGAGCCACCAGGGAAGCTCTTAAATGTTTTTCTTTTTTTTTTTTTTTTTGAATTTCATACATATCTTTTTCAAGAATTCAATATTAGGGATGTCTGAATAAATACTCATTCCCCTAGAGTCAGATATTTATTGTTCTCTTTCAAAGAAGGCTTTTTGTTCAGTATGCCTCCAGATCTCTCAGATGACTCCCAGAAGACAAATCTACTGGTTGATCAGGAGCCTTTAAAAGACATCATGTTTTAGTGTTAAGCCAGTCCCAGCCAGAGTTCACCTCGAACCCACCACTGTTGCAAGGGTGGTTGAAGCCATTATGTAAAACAAATGGGCAGGCATTGGAGAAATGCCCAGCCCTTTACACTTAATTATCAATTTTAGAAAATTCGTTTTTGTCAAGTTCTGGTAAGTTGGGCTGCTTGAAAAAATTTATTAGAGTTCTAATAGCATTGCTAGTTAGTTAGTTAGTGTTAGTTCCTCAGTCGTGTACAACTCTTTGCAACCCTGTGGATTGTAGCCTGCCAGGCTCTTCTGTCCATGGGATTCTCCAGGCAAGAATACTGGAGTGGATTTCCATTCCCTTCTCCAAGCATTGTTAGTGGTGTCAATTTTGATCATATTCAGTTCGACCAAGTTTCTGTCCTGGTTGAGTGAAATGAATCTAGTATTAATGGTATTTTATGCAGCTATGATTATACATTGCCCCTTGGCTTTTGCATACATTATGTTTAATCCTCAAAACACCCCTGTTGAAACAGTATCATTCCAATCACACCAGGAAACTGAGACTTCAGTAGGATAAGAAATTTATACATGGTCACAGCCTGTAAGTGGTAATTCAGGGGTTGACATTAGATTTTTTGACTCCAGAACCAGGATATTCTCCAGTATCAAGCTGCTTTTGCCCTAGTCCACAGATCAAATGCCTTCAGTAGTGTTGCTTAGGGTCCACTATTTCTTACTTTCAAAATATTTCCATAAAAATATCAATACATAGAAAATTATGAGCTAATTTAACAGTAGCTATCAACCTTCCTTGAGTGCCCTTCCATAAGACCAGGCATCTTATACAAGTGAGGTTGGAAATATTCTCCCTGGTATAATGAAACCCAAAGTCAGAAAGTCTAATTTACTTGCCCAAGTAAATGACAAAGGTGAAAAACACTAGGCAAAGATACAACTCAAGCCCTACCTACTATAAAGCCTGTTCTCTCAACTACTTCCTATATTGATTCTGAACATCAAAGCCTTAAACAAACAATATAGGAGCTTCATGTAAGAGTTTATTTTAAGGGAATGGAGAAGACTTTATGCAGAGCTGATATTAGAGATAAGTCTGAAAGCATAAGAGAGATTTGATAACTAATGAACAGTGAGAGGAGTCTGAATCAGTTCAGTTCAGTTCAGTCACTCAGTTGTGTCCAACTCTTTGTGGCCCCAGGAATCGCAGCACACCAGGCCTCCCAGTCCATCACCAACTCCCAGAGTCCACCCAAACCCATGGCCATCAAGTCGATGATGCCATCCAACCATCTCATCCTCTGTTGTCCCATTCTCCTCCTGCCCTCAATATGTCCCAGCATCAGGGTCTTTTCCAATGAGTCAGCTCTTTGCATCCGGTGGCCAAAGTATTGGAGTTTCAGCTTCAACATCAGTCCTTCCAGAGAACACCCAGGTCTGATCTCCTTTACGATGGACTGGTTGGATCTCCTGGCAGTCAAACACTCATTCATTTATCCACTCATTCATATGTGTTCTATGGAACTAACACTCTGTTCCAAAGACTATGCTGGTGACCAGATGAACACAGTAGCCACAATCTCTGTCCTTGTGTGACTTGTAGCTCCTGGGAGAGAAGACAATAGTTGAACAAATACACCAGTAACTGAACTCATGGCCAATTCTTTGAGTGCTGTGTAGGACATGAAATACACTGTAGAAAAAGAACAAGAGGGGATTTTACTTAGTGAGAACCAAGGATGGCTTCTTTGAGGAAGTGACATAAAAACCTGAGCCCATTTCCCTGGCAGCTCAGACTGTGAAGAATCTGCCTGCAATGCAGGAGAACCAGGTTCAATCCCTGGTCAGGAAGATCCCCTGGAGAGGAGAATGGCTCCCCACTCCAGTATCTTGTCTGAAGAATTCCATGGAGAGAGAAGCCTGGCGGGCTACAGTCCATGGGGTTAGAAAGAGGAGCACACAACTGAGCAGATTTCACTTTCACTTTTCAAACTTTTAAGAATGGAGAGAAGATTGCTCCAGTCAGAGGAGTCTGCAAAGCTCTGAGATGAAGAAAGTCAGTAAGAGGGACCCTGGTGCATAAGTAGGAGAAAAGCCCAACAATTGCCAGGAAGCAGGCAACGCAGCACCTCTGGGCCACTCTTGGAAATTTCAGTTTCATTCAGAGGACAGTGGGAAGCCATTAAAATGTTTCACCAGACAAATGAAATTCTCCAATTTTTATTTCTATGTCAATCTGGCCACTCTGTGGATAACAGATATGGGAAGGCCAATTAAAAGGTTACAGCTGTGATTCACGTAAAAGTACTGATGGGTTGTCAAGGTGGTGGCTGTGGAGATGGCCAGAAGGGGAGAGATGATCTTAAGACAGAATTGACAGTTTGTGCTGATGGATGAGATATGGGAGGAAGAGGAGAAATAAAGAGGCAGGTATGAGATTAAGAACCACCCCAGCTTTCTGAATTGAACAACTGAGTGTGGGGGCATTTACCAAGATGGGGAAGAGGCAGTAGGGATGGGGCAGATGAGATGGGTGTGGCAAATGCATGTGGAGGGGTGAGGAGAATGAAGAGATCTGTTACTTATGGGGACTAATCTGTTTGGACGTAAAATGACATGCTACCTCTAAGATTTAGGCCCATGAATTGTACTGAATGAAAACAAGTCATAGCAGCACATGTCAAGTAAGGAGCAAAATGGCTGAGAGTCACACCCTGCACTAAATTCCCATTCTGCCCCCAAGTCACCCTCACCTAGCTCAGATGTCCATTTGGTATGACCTCCTGGAGTATCCACTGATGATCCCAGAATTGATTCTGTATATAAACAATAAAGAAAATAATAATAAAAAAGTAACAATGCAGAACTGCAGAATGAACTCAAGTTCTGCATGGTAGGCACACATGTTTGACAGCCAAGAGGGAAAACCAGAAGAAGCAGGAATACCTTCTGAAGAGAGAGGAGAATAGCAGAAGAAAACTTTCTACAGACAGTGACATATATACTGGCCTTGTAAAGGGATCAGAATTAACCAGGGAGAGGACAATAAACAGCATTCTTGGCAGAGTGAAGAGAAAGAACAAAGATGGAGGCACAGGTGTGTTTGGCATGCTTTGTGACAGCACTTGTGGCTCTGAGAGCAGGCAGAGGAGGGATTTGGGGTGGAACGGATAATGCGTTTGAGGTCAGGCTGTAACAATCTACCAGTGCTGTGCCACACTGTTCATTCTACTCTAACCAACAATACGCACCACTGCATATTGATATATATACATGGTGTGTGGATATATATCTCCCATCATTCTTTTTATTTCTCCTCTTTCTCTCTCTCTCTCTCTCTTGCACACACACACACACACACACACACACACACACACACACACACACACACAGAGTTCTGTGATGCTGTTTCGCATCTTAATGCTGCTAATTCCTCCTCGTCTGTACCTGGAGACAAGAAAAGTAAGGGAAAGAAAGGTTACGTGGATAAATTGTTCCCGAATGCACCTAAAGATAGCTCGGAACAGGTGGATCTTGGTGACGGCAGCTTTTGCAATTCAGAACATCATTTCTTTCCCATTTTCATCAAGACCACCCAGCCAACAGTCTTTATCCTTTCAAATCATTCTAACATCATTGCCAGATTCATCTTCTGGGGAAAATCAAGGGAATATCACATCATTCCCCTGTTAAGAATCTTTCCCTAGTTCTCTAAGCCCATCAAGGAGCTCCTGCAGTTCTCAAAAGCCACAGAGCCCATGAGAGGGTAAATCACTATAAGGGGGAAAAACTCCTCTTAAAATTTTAAGATGAAATGGAAATATACAAGGAAGGAAATCGAATAAATACATTCACCTGGATCTGACTCACATAGAATTTGTTGATAAGAACACGTGTGATGGTCTCTGAACTCATGGTAGGGGATAATGGCCTGGAAGAGAACTGTCTATCAATACAATCATTTAATATGCTTGTTGCTTTGGAAGATGATATGTGGGAAGAAACCTGAGACAGGTGGTTGTACTATATTTACACCTCACTGCCGTTTTTCCTTCATAATCAAAAGTGACACTACCAGGGATAACTGCTATCTTCTGGTGCAGGTGCGAGCAAAAAGGCTGATAGGAAGCCCCCAAGCACACCGCCTGCCCCTAAAGATTGAACCTTAATTGGTGGCTCTTCCAGCAGTGCAGTCCAGTAGAACTTCCTGGAGTGATGGACATATTCTCCCTCTGTGCTCTCCCACTGTGTAACTATGAGCCACATGAAGCACCTGAGCAGTGGAATTATGGCTAGTGCCACTGAGGAACTGAAATTTTCATTTCTTTTAATGTAATTAATTTACATTTGAATAGGCACTTATGGCTAATGCTACCACAATGAACAGCATAGTTCTACACCTACCAAGGTCCTTTTTTCTAGTTCTGTCTCTTCTGTGTGTGTGTGTGTGTGTGTGTGTGTGTGTGTGTGTGTTTCATGGGTGGTTGTATTTGTTTTCAGAGGCTGCTGTAACAAATAATGACAAAGTGAGTAGCATAGGGCTTCCTTGGTGGCTCAGTGGTAAAGAATCTGCCTGCAAAGCAGGAGCTGTAGGCAATGCGGGTCTGATCCCTGCATCAGGAAGATTCCCTGTAGGAGGGTATGGAAACCTACTCCAGTATTCTTGCCTAGAGAACCCCATGGACAGAGGAGCCTAGCAGGCTACAGTCCACAGGGTCTCAAAGAGTCGGACAAGACTGAAGTGACTGAGCATGCACGCATGCACAAATAGCATGTAAAACAGGACTATGTTTACTGTCGTGGAGCCAGAAGTCCAAAGTCTAGTTGTCAGTCCCAGTTCCTTCTGCAGGATTTAAGGGAGAGTCTATTGCATGTCTGTCCCCCAGGTGCTGGTGGCTGGCAGGAATTCTTAATGTTCGTCAGCTACCAAGTGCATCATTCCCATCTCTGCTTCTGTCTTCACATTGCCTCCTCACTGTCTCTCATTCTGTGTCTCAAAACTCCCTTTCTCTCTTATAAAGAGACTTGGGTGTTGGATTTAGGGTCAGGCCTAAATCCACAACAATCTTATCTCAAGATCCTCAACTTAATTATATCTGCAAAGACCCTGTTTCCAAACAAAATGATGTTGACAGTCACCACGGAATAGGACTTGGACATGTCTTTTGCAGGGACACCATGCAACCCTAACAGCAGTATTCCGGCATTTTCTTCCGGCTTTTGTATACTTGCATAGAGACACAAGGCTTCCCAGGTGGCTTCAGTGGTAAAGAGTCTGCCTGCCAATGCAGGAGACACAGGAGATGCCAGTTCCATCCCTCTGGGTCAGGAAGATCCCCTGGAATGTGGCATGGCAACCCACTCCAGTATTCTTGCCTGGAGACTCCCATGGCCAGAGGAGCCTGGAGAGCTACAGTTCATGGGGTCACAGAGTCAGACACGACTGAGCAACTGAGCATGCATGTACACACAGGGACACAAATTACCTTCCCAACAACAATTTGCATGTTTGTCCTCATGGTATCCAAAACCATGTCTCTTTCCCCAGGGCCAATCCCTCTTCATGCTACAGCCTTCCTATGTTGAACTATTTTGATTCTTTTACATTCAATCAGTTACATTTTCAGGTATTTTTCCAATATTAAAAGTGATTTACTCCTTGGAAATAGACCTAACTTTTTTCTTTAAAAAAAAAAAAAAAACCTGTGAAACAGAGGTCTCAGGACACTCTGCAAACACTCACTGAGTACCTCTCCTGCCCTTTTCAGATCCTTCACTTGGAAAAAGATGAAGTGTTATGCAAATGGCACCCAGCTTTGTTCCAGGCATCCGCAGGTGAGATTCCTTCTTTCTCAGGTGTAGGAGGACAGATGGACACTTCCTGCCCCTCTGTGTGGGGAGGGGCAGTTACAGACACTGGAAGGCTGTGGTTCTAGGGAAGAAAGGTGCCCTAAGCCCATCCCTCATCCCCGGGGGTGGAAGCCATTGGTCGGGTAAGATGGGCATAAGCCCCGTTGTCTGCTCTGAGGTAGGATGAGCAGGCCGGTTGGCTCTGCTCTTGGTAACGACTCTATATATAGCAAGCTGGCACAGTTTTTAGACAGAGATTTCACACAAGAACTTGGCAAACGTTCCATGTTTCCTTTGCTGCAATATGTAGAATTGATATTTCTGACAAAATTGCTCACACATCTTAGTGTAACCTGTTTAGTAGTTACACTTTGTTATTTTTTTTCCCAAGCAAAAGGAAGTAAATGATTAATTATATGGTTTTGGAGGCTGGGGAGGGGACTTTGACCACAGGTCCCCTGGAAAATCAAGGCCTGAGAAGTGGTCCTTGCTGGGGTCTCTCACAGGAAACCTTCTATCCAGTCTCCCACCCATCCTTGAATCACAACCACACCCCCACCAGTAATGCTGGAATTGAAAGACCCCAACTAGCTCAGAGGTTCCACCTTTCCATTCATTCTGCACCACCCTACCAACTTCATCTTCTAAAATACAAAGGCTAATATGAAAATATTAGCATCCGAGTGAAAGGAAGGTCCTTGACAAATAATATACATTTTCCCCCTCACTTTGCCTTATACTTGAAATGTTTAACCATTTTAAAATAAATTGATAAATATTAAATTGAGTCTCAAATATAATATTGAGGACTAAAGCCACTCCCTCACACATAATTAAATGATTAAATTTATTTTTAAAAAATTCATTTAAAATTAAAAAACTTTAAGTTCCCTCAAATTCCAAATTCCTTTGCCCAACATTCAAGATTCTAAAACTTCACACTCTGCTTCCACTGACTTCATCTCTCAACTCTGGCCTTTATAAATCATATTATTCTTGTGTAGTTATCAAAAAACTACCATTATCGTCCATGGCTTTATAAATTTCCTTATTTAGTTTTAAAAACTATCCTATGAGATGGTTGTTACTTTTCCCATTTTACAGATTGAAAAAAAAAGATATTTAGAAGTGTCTTTTTGTTCAGAATCACACAACTGATAAATAGCAAAGCAGGAGTTTGAAGTCATATTTATTTGATATCAAAATTCACATTCATAACCGAAGCACAAGGTCAGGCACAATTGTTGTTGCTGTTTAGTCACTCAGTCATGTCTGACTCTTTGCGACTCCATGGACTGTAATCTACCAAGCTCCTCTGTCCATGGGATTCTCCAGGCAAGTATACTGGAGTGGGTAGCCATTCCTTTTTCCAGGGATCTTCCCAACCCAGGGATCAAGTTCACAAACAAAGGTAGTGTTCAAAATCCAGAAGTTATCATTAGGTGTAATCAGGTACTATCCCAGTCTGTTCTGTCCTGACTCCCTCCTTTGGAAGGTCATGTCTTGAGTTTATGAGTACTATAATTCCCCTGAAAGCCAATGGCAGGGATTCTGTTTGCTATTGTTGCATAACAAATTATCCCCAAACTTACCAGCTTATAATAACATTTTATTATACTAACATGTCTATGTCTGAAATTCAGACAAGGCACATGGGCATGGCTTATCTCTGCTCTATGACATTTAAGACTTTACTTGGAAAGATGCAAAGGCAATGTGCTGACTCAATAGCTGGAGATGGAATCATCTGAACGTGCAACTATCTGTCCAAAATGGCTTACTAGCAAGACTGTCCACTGATGCTCTCTGTCAGCTGGGCATTTAGTCGGGAGTATTGGTTGGAGCACCGATTCATGGCCTCTTCAACATGGTTTAGTGTAACTGGATGCCTACTTGCAGACTAGCCTTCCTAGAATGAACATCCCAAGAGAACCAGGAAGAAGCTGCATGGGCTTCAGATGCAGGAGATGTGGGCTCAATGCCTGGGTCAGGAAGATCCCCTGGAGAAGGAAATGACAACCCACTCCAGTGTTCCTTCTTGGGAAATCCCATGGTTGGGGGAGTCCGGTAGGCTACAATCCATGGGGTCGGAGAGTCAGACACAACTTAGCCACTAAACAACAAGGAAGTCCTTGAGCCAGTTCAATTCAAAGAAAGGACACATAGACCCCACCTCTTCACTGAATGGGGTGTCAAAGATTTGCTAACATTTTAAAAATCGCTAAATCAGTATCACCCATAATGAAATAAAAATTTTCATGAGAGGCTGAACACCAATTCCTGAAATTCCAAGTGATGTCTACACAAATACTGAAGTCACCACAATGAGGTCAGTATTTGGAGCAAAAAGGAAATCTATGAACCAGTTGTCAAAGTCTTCAGAAAAGAAATATGAAGGAGTTTCTGGATGGTGGCAACAACATGCAGGGTAGAAGATGTCTTAACCAGATGGTAGTTATTATTAAATACAATCAGGTATAGTCATAATCTGTTTCCTCCTGCCTCCTCAAAGGAGGAGGCTTTTTCCTCATTATAGTAGAAGTGTAATGATCTGCCAACGCAATGGCCTCCCAGATATGTCATCCTTACCTCTGTTCCCTGTGACATTTGGAAAGAGGAGAATGACATGATTCTCTGAAAGGGCTGCAACAGATTCAGTGTCCTTTGAGGAGAGCCAGGGTTCAGGTTAGGCAGAGACAAGAGAGTTGTGTGTTAGCCTCAGAATTATTTTACAACAGAACCCAGGCTCCAGAGGTTCCAGTAAAGTGAGTTAGGAGGGAAGACAGCAAAAGAAGGAAGAGTTATAGAAGATGAAATTTAGCAGTGTTCGTGGTTGCAAGTAAAAGGAAAAAAGCACATAGAATTAAATCAAAAGGACATTTATCGTATCTAACAAGAAATCTTGACAGAGACTGGTCCTGGATTCCTTTGATTCTACCAATCTGTCATCTACTATATGTAGCAATGTCTCTCTTCATAATATAAGTATGTCTGTCCCAGCTATGTGTCACATCCTTGGAAATCGACATATACTCTTGAAGCAAAGTGAGAAGAAGCAAAAGAGACTTTTCTCCTCACTTGTCTTTTTTTTTTTAATGATGAAGGAAAGCTTACCCATAAGCCTTCAGCTGACTTCCCTTAAATTTCACTGTCACACTTTCATCCCTACATCAATCACTGGCATAGAGGAAGAATGATCATGCCTTAAAACAGTGATTCACCTCTTAGGCTGGACAGGTTGCTACCCAAACAACAAAATCACATCAGCCAGGAAAAGGCAATGGCTGCTAGGAAGACAATCAACAGTATCAGTCATGCTGATGGATGGAGCTTCAAGTAATGAGAAGATCAGTTCAGTTCAGTCATTTAGTCGTGTCTGACTCTTTGCGACCCTGTGGACCGCAGCACACCAGTCTTCCCTGTCTATTACTAACTCCCAGAGCTGCTCCAACTCATGTCCATCGAGTTGGTGATGCCATCCAACCATCTCATACTATCGTCCCCCTTTCCTCCTGCCTTCAATCTATTATAGCATCAGGATCTTTTCTAAAGAGTCAGTTCTTTGCATCAGGTGGCTGAGGTATTGGGGCTTCAGGTTCAGCATCAGCCTTCAAACGAATATTCAGGACTGATTTCCTTTACGATTCACTGGTTTGATCTCCTTGCTGTCCAAAGGACTCTCAAGAGTCTTCTCCAACACCAAAGTTCAAAAGCATCAGTTCTTTGGTGCTCAGTTTTCTTTATGGTCCAACTCTCACATTCATACATGACTACTGGAAAAACCATAGCTTTGACTAGACAGCCTCTTGTCAGTAAAGTAATGTCTCTGCTTTTTAATATGCTGTCTAGGTTTGTCACAGCTTTTCTTCCAAGAAGCAAGTGTCTTTTAATTTCATGGCTGCAGTCACCATCTGCAGTGATTTTGGAGCCCAAGAAAATAAAATCTGTCACTGTTTCCATTGTTTCTCCATCTATTTGCCATGAAGTGATGGGACCAGATGCCGTGATCTTAGTTTTTTGAAAGTTGAATTTTAAGCCAGCTTTTTCACTCTCTTCTTTCATTTTCATCAAGAGGTTCTTCAGTTCCTCTTTGCTTTCTGCCGTAAGAGTGCCACAGTGAGAAGATGGGAATGTCAAAACAGCAGGAGACTTAGGAAGCCCTCAGTTTACCCAAGTATGAAATGAAGAGTGTGTACTCACTAATCTCCAAGGTCCCTCCAAAGATGAGAGCCTAATCTTCTATCAGTGACTTTATCATACCCATACTTTTCTTTTACCATGGCTATTTCCCCATATTTTATCTATCAGATTATTGGCACACAGACCACAGGGACCTTGTTTGCTTTGGGTTTTTTCCTACATGATCAGTAAATAGCCGAGGAT
Source organism: Antilocapra americana (assembly GCA_007570785.1). Taxonomy (NCBI): domain Eukaryota; kingdom Metazoa; phylum Chordata; class Mammalia; order Artiodactyla; family Antilocapridae; genus Antilocapra; species Antilocapra americana. The sequence goes on along the minus strand of ML663562.1, from coordinate 34,806,039 downwards.
GAAGGTGATGCCCAGCACTCTTCAAAGCTTTGTGACTTTCTTTGCGAGATCAACATGGTTTTCTCTCAGTACTTCCCCAAAGCGAGAGATAAAAACAAGACTTGATTATTTCCCTATGTATTGAGCATCCATCATGTAATTGCTATTCTTGGGGAATCCAAGTATAAGAGCCAATGGCATAAACAACTCTTAACAAAAACAGGCTAGCATCTTTAGACAGGACTGGCTGTGCTTCTTTCACTGTAACCTGGAGAAGTGTGTCCTGACAATGGCCTGGACACGTGACAGAGATTTACCTTTCTGTCTGTGGATTGAGTTGTAAAGGGCTAGTGGCTGACTGGGACTTCCCTGGTGGCTCAGATGGTAAAAGAATCTGCCTGCAATGTGGGACACCTGGGTTCAATCCCTGGGTTGGGAAGATCCCCTGGAGGAGAGCATAGAAACCCACTCCAGTATTCTTGACTGGAGAATCCCCACGGACAGAGGAGCCTGACAGGCTACAGTCCATGGGGTCTCAAACAGTCGACCCCAGACACGACTGAGCAACTAAGCACAGTGGATGACTGAGAGAAGGTGGCTGACAGAGAGAGCAGCAATGGAAGAGGAGGAGAGAGAGTCTTTTTTGAACATGTCTTTTTTGTGGTATAGAACAACTCACAAATTTGATTATCATTTGGACTTAGCTAAACCATCATTAGTCAGAGGATTTTCAGTTATGGATTCATAATTTTTAAAACTTGCTGGAGCTTCTTTCCAGTTGGCTGGTTTCCTGTGAGATTCAAATAGAAATGATCAGATAGAGTGAATACTTGTTACATTAGAGAATATATGTACTTTTAAATTTAACTCAGTGTTAGAAATTTGATATTATAGTTTCCAAAGAGTATAAACACAGTTGGACAGAGACTTGCGGAATCCCGTAATCTCAAAGATGGAAAGGGCTTTAAAGATCATTAACTCCGACCACTCTCTCAGTATTTGGATTCCCTCTGCCAGCAACCTTGCAACATCATCATGCATTGAAGCTTGGGCATCTCCAATGATGGAAAGCTCACCATCTTTCAAGGCAGCCCATTTTATCCATGGGGTTCCAGACTATTAAGAAATATGAATGAATGAATGCTGAGTGCTAAGTCAGTTTAGTCATATCTTACTCTCTGTGACCCTATGAACTATAGCCCACCAGGCTCCTCTGTCCATGGGATTCTGCAGGCAGGAATATTGGAGTAGGTTGCCATTCCCTTCTCCAGGGGTCTTCCCTACCCAGGGATTGAACCTGTGCCTCTTACACCTCTTGCACTGTCAGGCAGGTTCTTTACCACTAGTACCAGGGCCCAGACTATTAAAGAAATCTTTCTGTTAAATATATGACTCTATGAAGCTTTCTCCTAGTTTGTTGTTTCAACTACTGAGCAAGATTAATTTTCTTCCTTGTGATGATCCTTCAATTTGGGAAAATAATAGTATGATTTTTAAAATTTTTTTTTACTCTCATGCCACTTGGATATAAATGGGTCTTTCTGTATTCCTTTTAATGTACAGTGCCTACAAATGCTCATGATTCTTACATGAGAAAATAAGAGAAGATCTTATCCTCTTGCATCTGAAATGCTCCATGTTTGTAGTTGCTGTATTGACAAGCTATAATCTGTGGCATTATCAAAATACAACACTGTCTTCTACCTTTCCATTAAAATGTAATCAGTGATAGTTAAAAAAAAAAAAGATTTTTCTTACTCTTAGTAACAGACATTCCTAAGGTACTTTCAGTTACAAACATAAACTCAGTTCAGTAATGAAAATGTCCACTTCAAGACAGGAATCAAAATCATCAACTTGGTCAAACACTTGGTCCTTTCCACTTCCTCAGCTGGGGTGAGCTTCAGGCTGGAAGCCTGCAGCAGGAAAGGGGTAGTGACGTCTTGTGCTTATAACCAGTGCTGGGTGATAGTTGGCTTCTCTGTTTCTCCACTTGCCAGCTAATTTCTGACCTTTACACAGTTAGAATGAATAAGATGAAAGGAAATCTCTCTCTGGGCTTGGTAGGTGTTTAATGTTTTGTTTTTGTTTTTTTTTTCTTTTGTGAGTGTTTTCGTGCACTTGGGTTGAGAATTCCATCTGTGAAGACCATTTTCCTAAAAAATCTCTTGGCCCTATCACTTGTATCTCTACTTTGACTTGTTGTCCTAATGATTATTACATGAGACCTTTCCTTAACCTCTAGAATCCACATTCTTGCTGCTGGGGACATTCCTCTTACACAGGTAGATGGCTTAAACAGGACTCAAGAAAACCTTAGATTACCTCTTTCTCTTCTGTGAGGCCCACCTATGGTCCACTCCTCACCTCAACAAACTTTGGGTGTAGAAATTAGTTTTCTGTAGCCACCATGAATCACAAAAAGAAGCCCATGTTCTCTGGGCAGAGAACCAAGAGTGATGATTATAAAAATCCTCAGGTATGAGTCAGGCACCAGCAATTCCCCACCAACACCACCTAGCAGTATAGTGAGCACAATGAAGTTCTCCAAATGGCTTCATGGAAGCTCCCCCCAGAGGAGCTGGCTGGAGATAAAGTTAAAGTTTCATACTGTTTCATACTCATAAATACACAGCATGAGATCTTATTAGCCATCTTATTCTTTCAAGCCATATTGAATGTATTCTTTGCCATCATCTTTGTGGCTTCCAAAATCTGTTCTTCCTTTCTTCCTATTAAAAAAGGTTTTGGCTTTCCCATTACCTTAAGTGTCAGGATGCATTTTTCCTGCCTCCCTTGCTAGGAGGTGACCCTGGTATTAATTAATTTCTGATCAATAGGATGTAAGCAGAAGTGAAGAGTATCCCTGTCATTCCATAAGTTTAAAAGGAAACCACGAGGTTCAATTCCAGTTAAGATGGAGTAAGCGCACCCCATACTATCTCTCCTACTTATTACTACTGAAAAGCCTGGGCAAAGTATATAAAGCAACTACCAGAGGATTCTGAAAAGTATCTAAGAGCATGAGGACTGAGTAATAAGTTCAGGACACCCAAACAGTGTTGTTACAGTTTGGTTTTGCCTCTCATATATGTTGACTTGGGCTCTGGATCAGCCCTAAAATGAAATCACAAACAGGAAATTCCAAAAGAAGCCTATGTTCTCTGGGTAGAGAACTAAGAGTGGTGGTTACAAAAATCTAGGCATGTGTCAAAACTCATAGGACTATACACCTCCAAAATGAACTTTACCACATATAAATTAAAAGTAATTCTTAAAAACAAAATAATTTTCCCTGAACATTCTTATTCCAATGCTTTAGGAAACTAGCATAAAATGGAGCCATTTGGCCAATGCAGGCAAGGATAATACCCTAGTGGATGGCAAAGGAATGGTGTGTGCAGCACATCCAGAAGTGTCTGGGAGGTCTGCTTTCTGTAGCAACCCCACCTCTATCTTACCTAATCAAATCTCTAATGCTTTTCACCTGAACAACTAAGCTGTGTCTGTTCCATCTACGGTGGATGGAGGCACCTGTTTTAATCTCAGGCACTATGTCATCCAAGCCAATCTGGGTTGTAATGGATTTAGATTCAGTCATACAATATATTTGCCATGCCTCCCAAGTGAGTCACACCTGAAAATTTAATACTGATAAATATGTTGATAGGACCACAGAGAGAGCCACAGGACACCACTGAGCTTTACTACAAGGAGAAAAGAAGAGAATGGAGAATGTTTACTGAAACATGAAGAACTAATAAAACTTTTCAAGTGGAATTTCTATCTAGGCTGAAAGCAATGAATTTAATCATCAAACAAATCATTAATCCATCTAATTATGTCAGGTCTAACTTATTTTCCCCCATTTTATCCACAAGAAAATAATGGGAGATTTTTCATTAGCGACTTGCTAAAATGCAAATATACACTGTCTCTTGGATTTCTCTGGCATTCTAGTTTTTGAAAAGGCAAATAAAAAGTTAATTTAGCCAACAAACCTTGTTTTTAGTATGCTAAAATTTGTCTTAATGGTAAACTTCCTCTACAAGGCAGACAAACACTATAATGATCAATTCTAAAGTCTTGTTCAGGAGTAAGTGTACCAATCTGAGGTTTGCTTAATCTATGCTTAACATTTCTTTAATTTCTTTAACATACCTTCTCTAGGACTTCCCTGGTTGTCCAGTGGCTAAGATTCCACTCTCCCAATGCAAGGGGTCCAGGTTAGATCCCTGGTCAGGGAGATAGATCCCACATGCCACAAATTAAAAATCAAAAACTTTTCTTATGTCCATAGTTTCCTAGCACATATTTTCTTTGTTTTCATTCTTCAATAATAATCAAAGCAGTTCAATGACCTGATTTTCAAGTTCTCCACAATCATGAAAAATAATCTGGGTTCACATGCCAAAAAAAAAAAAAAATCACATGTAGTACCTGAGTTTCCTGTCTTTCTAACTCCTTATCCAGCTGAGGTTTCAGTCCTTCATATCACAATTCATTTACTCTTTATCTCATTCACTCATTTAGCACATATCTGCTGAAAGTCTCCTATAAGAGCCAAGCTTTGATGAAAGTGTTGAAGATCCAGCAGAGAACCAAACCTACAGAATTCCCTCAAGGACTCTACAATTAATCAAATTAAAGTATAAAATTATAATAGAGTGTCAGATGGTGACCAGTTGGATAAAGATGTACATTTTAGGGAAGATGAGGCTGGTAAAAGTATGGGATTAAAATTCTTAAATGGATGGTCAGGAAAGGAGTTACAGAAAAAAGGTTCACATGAGCAAAGGATTGAAGATGGGGAAAGAGAAAGCCATGTATATTTCTGGGGTAGAGGGTTCCAGGCAAAGGAAGCAGCAAGGACCAATGCCCCAAGACAGAAACATGCCTGACATGTTGGGTGAACAGTAAGAAGGACAGTGTTGTTGGGTGGAATAAATGAAGGGAAGGGAAGCAGGAGATGAGGACAGGAGGGTGATGGGTAAAAGACTACATAGGAGAGGGTCAGTCACCAAGAAGTTCTACATCACTTGATCTTCCCTGGGAATTTCTGGGTGAATTTAAGATATAAGTAACATATAATATTACTCTGACTCCCTTCCAGGGGAGTTTCTTTAAAACAATTTTTATTTAGCAATTATTTATTAAGTATCCATAATGTGCCAGGTGTCTTGCATGACACTTTACAAACCTCCCAGGAATCTTACAATCTATTGAGAAATAAGTCTTAATAATTCACAATGGGAACTTCAGCTTTTACTATGAGCAATAAGGTAGCAATGGTTTGAGCAGAGTACTGGCTTTGACTCAGGTTCTAAAGGGATCATTAAGGCTGTATTGCTAAAAATAAATTGTAATAGTTCAGGAAGAAAACAGGGGAAACAATTAGGAGGATGTTGAAATAATCTGTACAAAGAAAGGATGCTTCAACAAGCGTAGCAATGGAGAGATAGTGCCAAAATCTGGGTACATTAGAGTCTACAGAATGTGTAGGCTCCCCAGGTGGTGCTAATGGTAAAGAACACACCTGCCAGTGTAGGAGTCGCAAGAGACAGTTTCAGTCCCTGGGTCAGGAAAGTCCCCTGGAGAAGGAAATGGCAACTCACTCCAGTATTCTTGTCTGGGAAATCCATGGACAGAAGAGCCTGGCGGGCTACAGTCTATGGGGTCACAAAGAATCAGACATGACTAAAGGACTGAATACCACACCATCACCACCATGAAAAGAAAAAGAGGAGTTCAGAATGGATCCAAGGTTTCAAGGTTTTGTTTATCCCTAGGAATCAAAAAGAAAGAGTCACCATTTTCTTAGCTGGAGAAAATAGTGTAAGAGGAGAATTGAGTGGAAAAAAAAATCAAGGGTTGTGTTTTGGACATTTTAATTTTGAGAAGTTATATATCCAAGTAGAGGTGATGAATAGGCAAGACTTGGAAAATGTCTAGGTATGAGACAGGAATCAGGGAGTCATAAGCATATAGACAGACTTTAAAACTGTGAAGCTCTATGAAGTTACCAAGGAAGTGGGTGAAGACAGAAAAAGAAGACATCCAAACTCTAAGTCCTAGGGCACTTGAATACTCAGAACCGAGGAAGATAAGGAGAAGTCAGCAAACAAAAAAAAAAAGACTGAGAAAAAGCAGTCAGGAAGGTAGAAAAAAAAGTAACCAGGACAGTGAAGTGTATTAAAGCCAAGTACAAAATCACACCAGGGAGAACAGAGTGATCAAGAGTCACTATTAGGAAATGTCAGACAAAGACTAAAGACTGGCTATGTGGAGGTCATCTATGAATCTTACAACAGTAAGTTTGGTTACATGCTGGTCCAAAAAGACTTAGAAGTCTGAGGTTGGAGCAGCAAGACCAGACATATTTTTCTGTAAACTTAGGAGAACAAGGAAAGAAGTTGAATTTTGGATTTTTCTTTATTTTTGTAAAATTTTTTAAGAAGGGAAAAATCACACTTTTGCATGATAGGGATGATCCAGCAGAGCACAAAAAAAGGTATAATTTTAGAGGGGGGAAGAGAGAAGCTTCTGGAACATTGTCCTTGAGTAGGTAAGGAAATGGAATCTAGTGAGCAGGTAAAGAGCTTGACTTCAGACAGGAGCGCAGAGAAACTATGCATACTGCTTCCACCTTCCATTTTTCCTAAGTAAACACCAGGCCCCTCCTCTTGTAGTTTTATCATTCCTACATATCACATCTACTGCTCTCTATAAATAAGATTTGAGATTTTATCCCCTGTCCACTGAACAGGTGAACTGGCTCCTGGATGATTTTGTATTCATTGAGATACTTCATTGTTCCAGGACTGCCCTGAGCATGTGAGATGCAGCTCTGCCCTCATAGAGCTGGTACTACCAATGTGCCAGTAGATATGCAGATGAGGAAAAGGAATTTGGGTGGTGATGAATGCAGAAACAGAACCACCCTGGGGTAAAGGGGGTGGGAGCTTGTTTAGAATGAGCCAAGGGGTCAGGGAAAGTCTTCAACATTTGAGCTGCAATCTGAACTTTGAGAAGGGACCTACTGTGGGTGAGGGAAAGATGCTGGAGCTGGAGGGAGAGATGATGCAGGGGAACAAAAGAAAAGAACAAAGAGAAGTCCAGTTGGCTTAGAGTGTAGTGAGCATGATATAGGGAAGTGCTAGAAGAGGTCAGTCAGTAAAGGCTTAGGAAGGTATTATAGACTGAATGCTTGTGTTCCCCCAAATTTACAACTTGAAAGCTTAACCCAATGGTATTAGGAAGAGGGACTTGGGGGAGGTGATTAAGTCATGAGGGTGGAGCCCTCATGAATGAGATTAGTGATCTTATAAAAGAACTCTAGAGAGCTTCTTTAAAGATTCCCAGGTGGCTCAATGGTAAAGAATCCACCTGCCAATGCAGAAGATGGAGGAGATTCAGGTTCAATTCTGGGGTCAGGAAGATCCCTTAGAGTAGGAAATGGCACCAAACTCCAGAATTCTTGCCTGGAGAATCTAATGGACAGAGGAGACTGGTGGGCTACAGTCCATGAGGTTGCAAAGAGTCAGACATGACTGGGCAGCTGAGCACACATGCAGAAAGCTTCCTTCACTCTTTCTGCCATGTGAGGGCACATCAAGTCAGTTCTGAACAAGGAAGCATGCTTTCTCCAGACACTGCATCTGTCAGCACCTTGATATTAGAGTTCCAACCTCTAAAACTATGAGAAATAAATACTTATTCATTAAGACACCCAGCCTATGGCATTTTTGTTATAGCAGCCCAAACAGATTAAAACAAAAGGAGACTCGACTGTATGCCAAAGGCACTGGTAAGTCATTAGTGAGTCTTAAGCCTGACCTGCATTCCAGTTTTAAAGATATCCTTCTGGTTGCTGTATAGAAAACAGATCATAAGGGAATCTGGGGGCAAAGGGAACAGGGGAAACCTGTTTCTGCGGTTCTCCATGCAAGATGAGGAGGCTTGTTCAAGATCAGGGGCAGCAAAGATGAAAAGAGGTAGATGAAATTGTTTTCTACTTCAAAGGTTTGACCAAGATGACTTGCTGATGAATTGGATGTGAAGAGTAAGAGAAAAAGAGAAATCAGCAATGATTCTAAGCTTCTGGCCTGAGTCACCAGGTCAAGCTGTTATTACAGAGATGGAAAAACAACACAGGGTAGATTGGTTTGGGGGAACAGTAAAACCTGCAATTTCATTTTGGATTTAATTTGGAAATACCTATCAAACATTCAAGTGGAAATAGTTACTAGGCAATTAGCTATAATAAATAACGATAGCTGACACTTCTATGGTGTTTACTATGAACTAGGCAAGATTCTCAGCGTTTTATAAACATTAAATCAGCATAGATTGCATTCACATACTGTGTGGTTCACTTGGGGAGAAAAAGCAGGTGAAGAAGGAGGCTCAGGAATAAGCCCTCTGAACACACTAGCATTTAGAGGTCAGCTAGATGCCCTGCTTCCCACATCCCCAGGTAAAAGTCACCGGTTATAGGCTTTTACATAATAGATCCGAATTCCAAATCCTATTTGTAGACAATATCTGCAGAGACAGCTGCTTACCTCCTCTCTTGGTGTGTCTTCCAAAGTCCCAGGCATTAGTGGGAGGAATTCATGTAAATACCAGCTGTATACATAAGACTTTATGTTTTCTGTTTAAAAAATGATTGCGTCTGAGGATGCTTCCCTGGTCTTGGATTGCTGTTTATCTCTACTTGAACCCCCACCCCCAACAACCTCCCAAATGCACTTCAGTGGGGAAACTTACCAAGTTTCAGTTGGCTCTCCATCACATGTTTGCTATATGCTTCAGGTTGTATATGTCAATTGGCCTTTCTGGAGAAAAATTCAGCAGCCTTCTTCATCAAATTTATAGCTAATTTCTTCCTCTCGGGATAAGTTTTCACTTCTATCAGAACTCTACTATCTGCTAAGTAACCTTCTCAATTGAATGCTAGCACTGATATATATAATTTGTGTTTTTTTCCACTTTGCCAAAAAAATTCCTCTTTACAAAAACAAAACAAAACAAACATAGAAAACAGCATTAGTCCCAAGAAAATGGGTGAGGGAGGGTTGGTGGCCAGCATGGTAGTTGTGTAGGCCAGCACCTTTATTGAGAAAACAACCATAAAAAATGTACTATTACTGATGGCTTAGTAGTTGCTTCTATATTGAAAAACAGCCCCTAGTATACAAATTTCAGTGCCCTACATTCTTAGGACTAATTTAATATCACTTACTTGTACTTGGACCACTTTTAATGATGAGGTCCAAGTGTTTAAATGGTAAGGGTGCATTATCTTTTTCTCCACTGTTTTATTATTTGGGGAGATCAGATTTGGCTTCTATCAGCGCCAAGAGACATAAAAAGGGCTTTGATTCCAAAGTATATACATAAATCGTGTGGGTTATTTTTTTTTTCTTTTGGAGATGATGAAAGGCCAATATTTTTTCTTTTATGTTTCAACACTAAACAGAAGTCCTTCTGAAATTTTTTTAAATAGCAGTTCTTATTAATTACAAGTGAAGGCTTAAAGAGGTTTAAATAAGAGGAACCAACACGATCATGTTGGTGGCAGTACTCCATGTATTATTTCTTATATTGTGCTCCCTTGCATACAAATTCTCTCTCAGTCTCGCCCTCTTTTTTTTCTCTCCCTCTCTCCCTCCCTCCCTCTCCTTCTCTCATTGTTTCCAATTTACAGTCCTTGTCCCATGACATTTCTGTCTCTGATAGCATCGTTTCTGACCTCTTCCCTGGGGTTTTCCTGCTGGCTTCTCACTGCAGCATCCAGGACGTATCCAACAGGGAAATCATACGGAAAATGAATCTGAAAGTAAGGTTTTGGTTCATCAAGGAGATAATACAAGTCAGAAAATGTCTCATCTAATTCTCTGGATTCTGCCTTATAATCGGCTATGAAATATTGAACCCCTGATTTTAAATCAGAACCTAAAATGAATCCAAGATATAGATATTTAAATGAAAATCTTTAGGGGTTTTCCTCTCCCACATAAAATTAATATTTTGATTTTCTGCCAGTTTAGTGTATGGATTTCAGATATGCTGATGAACTGACTTTTTTCAAAAGGACTACAGAAATAAACTACTATGTATGCCTTTATTTGAGGAAGCAGCTTCTAATTAGAAAACTGCTTCATTATTATTTATAACATTTTATAAATTAGGTTTGTGCTAGGGCTTCTTCAACCTAAATATTTTACAAACCCTCCTCTATATTTTTAGTTGGAAATATAATACGCAGCTACAACATTTTATGGGAAAGCAACTGATCCCCAAGTTAAGTATTTCAACATTTTAAGGCAAAGTAAATATTTAAAACAGATCTAGAAGGATAAACTGGCATAGTTGTATGTTTGTAAAAAGCTCTCAAGAATGTAAAGCTTCTGTGTTAAAGGACAATCTAGAATTTAGGAACAGCTAGAGGCAAAGGTCCTAATAGATGAACATGGAGTGTTTATCCCAAACCCAAATCTATCAGGACAGGGCAACAATAGAGGAGACTGGATGAAATTTCATGGGAATAGATGGAGGATAGGGTTTCTGAAGGAAAGAAGGAAACTCCTTTAGAGAAAACTACTAAGAGACTTCATCATATTTTCATTAATTCAGTTTTCCTAATGGCCTGTCATATAATTTCTAAAACCCATGAGTTCTTTTGTTCTTTTATAAATAACAAATTTAACATAAAAAAGCTCAAATAGCCTGTTCTAAATCTCCTAAGAAAAACGCCTGTATCTCTCCCCTGCTAGCTTACAGGAAAGAGGAAGGGAATTCTTCTGACCTAAGAGCGCTTCCTGTCCCCCCCACCCCCACCAAGATCAGAGCCCCAGGGATCAGCTTTCCCAGCTCTCTAGATTTCTGCCTTTTCATACTTGCAATTAATTCATCATCTAACACTTTTTGTTCCATGGACATCTTCCCCAGTGAACTATTTCAGGAATTCGGGAACCATGTCTGTCTGGTTTACTTTTCTTAGTTGAGACACTGTGTGGCATAGAGACAGTTTTCAAGAAATGCCTATTGAACGAAAACAAAGAGCATGATCTGGAAAAGATACAGGCCCAAAGAAAGGTGTAAAGTTGAGAATGGAGCCACATGAGAAGGGTAATACAGTAACATCATCATCATCAAAGACAACATCAATGCCCTTCTAGTAAATGCACACTGCACATTATTGTTGTAAGTATTATTATTACTATTATTAGAGCCCAGGCCATGCTGTTCATCTGCTTGAGTTTGAAAGGAGACTCTCCTGACTCTGTGAACATGAGGATGTTATTTAAGTGGGTTCTCTCTCTCTCTCTTTCCCTATGAAAGGAGAATTCTAATGTTATTTTACCTCTTGCGGCTATTGCGTGAAGTAGCTGCTGAGAGGGTTTAGTGTACAGTCAGACCCTCAGTTGAGTAGTGTACATCAGGCACTGGGCTGGAGCTCAGGGAATTCTTCTAGGAATGCTGTACACAGGTGTCATATCCCCACTTTGCAGAAGCTGGAACCCTGTGTCTTGCTCTAGGTCATCCAATGATCAACCATAGGACTGGGATTATGCCAAGGCGTGGTATTAGGGCTAGTTTCACTGACTCAGAGAAAGTTACTTACCAACTAATTACTAAACACTGTCATAGGTAAGACCCACTGAAGATCCAGAAGAGATGGCCCACGTGGTAAGAGTGAGGCACCGTCAGCCACCACCACCACTTCTACCTTCGGGCACAAATGAGAAGCAGAATCCATCCTCAGGGGAATCAGATTTCAATTAAAAGGAGGCTGCTAAGAACATCCAGGAAAAGCTTTTTAGCTTCAAGGGAGAGTGTGAGCTTCAGATAACTCTTAGGACAGATTTGGGAAACTGAGAAAGAATGGGCAATGTGGTCAGATACAGATCCATGTGAGGAATAAAATTCATGGGGAAGGTGGTAGCCTGAGAATATTAAGATTTTTAGAAAACCTGATGTAGACATGGATGAACAAGTGACCATGCACTTGGACATTCTGAGGTGTGAAAGAGGGTGTCATACTAGGCAAACCAGGATTTATCATTCCCTTGTGGATAAAGGTTATGGTAGGGTTGATTATGACAGTCTCAAGCAGCTTGTGATGCTAAGAATATAAATGTTGGGAATTGGGATGTAGTCATTCTGGTAACACGAAGTTCTCTGCAACCCTAAACATTCTTCTGCAAGGGCAGAAGGAAACCAGAAGAGGAACCATGCCTTGCTGAGGGACCCAGAGTTCTAAGTTGCCAGTTTCATCTTCAAATTAGGAATGCCAATAAAAGAGACTCTTGGCTTTTATTTTTTACTGTTTTCAGTGTCAAACTATGCAATGATAATAAAACTATTTTCAGCAAAATATGCAAAATGCTCATATGGGTCACACACTCCAGAACCCTTCAGAGCCCAGAGGATGGTTCCTGACTACTAGTATTTGAGCACTTTTCAAGGGGCAAAGAAAGCAGTGAGGTCCTCTTGTTGCCAGAATGTTTCCAAGCAGCCAATTAAAACATCACAGAGTGAACTGGAGAGAAATATGAGCCATCCTCTGGCCAAGACACTTGCTTCTAATTAAGTAAACGAGTCTACAACGGTCAGGACTATAACACACAATAGGTGTTCAGTAAAGGCTGGAATTAATTCTAAGCTTAGAGGTTGAATCTTAGCCAAGAGACACTCTTGCTCTAGGAACCACTACTGGAGACCAGCCCCCCACATAATACACCACCATCACCATCACCCCCACAACCTCTCCCCAAACCCAGGGTACAGAGTTTGGAGAGAAATATCCGGGGTTCAGATCATTTAATCATTTAGTCATCTTTGTAGACTAAAGATCTTGATCTTTTCCTAAGCATAATGGAAAGCCATTGAAATATTTCATGCTGAGAGATGTGGGGATAGGGGGTCATGTTCAAATTTGCATTTTGGAAAGATTGCTCTGGCTGCAGGGTGTGGAACATTTTGCAGGAGTGGCAGAATAGATCCAGAGATATAAGTTAGGTGTGGTTAATAATAGTAAAGGCAAGGGATAGGATTAGGATGGACTAGGGTGGTGGAGGTGATGAAGAGAATTAAAGAGATTCAAGTGAGATTAATGAGTAAATTCAGCAGAACTTGGAGGTAAATTTAGTATAAAGGACTGAAGAGTGGGAAGTGTCAAGAATGATACTATATTAGGAAGGTGTGATGTTCACAGAGAGCAGCTACTCTCAGAGAAGACACAGGCTGGATGTAGAGTGGGAGCAGAGCATGAGCTAGATTTTGGAGAAATTTTATTGGTATTGCTTTGCCTCACACATACCATTACAGACACTGAGTAGGCACTGACTGTACTGATTAACAGCATGGATAAGAGGCCTGGGCTGGAGGCAGCATAGGGTGAGTCATCTGTATATGACTCTATCCTTCTAACCTTTCCATTGGGAATATTGGTTTGTTTTCTTTCTTACTGAATGGCTGATTGACTAATTTGATTTGAGTGATTTTGACAGTCTGAAATAGAAGCCCCTTCCTAACTGTACTTTTTAAATACTGTGTTGAGCATTCCTTGATGGAGACCAAAGGGCCTGACCAAAGATCCCCTCAGCGCAACACTGCCAGAGGATGGGTTTAAGCTTGGTCAGTGGGATACTCTTAGCCAGAGCTCACCTCTGACCCAAAGTGGAGATCCTCACTGGCCCAGCAGTAGCCCAAGTGGCCTTGAGTCCAGCCTGTTTCTACTTCACAGACTTTGCTGTGGTTCCTGTTACCCAGCTCTTGATTCTTGCCCATTATCCAAATTTCTGGTAGAGTCTATGAGCTTTCTATCTCTTCACATAATTAACCTTTTTTATTTTTTGTTCAAATTGAACAGTTTTGTGAAATTAAGAACTCTGACTACTGATGCGTTTCCTTTCAATATATGTTTCTTCCTCTTTCTCCAATTTCCCTAAAACTACTTGTATCCTGAGTCATTCTTTCTAACTGGCTTTCTCTCTGCTACCACCATTCTTTCTAAACTCCATCTTGCTCTTTACTTTTCCTTTCATGGACCTTCCCTATCTGGCCAAAATATCAAACTAGAGATTCAGGGTTAAGAAGCAGAGTGAATACAATGACTTCATAAAATCAAGAACTTAAAACTTCTGACAAGTAAGAAAAAGAAGTTGAAATTTATGGAATGAAATCTAATTGAGATAAATGTACATTTTTGAGCTTAGCTTCTAAAATGAAATATAATAGATAAACAATGGTTTAATAGAAAAGTTATATTAAAAAAACAAAACAAAAAACCCTTAAGGAAGATTGCCAGATAAAATATCAGTGACATATTTATTCTAAATAATTATTCATCATTTATCTGAAACTTAAATTTAACTGGGTATTCTATTTTTTGCACTCCAATGTTCATAGTAGCATTATTTATAGCTTTCAAGGTATACAAACAATTTAAATGTCCAGCAACAAGTGAATGGATTAAGAAGATGCATTTTATATATATATATATATGTATATAAATATACATACACACACATATATACAATGGAATACTACTTGGCCATAAAAAGAACAATATTTTGTCATTTGCAGCAACAAGTATGGATTTGGAGGGCATTATGCTAAATGAAATAAGTCAGACCTAGACAGACAATAAAAATATTATATGATATTATGTGGAATCTGAAAAATACAACTAGTGAATATATATAAAAAAGAAGCAAACTCACAGACACAGAGGACACTCTAGTGATTACCAGTGGGGACAGGGCAGTGGGGAGAAGAGCCAATACAGGCACACAGGGAAAAAGGGGTTATTATGGGGTTATTTGAAATAATGTTTGTAAAACTTCTGGAAACTATAAAGCACTATATAATTTAAAGTATCTTTCACTCATTTTTTTAAAGAGAAAAAAATTAACTAGCTGTTCTGTGTTTTATTAGTAAATCTGGAAATCTTGATGGAAAGCACAATATAGGTCTTCAGATATGGGTGCTCTAACAAATCAGTTTTATAGTATATGAATGGAAGAATGATGACTAGAAGAAAGAAAGAAATCCCAGGATTTACTGAGCTCAGTTGACCGTGTACTGATTACTGTATCTTCCTAGGACCCACTCTTGGAGAGATACTGGTGAACTAGAATAGTTTTCACAGTAAGTAGAAATAATGAAAACCAATTTTAGGAAAAATAGCTGAAAGAATCTGAAAAAGGAAGATCAAAATAGATCATGCTGCCAAGACACCCAGAAAAGCTCTGATTCCTGTTTTCTACTACATCTGGTTCTTCAGCTGCTCTTCAACTATAAGCAGCCTAATGTCTCACTAAGAAATTTCTTTTCTTCTTAGGTATGCCAACGTCAGTTTCTGTTGTTTGCAACCAAAGATCTTAAATGATACAATGGGTTTTTGCCAATATCTGAAGGGATCTTTTACAGAAGGGGATTTGGTCATATTTAGAGAGCAAAGTTAGAACTTGAGAGTGAAATCACATAAATCAACATGGAAAAAAAATTTTCTAATTATCTTAACAATTCCAAATTAAAAAGGCTCATGAGTTGGTGAGAGCCCATTATTAAAAAGGTTTAAGCAGGGGAAGGAAAATCAACAAATAAGGACAAGATTTCTCTCCTAACAGACTGGATTAGATGCTTTAACTTATAGGACTTTGTTCAAATTAAATCTTATATAGACTTGAAACAAAACATCCCAAAACTGAGAAACTGTAGTAGTTGTAGATAGGGATCAAGTTACCCCTGCTTATCTTTCCCCTAAAGGTCTAAAACATTCCACAGTGGAACTTTTGGAACTAGGACTCATTAAAGCATAGTTTTTAAAATCACTGGGCTAATATTTCTTTGAGCACTTGCAAAATATCTCAGGCACTCCACTAAGTACTTTTTATGCATTATCTCATTTCAGTTCAGTTCAGTTCAGTCACTCATTCGTGTCTGACTCTGCGACCCCATGGACTGCAGCCCGCCAGGCTTCCCTGTCCTTCACCAACTCCTGGAGCTTTCTCAAACTCATGTCCATCGAGTCAGTGATGCCATCCAACTATCTCATGCTCTATCATCCCCTTCTCCTCCTGCCTTCAATCTTTCCCACCATCATGGGCTTTTCCAATGTGTCAGTCCTTGCATCAGTACTGGGTAAAGTACTGGGGCTTTGGCATCAATCCTTCCAATAAATATTCAGGACTGATTTCCTTTACGATTCACTGGTTTGATCTCCTTGCTATCGAAGGGACTCTCAAGAGTCTTCAGCACCACAGTTCAAAAGCATCAGTTCTTCAGTGCTCAGCTTTCCTTATGGTCCAACTCTCATATCCATACATGACTACTGGAAAAAATATAGCTTTGACTATACAGACCTTTGTTGGTAAAGTAATGTCTCTGCTTTTTAATATGCTCTCTAGATTTTTCATAGCTTTTCTTCCAAGGAGCAAGCGTCTTTTAATTTCATGGCTGCAGTCACCATTAGCAGTGGTCATTTAATGCTCTCTAATACTATCTGATGAGGGAATGGAAGCAGATGAGGGAATGGAAGCACAAAGAGGGTTATTAACTTATTTAGGGTACATAGCTAAAAGATAGGAGACCTAAAATTCAAACACAGGTGCTCTGACTACCAATGCTCACCCTGAACTGCTATGTTATTTTACTTTTAAGATTTATAGCTGAATGAAATTTGATTTTCAGTGCTATCATTCCTATTGAGTTCTGTGCTCCTTTCATTCAATTACTATCAGATTAATTTAAGCTTTTCTAAAATAGCACCAACTCAAATAAATTTAATTTGTTTTTCATGACTCTCAGTTCAAAGTTTTCCTTTTAACTGGTTTTCCTTAATTAGTATTTTTTTTAAAAAATGGTTCATATACCTCTCTAAACTAGTTGCTTTAAGGTATCAGCTCTTACAGCTGACTGTAAAAGACTGTTAGCTGCCAGTGTCAGCATTCATTCCATCACTTTAAGCGTTCTGTTGAGCCTCCTTCATCTTTTCACAGCAAAACAAAGTGGGTGAAAGAGGCTGGATTTGTTTGCCTGGCTTCATTTGAGCAAATGAAGATGGAGATTTCTCTGATGACTGCAGCCTAGGAAGGGAGGCAGGCAGTTAGAAAAAGCAACGGTGCACACTAATTGTCCTGTTGTTTGCTACGACCTCTCTTGCCCCTGTCTCGGAGCATCAGACAGGTAGGTTAGAGGCAGCAGGAGGAGCAGCCTGACCTAATCAAATGCTGTCCTGACCATTCCTAGGAAAGCCGCCAGCTGTGGCTTGCAGGAGGCAGGAGCTGATGTGAGCCGTGTGGCTGTCACCCATCCTCCCCAGCTCAGTGTGATCCTTGACTCTCACGCTGTCAGCCACATCCTACCATTCTCCATCACCAGGTGAGAAAGCAGATTCCTAAAGGCACCAGCCACCAGGACCAGGCAAGTTAGGGGGCTGGCTTCTGGAGAAGGGGTACAAAACAACAGCCTCCTCTCCTTCATGCATCTGTGTTCTCCTACCCACAGGTGGGCCCTTTGTCCCCCATGAATCCACCCCATCCATCCTGTTACTCACTGCCACTAACAAGCTGTCAAGGTCTGTTTTCTCTTTATGAGGTGCTCCCAAATACTGTTTGTCTAACGTCCTCCATGAACCCTGGAGGCATGGACCATTCCTTCATATTTTATAAGAATGGTATAAGTTCAGCATTCCATAAATACAAAATGGTGAACAGCAAATTTCCCCCATACCGAAGCCATTTCATTTTCTTCAGCAAAACGGCTCCTTTTATTTCCATGCAAAAAACCCAATGAGGGAAATTTCTTCATTGCTCAGACAGCTACAAAATGTGATCACATTTTTCCCCACAGCTAATGTGCTCTTATGTATAAAATTTAAATCTGAAAATCTGAGCAGATGGCCTATAAAGTTCTTGTTTTCCCTCTGAATCTAATTTCTTCCTGCTTATAGTGGGTTTTTTTTAATCATTTGAAAAAGAACAATAAAATGTTTCTATAAAGCATAATAATCATTATCTTAATGATTGTTCATTCCCAGTGGGATCTCAAAGGAGAGATTGGACCTTGACTTTGGGTCTGGAATCTTACCTGCCCTGTCACATTCACAAACATAAATCAATTCCACAAAACCTTGCCAGTTGGGGCCTGCACATTTTGGAAATGGTCATCATTCTTACTAAAAGTAGGTAGAAGTTCACCTGATTTTAGATAACTAAATGACCTAAGTAAATTAGCTGTATAAAGAAAATGGGCAAAATATGAAGGCTCATTTAGAAAATATTATTTTTGAGTGCTTTTAGAACTATTTTACTTCATTTCATTCAGAGACATTAATGAGCTAATTACCATTTTACTAAAGGAGGCCCATAGGACTTCAACTTAGCAATACTTAATTGATCAGTTTGGATAATTATATGATTAAAATTGTTTTGTTTTTCAAACTATGCCATAATTCACATTCTTTTGTTTATCATTTATTATATTCAAATGTATCTGTCCACAGGAAGGTTAAATAAGTACATAAAATGTAGGAATTAACATCACCTTTTAATCCCAACATTATTTTGCAAGTTGAATTCATCGGCATCACCTGCCTTTAAAATTTGCTGAGTTGAGCATGAATACAAATGAATAACAGTTATAAGTGAAGCTAACACAGATGAAATAAAGTACATTCTATTTCCAAACATATGCCTTGTCCTATAGTCCTACCTTAGTCTGGAAAATTGAAGGCCAGTTTCAAATTTAGAACTCCTGTGCTGCACCTGAACACCGCAGCCTAGGGAACATCTTCACCCAGCCTGCTATTCACTCACTTTCTCTTCCCAACCCAGTTCCATCCTGCAATTATAAGCCATCATGTACTCACAGCACATGTGCCTCCTGGTTCACATTTCCAAACTGCAGTTCTACCTTCCCCCCACCCCCCAGCTCCCTGCAAACAGCTCCCCCTTAGCCATCCTGCAAGCCTAAGGATATCAAACTCTGGCATCATAGTCTTCCTTTGGCAGAGACCCATGCAGATTCTGGAATTGGATTTAGGGCCCCTGGGATAGGAAATTCCAGGGACATGGATATGAAAAATGTAGTTTAATAGGTGCAGAGAAGAGAGAAGTCCAAGTAGAATCTTATTTACCTATCATGTCATGTTCACAACCATCTACTGAGATAATAAAACTTTGGACTCTTGGCCCCAACAGTAGGGATATAGCCACAGGAGATCCAGAGTGGGGGTCCTGCTAGATACAGGGCTGCCTGCTGTTACAGCACTATGAACCAGGCCCACAGTACTTGTTTCACAAAGTACTCCCTAGGCACAGAGAGATAGCACTGGCAAGAGTCCTACTATGTGCCACCAGGAAGACAAATATCCATAACATTTAGTCTCTGTCCTCAAGAAACTTATAGTCTAGATGGGAAGATCAGGAGCACAGAAAATAATTGTGTTACAGAGATGAAAGCCAAAGAAGAGGTAGAAGCCAAGTCAATGGCTTATTCTTCCCCAGAAGCAGTTAGGAACTAAGACGTACTAAATAAACAAGTTTTCTTTAACCACTTAGATAACTGTTCTGCCTTCCTAAGTCAGCCTCCATGACACTCCTTGAAAGAAGCTTAGTATTATTCCATGGAACACTCTGGAAATGAACAGGTTAAGATTTTGGCATCCTTGAGTGCTAAGTCACTTCAGTGGTGTCCAACTCTTTGCCACCCTATAGACTATAGCCCACCAGGCCTCTCTGTCCATGGGATCCTCCAGGCAAGAATACTGGAGTGGTTTGCCATTTCTTTCTCCAGGGGATCTTCCTGACCTAAGGACTGAACGGGTTCTTTACTGCTAGTGCTACCTGGGAAGCGCTGCAAATCTGATGCAGGCAGGATTAGAAGGAGAAAGATTCAGCTCCCAGTTTAGCCTGTTGTGTGCCAACCCATTTGCCCCCATCAATGTCTATTTAAAGTGAAGCCAATCAGACCATCTTCACCTGTTCTACTGATCGCCTGGAGCAAGGGAGGAACAGAAAGCCCACAAGTTGGTCTGGAAAACTGAGCCTCCGTGTGATTTCCAGTCGTGTGTCTGCTTGGAGGCACACAGCCAACACAGCCATCAATCTGGCAGTTCTTTCACAGTGACCCAGTATATATTAGCTAGGCCATTTGCGCCATCTGCCATGCAAATGTCAGTTAAGGAAACGGCATGGAGTTGTGGGAATATCGGGGTTAAAATGCCACTTAACAGGAATGCACCAGTTCCAGCAGCAATTGCCCACAGGAGAACAAAGAGCTAGGAGAGCCAAAGGCAATAAAAAGAGAACAGAGGTGTAACAGACCAAGGCTCCCAACCTTGCTTTCTCTTCAGGCTTATTTTATTATGGCACCTTTAGGCACATGGGCCTTCCTTACGGAAAAACACACTCTGTATGATTCCATTGAATTAAAAAGCACTCATATAGCAATAATACATATAACATTTATAAATAAACATACATTCATATATGTATAAATATATAATTTTAGATAGCTTATATAATATATAATTTGTAAATTTATATGTATAATTTTATAAATTTAGGTATAATGTATATATAATCTTTATATATCCATACATATAAAACTTTTAAGGGAAAAAGCATCATCCATAGTTCCATTTTTATAAGATAGTTCCCTGACCCTGAATATTGCCTTCTTGTTTGGGTGCGTGTGTGAGCAGTACTTGTAACCATCTATTGAGCCCTTACTATAATATGCTGGGCACTATATTAGCATCCAGTTATGTATTTTTCTAAAGTTTACATCAACACTAAAAGGTCAATATTCTTTTCTGATTCTATAGATGCAACAAACAAGGCTCAGGTGAGTATTTTTTTAAGCTCCAGGATACCCAGCTTGTAAATGAAAGACCCAAACCTCAAATCAGTTCATCCATGTCCTTCATACTAAAGTCACTCCTGTAGGTATGTAAACTCATTTGTGTGTGTGTGTGTGTGTGTGTGTGTGTGTGTTCTCAGTTGCTCAGTTGTGTCTTGTTCTTTGTGATTCCATGAACTGTAGGCTGCCAGGCTCCTCTGTCCATGGGATTTTTCAGGCAAGAATACTGGAGTGTGTTGCCATTTCCTCCTTCAGGGGATCTTCCTGACTCAAGGATTGAACCCACGTCTCCTGCATCTCCTGACTTGGCAGGCAGATTCTTTACCACTGAGCCACCTGGGAAGCCCTCACGTACACTTGTTTGGGTGTGTGTATGCTTAGTTGCTTCAGTCATGTCTGACTCTTTGCAACCCCACGGACTGTAGCTCACCAGGCTACTCTGTCCATGGGATTCTCCTGGCACAAATACTGGAATGGTTTGCAATGCCCTCCTCCAGGGGATCTTCCTGAACCAGGGATCGAACCCACATCTCTTAAGTTTCCTGCATTGTACTTTACACACTAGTGCCACCTGGGAAGCCCATACACTTGTTTATACAGGATTAAAATCAGAGGGCATATACTATTTCATGTTTAGCTTTGTTTGGTTAACCAGACATCATAACTATTTTTCATGTTTTATATGTGTCATGTTTATCAATTTTAACATCTAGATAATAACCCATCTAATGATTTATATTGATTCATAGTTAATACTACAATGAACTTGTTGGTAATATACAGGTTTTTGCATCTGGGGTCAAACAGTATGACCATTTTTATGGCACTTGGTAGGTATTGTCATGTTGCCTTTCAAAAATATTCTATTAGAAGCATGTGAGTGTTTCAACTTATAACAACCATACCAGCACTGGATGTTTTATTAAACTCTTCTTTGTTGATTTATTACATTTAAAATAGCATCTCAGGCTTGCTCTGGTATGCCTTTTTTATTCCCCAGTTGTGATGGCTATTTCACCCATCTACCTGTTTACTGCTCTTAGGTTGTCTCTTATAGCTGTTCCCTCTCCCAAGCCCATAAATCTCAAGGTGTTTTGTATAAATATGTATGCACTCTTCATGTGGAGGTACTATTACTTCTTTTCATTATTGTCTTCATTCTTGCAGAAATGTCTGAAAAGGAAATGCTAACTTGACATATAAAATGCCAGTGACAAATCCTTCTCCAGAATGATGTCTCAAACTGAAATAAGAGATAGTATGAGCACGTTATTTGGAAATACAAAGGTAAATATCAAGAGAAAGAGCTGAAAAGGCTTTAAGAGGTAGCTTTCTCAGGTGGGGGCGTGCAGAAGGGACAAGGCTGGGAGATGCCCTTTATCATAGGTCTTACATAACTAACTGACTTTTTATCTGGCAATTACAACTGAAGGAAAAAATTACATTAAATTTATAAACTCTTCTCAACAAATGAATTGAAGGCTCACATAATGCTCTGTGCCCCTGCTTGAAAACATCTTCCAATTAAGCTTTCTTTTTTCAAATATTAACGTATTTTTACATCTCCTCTTATTTCTCACAGCCACAAGATGCTAAAAGGGAGGGGAAAAATCTGACCAAAGTGTGTTCAGGGTTGCTATCAGAATCATGTCTTTCTGAATTCCAGATCCTCATTATTTCCATTTTTTATGTACTTTGCATAGACTTAATCAGAGCTCCTACATTGTAGTGGGGATCCATAACAGGAGGGGTTCCTCTCTCCAGAGAAGAACTGATGCTCATTAACAAAGGAGAAATGAATCTCCAAATTAATTTTATCTGGGGAAACTAGGATTCAAATACCTGTGAGTAGTGGTCTTCCATTTTGCTCTCTTATAGGAGCAAATCAGAATTACCTGAAATGAATCATGTCCCCTAAAACCAGGCTGACTTCTAAACCCAGACCCTCTGAGTTGAGTCCTTGCTCTCCCACTTTCCAGGAATACAATCTTGGGCAGATTATTTAACCTTCCTTTGTCTCAGTTTTCTTCTCTGTAAAATGGAGATAGTAATAATATCTGCCTCATAGCTTTTGTAAGGATGTCTTGAGTAGATACATTTAAAGGGTTTAGAATAGTTCCTGCCACAAAACAAGAACTCAGTAAATGTTTTCAAATAACATTGCTTTGTTATTATTTTCATTATAGTAGTTTATCCTAGAGAATAGGAAACCCTGTCCATGATCAGGATGCATGGCATAACTTTGAATAGAGATTTGTATTGAATCAAAAATCAGATATATTCAAATACTAACTTCAACTGTGCTATTTATCAGCTGTGCAACTCGGTGCAAGACATTAATTTCCTCATTATACACTGGATCCTGATACACAGTTCATAGGATTGACTGGGAAGATCAAAGAAGAGAATGTGTCTGAAATCTGCTCATCTCATTTTTGCTAGCATACAATGCCCAAACGGCTGAAGAGAGCAGGGCACAGGCAGAATTATAGCAGTTACCTGAGATGGTTGGAGCTGAACCATCTCCTCTTGCTCTAATGGTACCAATTGCTGGTGATTAGTGAGAGAGAAGTGGGAGCAGAGAAGGCTATTGAATACATGTTCATTACCTAACACGCAATTATTGTTGAGCCAGGTGCTGTGCTGGGAGATAAATCAGGTCACTGCCCTCAGTGAGCTTGATGCAGAGCAGGAAACAAAGGCACACATAATTAGAATTCTGTGTCCTAAGTACAAGAATAGGGCTGTACAGATGGCTGCACAAAGGAGAGGCGCCTAGGGTGCAGGGAAGCTGCTCAGGAGGGAGATGTACTAGTAATCTATTGCTGTGTAACAAATTACCCCCAAACTTAGTGGCTTTAATAGCACATGTATATTATCTCATCATTTCAGTGGGTCAGAAACCTGTGCATGGCTCAGCTGGGTCCTCTGTTTCCTAGTTTCTCACAAGGCTGCTGACAAGGTGTTAGTCCAAGCGTATGCAGTTTCATCTGAAAGCTCTACTGGGGAACAGACCCACTCCGAAAGCACTGTGGCTGTTGGCAGAATCCATGTCTGTGTGCAGTGCTGGAAAGAGCATTGACTCCTCTCTGTTGACTGGAGGCTGTCCTCAGGTCTTTGCCATGAGAACCTCTCCAGTGTGGCAACTTTGCTTCATCAAAAAGATCAAGCCAAGAAGTCAAGGGAGAGCCCACTGGCAAGACGAATCCTACAACTGTTCATCGCCCCGCCTTGGAGTGGTACCCCGTCACTTCTGCCGTACTAATTATCCCAGTACTTTGGCCAATCTTTGGCAAATCACAAGGCCCAAGTAGGGTGAGGGAATTGCAATAAGGCCTGAAGACACAGAGGCAGAGGACATGGGGGTCTTCTTAGAAATCAGTCTGCCCCAAAAGAATTCTTGAGCTGATTCTTGAAGCAGAAAAGGCGATCTCAATCGACATGGGAGGAAAGTAGGTCATGGAAGAGACAGGACAAGCAAATAAGAGAAAAGAGGGGAAAGGGATAAATGTTATCTTATTTCTTAAGCCTTTAGCTGTTATTTCCAGTACTCCAGTTGAAGCTGAAAGCCCAAGAGTTTGGCCACCTGATGCAAAGAACTGACTCACTAGAAAAGACCCTGATGCTGAGAAAGATTGAAGGTGGGAGGAGAAGGGGATGACAGAGGATGAGATGGTTGGATGGCATCACTGACTCGATGGACATGAGTTTGAGTAAGCTCCAGGTATTGGTGATGGGCAGGGAAGCCTGGCGTGCTGCAGTCCATGGGGTCGCAAAGAGTCAGACACAACTGAGCAACTGAACTGAACTGGAGCTGTTTTCGCAGAGGAAAAGAACAGAAAAAAAGAGATACACTTCAAATAATGGAAGGAAATCAGACAATTGAGATAGATAAGAAAAGAATAGGGGTGAATTTTGAAGGGAAAAACAAAGACTGTTAGCCTTGCTTGTGGATTAGTTGAAAACCATGCTGCTGATGAAGGTGATTTTCCTAGATTTATTTTGAATTGGTGAGTGAATAAGAGGTCACAGTGACAGAGGTGGGCATGTGCTGAAGCAAGGATGACAGCCACAGCTTGTTCCCCTGGCTTTTAGTTTTTTATTTATTTTCTCAATAAATAGACTTCTTCTTTAGGCTATACTCTGTGATGGCCACATAATTAATTAATCAATTACTTAATGCCTATCATGAAACTTTCCTCTTTTTAGTTTTCAGTGTAGCCTATGTTTTCAGGTCTTGTTTCCCTAATGTTCTTGTAAAAAATAAAGAAAAAAAGGATTGCAAGAATCACAGCCATTATATTGAGTATTTCAGCTTAGAATGTTATATTCTCGAGGGTCTCCATTATTCTGGTCAAGATTTATTATAATGAGGAAGGATGATGACTACTCTCAATTGAATTTTGGGGTTCAGTTTGGTCACTCTCTTCTGCCTCAATGGCCACATCTATAAAATGAGTATAACAGGACATACTGTCACTAGTTGATATCAGTATTAAATGAGATAACATAGTCAATACAATTTAGAAATTATCAATAATTCATATAATGCATAAGATAATAATTCATTCCATAGTTATTGAGTGCACTGCACAAGACACCATGGAAAGGTCTGGAATAGAACCCAGACCTTATGTTTGAGGGGCTAAACATTTCAGCACATCCTTAGAATGCAATTCCCTAAATGTGATAACAGAGATTTATACAGAGGCCATGAAGGCTATTGATAAATTTATCACATGATATTGTAAATATTCATTCTTTCATAAAGTCACATAACATTTAACAAATATTATTATTTGTGTGGGGTTTTGTTTGTTGAGGGAAGGAGATATGACCACAGTGCAGTGCTCAAGCAAGTGGACTCTGGAGAAAGCCTGCCTGAGTTCAAAACTTGGCTGTGATACTCACAAACTATGTGAACTCAGACAAGTTACTTAACCATGCTGTATCTCATTTGCCTCTTTTGTAGAATGTGGATGATAATAGTATCTATCACATTGGTTTTGTGAGGGTTAGGCAAGTTAGCACAAGCAAAGCTCTTAGAACAGTGCTTGACACATGATTGTAATAGGCACAGTATAAGAGGGTGTTTTCATAACCATGGGCAAAGCCCTATGCTGGGCCCAAGGATATAACACCGGAAGAGAGGAATGTAGTTCCTGTCTCTCAGTAACCTGATGCTTAATGGGTGAGTCTCCTACTCCATTATCCACCAAATCATCTAGGCCAGGAACCTGGAAGATACTTGAGACACATCCCTCTTCCTCAGTTCCACCACTGTACACCCAGCCCTCACAATCACTGAGTCAGATCATGTACATTCTGCAAAGTTTCCACATTTGTCCCCTTCCTCTAAAGCCCATAACTCCCACATTCATTCAATAACTCATCTTCCCTCACCTGCATCAGTTCTTTGGCCCCAGTGCCTCCTCGATGCTACTGGTTGTGTGCCAGTCTGAGCTACTTTCAAACCCCTATTGTGTTCTTCAGCACTTCCTGGAATAAAATTAAATTCCTTAACAAGACCCTTCATAATATGCTCCTGGAACATCTCAGTACTTGCCCAGAGGCAGTGTTGCATAGTGGTTTAAAGACACAGACTCCGGAGCCAGGCAATTAAAATCCAGTTTCACCATTTACAATCTCTATTTTCTTGGTCAGATTAATGATTTAACATATATAAAAGTACTCTGGCACAGAGTATTAGATAAATGTTGGCAGTGATTACTATTTCCCAGTCTGAGTCCCTCTTTCCTAACTTCTCCATCCTATTACAACCAGATGGAACCATCGTTCATTCCATGGCATCTTATCTGTCTATCTAATTCCTCTCATCATCCCATGTGATAGACCCTAGCATGAACCCCAGTGAGACCCCTCCTTTGGTGTTCATGGTTCTGTCCTTAGGTGCACACGAGACCTGTGATTTGCTTCTAATTGACAGAATAGGTAATGGGATTTTGTTACACTGTATAAGATTCTGTCTTGGACTAGAGACTCTTCTTGCTGGCTTAATAAAATAAGAAGCCATGTTGGAGAAGACCATGGCAATAAACCCATGGGCAGCCTCTAGGACCCAAGGATAGCTTCGGGTCCTCAGTCATAAAGCCATGAAGAAATGAAAGCTGCCAACAAAATAAGTGAGCTTAGAAATGCATTATTCCACATTCAAGCCTCAAAATGAAATTCAGCCCACCTCACATCTTGAGTTTAGCCTTGTGTGACCTTTAACTGTGCATGCTTAGTCACTCAGTTGTGTCTAACTCTTTGCGACCCCATGGACTGTAGCCCACCACGCTCCTCTCTCCACGGGATTTCTCAGGCAAGATACTTGAGTGGGTTGCCATGTCCTCCTCCAGGGGATCTTCCCTACCCAGGGATTGAACCTGCATCTCCTGTGTTTTCTGCATTGGCATGCAGATTCTTTACCCACTGAACCACCAGGGAAGCCCTGACCTTGAACAGAGAACCCAAATAATCCATGCCCAGACTCCTGACCCACAAAAACTGTGAGATAATAAATATTTATGCCATTAAGTTTGTGGTGATTTGTTACTTAGATATAGAAAACGAATACACCCCCAATCCCGTTCTCTTGGTGAACTCCTACTCAGACCTCTATTGAAGTGTCACCTCTTTTGTGAAGCCTTCCCTGATGCTCCCAGGCACAGACGGCCTCTCCCTTTTTCTAAGCCTATGGCACCTCTTACTCCTTTTCGTAACAGAACAGCTACACTGCTTTGTATCATTACTGTCTCTAAGTCCTTAAGGATGGGAGCTATATTTTATTCATCTCTGAATTTTCAGTTTCTGAAATATGATGTCAATTTTGTAGGAGAGAGGAAGGAGGAGAATGAAAAAGCAGAAAAAAAGAGAGGATACCAAGGCAACTAAAGGTTCAATAAATGTTTGTTGATAAGTGAATGAATAAACAGTATTTTGATTATTTTCTTCTCTGGTCTATTGAATTCTACAGAGACACTTTCATTTCACTCTGATAGGCATCTCAAATATTGAGGCTATCATCATAATAAATGACTAAATTATCACTAACTTGAATTGCAAGCAAAAAAAAAATGAAAATAGCATTGAGAAAATGGTGCTTCACCAAGAGAAATATTTTCATTTACTTTTATTCTTAAAAAGAAAGCTTGGGCAAAATAAGGACCAAATAGCAGATGTAGAAGTGATGGGGGTAATTTTTTAGTATGCCAAACACTGGAAATGCATGTTGAAATAGACCAATTGATAAGGAACATGAATAAAACTCAACCAACTTGGAAAAGAGCTCTGTTAACTTTATTCAACAGAAGTAAACAATAGAACTAGCAGAGTCTCAATTTCCCAAATTTTTATGAAAGAAATTCAATGTATTTAATTTATTTGAAGGAAAAGTAAAACAATTAAATTATCACTTTTTCCTTCTGTAAGATCCTGGTCACTCTGGAGTGCATGGCTACTTATTGTTATTGTACAGACTTATTGTTTATAGTGTGTTATGTTATAGTTGAGAGGAAAGAGAAGCAAAAGAGGCCCACTCTAAGTAATATATTGAATATTACTTGAGTAATATGTGTGTGTATGCGTGTGTACATATAAAACCTGACTGAAGCATACTGTAACCACAGGTAAATTCTGGATTTTTCCTGGAGTCTGCTTTCTGCAGATCAGGGCCACCACAGGCAGAAAAATGATGAGCAATCCAGCTGCTGGGATGGAATGATGGATGGGTACATAGACTGGCACCTGCTGCTAACATTCAGTGACAGTGGCTGCCCTACAGTGTTATGATACTTGCTGAGAAGAATAAGCATTAACTTCTTACAGTAGTGGCTATTTCATGTTACGTGTGTGTCCAGGAAATTTGCAGTTTACCCACTGTGTTGCTTAAGGAGATATTCCACACATCAAACATGTTATATGAGTGCCTGGCACTTAGTAGGGATGTAGTAATATTAGTTGAACATAAATCTGAATTGCTGCTCTAAAACTGCTCCCTGCCTTTGGGAAATGAATGCCTGTGATGGAATTGGCATTACCAATAGCTTAGGTCAATGTGGGTGGTATTCTGGCCCTGTTTCTTCTAAGCTTAGACTTACACAATGTCCAAAAGGAAAAACAAAAACAAGAACACTGGGTTTGGCCATGATCTTTTGTGTTCACTAGAGGAGGGAAAAAAGCCAGTGAGCTGGTGGGGAAAACAGAAAACTCGTTAGTTTGTTTATTGCACCAGCCAATGGACGGTGTTGCTCTAAGCTTTCTTTTTAAAGCCTGGGAGCCTCTCATCTAGGACTACCCTCAGTCAGCTTCATAAGGGTCTTAGTTTCCTATTCCTGCTTCAAAAAGTACCACAAACTTATTGGCTTGTAGCAACATACATTTATTCTAAGTACTGCAAAATTGGTCTCCCTGCACCAAAATCAAGTTGTCTACAGGGCTGCTTCCTTCTGGAAGGTCTGAGGAGAGCACTGGTTTCCTTGCTTTTTTTAAGCTTCTGATGGCAACTTGCATTTCTTGGGTCCTGGACCCTTCTTCCATCTTCAGTACATCTTCTGCTTTCATCACACTGCCTCCTGCTCTGATGGGACTCTTATGATTCCACCAGGCCCACCCAGATAATCCAGGATAATCCCCCCACCTCAAGATACTTAATTTAATCACACATCACAATCCCTTTTGCCCTGTCAGGTGGTATATTCTCTGGTTCTGGACACCTCAGAGGACTGTTGTCCAGCCCACCACAAAGATTCAGCCACAAATCTAACTGATAGAATATTGAAACTTCAAGAAGGCAGTGCAAACTTAGGATCAACACCAAATGGAGTCTGCCATACAGAAAGAGGTAAATCAGAAAGAGAAAAACAAATATTGTAATTAACGCATATATGTGAAATCTAGAAAAACAGCGCAGATGATCCTACTTGTAGGGCAGGAATAGAGACGCAGATGTAGAGAACAGGTGTGTGGATATTGGGCAGGGGTGGGTGGGATGAACTAGGAGATTGGGACTGACCTGTATATAATACCATGTGTAAAATAGACAGCTAGTGGGAAGGTGCTATATAGCGCAGGGAGCTCAGCCTGGTGCCCTGCAGAGGGAGGAGATACAAGTATACATACAGTTGATTCATTTTGTTGTACAGCAGAAACTAACACAACTTTGTAAAACGACTATACCCTGATTAAAAAATCAACATACAGATCTTGGACTAACAAATGTGCTTTTATGTATAAACAAGGCATGTTGCTTTAAGTCTTTGAGCCAGCAGTTTCTCAACCTGTTTTCCTTCCAGAGGACAAGGCAGCACACCTGAACTTCTCACTGACAAAGACTGCTCACTCCCCAACACTGCAGTCCTCCATGGCTGAGAGCCACTGTGTTTAGCCCTGGAGACGTCCATAGGGATGAGTAAGCTCCTAACTCTGGCTCTAAGGATTCTCTCCTAGACCCCTCTGTGATCCCTTCGTGACCAAACACATAAATTTATTTCCAATGGGTGCTTAACAGTCTCAGAGGGAATTTACTCACTTTTATCAGCATAAAAATGTCCTTACGTTGTGCTTCCTACTGACTGGCTACATTTTCTTCCTCAGGTCCAGCCAATGCAAAACAAAATCAGCTCCTGGGTTTTTACATCCTGTGGCTGGTACTCATCAGGCCAATTGCTGCCAGTGGGTGGGTGAAAACTGGGAGTTAGGAGAGTGTGGGCCGGGCTGAGCCTGATTCATTCCTCCTGGTTTATTTGGCTCCTGATGTCATCAAAGACCAGTGTTCTATTATATTTCCTATATTAGACAGGGGAAGAGCTGCCAGCTGGGAACAGCTTGCCCTCTGCCCCTGCAATAAAGCCAGACAAAGTCTGACTTGCCAGTCTTGGGCCCCATCAGAAAATCCACGGCAGAGATTTTCTCTACTTAATTAGAATCTGTCTTAGTGGGCCCGCCAGGCCCCGGGAGCCCAGAGATGCTCCTACCCAGCAGTTTTCTTCCTTCCCCTCTTCCTCTGGTTTGGCGCTGTCCTGTCAACAGGTGATCATCAGTAAGGAGACATGCAGCGCCAGTGCTGCGGTTCGGGTCCAGGATGAGAGACCAGTCCTGAAGGGACGGCACTCACAGCGTTAGGCAGGCTGCCACGGAATCGTCCTTCCTTGGCTCTGGTGCCCATGGTGAGCGTCTAGGCAACTTTTGATTGGGCACCATGCCCTCCAAACAGATGGGCATGAATGTAGGCAGGCAAGAGACCATTTATTTATATCAACTGTATTTGCTGAGGGCAGGGTTCCCAGCTGGGAACATCAAAACAGTTCTTTGTCCTGGCCGTCGGCAGCTCAGATGGAGGTGAAGCAGTCTTGCATATTCAGCTGGATTAATTTTGAAAAATAAGAACAATGTTTCTATGGACACCAGGGGACATTTTTGGCTCCCTTCAATGGTTCGGAGCACAGAGCAGGCTGGGCCCAAGTAATTTTAATAAAATCTCCCATCCCTGTTTGGATTCGGTGGGAGAGAGCCAAGAAAGCTTTCCAAATCAGGCCAAATTTAGGTGAACAGAGTCCACCTCACACCGAAGCCAGCTTTGTGAGTCCTTTTATATACAATGGCATAACTCCCAGAAAAAATTAAGCTGAAGTCACCCAGGCTCAGATGCAAGTAAGGCATTCAAGTTGACCTTACCACTGTACTGTTTTTCCAAGCATCCACCGACCTTCTTGTTGTCCCTCCTGTAAGTGATGAATGAAATCAACTGTAAGCTAAAAGTGCAAGGGTAGACATTAGGTCCAACTTCCATGAGAGCTTCAGTTGGCTTTAAGGGTAAAAAGATATATTTTAAGAGAGTTATTACCTACATTTAGATAATTTAGCAACTGAAGAGGTCTCTGAAGAATACAGCCTTATTATTAG
This sequence comes from Antilocapra americana, assembly GCA_007570785.1. Lineage (NCBI taxonomy): Eukaryota > Metazoa > Chordata > Mammalia > Artiodactyla > Antilocapridae > Antilocapra > Antilocapra americana. Next base: position 34,774,278 of record ML663562.1, on the reverse strand, counting down.
TATTAGTATTAACTACTAAAACATGATGCTTGCTTATAATGCATCTGGCATGGTCTTTGTACTTTACACATATTACTTTGATTCATTTTCACAATAACACCATGGAGGTGGGTACTATCATTAGTATCATCACAGATAAGCAAACTGAAATTTATAGAGACTCACCCAAAGCGTACAGCTAATAACGGATAACCAGGGTATAAAGCCAGGACTGCCTGACAAAAGAACTCATGGCTACCGACCCGTGCTTCTTCTAGAAACACTGAAGGCTGCCACTCTGTTTAGTAATTGGTTTGCTAACTTGAGGAGGTTTCTTATAACAGTGATTTAGGTCACTGTTTCTCAAACTTCAGTGTGTCTACAAACCATTTGGGAGATTTTGCTGATACACAGTTTCTGATTCAGCAGACAAGGCTCAATAGAATCCACCTGATTTGGTAAATTTCTGCAGTTCTACTAAGTCCATGAGGCTGGCACTCAGCTGCACCAAGAGTAGCAAAGTTTCAGGGTGGAGAACTACTGAGTCACATAAAAATGATTGGGAAGCTTTTAATAATATTAATACCCACAATGTACCCCCAGAGATTCTGATTACTGGGCTGGCGATTCTCTTACTCATCAGCTCTTGTCATCAATTTGAGATGGGAACACCAAACTCTACAAGATGCCCTTGGTTGCAATTCTTACAGATGGAAATTAAGACCATGGATGAAGATGAGTAGTTGGAGGGCCCTCTCAGTTCCTTGTCAGTTTCTTTTCCTGATGCTGATTATTTTACAACAATTCTGGAGGCAGGTGATGAGAGGGACCTGTTGCTCACAATGCATTTGAAATCGAATAGCTGGGAGCTAGAGCAGACTAAGATCAGCAGCACTGCTGGGATCATTTAAAAGGAGAGTGTGACAAAATGTGTGTTGATGGAGGTTACAAAAAATTATAATCAGAAACATCATCTTTCGGTGGCAAAGGTTTTGTTGATTGTTATTTTTTGGTTGAGAGGATCTGAATAGGGAAACCCAGAACCATTCAAATCTCTACTGTTTCAAACCTTTAATTAATTACACACAACAAACAATACTATGAATCAAGTGCTCAGTGATTCCATTTATTAGAGAGGAGCAATTGCTTCCATATTAGCAAGTATATGGCCATTGCTCCTTTCAGGGTTTCCTGCTATGTGTGATCAAACCAAAAGGATTATAGATTATTAAATCCAAATCAATATTTTTGCTGTAAAAGCAAAGCATTCAGTGAGAGGGGGAGGAAAAAAGTACCCTCTTTTCAGAAGATCTCAGTCTTATGCATTATTGATGCAAAGATGATCAGATAAAGACTGGAACTTGGCAAGCTGTCAAATAAAAACTGCAAAGTGAATCAAAAATTTATAAAATAGCATTGAGTTATTACAATTCTATTATCGACACCAGTAATCATTTTTACTGAAACAAACCTCTTATATGATTGTATAGCTGGGATGTTAGGGTTTAAGGATTTAGGACTCAACCTTATTTGGTGAGGAGTGGGGAGAAGAACACCACAAAATTAAGAATTAAATGTGAAGAGCAAATGATTTAGTCACAGTTCAGTAACAGATTGAGTAAAAATAATGGTTTTAAAAAAATAATGCCAATGTTTTCCTTCTTGGGCTATATTCTGCTGACTTCCTTGAAAAATTACTGGCATTAGACTCAGAGCAGGATGAATTGCTTTACAAAATCTGTAAACTTAATTTGTGCGTGTGCCAAACACATGCACAGCACACGACTTTGGGGAGGAAAAATGACTTGGTGAGGTATTTTGTCAGTTATGGATTTTATTTTATAGAAAAAAATCCCAATTATATAGTTTATTGGTTCTCTCATCTTATGTAGGAGTGTTCTGTCTCCCTTTCTGGGACTGCAGCCCTGACGTCAGTCAGAAATATATTCAAGAATGGAGAGATGGCTGTCACCATTCCTAAATATTCAGAAGACAATTGCCAACCACAGTTAGAGCATCTTGACACAAAACATCCCTTCAGTTCCCACACTGATTTGCCTATCCGGGATCAAATAAATAGCTGTAATTATAAAATGAGATATATAATACAGAGTCAGGAAGTGACACCAAGAACAGGGGTGCTTGCTTCTTATCCTTGGCTTTTGTCAGTGCCTGGGTGAAGAAAAAGACAGTCTCTTGGACCTAAAAATGACTCCAAAGCAAGGTAAGTGTAGACGCAGCCAGGATTGTCAGAGCTGGGTTTTCCCACTTTAGGGCTGAATCTAAAACTTAACATTATTATACTGACTTTGATATGAAACAACTTTGTCTTTAAGAAACAGAATCGACTTCATGTAATGGAATTTGATCAAAAGTAGGAGAAGGGGACATGCCTTACTTAATGAGACCCAGAGCCAAACTACCCATGCCATAATCAGGGGTTGCCAACCTCCAAGATATAATACCTGATGATCTGAGGAGGAGCTGATGTAATAAAAATAGAAATAAAGTGCACAGTACATGTAGTACACTTGAATGATCCCAAAACCGTTCCCCTTACCCCTGGTCCCTGGAAAAAATTGTCTTCCATGAAACCAGTCCATGGTGCCAAAAAGGTTGGGGACCAATGCCATAAGCCACTTTAATCCCACTGGGGATGGAAGAGTGTGGTCAACTTTAATAGGACACTTTGATAGGCAAAACTTCCATGTGAATTACGTATGTGCCAATTAGCCTTAATATTACACACTGAACACCTCACGCAAAGTGCTGATGCCAAGAAAATCTATGAGATTCATCAATCTCTATGCATGAAAAAGCACAAAAAATTCAGATTCTCTATCATGACTTATGAGTTATGTTGAATCATTATTTTTGACTTGATGTTTCATTCATGTCACTGCAGCTGTTTTCAAGAATGTAGGAAAAATGCAAATGCCAGGGGAATTTTTATTGCTCACCTAGAACCAACTTTAAAAGGCTCCCATGACCTTTGCATTTGTCTTGGATAACTGGTTACATGCTCTGTGGTGCTCATCTTCCCAAGATTAGGGTTTAACTATGCAGTGGTGGTCTTCCCAGTCACTAGGCTAGGAAGCTCAGCATAAACTGCACAGAGGCTAGAGACACCTGGAGTGAGAACAAATGTGTGTTTGAAATAGGCCTGTGATACACTGTGTGTCGTGTGCCCTGCCTTACATGCCAGTCCAGTGAGGAAAACAGAGACCAACCTAATTACTTTGTACAGCAGGGATCTAGTACACGGAGCTGGTTACATGAGTGTAGAGGAGGGCACAGGCTTGTTGGACAAAGTACCAAAAAATCTCTAGAATCAATTCTAAAGGAAATCAATCCTGAATATTCATTATAAGGACTGATGCTGAAGCTGAAGCTCCAATACTTTGACCACAATATGCAAAGAGCCGACTCCTTAGAAAAGACCCAGATGCTGGGAAAGATTGAAGGCAGGAGGACACGATGGTTGGATGGTAATTCTGACTCAATGGACATGAATTTGAGCAAGCTCTGGGAGATGGAGACAGACAGGGAAGCCTGCATACTGCAATCCATGGGATCACAAAGAAACAGACATGACTGAGAGACTGAACAACACCAAAGAGCGGAATGCTTTCAAACTGTACTCAGGAGCTCAGTCGGCTTAACCAAACACCCTGGTTCAAATTGCATTTCAGGCATTTGAATTGCCTGACTTGCTTCTGTTGGGAGGTATAAAAAAAATCTCTCCTCATTTCCTATTGTCAGTTGCAACATGGAATGGCTGCAAATTGTTCAAGCAATTACTGTGTCTCACCAACTGGGTGTCTTTGGCCATAAGGGGCCTTTTGGGTCTGCAATAGTTCTGCTGTCATTTCTGTTATTTGGCTGATCTTGGTACAAATTGCTGACGGCTCTGAGAGCTGTCCTCTCACGCACTTGCTTGCTGGAAGGGCAGTCACACTCCTGCAAAAAATACTGTTTGCTTTTCAATGTGCTGCAATGGTGGGAGGGGAAGGGTGGTGGAGGAGAGGGCAGGGACCAAGGAGATGGCTCACCCCCAATGCTAATCAAGCCTCCACTGATGAGTCCTGTTGACTCTGCCTCCTAATTATATCTCAAGTTCACCCCCTTCTCTCTTCCCTTGAATGTTCCCACTATGTTCCTTCAGGCCATTTCATTCTTCAGCTTAAATATCACAACAACCTTCTCACTGGTTCCTCTGCCTTTGACCCCAACTTCTTCCTATTAATTCTCAGGGCAGTGGTTCTCAGCCAGGGGTGTACCTTCCTTGGTAGCATTTGGAAATGTGTGGGAGTGTTTGGGGCTTGTCGTGATTGGGGAGGTGGGGAGAGGGACATGCTAGCATTAAGGGGAAAGGAACCAAGGACACTGAAATGCCTAACATATTCATTTCCTATTGCTCTGGTAACGAAATACCACGATCTTAGCAGCTTAAAACAACACCCATTTATTATATCACAGTTCTGTAGGGCAGAAGTCTGGCAAAGGTCTAAAGGGCTAAAGTTGAGGTTTCAGGAGGATCTTGACAGCCTGGGGGAAGAATCCTTGTCCAAGCATAGACAGGTTGTTGGCAGAATTCAGTTCCATGGGATTGTAGGACCAAGGTTCCGGTTTCCTTGCTGGCTATCAGCAGGGATTGTTCTCAGCTTTTAGATGGTCTCCCATGTTACTTGGCTTATGACCCCCTTCACCTTCAAAGCAAGTAATGACAGGTTGAATTCTTACAGCTTGTGTCTCCTGCCTTCTCTTCCACCTCATCTTTCTCTGACTTCTGCTTTCTTCTATTTTGAAGGCACAGCATGATTAAAGCAAGTCTATGACAGCTCAAGGGGCTTTCCAGGTAGCGCTAGCAGTAAAGAACCCACCTGCCAATGCAGGTAGACATAAGAGACGTGGGTTCAATCCCCGGGTCAGGAAGATTCCCAGGAGGAGAGCTCAGCAACCCACTCCAGTATTCTTGCCTAGAAAATCCCATAGACAGCAGACCCTAGAGGGCCACAGTCCACGGGGTCGCAGAGTCAGACATAACTCAGCACACAGCATGCACACACCCCCAATCTAAGTCACCCAGGATAACCTCCCCATTTTAAGGTCTTGTCCTACAAACCTGCCTCTGCCATGTAAAATGACATACTCCCAGTTTCTAAGAATTTGAACGTGGACCCCTTTGGGGAGACATTAATCTGCCAACCACACCTAGAATGAGCTGCACAACAGAGAACTGTTCCACCCAAAATGCCAGTAGCAGCCTTGTTGAGAAATTGGAGAGTCATTGATCTACGATGCAAATCTGACTGTATCTCTTTCCTGCCTGAGAATCCCTCAGGGAATCTTTATTGCCTTCAAGATGAAATCCAAGGTAGAGTCTAGAAAGAGCTTTATGACTCATTGTCTCCTTAAGCCTCTAGCTTACATATTATTACTATTCTGCCTTTGCCTCTTGGCTTCAGCCACAGCAAATGATTTTCTGACCATCCTGTGTTTTCTCTTACCTGGAATTCCTTATGAAGGCTTTTTCCTCCACCTGGAGCACTCTTTCCCCAAATCCTCATCCACTTCCCTGAACTAGTTAATTAACTATGACTCAATTTTCAAGAGACGGAGGAATATCATATGATACCCCTTATATAAAGAATCTATAAAGGAATGATACAAATAAACTTATTTATAAAAACAGACTCACAGACTTAGAGAATGAACTTATGGCTACCAGGGGGAAGGGTTGGGGAAGGGATAGTTAGGGAGTTTGGGAGGTACATGTAAACACGGCTATATCTAAAATGGATAATCAACAAGGACCTACTGTATAGCACAGGGAACTCTGCTCAAAGTTATGTGGCAGCCTGGTCAGGAGAATTTGGGCGAGAATGGCTATAGGTATATGTATGGCTGAGTCACTCTGTTGAGCACCTAAAACCATCACAGCATTGTTAATTGGCTATACCCTAAAACAAAATAAAAAGTTTTTTTAAAAAGCTGATCCCTTTCTTAAATGTGAGGAAAGAGACTCATCAATGTAAAGTGACCAAGGTCACACAGTTTCTGGGGAAAATTCAGAACTAGAAGCCAGATCCATCGCTTTTGCTTTAACCATATCACCTATGAACCAGGAAGATGGCAGAACTTGGGATCAAGAGGAGACTGGCTTGGTACTTTAGTCCCAATTTCCTCAAGTCATCATCTCACACCTCCCTGTCCACATGCAGGGACCTTCAAGCAGTGAAAAATCCCTCTAGACAAATAAGGAACTTCTCTATTCACGAATCAAATATATATAAGGTATGTGATGAAAAGAAATTTATTATGTGACTTTAACTTCCAAAAAGATGAGAGGTGATGAATAATGGAAATTCCCTTAAGAATAAATATTGATTATTTGAGTGATCAGGATACCTAAGTGGTATAAAATCTAGCCTTGAGGTGGAACATCTGTCACCATAATGCACCAGTCAGGACGCTTGGTTAATTGTACCCAACCCCCAAGAGAGCCTCCAATAGCCTTCATCTCTTGGTATCCGTGTCCTTGTGTATTCCCCTCCCATACTAAGTCATGGCTGACCCTTATCAACCAAGAAGTGACAGTGTGTAACTTAAAAGGCTAAGTTGTGGCAGACATTTGCATCCTCCACCATGGTCTCCTGGACTGCTTATTCTAGGGGAAGCCATTCACCGTGGCCTAAGAGCACAGGCAGCACTGTGGAGTGGTCTGTGGGAAGGACTTGAAGTCTCCTACCAACAGCCAGCACCAGTGTACTGCCACGTGACTGAGCCACTTAGGAAAAGCTCTTTCAGCCCCAGACAAGCCTTTGGGTGACTTCAGGTTCAACCAACAACTGATGGACCCACCAACCCCAAGTTAAGCCCACCCAGACAAGCTGCTCCTGAATTCCTGACTCATAGAAACTGTAAGAAATAATAACTATATATTGTTACCTTAAGCCACTATTTTTATAATACTTATTTTACAGCAATAGACAACAATATAGGTTGCAAGTGACAGACCCCAGTTTGAACTGGCTTTTAACCTACATAACTATGGGGAAAATCTGGGGTTGCTTGCCTTCTGGGAAAAAGGAACAAGGAACCCAAAAGGAGCCAGAATTCTTTTCTTTTATCTCATCTCTGTTTCTCTCTGCACGTGTTTCATTCTGTGAGATAAGCTTCCTCCACATGAGAGAAAACACTGTCACCAATATGATCAAGCATTATATCTCAATCTCTACCATCCCAAGTTCTAAAAGCCTGGAAAAAAAAAATAAATAAAAGCCTGGAAAGTGCTCGGATTGTCCTAACACAGATCACATGTTCATTCTAGACCAATCAGTGGAGGCCAAGTTGGTGGGCTCCATAAGAATACATTCAAACCTCAAAATTAGGGTGAGGAAAACATTTCTTAGGAGTGGAATGAGGTGGGCAGTTTCATTGTTAGTAAAACAGGAGGCCCACTGCCCATTGTGTGTTTGTATAGCAGCATGAGGCACACACATGCATGCTCAAGCTGGCCCTGTGCAAGATTGCTTCGTGACACTTTACATCATTACTTCCACATGTCATTTCATCACCTGGCCCAAAGAACAAACTTCTCACTAGTCAGAAGATCACAGAGAAGTAAATACTGATTTTCAAACAAGGAGAGGAAAAAGAAAAGAAGAATTAACCCAAAGCAACTCAGTTTTAGAAAATCCTTTTTAAAATGCTTTCCTTAAAAAAAATGCTTTCCTTAGAATATAGGACCTGGAAAATGAAAGAAATTATATTAACTAATGATAACAGACACCATCTATCAAGCATATGTCAGACACACGAGGTTTCTGGATATCACATAATTTGTCCCATCTTGCATGGCAAAGTCCAATTCTTAATCACTATGCTAAATGCCAGAGAAGGGAGGGATCATACAAGCCCAAGACTTATCCGAGCTCCTTTTTAGCACCTAAGTTAAAGAGTGGCGGGGCAAGCTGAACACAGCTCCTGATTCATTCTCCTGTAGATCCTGTATCCAACAAGACCTCACCTCAGCACTCCTCCAGGCTCCACCTGGGAGAACTGAACTCAGCCCACACCTGCTATTCTTGTCTATGCAACAAACCAGACCCAAGACAAAGGTTTTCAGAATTTTGTTAGGCAAATATCTGCTTAATAAGCTTTGCTAAACAAGTTCCATCTTTAGGTGGCTCTCAGAGGCAATTACATAAAAAGAAAAGCCATGTGACTCATTCTGACTGGGGGTAAACCATGTGTAACCAAAGACTGTGAGTATTCATCAAGAAAGGCCTGCCATCATCAGTGACAAGTGAGGCCACCATGAGGTTGAGGACCATGCCTGTGGTATATCAACCATCAATTGTGTCTTGGAGAAGATGTATCTCCATTTCATGATTTCTTTATCTGAAAAAAAGACATAAATCTCAGAGTTATTGTGAAGAGCAGTTGAGGTAACATTTGTAGAAACACTCATCATAGTAGTTGATAAATATTGCTGGAATTTGTCTTTTATCAGTAAGAATTGGTTTTGTTCTGTTTCACTGCATGAAGATTTTCTCCTCAAGGAGACTATAAGTTGATTATAGCAGAGACATTCTCTTATTCCTGTTCTGTACTCTATACACCAGCTCTCCCAATTGGCTCAGTGGTAAAGAATCTATCTGCCTGCCAATGCAGCATACAGGAGATGTGGGTTCGATGCTTGGGTCAGAAGGATCCCCTGAAGGAGAGCAAGGCAACCCACTCCAGTGTTCTTGCCTGAATAATCCCATGGACAGAGGAGCCTGGTGGGCTACAGTCCATGGGGTCACAAAGAGCTGGACACAAATGAGTGACTGAGCAGCACTCTACACATCACCTATGAGCAGGTACTGCTTGATGTGCTAACACAGTGGGTTATGCTGGGCTCCATGGAGAGCACATTAAACAAACCAGCAGGCAGCATGCTTTCAAGACTGCAATATGCCTTCATCTCAACCAGGTAACAATAATATGGATGAACATTTCAAAGACTGGACAGATATTCAAGCTAACAGGTTCAGTGATAAGCCTATGGATACATATAAATATTTTAATCCTACAAGTCAAAAATAGTGTCAGTAGACACAGGAGGTCAGTTAACAGGACTACTTTTCCACTACCTGATCTAGGCAACCCTGCCCTCTCTATGACCCCTTTGACAAAAAAAAAAATCCAAGCCAGCCACATTTCAAACCACAATTCATCCTATTATCTTACTCAACTGCACAGCTAACTGGACCAAAACTAGCATTTTAAGATAAAACTAGGCACAGAATGAAAAATTGGGCCAACCAGATTCTTTCCCTCAGGAACTGGTTTTAGTCCATTTGAGCTGTTATAACAAAATACCATAGACTGGATGACTTCAAAACATTTACTCCTCACAATTCAGGAGCCTGGGAAGTCTACGGCCAAGGTTCCGGCAGATACAGTGTCTGGTAAGAGCCTCTTCCTCTCTGACAGCCATCTTCTCATTCTCACCCGACATGGGACAAGGAAGGATTCTTAAAGAAGGGCCATAATACTATCATTCAGACTTCACCTTTGTGACTTAATCGCCTCCCAAATGACCCCACCTCCTAATACCATCCCTTTAAGGGTTAAAATTTCAGCAAATAAATTTGAGGACACAAACATCCACTCTCTAACAGAATGTAAACTTAGAAATACTTAGAGAATAAGGCAGTGCCAGATGGAAGTTAAACTGAAAGAATACTATTAATATTAGGAGGCAGATTACGAGAGGAAATGAACACTGGAGCCAGATGGTCTGGCTCCATGTACCAGCTCTGTTATTTCCCACCTGTATGATCTGGGGCAAGATACTTTACCTCTTTTTGTCTCAGTGCCTTCATCTGTAAAATGGAGTTGATCGTAGAACATGCCTTGTAGGTTTATTGTAAGGATTCAGAGTATCTGAATATAGAAAGTGCTTGGAATGAGAGCTGACATACAGTGCCATGCAAGTGATAGCTAGTATTACCAGGTAAACCCAAAGATCAAGTCAAGTCCATGCCATGTGCAGGCAATTGTGAGAAAGCAGAAACTATGGGTGACCACAGGAAGCTGGTCAATACTAAGGGAGAATGGAGCACGTGCAGGGAGGAGCCACATGTCAAAAAGACCCTTCAGCTCATGAGAGAGATACCCAGAGCTTAACCTGTCTTGAAGTTGATCTTGAAACAATTTCCTTAAAATAAACTCCCTGAAGAATGGGCCAACCTTCCTGTTCTCTGAGCTGGTCCACCTAAAGAACCCAACACTTGGTTCAATAAAGGACCCTGAATAGGCAGAAGTATTGTGTCTTTACCACTAGGAACTTTGCAAAAGCTTGATGGAAATAACATATCCCAATTTTTTTTTCAGTAAAAATAATAAGGCTCTGAAAAAAAAAAAACCCATCAGTTTTGCCCTTACCTTGTCAGGAATTTCTGATGTAAGCCCCAAGTTGGGGCTTACATATCTAGCAAAGTGGTAATCCTTATCAAACAGGCAGAGTCTGAAGCAAAGAATGTCTTGCAGCTCCGATAAGCTCCAAGGCGCTGGGCCAGGGTAATGGACCATAAGAGACGGAGCCAAGGTCTGCCAAGCTCAATAATACAGTATTGTTGCTGCATTAGAAAATGTTTTAATTTACATTTTCAAGTGCAAAATATTTTCACCTCATGCTTTGGCTAAATTAGGTAGTTAAAGTCTGTGAAGTGGCAGTAATTGGAAACAATGGATTTTATATTTGACATTTATTATTTTAGTGGAATCTGTTTTACATTTACATCAAACATCCAAGGACCCCTAAAGAAGTTTCTTTTGCTGTTACATTGCTATTTAATTCTAATAATGCACTTTGAATCCCCAAGTGTTGATTATAATTATATCATTTCAGATGGAGTAAGAGATGAGACAAAGATAAACCTTCAATGGCAATTGTACTCCCTTCTTTCCCCTTTTGTTGTTGAACTTTCATAAGCTGATAATTTGCTCAATATATTTTACCCTAATTTTTTACAGGTTCTTGTTATTGTCTAACTGCTTTATATATTTTGATCTGTCTTTACCAAAATGCTACTTGAGTGCAAAGATCATGGTTCATAACTTCATAGTGCTTGCTTTGAATCCAGGCACACATAATAAGGATCAAGAAATGTTTGAATGATTATTCAAAATACATTAGTATTATCTTACAAGTAATAGGGAGCATACCGCAGGGAAGGCAGTTGAAAGGACAAAACTCCAGTTTGTTACAAGGCAAGACTCTTTAGTGCTGCTTAAGTTGGATTAGGCTGACCCAAAAGTGACAAGTCCTTTGTCCCCAGCAATGTTCATACAGAAATTTATGACCACTTGATAGTGAGGACATCAGCCAGTAATGAAAAAGTCTGGAGTTATAAAAAATTGAGTTGGACCCTTAGCTCTATACCTTAAAACTGAAACCATAGCCAAGTTACTTACTCTCTCTAAGCCTATTTCCTCATCTTGCAATGTGAAAAATAGTCTATCTGTTATGAAAAGTGAGGAAACCAGATGTCCGGAGGGGGCCCCAAACATTCAATGGTTCTTTCTCCCTTAAGATAGTCCACATCTTTCAAGATGCGGGAAGGTCAAAAACTACCATTTCATTCTTGACTTTGATACTTAGAAAAACATAGACTGAGCAAGGGCTTCCCTGATGGCTCAGTTGGTAAAGAATCCATCTGCAAAGCAGGAGACTGCCTGCGTGAGACATGGGTTTGATCCCTGGGTCAGGAAGATTCCCTGGAGAAGGAAATGGCAACCCACTCCAGTAATCTTGCTTGGGAAATCCCATGGACAGAGGAGCCTGGCAGACTACAGTCCATATGGTTGCAAGAGTCAGACATAACTTAGTTACTAAACCACCAGACTGAACAAAGTTTAAAATAAAATTCAAAGGTAACCATTAGAAATAAAAATACAATGTATACTTTCCAAATCATTGGAGAAACTGAAAATAACAGAATACAGGGAGAAAGAAGAAAATCTAAGATGATAGAGATAAATGATATAAAAATAACATGTTTATTAATGCTAAATAAATAAAAGTAATGATGTCAGGACCCATAGCAAAGACCTTATGTACTTTATATCATTTACTTCTCATGTGTCCCAGAGACTAGCATCATCGTCGGTTGTACTCATTCTAAGGGTAAGAAAACTATGACTTAGGGAAGTAGAAAATTACTAAATTTACCCAAATTTGAACCATGGCAGCCTAACTGCAAAGTACATCACCCTAAACATTATGCCACCCTGGAGGAACAACAGAAGGGTGCCTATGTCTAAATGTCTAAGTATGTTCACAGATTTATACTGGTAGGAAAGAAAGGATCATAAATAAATGAAAATGTTAGATAGTGTTTATTTCTAGGTAGTGGGATTATAAGCAATCTTAATTTTCTTTTTTACCATTGCTCATATTTTCTGAAATTTTCTGTGGTGAGTATATATTTTTATAGTCAGGGGAAAGACTATAAAATTTACAATAGATTGTTTCTTTTCTTGTTATACTAGGAAGCCTTAAGTCACAGTATAAAATTCTTGAGATTTTCATGGAATTTATGCTTCCTGGGGGAAAATGCTTCCAAAGTGCTCTCATTATTTCTTCCAATAGAGCCAGAATTAAAACTCGTAGATGAAACTGTTTGTTTTGTTGTGTCTAGTATATGGACTTAAAAAAGAGAAGGTTTTAAGTCAAAAGAATATTCAATAATCACTCATCCTATGTTACAATTCAAGTCAAAGTAAAAAAAAAAATTAAATACAGTTGCCAGAAAGTTCTACAATGAAGCTGAAACACTGTTGTGAAGCTTGTCTCATCTGAGAAGTTCAGAGAGAACCCCCACATCCAAGTGCATGGTACACACCAGTCACATGGTCACACAGCAACATATTCTTCCCCAAAGTATTTCCATTCTACCAAACCAAGAAACTGCCAGAAAGCACCCTAGTGTTGAGTTCAGTCCTGCTGCAATGAGGAAACTGAGATCCTGAAGGGCTGTATCACTTTGTTTCCAGCATTACCTTCCTAGACTAAGCTGGGGTTATCGCTTTATCACCCACCTGGATTCCTCCCGATGGATCAGATTTGCCCCCAGTCCAGCTTTACTCAAATACACTTACCACCAAGCTGATGACCCTACTTTCTCACTCATGGGTTCTGACTGTTGTTAAAGAATAGTGTTCTTTCCATGTTTGACAAGATCCCCCATAATCTGACTCCCTCCCTCCCAAGATTATCTAAATCACCCCCTTTAGATCTCTAAGTTCCAACTACACTCTTCTTTATGTTTCCCAAACTTGCCATTCTACATCTGACCAAAGAATCTTCAGGGGTACCCTCTTCCTCTACCTGCAATTCCTCTGGACAGTTTTCGCACAGAAGCCTTCCCAGGCTCTAGTCCAAGTCAGATTCCTTTCACCCATCATCTACATGTCCTGCCTAGAACACATCACAGTTGTAGCTTTACATTTCTATATTTTCTCCCCACTAGGTTGTAAACCCCATGGGGTAGGGATATATCCATCACCAGCACTGACCTCATGCCTGCCACATTGTATGACTCCATAAACTTTTGTTAGATGAATGAATAGGTGGCACACAGGGAGTCAAGGACAGTGCAGGTCAGTGCTTCAACCCACACTACTTATTTTACAATTTGGGGGATAGAAAAAGGAACTTCTGGAATCCCAGGAATTTGTCCACCCAATATTGTCTAAAATTGCCTATTCCTCTCCTATCTTAGTAAAATGGTTTTAGAACCAGCTGGGGCTTCACAAAGCAGAAATAGAGACACAGACATAGAGAACAAATGTATGGATACCAAGGGGGAAAGGCATGGTGGTGGCCTGCATTGGAATAGATTGGGATTGACTATACATACTGCTGATGCATTGTGTTAGTCACTGAGTCATATACGACTCTTTGTGACCCCATAGACTGTAGCTTGCCAGGTCTCCTGCCTGTGGGAATTTTCAGCAAGAATACCAGAGTGGATTGCCATTTACTTCTCCAGGGGATCTTCCTGACTCAGGGATCAAACCTGGGTCTCTTGCATTGCAGGAAGATTCTTTACCATCTGAGCTATAAGGAAGTTTATAAAAATAGATAACTTATAAGAACCTACTGTATAGCTAAGGGAACTCCACTCAGTGCTCTGTGGTGACCTAAACGGAAAGGAAATTCAAAAAAGAGGTGATCTATGCATGCATAAAACGGTTTCACTTTTCTGTACAGTAGAAATTCACACAACATTACAAAGCAATTATACTCCAATTAAAATTTTAAAAAAAGAAATATGCAAGTGTTAAAGCTATGCATCAAGCCATTTACAGTGAGATGTGACATTGTAATAACAATTACAAAAAGGAATCAGTTGAGGCATTAGAAGTCATCTAACCCAAGCTTCTCATTTTATAATCAAAGAAACAGGGGTCCAGAAAGGTTACATGGTTTTCTCCAGGGTACACAATCAGTAGTAATAGAATGAAAACCCAAAACTAGGACTCTAGCATTGTTTGTAGAGAACACATTATCTCTTCCATACAGGGCTGCCTTTATCCATTCATCATCAGTTCAGTTCAGTTCAGTCGCTCAGTCGTGTCTGACTCTGCAACCCCACGGACTGCAGCACACCAGGCCTCCCTGTCCATCACCAACTCCCAGAGCTTGCTCAAACTCATGACCATTGAGTCAGTGATGCCATCCAACCATCTTATCCTCTGTCATCCCCTCCTCCTGCCTTCACTCTTGCCCAGCATCAGTCTCTTTTCCAGTGAGTCAGTTCTTCACAGCAGTTGGCCAAAATACTGGAGTTTCAGCTTCAGCATCAGTCCTTTAAATGGATATTTGGACTGATTTCCTTTATGATTCATTGGTTTGATCTCCTTGTGGTCCAAGAGACTCTCAGGAGTCATCTCCAACACCACAGTTCAAAAGCATCAATTCTTTGGCACTCAGCCTTCTTTTTGGTCCAACTCTCACACTCATACATGACTACTGGAAAAACCATAGCTTTGACTAGCTGGACCTTTGTTGGTAAAGAAGTGTCTCTGTTTTTTTAATATGCTGTCTAGGTTTGTCACAGCTTTTCTTCCAAGGAGCAAGTGTCTTAATTTCATGGCTACAGTCACCATCTGCAGTGATTTGGGAGCCCATGAAAATTAAGTGTCTCACTGTTTCCATTGTTTTCCCATCTATTTGCCATGAAGTGATAGGACTGGAGCCATGATCTTCCTTTTTTAAATGTAGAGTTTTAAGCCAGCTTTTCTCTCTCTTCTTTCACTTTCATCAAGAAGCTCTTCAGTTCCTCTTTGCTTTCTGCCATAATGGTGATGTCATCTGCATATCTGAGGTTATTGATATTTCTCCTGGCCATTCATCATAGTTCAAGCCAAATACTTTTTGCTTCGTCCTGACTTCTCTCAAAATCTACCTTTCCACACTCAACTCCAAGTCCCCACTGAATTCCTTTGTATAATTTAGAATTGCAAAATTACTTGCTTGTGTTTGGTTTAACATCCCTGACATTCTGAAGTCTCAATAAATCAACCAGTGACCAAAAAAATGTGTTCAGTCCTTCCTGTATTTTTGGAACTAATCTGAGTACTGCAGGCAATAAAGGAAAGAAACAAACGTCCTTATATCCATCAAAAAACAGAAAGGCTCTTTAACAATGTAGTTTGCACAACTAACACTACTACACTACTGGGGAAAAACACAGTGATGGTAATCAAGTTTTTGAATACAGACCCTAAGTGCTACAGGAATTCAGCCAAAGAAAGACAAGGAGGACTGCATACGGAAGGTAAAAACTGATTTGGAACTTGAAGGAAGGGAAGAACTTGGACCTGCAGAGAGAGAAAGAAAAGCAAATCACCATCTTCCAACAAAGGATAGTGTCTCAATAAGCCTTATCAACATGTTTTGTAAAATATCAACCAAACGAATATCAGGGCCAAGGACAATGATTTGAGAAAAAATAAGGTCTTTCCCAAATTCCATAGAGACAACTGACAGAGAAATTAAGGAGTTTTAGAGTATGACTCTTAGACTCCGCTATGATCTCTATCATCATCTAGTCCAGATGTCAGTATCAAAAGTTAATAATCAAGTTAACCATTACTGAACTCTAACTCCACGGCATGCATTGTGTTAAGTGCTTTGCATATAGTGTCTCACTCACTCTCATTTAATCCTCTCAATCCTTTTATGAGAATAGATGTTATTATCCTCACTTTCTATAAGAAAACTGAGGCTTTGGCAGAGTGAACAACTTGCCAAAGAAGTTTATATAGCTGGATTACATAAATCCAGAGTCTCAGCTCAAAATTTCTGACCTCATCTCAGAGCCTGAGCAACAATAAAGACAACTCAGAAGTTTCCAACATCATTTTTAAAAACAGAAATAATAGCACAAAGCAGGAACTGAGAAGACCATCCATTCTACCTACTATGGATAATTATAAGCAACGTTTTTGAGTTGTGTGGGAATACAGAGATGCAAAAGAGTCAGTTAGCACAACTGTATGGTATCAAAATTTCATTAGTTTAAAAGCATTAAGTCAAAACTAAAAGGGGGAAAAAGCTAAAGTGTAAAGGAATCGGTGACCCCAAAACTAATGAATTTCTCTACATTCTTCCCCCAACACTGAATTGTTCCTCCTGATGTTATTAACAATAACAGTGTTTTAACACACCTATTACGTGTAACAGAGATAGAGGATGTAAACTGCAGCATCAAAGGAAAGAAGAAAGGGAGGGAGGGGTAAGATCCAAAACATTGTCTCCTGTTACTGTCAAAGGATGCCAGCCATGGCCTACCTCCCCTCCACCTCCGGTGATGTGAGTTGACAACAGTGACATCTCCTGGCGAAACAAACTCAAGCTCCTACAGGATTTCATTTTGCTCACTCTGCAAATTACTCTTGACTCTTCTTAATGCCACCAGGTATAATTTTCTTTCCCTTATCTGTAAAAGTATACACTGACATGGCCCATCCTCAACCTCAGAAACTCAACAACTCAGTGCTGACCTAACCACAGAACTCCACTATTGAAAGCCACCCCCACCTCGCCCCACCTAGTTTCATCTGAACACTTAAGCATGATTAGCCCAGAGACCCAACTCACAGTCTTCCTACTTACAGTTGCATTAAATATAAATAAAGCAAACTAAATACCAGCTACTGAAAAATAGTTCAATTAAATCCTACAGTGAGAATGCCTCTTGATTTTAATGTGCTTGAACCCCTGGGAAACGTGGTTGGTGTATGCCTTTCTTTTCTTGTAGAATGCTTTTTTGGCCTCGGACTTGTGTAAATCATACAGCTATCAAAAAGAATAAGAGATGTTGGTTTTATTGTTAACCAGAAGCAGGAGAAGATTTTTTTTAATGAGAGTGGAAGGTATTATTTCATCTCATTTGCAGAACATTCTAGGGCATGATCTCAAGGTTACTTGCCTTGAGAATAGTATATTGGAAAATAGAGTAGGGGGTTTTGTCCCTTCTTTGAAAGCAGGGCAGCATTTTGTTTATTAAACTAGACCACAGAACAGACATAGCTGAAGGAGAGAGGAGTTAGCCAATCACAAGAGAGAGTAGAGAGCTCAGACCCCATGATAGTCTCAAATTTTATAAAATAGCTGAAGGCATCTGTTGTTCTCTCTAAAAGGAAGGCATTGAGCATTTCAAAGCATTAAGATTTACCTTGAAACTGGGTTTTCTTCTATTCCATTCACACTCTGCACAATGAGAGTGTTTGGCTAACTAAACTTTGTAAGTTCACAGGTTGGAAAACGTCTATGAACTTTCGCTTAGTTATGCTTTTATTTTGAAAAGATTCCTCTGAGATACATGCACACTAATTCTCAGGTGAACTTGCATCCCAAATTAATAAAAATTCAAACCCTAGCTCCTTCCCACATCTAGCAATTCTTTTGGCAAATAAACCTTGGAGATTAGATTATGTCTTTGCTATGCATGAACAGAAAACACTTGTATTAGAGAGAACAAAAGCCCTTCAAACTGATCAAAAAGGAAAAGGCAGTTGGGTTGAGGAAGGTATGTTTTTGTTTCTGTTTTGTTTTTCAATGAAAATTGTGGCTGAAATTTCAACTTCATTCTGACAGAGTGATGATTTTATTTTATTTTATTTTTTTTTTTACTATTTTTGTTTTTGTTTTGTTTTTTTTTAATTTATTTTTTTTAATTGTTTTTGCCATACATTGTCATGATATCACCATGGGTTTACATATGCTTCCCCTCCGGAACCCCACTCCCTCTTCCCTCCCCCCCCCGGGAAATCTTGCTGCACCAGCCACGAGCATCAGTCCTGGGCTGGCGATTGATTAGACATATGAAAATTAACATGCTTCAATGCCCTTCTCCCATATCATCCCACCCTTACCCTCATCCACA